>OZ022509.1:65000-1265000 GCA_963989385.1 Ctena decussata | reverse complement strand
AAATCCGGCCAAATTTCGAACTCATCCAAGCTCTTACGTATGTCATCATTACCTGCAAGTATGATATGGATCTAATCAAAAACCTTGACTGCAGCACCCTGAAAGTCAAACTTGCTCGAGATATTGTCATGCCCTACATTTGTGTGAATTTATTTTAAAATCCGTTGAGAAATGCAGGTGCTAGAGCGATGACAAAGTTTTTCTAAAAAAAGCCACAGTGACTTTGACCTTGGGCATGGCATCCTGAAAGTCGAAATTGCTTGAGATATTGTCATACCCTACATTTGTGTGAAGTTATTTCAAAATCCATGGAGAAATGAAGGTGCTAGGGCGATGACAAAGCTTTTCTAAAAATAGCCACAGTGACCTTGACCTTGGGCACAGCACCCTGAAAGTCGAACTTGCTTGAGATATTGTCATGCCCTACATTTGTGTGAATTTATTTTAAAATCCATGGAGAAATGTAGATGCTAGAGCGCTGACAAAGTTTCTCTAAAAATAGCCACAGTGACCTTGACCTTGGGCACAGCACCCTGGAAGTCAAACTTGTTTGAGATATTGTCATGCCCTACATTTGTGTGAAGTTGATTTAAAATCCGTTGAGAAATGTAGGCGCTAGAGCGATGACCAAGTTTTTCTAAAAATAGCCACAGTGACCTTGACCTTGGGTGCAGCACCCTGAAAGTCAAACTTGCTCGAGATATTGTCATGCCCTACATTTGTGTGAAGTTATTTTAAAATCTGCTGAGAAATGTAGGTGCTAGAGCGCTGACGAAAGTTTTTCTAAAAATAGCCACAGTGACCTTGACCTTGGGCGCAGCATCCTGAAAGTTGAACTTGATCTAGATATTGTCATGCCCTACATTTGTGTGAAGTTATTTTAAAATCCGTTGAGAAATGTAGGCAATAGAGCGATGACAAAGTTTTTCTAAAAATATGTGAAGATGTTGTTTTCTCCATTTTAACACTATGGGATTTTTTTCAAACGCTCAAGGGCAGCTAACTCCGTAGTCTGTGCTCGAATCCGGCCAAATTTTGAACTCATCCAAGCTCTTATGTATGTCATCATTACCTGCAAGTATGATAAGGATCTAAGCAAAAACAATTGAGAAAACGTGATGACGCCATTTTCCCCATTATAACCCTATGGGATTTTTTTCAAACGCTCAAGGGCAGCTAACTCCGTAGTCTATGCTCGAACCCGGCCAAATTTCGAACTCATCCAAGCTCGTGTGTATGTCATCATTACCTGCAAGTATGATAAGGATCTAATCAAAAACAGTTGAGAAAACGTGATGACGCCATTTTCCCCATTATAACCCTATGGGGGCTATCTGTTGCCATGGAAACCAGAGTTCTGAGCTGATCGGCACCAAAACCTAATGCAACCTTTCCCCCACCCCAATGATGCTTCAGATAAAATATGATTGCGATCGGCCATATGGTTTCTGAGACATTTATGTTTGAAAGTGTTGACGCACCCACCCACGCACGGACGGACGACGGCTCGACTCCCATCCTATAAGCTCATCTCTGAGCCTTTGGCTCAGGTGAGCTAAAAAGCCACAGTGACCTTGACCTTGGGCGCAGCACCCTGAAAGTCGAACTTGCTCGAGATATTGTCATACCCTACATTTGTGTGAAGCTATTTCAAAATCCATGGAGAAATGTAGGTGCTAGAGCCATGACAAAGTTTTTCTAAAATTAGCCACAGTGACCTTGACCTTGGGTGCAGCACCCTGAAAGTCGAACTTGCTTGAGATATTGTCATGCCCTACATTTGTGTGAAGTTATTTCAAAATCCATTGAGAAATATAGGCGCTAGAGCGATGACAAAGTTTTTCTAAAAATAGCCACAGTGACCTTGACCTTGGGCGCAGCACCCTGAAAGTCAAACTTGCTCGAGATATTGTCATGCCCTACATTTGTGTGAAGTTATTTCAAAATCCGTTGAGAAATGTAGGCCTTAGAGCGATGACAAAGTTTTTTCTAAAAATAGCCACAGTGACCTTGTCCTTAAGCGCAGCACCCTGGAAGTCAAACTTGTTTGAGATATTGTCATGCCCTACATTTGTGTGAAGTTATTTCAAAATCATTTGAGAAATGTAGGCGCTAGAGCGATGACAAAGATTTTCTAAAAATAGCCAAAGTGACCTTGACCTTGACTGCAGCACTCTGAAAGTCAAACTTGCTCGAGATATTGTCATGCCCTACATTTGTGTGAATTTATTTTAAAATCCATTGAGAAATGTAGGTGCTAGAGCGCTGACAAAGTTTTTCTAAAATTAGCCACAGTGACCTTGACCTTGGGCGCAGCATCCTGAAAGTCGAACTTGCTCGAGATATTGTCACGCCCTACATTTGTGTGAAGTTATTTTAAAATCCGTCGAGAAATGTAGGCAATAGAGCGATGACAAAGTTTTTCTAAAAATATGTACTGACGTTGTTTTCTCCATTATAACACTATGGGATTTTTTTCAAACGCTCAAGGGCAGCTAACTCCGTAGTCTGTGCTCGAATTCGGCCAAATTTCGAACTCATCCAAGCTCTTATGTATTTCATCATTACCTGCAAGTATGATAAGGATCTAAGCAAAAACAGTTGAGAAAACGTGATGACGCCATTTTCCCCATTATAACCCTATGGGATTTTTTTCAAACGCTCAAGGGCAGCTAACTCCGTAGTCTGTGCTCGAATCCGACCAAATTTCGAACTCATCCAAGCTCTTGTGTATGTCATCATTACCTGCAAGTATGATAAGGATCTAATCAAAAACAGTCGAGAAAACGTGATGACGCCGTTTTCCCCATTATAACCCTATGGGGGCTATCTGTTGCCATGGAAACCAGAGTTCTGAGCTGATCGGCACCAAAACCTAATGCAACCTTTCCCTCACCCAAATGATGCTTCAGATAAAATTTGATTGCGATCGGCCCACTGGTCTCTGAGACATTTATGTTTGAAAGTGTTGACGCACCCACGCACCCACCCACGCACCCACGGACGGACGGACGGACGACGGCTCGACTCCCATCCTATAAGCTCACCTCTGAGCCTTCGGCCCAGGTGAGCTAAAAAGTAACGTATCTCCCTGAAAGTTAGCAAACTTCTTATCTTTGTTGTTCTTTACAGTTTAGAATACAAAATAGACATACATGCTGCATAAAAAAGTGTTTTTATAAGGAAAGATCAAAGGGTAATTTTCTGCGAATAAATCTGAAAAAATAATATCGTTATTGAAAATTTACGTAATGCTGAAGGTGCATTATTGCATAATGAAGAGCGTCCTAGCAATTATTTATTCCAACTCTTTCTCAAATTGTAATATAGACCAGATAAAAACGGTAGCTTTTTCTCAAATGTTCAACATGTACAAAGTAAATGTACACTGGACGCATTTATTAATATAGGGTAGGCAAGCATACCTATGTTAACACCTACAATATAAATAATACATTACTGACATGATCAGTGGTGTGTAGATGAAATTGATCAACCTTGTTAAAATAGTATCACCTGTTTCACCTGTGTGTTTTGACAAAAAAATTTGGACACAGACTGCATCTTTTTTCATCTGCTCAGCCTGATAATGTGTGAAAGAGTTTGAAAAAATAATTGCTAGGACGCTCTCCATTATGCAACAAGGTACTCATAGCACTACGTATATTTTCAATAATGATATTATTTTTTCAGATTTATTCGCACAAAATTACCCTTTGATCTTTCATTATAAAAAACACTTTTTAACATTAACAAATGCTGCATTTTGGGATTCTAAATTATGAGAAACAACATAAAGAGGGCATCTGCTAAGTTTTGGAAAGATCAGTGTTATTTTGAGTATTTTATGCAAATTTTCGTCTTTGTCCCAAATCAGTGATTATCACCACCTTAAATGAGTGAAAAACTGTTTGCAACTTCAAAACAGCACGAATAAGTGAAAACAGTTTACAACTTCAAACCAGCATGAATAAGTGAAAACAGTGAGCAGCTTCAAAACAGCATGAATAAGTGAAAACAGTGTGCAGCTTCAAAACAGCATATAAGTGAAAACACAGTGCAGGTTCAAAACAGCATATAAGTGAAAAAAGTTTGCAACTTCAAAACAGCATGAATAAGTGAAAACAGTTTGCAACTTCAAAACACCATGGCTAAGTGAAAACAGTTTGCAACTTCAAAAAAGCATGACTAAGTGCAAACAGTTTACAACTTCAAACCAGCATGAATAAGTGAAAACAGTTTGCAACTTCAAAACAGCATGAATAAGTGAAAACAGTTTGCAACTTCAAAACAGCATGAATAAGTGAAAACAGTTTGCAACTTCAAAACAGCACGAATAAGCGAAAACATTTTGCACCTTCAAAACAGCATGAATGAGTAAAAACTGTTTGCAACTTCAAAACAGCATGAATAAGTGAAAACATTTTGCAACTTCAAAACAGCATGAATAAGTGAAAACATTTTGCACTTTCAAAACAGCATAAATAAGTGAAAACAGTTTGCAAATTCAAAACAGCATGAATAAGTGAAAACAGTTTGCAATTTCAAAACAGCATGGACATGCTGTTTTCAAGTTGCAGATTGTTTTCACCTACTTTAAGCTGACACGAATGCTCTAAATCATTCTTTAAAACTTTCCTCTAAATATCGAAATATAAAAAGGCAATTGATATTTGTTTACAAGAAAACTTAGCACTAACTTGAGAAGGGATCTTTTTGACAGACAATTGGACAATTGTACTCGTTGAACGTTTCGATACAGTTCAGTGAATCATCTTTTATCTATTGTATTTAAATATTTCATTTTCACATCAGATACGCTATTTTCTCAGCTGTAACAGTAACTTACCAAATGTTTTATCATGTTTGTGATTTGTGTGTCTCAATATTTTGCAAACGCTAAGAGTTTAAAAATTGTACCATCTACATTTGAAAGGCTTTTGACGACACAATATCAGGCGGATATATATACCCTCATAAAAATCTAAAGCTCAATAATACACAAAATCGGTGCCGGGAGTGTGGCAGGCCCGGATCCTGAGCCGTGACCGCGTACTGGTGGGGCTCTGGGTGACTGGTAGGCTGGGAGGTACCAAGGTGATGTGTGTGGGTGTGGTGGTGGAGATGGAGGTAAGGGGCTTGAAAATATGACAGTAAGGGATCAATTTAATGCGATTTTTTATAATGTCTGTTTTGCCTTGAAATATATGTTGTGAGATCTCATTAGAATCGCCTCGCCGAGGCGACTCTAATGAGATGTCTCAGCATATATTTGAATCTAATCACATGGATAAATTATCTCAATCTGTCATCAGGTACACCTTATTATCTGAAGGCCTACATATTACATGTATACAGAACACAGAGGCCCAGATGGCGGGGCTGAAGCCTCAAAGCCCACCCCCTGGATCCGGGGCTGTGTGGAACTATGGATATGTTCCGCTAAGCCTCCTCGGGTACATCGTTATGAGAATGGAAACATTATAAAACACAAACTGAGTCAACGCTCGATATCTCAAAGTCGAAGTTCATCTCAAACTACTAATATCTCATGTTTAAATTTTGGCTCCCTGAAAATTAATTTGAGATTCTTGTAGTTTTAGATATAAGGCGTTGAAATACGAAGAAAATAGGACTTGTGTCAAAACAATATTCTTTGAGGCAAACGGGTACTTTGAGATATCAGTGTTTGAGGGAAAGAGAGTCAACTGTGTTTTAACACTGACTTATATTTGAAATAAAGCTAAACTTTATAATGCGCAGGAACATGAGTGTTGAAGTTACATTGTACTGTAAAAAATTTCCGTAGATTTACGGTAGAATAGCTGGAAACCAGCTGCCAGTCCATTTCCCATTATTTTACGGGCGCCCGTAAAAATTGCAGGAACCATCACACACAATAGGATAGATTAGAGCAGGTGTTGTTTTAGTCATACAGCCCTTCAACACTATGACGTTGTTTTCGAGTGCGGTCAGTTAACATAACACCACCATATCGTGATCTCCGAAAATGTAATACAGGCAAACACTCGGAAAAATAACGGGAAATGGACTGACAGCTGGTTGTCAGTTATTCTACCGTAAAATTTACGAAGTTTTTAACAATGTGGATTATTAAGGCCCCATTGCTCTCCCAATAAGTAGTATATCCTATGGAGACTTTACGTAATGAAAAGCAAGCAGCAAGAGTTCGGCGTTAAAATGATTTTAAGCACTCACTTTACACCAAATATAGTAGGTCGTCATGGATAAATTAAATTCACCGTCAAAGTTCGAAAAACTGGGACACTTAAAATACCTACCGTTATTGTCCGAAAATGGAGCATTTTGATTTTCAGTATGGTAGATGCATATGGAATGTAAAACATTGTTGACTCTAATCAGACTGCTCCTGAGGAGCAGTCTGATACGGGTCTGCATTGTTTTCGCAGATCCATCTGTCTGTCCCAATACTTAATTCCTTATTTATCATTTTTGCGGTAAATTTGGATAAGATTTTATGTTGTTTTAAAGATTGTTGAATCATGGCGCTAAAGTTCCCATCGTATAACGTTAAAATGAGGAAGAAATAATAATTTCGTGAAGTTGCAGAATGGAGTGCCTTTATGGCCTTACAGTATTTATAGCACTGGTATATATGGGTAAGTGAAAATGTTGGCTTCGTCAACGTGCGGTTTTACCTCTATTTTCTTTAGGATCACAGAGCTTATGTAGGTTCGAAAACGAGTTTTTCTTTCAGTTTCAAGTTTTTTCCAAAGGCACCTTCATAGCTTTATAGATTTCTATTCTAGGCTTAATCTAAAATATAAGTTGTTTTTGCAGAAGTTTACTGTTAAATGGCTTAACGCTCCCTCGTATTAAATAATATTTACTTGGAAGCTCTTGAAGTAATAATCTATCGATCCCAGCGGGCACATGACGTTGAAATGGCATCGTACTGACGTCGATGCGACGTAATCATGTCGCATCGACATCAGTACGACGTCATTTTGACGTCATGTACCCGTCCTTTCATGTTGTAGTTCATACTGGCAGTTTGGGAGAGTCACCTCCAAGGAGGGAATTGATATCACATTTGAAGAAACAATCGGAATTGAAGAGATTTGAAAAGGCATTGAGCAAGCGTCTGTATCAAAACACAGGTCAGCAACGAGGCTTTGAAGACGATTTACTACTGTTGAAAGCTTTGCAGACAGAGCTTGGAGTAAGAACAAAAGAAGTCAGGTAAAAAACAGAGACCGTTAAGTTCTAATTATCATGTACCATTTTTTTTATTATTATTATCATTATCATTCTTAATGGCAGAAAAAGGAGTAAGACACCTTTTAAAATTAATTCTGCAAGGCCGAGCTATTCTTTTGCGACTCCCAAACCACAATTGTCTCGCGAAGTCATAACAATTATGTATATATTATAATATGTATGCTATACTCTCGAATAAATATTTTAATCCAAGACATAAGAACAAATCAGTTTACATACCAAAACGTTAAAATTCGTGAAGAAATAAAACAGGTCCACCAAATTTGAGATCGACATGGTCTCACCCGAGCCGAACATGTTTAATTCAGGTTCGTATGCCCTTTTTTAGACGACCAGTGGTTTTGCAGTTGGTCTATTGGTGGCTGTGCTTTGTGTTTATGGGGCGCGATGGGATTCGTGACGGGGGTTGAGTGCCTTTGGCGCCAGTTAGCCCAACGCCGAAGATTTGTTGCTAAAAGTTCCATGGCCGATGCTTCCGTTCTGGTTAACTGTTAGTCATGATTTGCCAGTTTTTTGTTAGTATTTGACTTTATCATATGACGTCACTGTTATTCAGTGGATAACGCGTGTAATAAAAATCGTATGACCAGAAGTTTATTAACACTTTGGCGCGTACAGCTAAAGTCATCGACAACATTCATGTCAACCATGTTTTTTTTTTTTTTTTTTTTTATTGAAATAATGTTAAGTTTGAAGGCATCGAATTCCTATTTTAAAGGGTCATATAATAAACAGAATCTTACACTCGTGGTCATTTCACATCAAATTTATGAAACTCGCCGAAGGCTCGTTTTATAAATATCATATGAAACGACCACTCGCGTTAGATCCTCTATTTTCGTACATCCTTTAGGATAGCCTCTGGATAATCTGCTGGTAAAGAGCTGCTGACCTGTTAGCGCTTGTTTTGTCTTGTTTTGCTTTGTATGCATTGTTTTCCTCTCCCATTTGTTTCTGACAGTGCACAGAACATTGATATAAGAAACTGGCAAATTCGTATTTTAGCTAATACTCCTTTTATTATTACTGTAAATCACAAAAATGAGCGTTCGTACAAAAATTCCTTTTACATGTATATAGTTTTTAGTGTATGAAACCTTAATTTCTGAACCCCTGTAGCTCAAGGGGTCTAGCGCTGGCCTGCTACATATAAGCTAGCAGTCCAGGTTCGAATCCCACAGACAGCTGAATTCTTTCCAATCGTAAACATGGTTCCATAGAACACAGCCTTTATTTATCGCCTTTCCGTTGGCTCGATATGACTGAAATACATTTAGTCAAAAGGGGCATTTAACCAACAGTCACTCATCGATCATTTTTTTTATTTTCTTTTCAGATCGAAAAAACGAGGCTGGTGGTGGTCGGGGTCTTGCTCCTATTGCGGCTACACTAACAAGATATATACTCCTAAACCAATTAAGAAGACAGGTTGAAAGGAGATTTCATAGCAATCAGGGGCCGTATTAATAAAACAATCTAAATGGTTTCTATGCTGTTGCTAAGGCTGAATTTCTATGAAGGATATTCCCTTTAGCTATGAAATTTGCTCTGAAGGAACAGTCGTTTTCAGACTGTTCCTCCAGAGCAAATTACATAGTTGTAGGGAAAATTTCATAATTTCATAAAAATTTGGCCTTAGCAACAGCATAGCAACCACTTAAGTGGTTTTATAAATATGGCTCCAGCACTGCAATTTCGTTTCTATGGAGGCTTTTACATCTACACGGGGCACGGAAGCAGGCCCAAAGAAGCGGTGGACTATCTGTCAGCTAAACTGGAATTTGTTCAGCTAATACTCATGCATAAACTTTTCCCGCTTTTGTCCGCACTGGCAAACTTTTTTAGGGATTCACATATCTAGTGCAACAAATCTGTGCAATGCATTCCTCCAACAATGTTTGAAAATGTATAATTTTTTATGTGTAATATTTTTTACAGAAACTTTTTTTTATAGAAAAATTTTGCGTATGGATTGACTCCATCATATTTGAACCGCGACATGCGAACGGGTTCTTAACGTATATGACAACAGCAAAGGCTCAGATTAGTCTGCACATCCGTGTGCTGTCTGATCAGAGCCTTTAGTGTTCGCACACAACGTGTATGGTCCATGAGAAATATACAGACTCAAAACACAGAGGACTACATAGAATACGAATTTGCGTCTTCCGTTATGCCACATTTTTATCATCTTCGCTAGCCATTGGTACTAAGACCACTTTGTTCCTTACGTGCGAAGGAACAAAGTGGATTTAGTACCCTTGACTAACGAAAATGCATTTAATGTGACGCATCTCATCCTGATTGTTGGGCTATGGGTTCCGGAGCTCGCTAGCTAAATAACTAAACATGAAAATAGGGGAGTCGGGATACATATAATGATAGCTGTGCATCAGCTTCGTCTATCAGATGCGCACTGGTATAGCAAATAATTCAAGACTACTCGTAATAAGCTTCGTTCACACGAGCAAAGTTTCGGTTTGGTATAGAAAAATATGCTCATGTGAATGAAAATATATGTCACATTTTCATTGCAAAAATCTATATGGTATAGTTTATTTGACGAATAAAAATAGTCCGTGTGAACAGAAAATTTGCCATGGAATATGTAACAAAAAAACTAGCCGCTATGGAATTGAAGAAGGAAAACTTTGCTCATAATCAAATCCGTTTGATTTTGAACAAACTACATGTAACTAAAGTTTATCATACAAGTTATCGACACAAATCTGTTCATACAGGCTGATGGCACATATATTCAACTAGATAAGTTATTTTTGATTTGATGTTTTCCGAAAACTGTAATTGCCTGAAGCTTTTGGGAAATTTAGCTCTCGTAGCTTTCTCCTTTAGCTCCAAACCATTTACTCTGATAATAAGCATCATAAGACCATTCAATTTCAAGTTAAGATTGGGGCCAAAACGGCCCTTATCATACCAGGTCCTTTACCATTACATGTAAAGCTTCACGCTAACCCAGGAGGCACCTAATGTCTAAATGACGTCGTCCTGGCGTCAATGCGACGTAATGACGTCGCATCGACGTCAGCACAACGTCATTTTAATGTCATGTGCCTGCTGAGAAGAATCGTGAAGCACGAAACGCAGAGTCTATTAGAGCCTAGTTCACACGACCAAAGTTTCTTTGTCCCAGAAACTGTAAAAAAATGTTTGCCAAACATTTTGCAAACGGAACAAATTATTTGTTAAAGAAAAATATGACATAGCCATAGAATCTTTGTCAAACAAACTTTGGCAAGGACATATTTGTTGCTGTGTTGACACGATCAAACTTTATTTGTCAAATTTACCTGGACAAATAAACTTTGCCCGTGTGAACGGCCAACCATGCCACATTTTCTCTGTATGAATCATTTTTTATGTCATTGTTCCATTCTCATAACGATGGTCTCCAAGGGGCTCAGCGAAACGGATCCATGGTTGCAGCTCAAAGAACCATGTCTTATCGAGTCGCGACACGAGAAAACCAACAAAGTGGCATGTGCGCCCAACAAAGACCCCGCCCAGTCTGGTCAGAGTCTTCGCTGACCGCACGGAGGTAGCTTAGACCCTTAGTTACCCAGTTGGCGCACAGCAAAGGCTCTGATCAGACTGGATTGGAATGGATGCCCAGGCTGATATGAGTCTTCGCTGGGCGCACATGCCACTTTGCTGGTTTTCTCGTGTCGCGGCTCTTGCATTCATTTCAGTTATATACACTAATCTACGTAGAACTTAATATATATTTTAATAAAACAAATATGTTTAAAATGACCTTAAGTAGCTTTTGGCGTCATATTTTTTGAAAAACAAAATTACTAAGCCTGAAGTATTATTGGCTACGTGTGAATTCAAATCATCATTAATGTCCAGTGGAGGTTTTCTTGTTTACATATAAAATCGAACTACTAGTCGTCCAATTAATTATTGTTAAAAGCAGAATAAAAAAAATTAGGCTCATTTTGGTCCTCCTTTGTACAGATCCAGTTCCACTTGGCGTACTCGACTGGGCGATTCATGCTTCACGACTCCTTCATGTTGCTTCACGCTAGGAATCGTATATAATATTGAGCCGCGATACGACAAAACCAACAATGTGGTTGTGCGCCCAGCGCAGACTCAGATCAGCCTGGGCATCCGCTCAGTTTCACCAGACTCTTCGTAAGTGTTCAAAGGGTAGCTAAGGGTCTGAGCTACCTTCATGCGGACAGCGGATACTCTGATCAGACTGGGCGGATGCCCAGGCTGATCTGAGTCTGCACTGGGCGCACAACTACATTGTTGGGTTTGTCGCGTCGCGGCTCATATAGAAAGTTATTCACGGTAGGAATCGTGAATCACTGGGTCTTTCGTGTTTCACAGTTCTATTGTGAAGATTTTTTTCTATAGATAAAGAGCTTCACGCTAAAAATCGTAAACCACCAAACGCCCAATCGAATACGCCAATTGTCACAAATACTTAGTCGACACTTTCCGAACCGATCTCCTCGTGGGTAAAGCTGGAATGGATGGATGACCTGCAATTTTACGTCCTTTGCAATAGTATTTCAGTCATATCTCGCCGATGGGAGGGTGATGATGAAAGGCTGTGCGCAATGGAACCCCGTTTTCGATTGGAAGATTCTCGCCTCAAGCGAGGATCGAACGCGGAACCGCTAGATCTGCAGACCAGCGCTTAACCTACTGAGCTACCAGGACTCAGGGTAAAGCTGGGAAAGTTCATTCGGATAAGTTGGGCAGTTATTCGAACAAGCTCGGTAACCATCTTTTCCAAAAGTGGATAATACCCATAAGTCCATGTGCCAAATACGAGTCGTCATAACAAGCTATCGTTTTAATCTACTATTTTAACTCCCTCCCCCCTTTTTCTTGACCCTGATAGAAAAGTGTTTGCTACTTCGAGAGACAACTCTTTTCCTAAAGAGTATAGACGCCCTTGTTGAAGGACTTTACATTTTAATGAAGCAAACAGGAAAATCATGAAAGTTGTTCCCCTTTTTGAAAATAGCGGGAAAAGAAGTTGATGTTACCCAATATCCATACACCATAATAACTTAATGCGCCAAGAAGCAGACGGCAAAATTTACGTCTGCAGAATTTCAAAAAATGTTTCGTCCAAGCGATATCATATTGAGAATTCGAACTCTAGAGGGCAAACAGTGTAGATTCAGATGAGGTGGCTCATTATGAGCCACCTCGTCTGGATCTACACTGTTTGCAAATTTAACTATTTTAATTCTTGGCGCTTTAAGGGTTAACAAGGCATCGCAGGCGATACAAATCCCCTCACACAAGACTACTTGCTCGAGATATTGTCATGCCCTACATTTGTGTGAAGTTATTTTAAAATCCATGGAGAAATGTAGGCGCTAAAGCAATGACAAAGTTTTTCTAAAAATAGCTACAGTGTCCTTGACCTTTTAAGCGCAGCACCCTGAAAGTCGAACTTGCTCGAGATATTGTCATGCCCTACATTTGTGTGAAGTTATTTCAAAATCCATTGAGAAATATAGGCACTAGATCGCTGACAAAGTTTTTCTAAAAATAGCCACAGTGACCTTGACCATGGGCGCAGAACCCTGAAAGTCAAACTTGCTCGAGATATTGTCTTGCCCTACATTTGTGTGAAGTTATTTCAAAATCCATTGAGAAATGTAGGTGCTACAGCGATGACAAAGTTTTTCAAAAAATAGCCACAGTGACCTTGACCTTAGGCGCAGCACTCTGAAAGTCGAACTTGGTCTTGCCCTACATTTGTGTGAAGTTATTTTAAAATCCGTTGAGAAATGTAGGCGCTAGAGCGATGACAAAGTTTTTCTAAAAATAGCCACAGTGACCTTGACCTTGGGCGCAGCACCCTTAAAGTCGAACTTGCTCGAGATAATGTTATGCCCTACATTTGTGTGAAGTTATTTCAAAATCCGTTGAGAAATGTAGGCGCTAGAGTGACGACAAAGTTTTTCTAAAAATAGCCACAGTGACCTTGACCTTAGGCGCAGCACCCTGAAAGTAGAATCTGCTCGAGATATTGTCATGCCCTACATTTGTGTGAAGTTATTTCAAAATCCGTTGAGAAATGTAGGCGCTAGAGCGCTGACAATGTTTTTCTAAAAATAGCCACAGTGACCTTGACCTTGGGCGCAGCAACCTGAAAGTCGAACTTGCTCGAGATATTCTTATGCCCTACACTTGTGTGAAGTTATTTTAAAATCCGTTGAGAAATGTAAGTGCTAGAGCGATGACAAAAGGTGAACATACGTACGTACGTACGTACTTACGTACGGGACAAAACCTATATCCCCTCACCACTTCGTGGTGTGAGGGGATAATAACTTAAAAATAAACATGCCTTTCTAAATAGTCATATGAAAATATTACTGTAAAAGCTAGTGGCGAATTTCCTTTTCAAACCTGCTGATGCACGTTCGATCCCAAACCTGAATCTTTGCTAAAATAAAAATCATATTACTTTTGTTTGATTATCGCTAAAATTGGGAGGTCGAAGTAAAGGTCACACAGTTATGAAGAAATTGGGTAATTTTGATTCTTTTCTCTCTCTTTGATGCAGTATTATACTGCACACAAATGTACCACAAAGCGAGTAGATTATTATTGTCTTTTGATAGAACAATATTCCAGTGAGAATATTCAGAAAAAAACAGAAATGAGCTACGACACGACAAAACCAACAAAGTGGCATGTGCCCCCAGCAACTTGAGACTCAGATCAGCCTGGGCATACTCCCAGTCTGATAAGGGTCTTCGCTGCCCTCATGGAGCTAGCTTAGACCCTTAGACCCTTGTCTACCTAGTCGGGCTACAGACCATATGTTCAATATAATATATATCCTCTGCAAAGGAACACAGGAATCTGACCACCAGAGTAACATAAAGATTCGACTGGAGCCAGGCTATTGTCTACCATATAAGCACACAGCAAAGACTCTGATAAGACTGTGCCGATGCCTACAGAAGCAGATAATGGAATGTGGGGTCGAGACCGCAATTTCGCATCGGCGAAATAAAAAAAAATCGACCCTCAAGTTCTAAGAAGATTTAAGTGACATAACTGAGCCGCGACACGACAAAACCAACAAAGTGGTTGTGCGCCCAACGTAGACTCAGATCAGCCCGGGCATCCGCCCAGTCTGATCAGAGTCTTCGCTGTCCGCATGGTGGTAGCAGACTGAGACCCTTAGCTACCATTCAAGCGCTTAGCAAAGAGTCTGATCAGTCTCGGTGAGTGCCCAGGCTGATCTGAGTCTGTGCTGGGCGCACGACCACATTGTTGGTTTTGTAGTGTCGCGGCTCATATGTGTTACGAGTCGCGAACATTCGGCAAGCTTTATTGCCGTTTTTCAAGGCGTAGAGCCCATGCAAATGTCATCATCGGCGGGACTATTCACCACACAGTGGTATCATTAATGAGCCGCGACACGACAAAACCAACAAAGTGGCATGTGCGCTCAGCGAAGATTCCGATCAGCCTGGGCGTCAGCTTAGACCCTTAGCTATCCTTAAACCGCATAGCGAAATCACTGGATAGACTGTGTGGATGCCCAGGGGGATCTGAGTCTGCGCTGCGCGCACATGCCACTTTGTTCGATTTGCTGGTTTTGTCATGTCGCGACTCATTTGTGCCTGTCGTTTCGGTCTATAACGAAGCAGCATTGAAAACATATATGTACCTTATTTCATGAAGCATTAGGGACAGACCATTTGATATTCGGGGGTGTGGGGGGGGGGAGGGGAGCTGGTATTCTTGATGGAGACTGGATTTTTTTTCTCGACCCTAATTTATTTGACCTTTACATAAAATTATGTGAATGAAAGTCCTTTTCTTTAACCCAATCAATATTTTTGCGCCTTGTTTCTTACATAAAGAACATGGTGCTGTCTGTAACAAGGCTCAGGGAATGGTACAGATACCAACATCCTTGTAAGAGTATACAGGCTTTCAAGCACTACTTAGCAAAAATATTAGGCCTAAAATTAGGGCTGTTTTCGCAAACTTTTATAGGGCTAACATCAGGAATTTAAGGGCTTTTTCTAGCAAAACATATGCAAAAATCAGTTTTTCTTGCACTTTGAAAGTTTGATAGATACTTAATGATAGAGTCATATTATATATGAATGCATGGCGGCAGTTTTATTTCATGGCTATAAAGTTTTATGGTAAAAGTTAACAAAGGGGGAGGGGGTTCGGGGGGGGGGGGGGGGGGGGGGAACGCCGGATGGTGATGAAAAATAAAGGCTTTGTTAGAGTGATGTTTTTGCCGTAATGGCTTTGTCCGCCATAAGCTAGTGAGTTTTTCGCAATTCATTTTCAGTGATGCAGAATATCACTAATACATGTATGTGAAAGTTGTATAGGATGTTTTGTAAATTTATGCTGCATGCGGGCTGCTGTTATAAAACAATGGTAGATACTATAAAACATTACTGTAAATGTAGGGCGGGGGTGTGGTCTGGGGGCTGTGCCCCGCAGAAGCCAGTGACATTTTCAAAACTCAATTCAAGTGGAATAATCTGCAGACTATATTTTTTGGCAGAGCCAGATTATTTTTATACGCCCGTTTTGAAAAAACGGACGTATTATGTCGTGGCGCTGTCCGTTCGTCCGTCCGTCCGTTCGTCTGTCTGTCCGTCCGTCCGTAAACATTCTTGTACACGTCATAACTCAGTAACAATTTGGGATATCTTCATGAAATTTGGTAGGCATATGTATTAGGGTGGGGGAACGTGTCGTGTACAAGAATGGTTGCTCCCCCTTTCTTACTTTTGAAGTTATGCCCCTTTGATTAATTTTTTCCCTGTAAGTCTTGTACGCGCCATAACTAGATAACCGTTTGGGATATCTATATAAAACTTCATAGCAATGTGTATGAAGTCATAACGATGTGTCGCGTACAACAATGGGTGCTCTCTCTCTTTCTTCGTTTTAGAGTTAATCCCTTTCATTAGTTCGTATAGGCTATTTTTGTGTATACTTTTCTTGTACAATATATTGTCAAGGGAAAAAAGTAGAACTAAAAATGGTATAAATTCTTCAAACTAATTCTTCCAAAGGGAATAAAAATTATAAACAATGTATTGAACCACTCTTATTTCAAATTTTCGGCCTTAGGCCTTCTTCAGGAAATTTGGAAACAATTATTTCAACTATGTGGCATCCATTTTGAAATCATGATATTTGTATCAGTAGTTGACAGGGGTGACGTCACATCATTTCCTGTAAAGTTACTAATAAGTTGGCGTAACGTCAAATGACGTGACGTCACTTCCCGCCAAAACAGAGTACAAAACCACTATTCCAACATGCCATGGATATTAAGAGCAGAAGAACAACTCACACTTAAATAAATAAATAAATAAAAATTAAAATTAAATAAATAAATGAATAAATGAAAAAAATATAAATAAATAAAAATTTTATATATATAAAAAAAAAATAATCATAATAATAATAATAATAACAGCAACAATAATAACAATAATGTATATAGGAGATATATATCTATATATACATCATTATTATTACTGTTACTATTTTAATTATTATAATATTATTATAAAACAAAAAAACAAAAACTCTAAACTGTCCCCTCTCACAAAATAGCATCCTCAAATCGTCTGCACTGCACTTAATTTAATTTTATATTGCATCCTTGTGGCATTTTAGTTTTAAGTTTCACTATCCACTGTTCCTCGGCTAACTGTCTGTATATGCGACCTTCTCGAAACATTCTTTGTAAGATGGAAACTCTTACATGCTGCTCCCCATGGCCTTCAAAATGTCTCATTATTGGTTTTTCAGCCTGCTGGCGGACGTCCCGTAGATGCTCATCTATTCGCTCTTTCAGTGTCCTCTCAGTTTCTCCAACATACACAGTCTTGTCACATTTGCTGCAGATAAGGGCATAAACAACGTTTCTATCCCTGCAACTCACGTTCTCAGCCGTCTTGTATTTGGCGTCTTTAGTCGAACTCCATACTTCATCTTTATGTATGGCATTGCATATCTTGCAGGAGCATGTGCTATCTGTTTGTTTCACTGCCTTGTTTGTCTTCCCATGAACCAGGGTATCAGCCAGATTTTTGTCCCGTCTGTACGCGTTCTGTTTGTTTCACTGCCGTGTTTGTCTTCCCATGAACCAGGGTATCAGCCAGATTTTTGTCCCGTCTGTACGCGTACAGACGGGACAAAAATCTGGCTGATACCCTGGTTCATGGGAAGACAAACAAGGCAGTGAAACAAATAGATAGCACATGCTCCTGCAAGATATGCAATGCCGTACATAAAGATGAAGTATGGAGTTCGACTAAAGACGCCAAATACAAGACGGCTGAGAACGTGAGTTGCAGGGATAGAACACCTGTTCTCAGAATAGACAAGCAAGTCCTGATATTCGATGTCTTATAGTCAAAACTACTATTAAAAACATTTTCACATAACTTAAACATACTTCCATTCCAGCCTCTAGATGTGTTTTTCATTTTCAGTTGTAAATTAAAGCATCACATTGACAACTTTTTTCCATTCTCGATGCTTGAAGAGGCTAAAAATTGCATAAAACACATGTCGTTCTGAATGGTACAAATAACTACAACCCTTTTTCCGCAAAAATTATGTAAAATGTAATAAATGGATGCTTCCAAAGTGAACAGAATATGTTTATGTGCAAACCTTAAATACCGTTGTATAAATCACAGTTCCCTGGGAAAAGCATTTTTTCATCTGGATTGTCGGTAAAATGTATGTAAGCTACGTTACCCGCCTGATACAGAAAAGTTAGCAAGCAATAAACAAGTGTTCCGTTTCCAGATAAATCTTTAAGATAATCATTTATTGCTGTCGAATTCGATAACCACTATACGGATGCATTGACCGCTTATAATATCAAGATTTCTTTCCTCTGAAAACTACACGTTCAACAGAATGGATAAGGGTGTACGCTACGTTACCGCAATTGTGAATAATCTGCTAAAGAATTGGGAAAATTGTTATATTCGAAATCGATATGCTTACAGGTGGAGTGCAAAACTATCAAAAACTTTCGACTTGCTATTTCGTTTATTGAAGTATGCATAATTATATTGTATGATGTAAGCTACGTTATGTAAGCTACGTTATACTTATTTTGCCTTTGTTCCAGAACTGCTGTTGAAGTTATGCCAAATAAAAATACAGCAGTTAGTATTCTTATGTTTAAGTATTTCCTTTTTAAAACTTGCTACTTCCGGTTTACACAGTTTTATCGTCTGCTAATTGACGATTTTCTGATTCCCGGTATTGTGACACTGGGCACCCTTTTTTAGGTATGTAAAAAGAAAACTTTCTGAATTTAGATGAAAATATTTATCGTATGATTATTTAAATGTGCTAACATGCTAACTGCATAAGGTATAAGACCAACTCGCAAGCTTTATGAAAACCAAGCTGGCACCAGACTCTCTTATGCCGTGATATTCAGTCACAGAGTAGCCTGTTGATTTTAAGTGTGGTAACATAAATTGAGGAAATGGGTACATGTTCAGGTGAAATAAGTTAGCATCTTCACTTTTGCCTCTCAACACTTGAAAGAATTTGCTTCCAAAGGAGCAAATTCTCTCATTTAAGAGAAAAGCCACTAATAAGGTCCGACTCTTAAAAGAATTTACTCCTTTAAAAGAAAAGTATTGCCTGTTCGAATAGACTCCATGCTGAAATGGAACTCTCGTCCAGGGAAACAAATAGGATGTCACAAAGGTTGTATCCCCCTCTAACAGTGGCAGAAAGCTTGAAGGTGTACCCAAACACCCGAATTAACATAATTGCTTCGATTTCCACTGCGTCAGAGAATCAAAGCAGACAACGTCAATAAGACAATAGTCATTCATGGTTACATAGCTTAGCAACTGCTTACTGCTACATGTATCATTGGGACAAGCCAAAAAGCTGATTGTTTTGGTGACTTTTACCCGATTTTGAAGTTCACAGGAGCTCTAATGCTGTTAATATTTTCTTTGTCTGCGGAGACGTGACAATTCTTTGTGCCCACGATACATGTACCTCTTGAACCGAGTTATGGTTTGCATAACTTGCATAGCTGTGTCATCGACACAAACTTAACACCGGTTTAAATTTTGGTGACCTTGACTGCGTCTTTAAGGTCATGTGTGTGCACTTGTAAATATTAACTGATAGTAGTATTCTCTGTAAGAATAGAATGCATTTTTAATGTTACTAACGTTTAATTTTTTTTTATCTTTTATTTCCTTGTTATATTCACTTATTATGTAAGCTACGTTACTCAGTTAAAATTCATTGTAAAACTGTTACTTTTTTCCATTATCTTATTTCTTCCCTTCATTTTTGACATGCATTGGTATTGCAATCCGTTAATATGAAAATATTCACAAGAGCCTCTTTCCTTCTGTTCTGATAAAAAAGAAGTCAGTACTTTAAACCTGTTTGGGAACAATAATGCATGAGTACATGCACTTCGTAGGATCCTAATGGTTTGGGATGTGATAGCTTCGCAGTATCCGCTGTTTTACTATGTACAACATTTTTATGACTTTTTGATTTTGCTAAAATGTTTTTAAACGATATCTGATGTACATTATTAGCAATTTTACTAATGAAGGGGTAGAACCTTAAATTACTTCTTTATTTTACCCCATAGCCTTTGGAGAGTATGAAAATTTATTAAAGAATGTTCCCCGAATGCAGATATTTTGACATATGGTTCTTAGTATATATTAAAATGTATGACATAAATAAAATTTGCATTTCCGAGAAAAAAATAATTTCACGTTTTTATAATTTTATTGCGCGCCTATTCTGAGAATAGGTGAGAAACGTTGTTTATGCCCTTATCTGCAGCAAATGTGACAAGACTGTGTATGTTGGAGAAACTGAGAGGACACTGAAAGAGCGAATAGATGAACATCTACGGGACGTCCGCCAGCAGGCTGAAAAACCAATAATGAGACATTTTGAAGGCCATGGGGAGCAGCATGTAAGAGTTTCCATCTTACAAAGAATGTTTCGAGAAGGTCGCATAGACAGACAGTTAGCCGAGGAACAGTGGATAGTGAAACTTAAAACTAAAATGCCACAAGGATGCAATATAAAATTAAATTAAGTGCAGTGCAGACGATTTGAGGATGCTATTTTGTGAGAGGGGACAGTTTAGAGTTTTTGTTTTTTTGTTTTATAATAATATTATAATGATTAAAATAGTAATAGTAAAAATAATGATGTATATATGGATATATATCTCCTTTATACATTATTGTTATTATTGTTGCTGTTATTATTATTATTATGATTATTTTTTTTATTTTTTTTTTATATATAAAATTTTTATTTATTTATATTTTTTTCATTTATTCATTTATTTATTTAATTTTAATTTTTATTTATTTATTTATTTAAGTGTGAGTTGTTCTTCTGCTCTTAATATCCATGGCATGTTGGAATAGTGGTTTTGTACTCTGTTTTGGCGGGAAGTGACGTCACGTCATTTGACGTTACGCCAACTTATTAGTAACTTTACAGGAAATGATGTGACGTCACCCCTGTCAACTACTGATACAAATATCATGATTTCAAAATGGATGCCACATAGTTGAAATAATTGTTTCCAAATTTCCTGAAGAAGGCCTAAGGCCGAAAATTTGAAATAAGAGTGGTTCAATACATTGTTTATAAAAATGGTATATCTAGTACATTTAGGTTATCTCCCTTGTTCCACTTACCTTGGAAGCTGATTTTTGGTACACTTAACAGTATTTATGTGTTAAATTTTTCGTCAAAGATTTCTCCACAAACATGCAAGCTAGAGTAGTCATATTTGGTATGCTGGTTGATGACGATATGTTGTATCGTTGGATTGAGAACCCGCCTTTTTTCTGCTTATTCTTCCCTGTATTTGTCCAATATTCTTTCTTTCCATACTTTGAATAATAAAATTTTTCATCAAAGATTTCTCCACAACCAAGCAAGCTAGAGTAGTCCCATTTGGTATGCAGGTTGATGACGATATGTTGTATCGTGGGATTGAGAACCAACCTTTTTTCTGCTTATTCTCTCCTGTTTTTGTCCAATATTCTTTCTTTCCATACTTTGAATAATGAACTTATTCAGCAAAGATTTCTCCACAACCATGCAAGCTAGATAAGTCATATTTTGTGTGCAGGTTAATGATGACTTACTGTATTATGGGATTGAGAACCAGACTTCTCCTCTTTTTATTCCCTGTATTTGTCCGATTTTCTTTCTCTCTTTACTTTGAATAATGCATTTTTTTCGCAAAAGGGTTCTATGCATCCGTAAGTTAGAGTAGGGATTTTTGTATGCAGGTTGATGATAACTTGTTGTATTGTGGGATTGAGAACCAGTCTTCTCCTGCTTATTCTTCCCTATATTTTTCCAATTTTCTTTCTCTCCTGACTTTGAATAATGTAATTTTTTGTAACAGATTTCACAGCAACCTTTCATATTTGGTATACATGGTAACAATGATTTCTCTCCCTCTTTATGCTTTTTGTTACGAAAATAACACCATTTGATTTAAGCAATTATGCGGGGGCTATAGTCGGATTCGCTGACAGTTCTAGTTAATTATAGAGTGGTTGCCCCAGTTTGTCTGCCTGTCTATCCTTTTGTAAACAATCTTGTTCATTCTGTAACTCCAAGTTTAGGACATTGAAACGGGCGTATTATGCGCCGCTTGCCAAGCCCTTGTTTTCACTATTTTTTGAGGGCAAACTATTTATTTTAATCCCCTTATGAGCCAATTATTATTTTATTTCTTGCATATCCAAAGACAGTTTTTTTTTTGTTTTTTTTTTGAAAAATATACCAGCCCCCATACCAGCCCTGCTCCCCCCCCCCCCCCCCCCCCCCACACACACACACACACACTCCAAATATCAAATGGTCGGTCCTTTTTAGTCGTCTGTTTTCATTCAGTTTGCATGCAAATCGTTGCTATGCTGGATTTGTGAGAAATTAAGGAGTTGACCCTCTGTCCAAGAGGGATTTACATTAGATCAAGTGACACTTTTAAACGTATCAATATTCATTCCGACGGTCTTCATGAATATTTGATTTATCGTGTATAACAGTTGGCAGTTAATATATTCGGTTTTGTTGGAAATTCTGCATCCGTAAATGTTTTACTATCCCTTACTTTTTGTGAGCACTATATTATATCAATGTACTGTCCTCAACCGCTGCTGACAATCATTTACACTACTGGGAATTTCGGTGTGGCTTTGAATAATCTTAAGTGAAAATTACTTACTTTTTGATGTTTTACTAGCTTAACCTTAAAGGGTTAATTTTATGTCTTTTCACAAAACGATACTAGCATATTTAGAAACAGTAGTCATATAAAATATAATAGTAAGATATCCGGCGTGTGAGATTTTTTTTTCATATTAGTAATTTTACTAATTTAGATACTGTTGATACAGTCGAGTGAATGATGTTAGATTTAATATGTTATTTAATGTGTTTCCATTTTCTGTTCTACAGTAACTCGCTAAACGTATAATTTTAAAATAAGCATCTTGGACCCTGTGTTCAAAGCTAATGGCATCGTTAGTTAACCTTTCGTTAAAATTTTGAACGTTAATATTTCAAATATGCCAATATTTTTGTTGAAAAAAATGCGAGAAGCTTCTCACATTTTTTCTTAAAAAATATCGGTGTATTTGATTATAAAGTCATAAAACACTTATCGAGTTGACCTCTTAACTAGCTCGTTAGGCTAACGATGCTTTGAACAACTGGGCCCTGAACGAGTTTGCTCCTTTTGTTAAACAGTGGAGAGACCTACGGTTTTCCATTTTGTACAGTTGTGATGGAGAGCCGTAGCACTCACATCCCAGCAGGCACATAACTTCCAAATGACGTCGTACTGACGTCAATGCGACGTCATCACGTCGCATTTACGTAAAAACGACGTCATTACGACGTTTAAATCTGACTTATCAAACTGGCAATCTAACCCAGTGTCTATGTTCAGTATGACCTGTCTATGTTTCTATGTTACGGTCGGTTACTATTCCCAGGATAAACAATTTGTATTATTTTAACCCTAATCCTAGAGGAGCAAATTCTTTTCTTTAAGAGTTGACCCAAATTGAGAAGGGAAGTAAAAAAAAGTAAACGGTAGAGTTACTAACCCTGAAAGTGTATCTCTTCACCTCAGGTTCTAACGAAGAAGCATACGAAATGTCACAAACATAGCTAAAAATCGACAAAAAGGTACAGTGTCACGTTGACAACATTCGTAACTAAATAACATACAGCAAATTAACAAGTGTTAGGAGGCCCGGTAGGTAGGTCTGTCATTGGCCTGCTGATCTAGGAGGTTCGGGTTCGAGTCCCGCTGGGGGCGAACATTTTTCCAAGTATAAAAGGGGTTCTGTTGCACACAACCTTACATAATCACCCGTCCATCGTCCCGATATGATTGAAATACTGTGAAAAGGACGTAAAACAGCAAGTCATTCATTCATCAACCAGTTTTCTCTTCCCCAACGAGGTGGTTAGTTTTTGCAGGCCTATTTTACATCTAGATTTCTACATTATCCCCCCCCCTTCTTTTTGGAATATATGACTGTCCACTTCGCACAGAGGTCTTCTGCCTCAATCAGTGAGGCAGTACAGAAAAAAAATCAAATTAAATTACTGGAAAGAACTAAAGATGAAGTGTGTGTATTTCAATTCTCGTAGCGACGTTACCCCCGCACCTCAGTGGAACGTATCGACAGCCGCAGTAACGAGGCGGTGCGTTCCACTGTCCATTAAAAAATAAAGATGAAGGCTCATTGCAAATACTATATAACTCAGAGCTAGCAGAGCCAGAGAAAATCATTGGTCGAGCCACGGGTGGGCAGTAACTGTACCCCTATTTGTACACTATGTCGTCATGGATAATTACTTTAAACAAACAGGATGACTTTAAGACAGCTTGATGATGACGTTTATTTTAGTTTAGCTTGGGTGACGATAAAACGAGAAAAGGCTAATAATAATCTAATACTACTAGATGAACCATGAAAAAGTAAAAACAAAAAAAATAAAGAAATGAATAAAAAATAAATTCGAAAAAAAAAACAACTACAACATTTAAGAATGGAAATTTACTTGATCCTTATGATATTGACGGTTCCGATATGTTTGGGTAAGTAGGTCTGGCTATTTCTATCAGTATAATAGAAGTAAATTTTAGACACTGAGGTCTTTGCATGATATTTAAACTGGCATTAAAATAAAACTACTACAAAATGCGGATCAGAAAGGAGCAGGATAATTTGTTAATTCCGCGTTTAACGCTAGTTATGACGGTAAAGGACCTCTGACAGTATCTATGCAAATTTGCCTATTTTTCAACAAATTATTGCAGCTTCTTCGGAAGCCAAAGGTTGAAACTTTTAGCATTAATATTGAGACATAAATTATCTATTATAAACGAGCTTTAACAGTGATTTTGAAAAATTATCATGCCTCCAGACTACCTTACACAGATTGTATTAAGAGGGATGGGTGAAATTTTTGATATCTGAAAAAAGTAGATTTTGGGTCTTTTCCAGTATAATGAAATTTTGCATGATAAATATGCGTAAATTGATGTACACACTGCAGTTAGTTATAGTGTGTAGTAGTTTTATGCCCACTTCGAATCGAACTAAAGTTCCTACCATAGTAGTATTTCTGGTCATGCGCACTCGCATTATCAATCGAACGCCAAAAGTTGCTACAATAGTAGATTGTCATGGAAACAGAAATAAATACTGTGTATTTCTTTGCTTTTCAGTAGTTGCATTCTTTATTTCTTTTTGAAAAGAAACCGTGATTTATTATTCATCAAATGACAGTTTGCACACAACTTTGTGAAACAAATGCTTGTCTTACACCCACAAATCGCGAGGGCCTTCCGTGGCCGCCATCTCGCTACTAGAGTAACGGCGGTCTCAACCTCCGTAGATATTTAGCGCTTCGAATGGAACTTTAGTTATTATAGTAGCTACTATAGTTCGAGTCGAAGTGGGCCTTAAATGATAAGGACGTTAAATAAAGGGTGTAATTTTCAGGTTTTCAGCTGTAGACTATCCTCCCCCACCCCCGTGCCTCAGACTGCCACTCATATATAATGTGTATTATGATAGTACATACGTACATGCAAAGTGGCTAGCTGAGACACGGGGTGGGGGAGGGGAATGCTTCTTTAAAAAATCTTTCCTGTTTCCATTGCCTTTAATTATAAAATCTGGCTTTTTTCCACCAAAAATTGAAGTCTGTATGCAAAAAATTCGAAAAAAAAAGAATTTAAAGCCAGTTATGGGAAGTTGAATGGAACAAATTTCAGAAGAAATTCTTAGTTAATTCCAAATTTTATTTTTGACTTATTTTATAGGCAAAATTACATTATAACTGTCAGATGTCCTTTTTCATATTCTTGCGTGCCGGCTAGGAAATTCAGTTACATCTCTTTCATTGCCAAATTTAACATTGTAGAATGCAGTTAGCCCGTACTGATGGCCATCGTCAATAGCAAAGGCAAGGGAGAAATTCCCAGGAACTCATTACATGAAAACCTCATTGCATGAAATAAGACTCTGCAAACCTCATTACAAATGAGACTAGTACATGTACAATAGATAGAAAAATATCGATATTTCCTGGTTTCGGAGAATCTTGGTAACTGGCTTCATTATATGAGCCGCGACACGAGAAAACAAACACAGTGTCTGTGCACCCAGCACACACTCAGATAAGCCTGAGCATCCACCCAGTCTGATCAGAGTCTTCGATGTCCGCATGGAACTAGCTTAGGCCCTTGACCACCCTTTAAGCGCAAAAGCGAAGACACTGATCAGACTGGGCGGATACCCAGGCTGATTTGAGTTTGCGCTGGGTGCACAACCACTTTGCTGGTTTTCTCGTGTCGCGGCGCAAAGAAGATTATATTTGCTGCAGACAAAGGACATTAGTACGGAATAAATGCACTGTGCGACATTGAAATCGAACTTGTAAGACCTGGGTCCAGTTGTTCAAAACTTACGTCGTCGTTAGCTAACCGTTCGTCAAAGTCAACAAAAAATATCAGGGTATGTGGTTATTAAGTTGTAAAACACTTAATGATTTGACCTCTTAACGAGCTCGTTAGCCTAACGATGCTTTCAACAACTGAGCCCTAAGATATAAAATTTAGGTTACCCGGTTCAAGATCATTTTCGTTCAGAACTATATTCGTGTTATTCACCGTAAGACTCATCTTAACGTGACGTTTGTTGTCCACCGTGTTCTTTATCTCATTTTATTTCAGTTTATCTCATTTATTTATATTGACATCTGTTCTTATCGTCTTCATATATCATGTACCAAAAATTTTCTTGCTGCTAGATGGTAGTCTAAATTCATTAATGCTGCAAGTGCTGACATCAGTTATTGCCATTAAAGAAATTCGGTCACTGAGAATTCAAATCCGCAATATTATCATCGATATGTGCATGCACTTAACCATATGTGCAAAAAGTTAACAGTGAACAAAGCAATGTACATGTACTTAACCACAAGTCTGTAAAACTGGTTTACATTGCATTGTTCACTGTTAACTTTTTTCCACATATGCCCATTATATCTAAACAATGAACACATAGTACCATAAGTTTGAATTATCAAGTTCATCGCATTCAAGAGAGTTGGATAAAATACATTTAGCTTTTAATCCAACTGCATACACTAAAGCTGATCTAATATAATATATTCTCTCTATACATAGCGTACAGTATCTAATATATAGTCTCAATACACAGCGTACAGTATCGAATATATAGTCTCTATACACACCTTATAGTATCTAATATATACCCAGCAGGCACATGACGTCGAAATGACGTCGCACTGACGTCGATACGACGTCGTCGTATTGATGTCAGGACGACGTCATTTCAACGTCATATGTCTGCTGGGTAATCTCTATACACAGCGTACAGTGTCAAATATATAATCTCTAAACACAGCGTATAGTATCTAATATATATTCTCTATACACAGCGAACAGTATCTAGTATATATGTTTTCTATACACAGCGCACATGATCTTATATGTAGTCTCTATACACAGCGTACAGTATCTAATATACTGCTCAAAATAAATAGGGGATATAAAGACATTTAAATAAGCAGAATTAAGAAAAGTAAGTAGATGAATTTTAAACTGTTATAATTCATAAAAGAAATAGTTATAGAGTCATTCAATATTAATATTCATAAATCTAAGCTTGTCACGTGACCAAGAATAAATTGTAAGTAGACAAAGGGTCGACATCCGAATTTCGCACGAATCCAGCACAACAATGACTAATCATTTTTAAGCAAATTTTATTAAAACAGACGCCTAATGCCTCAGTTGACAAGATACAGTTACTTTCCTCATGCGGTTGTATCACAGCATGAAATGGTAGGCGTAAACGATACTATTGAGTGGTGAATTGTCTCACGGATGGTGACATTTGCAAGGGCCCTACACCTTAAATGACGCAATAAAGTCTACCAAAGTGGACGTTTTCAGTTTGAAAAATTATGAAGAATTTAAATATTCACAGAAATTGAGGGTCCAAAAGATTTTTTTTCGCCCATGCGAAATTGAGGTGTAGACCCCTTAGTCATTTATGTGTTTCTCTAGGTCACGTGACTTGCTGTGACTGTTTCTGTTTTAGTTGAAAATTGTCACTTAAATAATATTCTATCAAATTAAAGTAATAATCAAACCCAGTCAATATTATTAATTTTGTACTCGCTTCTATGTCATAATATCCCCTACTTTTTGTGAGCAGTATTTATACTCTCTATAAACAGCGTACAGAATATAATATACATGTATACTCTCTATACACAGCGCACAGCAGCAGTTTAAGGAAGGATGCAGACGACTTGATATCTGAGTTGGAGAGACGTCTAACTGAAAATCAGCTGGAAGGAACGTTAAACAAGAGAGATGAGCTTCTAGATCGAGATGAGGAATTTGAACTACTGAAAGCCTTCCAAACTGGGCTGGAAAGGTAACTCTTTTGTCTCATCATGTCTGCAAGGCTTGCAAATAAGATATTTATATCACGATACCTCGTCATTGAACCATTTACAAATGTCCTTGTTTAGTTTACATGCTTGTGGAAGCAATTGTATATATGTAACTATTTTACATAGCTGTAAAAGACTAAATTTGACCTTTTGTTTCTTGTGTTGGAGAAATAAATCAGCTATAGCAGTGAAATGTTGAGAAGTAATTCACTGTATGGAGATCAGTTGTAAAGTAGAGTGATACATATACTTAAAACTGACCAACAAAGATTCGCCGTAAAACGAAATTTCGGCCGCGCACATGTAAGAAAGCCTAGTTCTGCTTATGGAATATCAGATGGTTTTCTCCGGGAGCTCCGGTCTTCGCCCACCTCTGATTAACTATCGACTCGACGTTAGTGAAATATTCTTGTACAACCCATACAAAATAACAACAACAGCAATAACAACAAAAAAAAGACCAAAATTTGCGACCTCCCCAAATAACATTTATGAGTTACATGTATCCCCCTGATAAGATGTAAATTAAACACGCAGAAGCCTTACACTATCCTCCAAATTATGAATATGAATACATTACTGGTACTAAATCAATTGTACAACAATAAATAAAACTGCTGTTTAATTAAGACGGAGGTTACAATTAGGGAATAACTGTACTCGAAATTGTCATTTGGGGCGTAAATCGTCGACTTCCTGGCCGCAAAATTGGTTTTACGGCGAATAAAACCATAAAACCAACGATTTAACTCCTCAAAAAACATATTACATTTATCGCCATTGTAATGCACTTTTTATTTTTACATTTTCACCTTTCTGAGTGTAATTCGTCGCACTCAGAGCATGCCCTTTAAGCGACGTAAAACCAGTCCACTTGGGGAACGTCGTTACGAGAATTGCAGCAACAACCTCAACCAATGAAACTGAATTCGCGTTTCTGGCAGCGTCTGACAGGATATACGGTCATACTGTTTTGACGTTATCCAGTCAGACGATGCGTTATATTCATATTGCAAACAATGTCAAACTGAATGTCGAACAAATGTATAATGGCATGCAATAAGCATCATCTGCGTCTGATTACGACACCATAAAATGCTAATGGGGACCGCTGACTAATAAATATGTGGCGGAAGCAATGTCCAAACAATAAAGACGTCTGTATCTCGTCCATGCAGCATCTTTTAAATGTTGCTAAACTTTTGTGTTTACCGTACATTTAGTGACTCTCATTAGAATAGTCCCGCTAAACGATTCTAATGGGTGTCGCAACTTAGATTTTAAAGAAAAAAAAATGCAAAAATATTCCTGAATTATATCATCAGCTATCTTATCTGGACCTCTGCCATCAGTCAGAAGCTCTCATTGACCATGTCTACATATCAAACTCTCACCAAAATATGGCACAGATTTCCGTTTCTTGTCCCCCTCCCCCCACCCCCCTCCCCCCCAGTCCCACGCCTCTTATGTAAGTCTCGTCATGAAACTAATACCAAAACAATTATGTTTATGCTTTCAGGCCAGACAAGCGAGCTTGGTGGTGGGGTTGTTCCTATTGCGGCTATACCAGGAAAGTAGTTAAGCCTAAACCGAAACCGAAACCGAAACCTAAGCCTAAGATAGGATGGTGGCATCGCCGAAATACAAAATAGTTAACATTGTTGGCATTATTTAGCCGCGACACGAGAAAACCAACAAAGTGGTCGTGCGCCCAGCACAGACTCAGATCAGCCTGGGATCAGACTTTTCGCTAAGCACTTAAAGGGTAGCTAAGGGTCTAAGCTACAACCACTTTGTTGGTTTTCTCGCGTCGCGGCTCATTATATTATTTTTATATTTGAATTGCTACATGATTGTACTTACCCAGCAGGCACATAACGTCAAAATGACGTCGTACTGACGTCGATGCGATGTCATGACGTCAAACTGCCGTCGATGGGACGACATGACGTCGCATCGATGTCAAAACGACGCCATTTCGACGTCGTGTGCCTGCTGGGTAAATACTTTAACTGTGATAGTCGAGATCTTTCGGGTCATGAAGAGTAGTCCTGATCCGTTGACTAATAACTCTGGAAATTGATAACACATGACTTTGAAAACTATCTAAAAGATAAGACAATGCGGGCAATATAAATGATATTTGAAATGTATTAACATAATAAAACTTATTGCAGTTGTACCTGGGTAGTTACCAAATACTAAAATTAACCGATATTTTATGAGGAAGAAGCTAGTGACAGACGTAGTCACCAGCTAATTTTCGTTATATTTCTTGCTTCTAGTCGTCTGTCACCAGCCGATTTTTGCTAAATTTGCTACTGCAGACGCCTGTTCCTAGCCAACCTTCGTAGAATTAACTCATGACAGATACTTGTAAATTTAGCAAATAGTTGTAGTTTTAGAATGTTAGACAAGTTAACATTACCCAGCAGGCACATGACATTTAAAGACGTCTTACTGACTTCGATGCGACGTGATGACGTCGCATCGAACTCAGTAAGACGTGATTCGACATTATGTGTCCGCTGGGTATTATCATGAGCCACAAAGGTTAAGGGTTCGTTCGCGTTTGCCGAAGGGCTAACGCTCATGGGTCCAAAAGCCATGGCTTTGAGGATGCGCTATATGTCGCAACTTTTCTTTAGCTTATGGATTATTCAGATAATTCAGCCTGAAATAACTGAAACACTTTTAAAAAAAAGTATATGGAATGCCTGTAAATACAAGTCGGGAAACATGCAAAGTTGTTTTGCAAACTTTGAAGTCTCTCTGAATCCTTCAGTTTTACACATTACCTCGTCCTTGGAGAGTTACCAGCGGACCGTTTTCTTGTTATATGTAGTATATAGCGTTTATTAATGGTCCCATTTAAAATATGGGATTTATAAACCGTCGGAGGTTTAAAGATCCGATAAAGAAACAAGTCCCAATGACGCGTTTCTTTATCGGATCTTTAAACCTCCTGAGGTTTATAAATCCCATATTTTTAATGAGACAATTTAATAAACTGTATATTACATTCGTATGTCCTACATTTAAAGAATATTTCCATCTGTTCTTGTGTTTTCAAGAGTCCTTCCGAGAGCCTACACAATAGCGCGAAAGAATACATGAAAATTAAAATGTTTTGACCGCCATTTTGTTTTCTGAAAGGGCCAAAGTTTGTCAAAATAAAAATAATTTACTTGCCTAAGGAACCTGCATCATGCCTTTACAATCACTGTCTGCACGGCTACTGATCCTGACGATTCAAGGTTCGAAGAATGACTCGAGGCTATGAGCTGAATGACATGTTTCTTATAGCGCATTGCGAAGCGTGTGTGATAAAAGGTAATGCACTCTTGCCTAAAACCGACAAATTCGTAGAGTCATTCGATTGACGACGCCAAAAATACACACCAAAGTTTGTTATAGATTTTAAATTTTGTAACTGAGCGTCTATTGTTTTCTCAAGGTTACAAAAGGCAACTCTGATGGTGTTTTTATAGCTTCAACTGCAGTGCAAAGTTAAACTTGGAAAAGTAGTTCTAAAAACCGGTATCCGGCCGTACATAAATAGCCAATGTCCGAATATTATGGGCAAGGTAACCAATCTACAGGGATTTATTTCCCTAGAGGAAATAAATCCTCGAAGACAACTGGGAAATAGCATATTTACATTGATAAGAAATACTGGTATTTCTTTGCTACAAATGTAATATTGTCAGTTATTACACAAGAATAGTCAAGACTCGTATCTCAGAATGGCAGGGTAACAAGTTATTTTGAAAGCCTGAAGTCAGATTTCGCTTCAGCATCCACGAGCAACAAGACTTTACAAAACCAGCCTATCTACTATCATCGTGCGAAGAAATGTTTTCAGATTTCTTACCATGTTCAGTTCAGTTCAGTTTTTTTTTAGAGTTCCCCCGTTTCTTTGTCGAGGCACCACCATACGGTGTAAGGGTTTTCAATGAGCTCTTATAATTTGTTTGACTGTTCACTTTTAACTTTTTAATAACTGGTGAAGGTTATACGAGGGGCATTTCAGAAATAGTGTAAATGAGTCTGCCATTCCTAGGAATATTGACTGATTTTTAAAGTTTATGTTTTAAAATTAATGTTAACCTGTCACCCAATGGTCTTCACTAAAATAATTTGGGTCACTTGTGTTTTCTTCAAAATATGCCTTGACAATTGCTGTCAGGGTAAGAACAATGGGTAGAAACGGACGAAATATTTATGTGAAGACAAAGTCACATTTTCTTGGCTCTGGATTCAAGCAGCTCTGGATTGATACCTATATTATCTGTTATGTTGAAAATATTCCAGTATGAAAAGTATTGTATCAGCTTTGCTAAAGCATAAGATTTATTTTGAAAGATAGGCTAATCATGGAACAATGCGCATTTCTGATGACGTCACTTCCTGTGCTAAACTAAAATGTATAGTGAGCGGTTTAAACTTCGGGTTTGATGTCTTTTTAAGTAGAAGTGAATGTTTGATGACAGATATGAAACAACAAATAAATAAACTTTAATTCGTCATGCTTATTTTCTGTTATAAATAATCATTTACGGCACCTAATGCTCTTTTGGCAGTGGCCTACCTGATTTTTTTACAATAAGTTTCCCCACGCACCCACACATTTTAATGTCAGTATGTCATATAAAGTAACAAGTCTTTCAAGTCTTTATGTATGAATTTTGCTTTCAATATTTTTCTCTAATTTTTGAAATTAAAGTTAAATATATTTAGCCTGTGGCTTTTTATTAGACAATAATTACAATTTATTGTTTAGTATTTTACATGAATTGTTGCGACTTTGCAACTTCTGGCATGGGTTTTGCACACGTATCATCCAGTTTCATCAGTGATTTTATGACAGTCGTAACAAAATATAGTGGCCTTATCATTTCAGTGATAAAAAGTCTGTCATTTGTTGGAATTGGATGTGAATGAGTAAGAAATCACAATTTATTGATGTAATGCATTTATAATACATTTGCATTTATAACCACATAGCAGAGAAAAAATCTCGTTATTAGTTTACTGGCGTAGAATCTGGAAACACTTTCTGTATAGCTTTCTTATTTTATATTTAAAGGACAATATAATGTGTTTCTTCATTAGAATATATCATTTCCTCATTGAGCAAACAGCAACAGAACACAAGAGACTTTCAGTGAAAAAGCACAGTTTCCAGTATCCACACCCTTATGACGTACAAGCGCGTGCTGTCACGCATGAGTGACTTAGAAATTCTTTTAACGCATACCATTCTAAAGTACTTGATTTTACCTTTCCAGTGATATATAACACCACTGCTTAATATCAGCCAAAAGGCTATCCCAAGATAATTTACATTATTTCTGAAATGCCCCTCGTATGTACAGTCTGTGACTATTTACAAGATCTTCACTGTGAAATCTGGTTGAGCCTTGCAATTCTCTTCTTGTGAATCTGCAGTATAAATTTTCGAGAATACAAAAGGAAGCATCTAGAGTGAGCTGAGTTAACAGTTCTGGGTTCCGCAAGTCACTTTTAAGTTCATCAGAGAGAACTGGGTTATTTCTCAATTTCTCAATGTAGGTTTCTCTTTCAGAGACATAAGCTGAGCATTCTGCCAGGAAGTGTTGTCGAGTTTCTGGAGCAGTATGACACAGTTTACATGTAGCATCAACTGTGTATTGATTAAATGCAGCCCTGTTGCCTTGCAGGATACATGTATATGTGCCGGTTAAAAGCTTGCATTTCAATTGAGCTCTTTTACTATCAATAATACTGTTACTAACAGAGGACCAGACAGGATGCACTGCCCCTACCTTTAGAGAGCTAACATACTTTAAAGAGGATTTTTGTCACGAGGACTCAATAGGACTATTTATAGCTAGATTAAGAGTATTTTTCCATTCTAATTTAGACAATGGTTGATTAAAAAGTGAAAATATGGAAGGCAAATTATAGGTACTCAGGACAGACTTGATCAGGTTAAACCAACTTTTGTCTTCATCCCCCTTCATTACAAGTTGTCTTTCAGCCACCTCATGATTTGACTTAGACAGGAACAGAAATCTGCGTACAGGAACTATATCCACATGACAACTTTGACAAAAAAAATGTTTTACACGATACATTTATTTGATTTGAAACCGGCTAGCAAAAGGCATCGATTACCAGCAAATTGATCGAGATTTGGCTATTTACATGTGTTAACTATTTACAGACCTCTGTTACTAGAGACAGAAGTCAATCACTAACCAATTCTACGCATATTGGCTAGTGACAGGCATCTACAAATTGGCTACTCACAGACGTCTGTCACTAGTTACTCCGACACTTTATATTCATTGGTTGTTTGAAACTCTTATCTTTGTGGATGTATTTCTTCAAAAAAGAAAACGAATAGTTCGCTATACATGTACATCTCTCTCTCTCTCTCTCTCTCTCTCTGTTATTGTTCACGACATGTATTTTCTTTTGTTTTGTTACAAATCCGCTCTTAGCCATTTATTAGCTCACCTGAGCCAGCGGCTCCGGGGGAGCTTATAGGATGGTAAGGCTCCGGCGTCCGGCGTCCGTCGTCCGTCCGTTGTCCGTCCGTCGTCCGTCCGTCTGTCCGTCCGTCAACATTTTCAAACGACTTCTCCTCTGAAACCACTGAGCCAATTGTAACCAAATTTCATATGTAGCCTCTAGGGTACTTAGGAACGAAAAGTTGTTCAAACGGTCCTGGTCACATGACCAACATGACCGCCACACCTATATATGGTAAAAACCTAGAAAAATCTTCTTCTCCAGAACCAATAGGCCGATGGCCTTGAAACTTGGTATGTAGCATTGGGTACGCGAGTACTACCAAGATTATTCAAATTATGACCTTGGGTTGACCTTGACCTTTTTTACGGTAAGGTCAAATTTGCATGCTGTAGCTTTTATTTGGGAAAATGCTAGAACATAAGATTTCTTGGAAACTGTTGAAGATTTAGACCTGAAAATTGGTATATACAGTCATCTGAAGGAGTACATGAAAATTAATGCGTACAAGAGGTCAAGGCCATTGTTTGACCTTTGACCCTGGTCTCTCATATTTTGACAATTTCACACATCTCCTCAAAAGCCAATAAGCCAATTGTAACCAAATTTTATACAGAGCCTCTAGGGGGCAGGGGAACGAAAATTTGTTCAAACAGACTTGGTCACATGACCAACATGGCCGCCATGCCCATATATGGTAAAAACCTTTAAAAATCTTCTTCTCCAGAACCAATAGGCCAATGGCCTTGAAACTTGGTATGTAGCATCAGGTACTCGAGTACTACCAAGATTGTTCAAATTATGACCTTGGGTTGACCTTGACCTTTTTTATGGTAAGGTAAAATTTGCTTTTTTTAGCTTTTGTATGGGAAAATGCTAGAACATAAGATTTCTTGGAAACTGTTGAAGATTTAAACCTGAAAATTGGCAGATTGTTCAAATGATGACCTTGGGCTGACTTGACCTTTTACAAGGCAAGGTCAAGTATGGGAAAATGGTAGAACATAAGAGTTCATGGCAAGTTTAGAAGATTTTGGCCCAAAAATTGGTATATACCGTCGTCTTAGTTAGTACATGGAAGATTTGCGGGTACAAGAGGTCAAGGTCATCCTTTGACCTCTGACCCATGTCTCTTATATTTTGACAATTTAAGACATCTCCTCAAAAGCCACAGGACCAATTGTAACCAAATATCATACACAGCCTCCAGGGGCTGATGGAACGAAAATTTATCAAGCCGTCTAGGTCATATGACCTACATGGCCACCATACACAGGTGAGCGATTCAGGGCCTCATGGCACTCTTGTATTTTATGTAGAATCAGTTACTGGCGATAGAATGTGCACTTACATGTAGTACTGGATAACCGCTTAGGAGGTCTAACGGCTATATTCAAGAACAAAACTCACACTCGTCCTCGACTCAAACTCGAGTAAGGAACCCTCAAGTGTGGTTGAGTGAAATTAACAAGAGTGTGAGTGGAGTTCAGCTTTTGTATTCACGAAACACTCTGAACCTCACCTTTCTCGAGTGTGACTGGAGCTTCACTCAAGTTTCAAGTACTGAATAATAAACGTTGAAAAGCACTTTGTTTGTGCTTTTTTAGGCCCCGTGACCTAAGTCAGTCGACACGTTTACCTCTGGTCGTCTGTCTGCCTGTCCGTCCGTCCGTTGCGCCTTAATAGTTTGTATATACTTTCTGCAATCAATATGAAACGTGGCACCGATTTCGCAGGCATACCAAAGATGTGCATTTGACGTTTATCCTTTATTTCTATTTGAAGAGAGAGCCCAGCAGCACATGACGTTGAAATGACGGCGCATCGACGTCAGGTGCCTAATCGGAAAGAGAGAGAGAGAGAGAGAGAGAGAGAGAAGGAGTGGGGACAGAGGGTTCTTCTTGGGGGGGGGGGGGGGGGGGGAGGGTTATAGGATGGTGGGGACAGATACCGTCTGTTTACATAATTTTTTTTCACTGTTTTTGGATATGGACTTTTTATAAAGTGCAATTTCTCTTGTGCTGTATATTTGTTCATACCTATATAATGACTTAAAACAATGAATTAGAGTCATGGGAGCTCGGGGGGTGGGGGTGGGGGGAGGTCGGAGGGATGTAATAGATAACTGCCAACTGCCGGGGTGTTCTACTGTTCTCATAACTAGTAAGACAAGGATCAACTGTGGTTGCAGCAGGTGAGGGAGCTTTTTTATAATTATTATTTTACTCTCGTCTGTCCTATCTTTTTTTTTCTTTCTCACTCTCTTTGGGAAATGGTTCGATATAGCCTGATGACTGAAATGCGTCTATAAAGCGGCGTCAAACTCAGAAGAGCCAACTGTTATGAAATGGATCTGATCGTCGACTATGTCGTCGAAATCATTTTAATCCTTTCAATCAGTAGAGCTACAGTTTTTAGGGCAACTGTGGTAATAAAACATTTACGGAAATTGTGGCTACGTTATGCATGGGTTGTTTGTGAATACCTCTCGTGGACAGCGTATTGCATGATTTTAAGGTGAATACCTGCACGAGTCTTTTGATTGTGGACAGCGTGTTGCATGATTTTAATTGTGAATACCTGCACGCTTAGATTCGAGTTCCAGGATTTAAAAGTGAGACGCATAGTATTTATACTCCTATTCTTTCACTGAAAAATTAGATGTGGCTGTTTAATTCTAAGGTGAATTGATGGATGTTATATTGTTGTGTGCCCGGATTCTGTGTTAAGACCAGAACGGCACATCAAGTCCGGCAGTCAGCTGTTAGGGCTTAGAGCCACGTCTCACCTGGAGATTCGATATACGTCTCCAGGTTAATACCAACCCGGGTAGAGCAGTTACTACGCCCTTGTGCATGTTTTCCTAGCAGAGGCGGGGAGCACAAAATATCGGCGAAGGCGATCTTATTACTGCGGAGGTGAAAGTGGTACAGTTATCGTCTACTATAGTGTGTCTTGTTATTTATAGACTGGTCCCTGGTACGAGCCAGGGAGCGACCAGTATATAAACGTGCGCGTACTAGTATAAGTTGGTGTTCCTCATGATATATGGACTGGCCCATGACATGATCCAGGGAACGACAAATTGAAGTCTACCAACATAAGGCCTTGTTTTTTTTCTTGTATGAGCTCAAACTAACGTTTTTTTGTTCTTTGTATTTTCCTTTAGTTCATGGAGCTGAGCCGAGTTCGGTGTTGACGTCAGACGGTAATCTATTTGCGTATTGTACGCAAATCGATTACAGATTTGAAACAAACACCTTACTTGGGCCAGCGACATGAACTGATATGTGTTGTATATTATTGTAATTGTGACAGTTGTAAATTGTATTGTTGTATATAGAATTTACATTATAAATAAACTTCAAAAAATTCTAACGTTGTTAGAGTTGCCTTGTTAGTGTAATACACTGGTAGATAACCCTTTAACCGGAAGTCATCCTCCGCCGTCCTGGTGACGCATAAGGCTCTACACCCGTGTCGACCGTGTGTAAAACCTTCTGCGTAACATGGTGTCAGAAGTGGGATTTGGTTTCCGGTTAATATCTGCCAGTGTAAGACATTGACAATATATATAGAATCTAGGCACAATTTTGTCAGACATTTTTTATTGACTTTCTGATTGTTCTTTTCTAAGTCGACATGACGCTGTTTGCATTGATGTGAATTTTAGGGGAGCAATTTCGCCACTAAATTCTTTGTAAATGTAACCTACACTCAATTAAGGTCAACTATCCTTATTCCCTGCGTGATGAAGTGCGATAGCCCATGCATTAATTTGTGAAAGAATGTAACAGGTTGCATATCTGAGTGGGGAAACTGAGGTATATAGACCTGAATTGTCTTGGCACGGATGATACATATTTAACTTTAAGGTCCGGTTGAGTACCTTGGCACTGCTGTTGCATGACAATCTGTTAGTTTATTAACTTAAACGTTTTGTACGTTGTGTCGTAACCGTTACTGAGGTCCATTTTATGTCATGATTTAGTAACGTAGGTTACTCGTAACGTAATATAATATCGTTACAATTAATTAAACCTAATAGCGGAATCTCAAGTTTGATTTACCGTTGGTATCTTATAAAGTTTTGTAATGTAGGACGTACAGTTGTCGTGTCAGTGTTTATACGTTGCGTTACGTACGTTACGTTTGTATATCCGATACGCTAGATCAAGTTGGGCGTAATTGTAATGTGGGTTATTTACGTCATCTAATTGTGTCATATGATAGTGAAAAGAGGTTCTCGGTAAAGTCAACGTCAGTTTATGACGTCATTTCCGGTCTGTTACGAGCGTAACTGTAATAGCTACGCCTAGATCGCGAGTATACTAATTAATCGACGTTTTAGTTGGATTAGTTTGATATTATTATTGTTAACTTTTTAGTTAACGTGAGTGACTTTAAGTGAACGTCGGTTTCAGTTAAGTTAACGTGAGCATTACGTTAAGCGTCATGGATCAGTTAGTTAAGACGGGAAGGGAGTTAGGTTATGAGGGGCAGGCATTGCAGGAATTTGTAAAGCAACAGCAAGAGACTGAGAGGGCAGAAAGGCACGCGTTAAGGGCACTTGATAAAGAAAAGATTGCGCAGGCCGATAAAGACAGGGACATTGACTTAGCTAGGATCGCGCAGGCTGAAAAAGATAGGGAAATTGAGTTAGCTAGGATCGCGCAGGTTGAAAAAGATAGGGAAATTGAATTGGCTAGGATCGCGACGGAAGAAGCTAAGATTGCGGCGGATAGGGAAATCAAGATTGCACGGATTGAAAGTATAGAGCGGCAAGCCGAGAAAGATAGGGAAGCTAGATTGTCTCAAGTCGAAAGCGATAAGGAAGCAAAGTTGTCGAGCGGAGTTGAGTTAGAAAAGTTGAAGTATAGTTTTGAATTGCAGCAACGCGAGTTAAAGAATCAAATAGAGTTGCAGAAGGTAACGTTTAGAGTTGAATTAGAAAAACAGAAGGCCGAAAAGTTAGCGCATGCGCGAGATCCGAAGTTACCGTATTTTGATGAAAGTAAGGACAAAATGGATAGTTACTTATCAAGGTTTGAGAAATACGCGACGGCGAATAAATGGGATAAAAACGTTTGGGCTGCATATTTAAGTGCATTACTTAAAGGTCGCGCGCTTGATGTTTATGATAGATTGTCTGTAGATGATGCAGCAGATTATGACAAGTTGAAAGATGCGTTGTTAAAGAATTTCGATATGACTGAACGCGGTTTTAGGAAGAAATTTCGCTATGATAGGCCTGAAGAGTCCGAAACGTTTATTCAGTTTAGTAGTAGACTTAGGTCGTATCTTAATAAATGGTTGAAAATGGCGAAAGTAGACTAGTCTTACGAAGCTGTTTGCGATTTTTTCGCTAGAGATCAGTTTTTAGAATCCTGTAGTAAAGAACTATATGTTCATTTGAAACCGAAAACATTCACGAATCTAGGTGAGATGGCTAGGGAAGCAGATTTATTTGCAGAAGCACGTGGCGGTGTCTACGCTTGTGTTAATAAGGGGCAGCGTGATAGTAAGGGCGTAACTCAGAGTAGATCTGATAATAAGCCGAGTGCGAAGCCAGAGATAAAATGTAGTATTTGTGGTAAGGGACATTTAACATATAAATGTTTTAAGAATCCCGATAGGAAGCAAGCATATAGTGCGGAGGTAGGTGCAAGTGCAAGCGGGTATAGCGGAAGTAAGGTGAGTAGTTATGCACCGAAAGATGAGACACAAAGATCACAGAGTAAGAGCGATACTGTACAGACGAAGGGTAGTAATTCAGATCGTGGCCGTGGTCGGGGTTATTCCCGCGGACGTGGTCGGGGTGGCGGACATCAAATGAGCTTTTGTAAAACTACAATGAATAGGTCTCATGAAATTGAAGGTCTCTATAAGAGTAAGGAAGAAAGTCCATTAATCGATAATAACGTGGATAGGGAAGGTGTCTGTTACTTTTTAAGGTCGCGATTACCAACAGAGCAGGGTATGGTTAATGGTAAGACTGTTGTAGTTTTAAGGGACACAGGTTGTACTGGGTGTGTCGTTCGTAGAAACTTGGTTTCTAATGATCAGTTACTTGGTAGAGAATCTGATGTAACTTTGATTGATGAATCTACCCAAAGGTATCCCTTAGCAATGGTTGACATAGATTGTCCATTTTTCACAGGAAAAACTGAGGCATTGTGCATGGAAGATACAGTGTATGACCTGGTTATTGGAAATATTGACGGGTCAAAACTTCCCGATACGTCCCATTTTGCAATGGCGGCAGTGACTAGGTCACAAGCTAAGCAAGGTGAAGAGGTCTATAAGAAACTTAAAGTTCCTGATCAAATTATTGCTAGTGATAAGGAGGCATTGAAGCAGGCCCAAGTTGTTGACCCGAAATTGAATGGCATAAGGCAAAGAGTGGAATCTGGGAATGTGACTATTAGTCGTGGATTGAACCGGGGTGAAACTAAGTTTATCCGAAAGAAAGATTTATTGTATAGGCAGTTTACTAAGGGAAACAAGGTCACTTTGCAACTTATTATCCCTGAAGGCTTTCGTGAAAAGGTGTTAAGATTGGCGCACGAAACCTTGATGTCAGGTCATTTGGGCATAAAGAAAACTATGGATAGAGTGTTAACTGAGTTCTTTTGGCCTGGAGTTTGTGGTGATGTGGCAAGGTTTTGTAAATCTTGTGACATATGTCAAAGGACTATTCAAAAAGGTCGTGTCACTAAGGTACCTTTAGGAAAGTTGCCATAGATTGACGCACCATTTAAACGAGTCGCTGTTGATATAGTCGGACCGATAGAACCTCGTTCTGACAGGAAATCCCGCTATATTTTAACAATGATAGACTATGCGACGCGACATCCCGAGGCGGTAGCGTTACCCGGCATTGAAACGGAACGCGTAGCCGAAGCGTTAGTTGAGATGTTTAGTAGAGTTGGCATACCTGATGAAATGTTAACAGATTGCGGAAGTCAGTTTACTGCTGAAGTTATGAAAGAAGTAAGCAGGCTGTTATCACTCCAGCAGTTAACCACGATGCCGTATCATCCTATCTGTAACGGTCTTGTAGAGCGTTTTCACGCGACGTTGAAGCAAATGCTACGTAGGATGTGCGCAGAACGTCCAAAAGACTGGGATAAATATCTCCCAGCACTACTGTTTGCAATAAGGGAGGTTCCGCAGGAGTCATTAGGGTTTTCTCCGTTCAAATTGCTATACGGACGTAACGTTAAGGGCCCTATGGCAATATTACGTGAATTATGGTCTGAGGAGGTACAGGATGAGCAGGTTCTGTCTACGTACCAGTACGTAATTGACTTGAGAGAACGATTAGAGCAGACGTGTAAGTTAGCACATGATAATTTACGGAAAGTACAAGTAAAGCAAAAGGCTTATTATGACAAACGCGCTAAGTCGCGTAAATTTAACGTGGGAGATAAAGTACTGTTATTACTGCCAACTGACAGTAATAAACTGTTATTGCAGTGGAAGGGTCCATAAGAAGTAGTAGAGGTGGTGAATAGAAAGGACTATAAAATCGACGTCAATGGTGTCGTGAGTACATATCATGCTAATATGCTGAAACAGTATGTCGAACGTCGTACTGTGCCGTCACATTGTTTATTGTCGACTGAGACTACAGAGTCGGTTGATGACGATGGTAGTGATGAATTTTCTCTTGATGATTGTGCTTTTCCGACAGCTAAAGATCCGGAAACTTATAATGACGTCAGTATTTCAGATACGTTAACGTCAGAACAACGTTTGGAGGTTGAAGCGTTGATTAAACAGCACCCGGATGTACTATCAAGTTTACCCGGTCGAATTGATCAAATACAGCACGATATCAAACTACTCACGTCAGAACCCATACGGACGAAAGGTTATTCTATCCCGTATAAGACGCGTAACGTCATGGAGACGGAGATACAGGATATGTTAGATTTAGGGGTAAGCGAGCCGTCGATTTCACCGTATTCATCTCCTGTTGTCCTAGTTCCGAAGAAGGACGGGTCAGTTAGATTCTGTATCGACTTCCGGAAGCTTAACAAAGTGACGGAATTCGATGCAGAACCTATGCCAAATATGGAGGAGGTTATCAACAAAATGTCGGGACATAGATTCTTTACAAAGATGGACCTGAGTAAGGGTTATTGGCAAGTCAGTCTTACTGAAAGGTCTAAACCTTTAACAGCATTTGAAACGCCTAAGGGTTTATTCCAGTTTAAAACTATGCCCTTCGGTTTGGTCAATTCAGGAGCCTCTTTTTGTAGGTTAATGAGAATGATATTGTCCAATCTCCCAAATGTTGACAGCTTTGTTGATGACATGTGGATATTTACTGAAACATGGAAGGATCATGTGACGTCATTACGTCAAGTGTTAGATCGGCTCAGGTCGGCCAAATTGACGGCAAAACCATCTAAATGCATGCTCGGATATGGCAGTATCGAGTGCCTTGGTCACAATATCGTCGGACAGACGGTACGACCGCAAGAGGACAAGATACAGGCTATCAGAGATGCTCCTCGTCCATGTACGAAAAGACAAATTAAATCTTTTCTGGGATTAGCTGGGTTTTACCGTCGTTTAATCCCAAATTTCTCATCCATAGCTTCTCCTCTGACTGATTTAACTAAACGGGATAGACCTAATTCTATCAAAGATTGGCAAGATCAGCATGAAAGGGCATTTCAAACCCTGAAGAGTAGGCTCACGTCTAGTCCTATTCTTCGCTTACCTGTTTTTCAAGAAGGTAACCCGTTTGTACTCCGAACAGACGCTTCAGACGTTGGTCTTGGAGCTATTTTGCTTCAGGAATTCGAAGGGGAAGGTCGTTTGCCGATTGCTTATGCTAGCAAGAAATTGTTACCTCGGGAAAAGAACTACTCTGTAACTGAAAAGGAATGTTTGGGTATAATCTGGGGTGTTGAGAAATTTCGTAAGTACTTGTATGGGGCGGAGTTCCTACTTGAAACTGACCACAAACCGTTGTCCTATATGCAGACAGCTAAGGTGCTCAATCCCCGAATCATGCGTTGGGCCATGAAATTACAGCCGTACAGATTCAGGATCGTTGCTATCCGCGGCCAAGATAATTTGGGGGCGGACTACCTGAGTAGATAGTTTGGCCACGTTATGCATTGCACCGTTGTTGTGTATATAGCTAGTTTTCCAGTTTTGACATAGCCTACGATTCGATGCATTTCGTACTACTTCAGAAAAGAAACATTGTTATGTTTTTTTCTCCCTAAGGGGAAACCTATGTTACGAAATGGATCTGATCGTCGACTATGTCGTCGAAATCATTTTAATCCTTTCAATCAGTAGAGCTACAGTTTTTCGGGCAACTGTGGTAATAAAACATTTACGGAAATTGTGGCTACGTTATGCATGGGTTGTTTGTGAATACCTCTCGTGGACAGCGTATTGCATGATTTTAAGGTGAATACCTGCACGAGTCTTTTGATTGTGGACAGCGTGTTGCATGATTTTAATGTGAATACCTGCACGCTTAGATTCGAGTTCCAGGATTTAAAAGTGAGACGCATAGTATTTATACTCCTATTCTTTCACTGAAAAATTAGACGTGGCTGTTAAATTCTAAGGTGAATTGAAGGATGTTATATTGTTGTGTGCCCAGATTCTGTGTTAAGACCAGAACGGCACATCAAGTCCGGCAGTCAGCTGTTAGGGCTTAGAGCCACGTCTCACCTGGAGATTCGATATACGTCTCCAGGTTAATACCAACCCGGGTAGAGCAGTTACTACGCCCTTGTGCATGTTTTCCTAGCAGAGGCGGGAAGCACAAAATATCGGCGAAGGCGATCTTATTACTGCGGAGGTGAAAGTGGTACAGTGTTCGTCCACTATAGTGTGTCTTGTTATATATAGACTGGTCCCTGGTACGATCCAGGGAGCGACCAGTATATAAACGTGCGCGTACTTGTATAAGTTGGTGTTCCTCATGATATATGGACTGGCCCATGACATGATCCGGGGAACGACAAATTGAAGTCTACCAACATAAGGCCTTGTTTTTTTCTTGTATGAGCTCAAACTAACGTTTTTTGTTCTTTGTATTTTCCTTTAGTTCATGGAGCTGAGCCGAGTACGGTGTTGACGTCAGACGGTAATCTATTTGCGTATTGTACGCAAATCGATTACAGATTTGAAACAAACACCTTACTTGGGCCAGCGACATGAACTGATATGTGTTGTATATTATTGTAATTGTGACAGTTGTAAATTGTATTGTTGTATATAGAATTTACATTATATATAAACTTCAAAAAATTCTAACGTTGTTAGAGTTTCCTTGTTAGTGTAATACACTTGTAGATAACCCTTTAACCGGAAGTCACCCTCCGCCGTCCTGGCGACGCATAAGGCTCTACACCCGTGTCGACCGTGTGTAAAACCTTCTGCGTAACACCAACCATCCAACCAAAAAAATCAGATTCATCTGAGAAGTAGTATTCGTTAAAAAAACACGCACACACACAAAACAAAAAAAAAACAACAAAAAAAACAAACAAACAAAAAACAAACAAACAAGAAATATACCATTGCATTGTCTATTACGGTCTGAACGGAAAGTGAGTGAGTGAACTCGGGTTTAACGTCCCATCAGCAGCTACGTCATACGGAGACAGGACCTCGGTTTACAGTCTCATCCGAAAGACCGGAGACGCGGGGGATAGATCTTGCGACTCCTGGAATGGTAGTCCAGCGTTATCCATTACACTAACGCTGCTCTTTTTGAACGGACAGTAAACTGTACTCCGTTACAGAAAAGTCCGCTAGTCTGTTTTGGCATCCCTACAAGCTGCCAAAATAGGACCATGCCTGACTCACAAAGTTGCTATAATGATGGAGCTGTTACCTAACCGATATCTACAAGTATTCAGAAATGGTAGTGAATTTATAATTATATATAACATATTTTCTCATATAATTTTATTCTTACTTATGTAAGTTTACCGCTCTAGAAGATAACGAAAACCAAACTTAGGAAACTTAAGATGGATCATGAGGAATTCATCATCGTGCCGGGTGCTGGACGTGTAACGTTGTGTGTGTGGGGGGGTGGGGGGGGGGGAGGGGTCGAGTATATATTTCTTTCCAAACTGAATATGAATTACTTTGTAATTTTGGCTTATGCGGTTGGGAATGTTTCTCTTTTTTTTCTTCTTTTCTCTCGTGAGTCCCGATAGCTGAGTCGGTTAAGTTCTGGCCTGCTAAGCAAGCGATTCGGATTCGATTCCTACTGAAGGTGTAAAGCTTTTCAAATTAGCACGCAGTTCCATTTGCACCCTCCCAGTCGCAAGTTCTCTCTCTCTCCACACATTGTCTGATATTGGTGTATAAAAGGGTGATATGCGGGCACAACAAATCAGTTGGGCATTCAGGTGGACCAAGATCCGATCCGACATCATTGAAAGGTAAGTTTTGCACGCTGTTTTGATAGAGTCACAGTTTGAATAAGTTTGGTTTAAACAGTATTTTATTCAGTTAAACTACATACATTTATACAAATACAAATCATATCAATGTAGGATCTGACGGTAAGCGCAATGCTTGTATAATAGTCATCTCCTAGTTTCAACGAAACCCTCCATTGGTTTAAAGCGGGCAAGTAATGAGAGAAAGACAGACAAACGGACGGGAAATGGAAGTATGGTTTTGCTCAGTTTTCCATTATGTTTTCTCTGCATACTGTCTTAATGTTTTATAGTTTTCATAAAATAATCTGAAATGGTTAATAATATAGCACATGTTCTCACATCCTCTTGATAAGCTTAAGACAGATGTATGACACAAGCTCAACATATGCTTAAAGGAGTACAGAAGTTATATGTTGTGCAACGGACAGTCGGACGGACGGAGGGACGGATGAACTGACAACGCCACAATATAAGCAACGACTCGTCTACAGATATGAACAAACACGAGATATGCAAAAAAGCAAGTTATCGGACCAGCTTGCGCACCAAAGTCATTTAAGTTTTATTTCGTATTCATAAACAACACTTGAGTTGAGTTCAAGGGAGGTTTCGGTCTCACTCAACACTCACTCACTTTATCGAGTCCACTCAGAGCTCCCTTGTCTTTGTGAATACCAACGAGCCCCGGGCTTAGGCTAAGTTGAGACTACCTGTGACCGCTAGACGATTAACTCAATGAGTGGAGTGTATGTGGAGTATGAGTGACGTTCTTGAATATAGCCGTAAGCCTGGCCAGGAATAATGGCTGCCAGTTCATTTACCGTTATGTTTACGGGCGTCTGGCTGTTGAACATAGTAGAAGTCACGATATGGTAGGGTTATGTAAACTGGGCCAAGGTTCCCAATCAATCTTAAAGTTAAGGACAACCTTAAAGTTAAGGTGGAAACTTTCATTCTACACAATCTATGTTTAAATCATCTTGAAAATCGTAGTTTTTGTCTGATCGTACTAACAAATATCATGGAATTGTAATACGAAAGAAAAAACAAATAAATTCAAATTTTGTAAGCTTTTGTTTACATATGAAATTTTCTACCTTGAATTTAAGGTCATCCTTATGCTTAAGGGATGATTGTGTACCTGGGCCCTGACCTCATTCAAAAATACCTTCATAGTGTTGCAGGGCTATTGACCAGGACCAAATCAATACCTGTCGTAGTCTATCCTACTCCGCGTGAGGCTACGTGTACCTGCAAAGGTTTAAGGCACCCGTAAAATAAACGGCAATGGGCTGGCAGCTGGTTGCCAGTTATTCTATCTTTAAATCTACGGATTTGGTTTTACAGTGTGGTCAGCTAATCATGAAATTACCAGCGTTTGGTGTTTATGAAATGAATTTTGATCTTACAATAAAACTATAAAATTTTCTGTAAAAGACATTTTCTTTTGTGCTTTTAGTAAGAATAATTAAGCCCCCCCCCCCCCACACACACACAAATAAAAAAAAAGAAAACGAAAAAAAAAAGAGACAGTTTCTGCGTCAGCATATTAACTTTACATGTACTCCCAGCCAATTAGTTCAGTGTTTTTGGTAGAAATACTATTAGAAAAAGGTTCAAAGAAGCATTTTAATAAAGGTGTTAGAGAAATAGCCGGGGTATAAAATAAACAGACACCAGCTAAGACTAATACTATATGCCCCTGCATACAAGTCAAAGAAATAAAGAAAAAACTGAGAAAAGGTTTAAATATTTTCTATTTTATTTTCAACTCTCGGAAAGCGGGTTTTAATACAAGCACCACAGAGGCATCACAATTATAAGAACGTAAGACATGGTGACCTACTTTCAAGAAAGTGACTGAGTGTCCAGATGCATGCACGGATGAAGTTTGGGGCACAAACCGGGCCATAGATACCATGATACAATATAATAAGCAATCATGTAAAAACAAAGTTATCAAATACCACTAATGGTGTTTTTTTCGTTCGTGATTTTATCAACCCACATTCCACCAAAGTCAAATGCGAAAATTCAGCCAATTATATTATCAATAAGCGGTTTTGAAGAAGAAGTTGAGATTTTCGGAATGCGGTTTGTAATATAAAATTTAATTATTGATTGCTATTTTGGAATGTGTTTTCTAACTTTAAACGGTCATAGGAAAAACGTATAAAGTGACTTGTGTATGAAAGGATGAAGCAATAAAAAAATCTTATATCAAAAACCCGCATTCCGAAATCACTGTCTGGATCGAGATCCAGAACATCCTTTTAGGAAACGGAACAGGCCAGCAAAGATGGCGGACCGGTTTACACACCACGCTGCTAGATGGGCGCTTCGTTTTATCATTTTTATTAGCCGTACAATTTGCATTTGTCGCCTGAACATACTCGAGATTATGTGTTGAACTAGCGAGTATGTTCCGGTGACAAATGCACATTACACGGTTAATAAAACTGAATATTTTTCAAAAACAATGTTTTCGGGGTGTAGGGCAGACTTGTTTTGGATATTGTATTTCATAAAATAGATAAAAAAATTAACAATGGCATTTCATAGGAAAACAAAAAAAATATGTAAATGAAATACTCAAAATTTTGTTTTTTAGGAAGACAAAACGGTGATTTGTTTCCTTACCCAAATGTTTTATAGCTCTTTTGGTTATTTAGACGGTATAATAATCTGAATGCCCCGCCAATATTTCTATTCAGTATCATTCTACCTTAATTGTAATGTTTTATCAGTTGACTTTTGTAGCTTGGTACCATCCAGAAAACTGGTAAATGTTTGCTTGAAATCCACGTTTGACGCTCATAAAGCCATTTACGGATCTTTCTCAAAATAACGCCTTTTACATGTAAAGGCGACATTCTGCTAATATTTTCCCAATTTACTATTTTTTGCGTATCGCCGATACAATGAAATAAGTCTGAGCTTTCTGCTGAAGCTCATTTGTCTTTGTTGTGGCTTGCGTTAATAATGTAACGCACAGTTTTTACAAACGTATGATATTAAACGCCATAAAGTAAATTTCAGGACCTTGGCACAACACTATTTATGATGTATCTTTAGACTTCTGTAGCAACTGTAAGTTGTATATAATTTTTTACGTATCGCTAAACGTTGTGTTTACCGTAAATGCTGTGACCCTCATTAGAACCTTCTCGCTGAACGGTTATACTGAGCTTTAAGATTTCAAAGGAGAAATGAGCCACGACACGGCAAAACCAACAAAATGGCATGTGCGCCCAGCAAAGACTCCGATCAGCCTGGACATTCGCCTAGTCTAATCAGATTCTTTGTTGTGCGCTGAAAGGCTAGCTAAGGGTCTAAGCTAGGTCCACGCGCATAGCGAAGACTCTCGTCAGAATTGGCAGAGTAGCTGGGCGCACATGTCACTTTGTTGGTTTTGTCGTGTCGCGGCTCAAATGTTAAATTCCAGAATTCTCATCAAATACTCGCTTTCCTTGGGCATCTGTCTGTAAGAAAATTTCACTGACCATATGTGACACAGCCTTCCACCCCCTCCCCCTCCACACACACACACCCTCTACTCCCTTATCATTGCAATGGAAAATACAGGAATATTGTTTTGACAGGGGATTTTAATGCTTAAAGAAAGAAAGTCATGGGGAAATAAATATGAAAACTGTGCCATACACACACCCTCTACTCCCCTATCATTTTAGAGTCTTAACTATGTGTTGCGTAAAGATTTTAAGTATACTAGAAAGGAGCCCGCGCAAGCGCGGAAATATTTCATGATGGTCAAGTTTATATAAAAAAAAAGCGAGTTTTAATTTTTCAATGTAAATGGCCTTAGGCCCAGGTGAAGATATGACCTTTACCATGAATACTCACTAAAGCTTCATTTACCTAATTAGTTGTCTGCATCTACAAACTTTCAGGTAGCAGACTGCATTGTTTCTAAAAAAAAATCAACTTTTTTCACTTTTTCCTATAGAAAAACCTAAGTGACTCAAAAGTTGACCTTGCGAAAAACAGATCAAGGTCATCCCATGGTCATCATTTATATAAATTAAGTTGAGCTTTGGAGTCCTTGATGCGACATGCTAAGTTTCAAGATAATAAGATTTGTGGTTCTGGGGGAGAATTGGTTGATTTGATGCTTAACGTCCACGGTAAACAGCTAAGGTCATGTCGGGACGGTCAGTTAACCTTACCACCCTATTCCTGGGCAGGCTTAGACCTCCCAAGCGGTTAACCAGTACTAAGTGCACATACTTTCGCCAGTAACTGACAACTGCCCTTCTTGAATCAGCGGAAGGAGAAACGAAAGTATGTGGCCAGACCGGGTTTCGAACCCAGGACCTCTGACTTATGAGTCAGATGCCCTACCGATTGTGCTACGCGGCCCGGCGTGGTTCTGGGGGAGAAGATTTTTGAATTTTTTACCATAATAAATGTTTGCCATCTTGGTTATGTGACCTGTCCTGGGTATTTTTTTTTCTGGAAAATTGGGTCCTGGAACGTTTTGGGGCAAAATATTCAAGCCCTCTGAAGACTAAAGGCTTATTTAGCTTCGTTGAATCATTGAAATTGATTTGTCTGCTTCGCTGGAAAAAATGCCCTTTCTTACCTGGCGCATGTGTGTTAACCTTAGACATTTTTTCTTTTCGAAAGTTCAGTTCAGTTTGAATTCTCCTAACGACGTTCCCCAAGTGGCTCAGCGGTACGTAACCATAGCCGCACACACTTGGCGCCGTGTGTCCGTCCAACTTTTCGAAAGACCATGTGCGTTGAGCTTTATTCTTCAATGAGCGAGTTCGATTGGCTACTCGTATTGACTATCGTTCTGGAAGAAAATGGGTCGTTTCGAGCCAGGGCCGTCGGGACTATGACCATTTAGTTCTTCATCCGTTTAGACATATGAGCAAAAATACAAAAATAAATCGTTATTTATGGGGAATGACGTACGTTCATGGGTCGGATTTTTGCATTAGAACCTGCTAAATTTGGACTTGCTAAGCAGCGCGCCGATATACACAAATGTAACGACGAAGAACCGAAACGACCGGATTAATTTAAAACGTGTATTCGAGTACACGATAATTTCACTCGAACCAATGATAAGTCAAAGTCTAACTTTAAGTCAAAGTCATTGTTGACAAAAAAAATCGACCAATAGTCGAAGTTTCTAGAAAAATACTTGGGAGAATTTAAAATGAAAGACGAATTTAATTCCCAAATTCTTTAAATCTACGTGAAACTTAAACACACGCTAACCGAAATTATCAATGATAGCAATATGCGAAAGAACCAGTATAGAAAAATGCCACCAATTTTGCAGTTTATGCGTTACTTCGTTTATTTAGTATTATAGATGTATTGGGACAGATTAGTCTGAGCAAACAACGCAGTCCCTGATCAGACTGCTCCTGAGGCAGCAGACTAATCAGGGTCTACACTGCTTGCCACTCCATTTGTATCATTTGGGCACATTACTGCATTGTAAATACAAACCAGCTACTGCAGCTATGCACGGCCCGCTAAGTCGGGTCTGGACAATTTCCGATCCGTTCATATCCAATCCGGTAATTATGCGTGTTTCGGTAAATTTACTCACCGTATGGTGACCGATGAAAAACAGAGATTTTTATGGAACTGACCAATAACTACTATATGTTCCGCAAGAGTCGGATTGATTATAGAGCACTAAGCAAAATTGGCCTATCTCCCAACATTGACTGGTCGTACAATTTTTTCTATTTCTAAGACAATTACTGTAATTTTTCAGTGCCCCAATTTTTAGATTTTTTGCGGTACTTATTTCTTTATTCTTTCAGGCCCGACAAGCGGAGCTGGTGGTGGCGTTGTTCCTACTGCGGATATACCAAGAAAAAGGTTAATAAACCTAAAACGAAAGTTAGGGCTAAGATTGGATGGTGGCGTCAATGAGACACAACATAGTTGACATGTGTTCGCATGTTTATTATGTAAAATACTACTACCACATTATCATTGGTCGGACATAAATGAAACACCGATGAAAAGCTCTTTCATCTTAAACTTCGTCTTGGGAGGGTCACCACTTACCGAATATCGAAGGGCATTGACTTGTTCTTACACGAGTATGGTCTAGATCGGAGACTAATAGATTGTTTTGAAAACTTTAAGTCAAACTTTGCTGCAGCATTCAGTGGTGACAGACTTTACAAAACCATCCCATTTACAATGAAAATATTTCAGTCAATTTGACTTGGACAGAAACAGGCACTACATCCACAACAGTTACTATAGAAAAAAAGTTTGGCATAATACATTTTTACTTGATTTGATACCAGCTAGCCAAAAAAGGGTCTGTCACCAGCGAATTAATCGAGCTTCGGTTCTTTACAGACGCCTGTCACTAGCAAATTCTACGAGTACTGGCTACTGACAGGCGTCTGTCACTAGCAAATTCTACGAGTACTGGCTACTGACAGGCGTCTGTCACTAGCAAATTCTACAAGTACTGGCTACTGACAGGCGTCTGTCACTAGCCACTCTGTTTTTAGGTTGTTTTTAGGTTTGCAGTAACAGAAAAAAAAAACAATTGTCGAAATCTCGTATGTTAAATCTGGTGGCGGTTTGTCAACCGCCCCAAAAAATGAGAGCACCTAAAATGTTTACCGTAATTGTCACAAAATTGGAACAGTTTGGTTCCACAATGCAGTGATGCGGAAGACAAAAGATGCAGATGAAATGAGAAACAGTGTAGGCCCTGATCTGGGTCTGCACTGTTTGCTCAAACCTATCTGTCCGAATACTCAGAATTACGGTACATGTAGAAGGGTCTTCTCGCTGGACTAGATACACACCTGGTTACATTTTTTGTAACTATGTCTTCAAAGATGTTACAAACAGGAAAAGAGCTGTTATGAAACGAGAAAGAGGTATAGTTACCAAACAACCTGATCATCAGGTCGTTTGGTAACTATGACTCTTTTTCGTTTTGTAACAGCTCTTTTCCGTTTCGTAACAGCCCTTGTTAGCGCGCCTTTGCGAAGCAAAGGATAGCTTATGCGATACCCCCGGCGTCGTAGCCCGAGTATCCGTTAGCGTTAGCGTTAGCGTCCACGTCAGCGTCCTCGTCGGCGTCCGTGACAGGTTAACCCAATGTTAACTTTTGCGTTTAACTCAATGTTTAGCTCTGTATCTTACAAACTACAGTAGCTACAGTCATCATACTTGGTACATATATACATCCATATGACTGCAGCAGCAGCATCACACAATTGAGTGTCCTTGACCTATATGTCACGGTTGACTGACTTTGCTGTTTGGCATTGTTTTTAAGGATTTTTTTTTAGTTTTCATGATACCTTTGACACAAGAGACTTGATACTTGGTCAAATAGCATTTCCCTATAATTGCAGCAGCTGCAAAGCTTCCATGCTGACTCCTGTGTCCTTGACCTTTATTCACGGTCTACTGATTTTGCCTTCTATCTCTAGCACTATTTGATGAATTAACATTATACCTGGCATAGTGGGTCAGTCTGACATTGCGAATGATCTCATACTATTTATAGATCACTATGACACCCACCTACCCCTCCCCTTTCATCCACCCACCATCATATCCACAAGTATGAGTAAGAATCCTTGTCCAGGGTGGGGCAAGAGGTCAATATCTAGGACGATCTTGATGTTAAAGTTTAAGGCTCATACCTCCAAACTCATTTGAGGTACCTGCTTCGTATTTGGTCAGGATCTTCCCTGGAGCATTGGGTTGCAGCAGCAGCAAAGCATCCATGCAGACTTTTGTGTCCTTGAACTTTATTCATGGTTGAGTGATTTTTGCCTTATACCTTTAGCACTATGTAATAAGTATGCAATATGACTATGCATTTCTCTTTGAGCTCATAACTTCGATACCTTTTATGCTACAAAGTTTAAATGCAGTATGATACTTACCCGAGACCAGGCTTTGACAACTGGTTCAGGCTAGGGGTGAGGTTATGGGATGGGACCCAAGGAAACATGAGAAGTCTGCAAAGGGTAAGGAGGTGTCATCAGACCAACTTAGTACTGGGTAAAGGTGGTGTGAAAACCCATACTAGGAACCACCCTTTGTCACCATGAGGCATTATAAGTTAGACTGAGTTGGTATCTCTCCATCTGGTGCACGAGGACTTGACCCTCAATGTCCGCAAAGTGTCCAGATAGTGGCATACAAGTCGGCCCTGTATGCCAAAGGGAACAACTGACTTAGTCTACCTTCTGATGCAAACTTCATTTGTGCCCTAGCTACCACATTCACCCCTGGTTAATTATGTTAACGATGTTTTGAATCGAGATACTTTGTAACCTTGAGAGTCAGGCACCCATTAGGCGCGCTTCGTTGTCTTCTGACAACTCTTGTATTTAAACCAGGGGTGATATAAGCACCTCATTCTTTCTCTCCCCCCCCCTCTCTCTCTCTGTTTGCTCTCCTGTTGCTTGGTAACAAATAATAGTAAACACCGGAATGGTATACCTTTATTTGCTTTATATACACCAAGACTACGAGCATAAATGAAAAATGACAAAAGACTTTATGAACTTATGATCCATATTTATGAAGACTGATCAGTCTTGCCTGCTCATCATTAATCGTAAAAATTAAAAAATTTAATGATAATACATGTGTGTGTGTGTGTGTGTGTGTGTGTGTGTGTGTGTGTGTGTGTGTGTGTGTGTGTGTGTTATTTTTTTTTACCATAAATGTGGTTTATGTCTAGGAATAATAAAACTCTGCTTTTCAAAAATTTCGAAATATTTTCTTTGAAGAAATTCTGTGTCTACCAAAGCTACCAAAAATGAGAAAGTCACAATATACTTTTGACAACTTACTAGCATACATACACAACTATTTTCTTCTATTGACATAAGAAAAGAAAGAAAACTAGTCATTTTTCAGAGTAAATTGGTTACTTCCCTTAGTCCACGGAAATTAGCTCATTCAGTCGGGTTTGAAAAAAATTTGCCTGAAATTCATCAGGCATACATGAAAATAAATAATTACACAGAACATAAATAAGTTAACCGCAACATGAAAAAATATACATTTAGCTTATTGCACGTGCAATCAAAGACGTCACGACTCAGATCATCCCCTATATGGAACTGTTTGCTGTTATCTTCTATATATAGACAGGGGCGTAACTAGGGGCAATTTCATAATACGCACAACCATGTTTTATTCTCTACTTCTTGAAGGGAAAGCTAGTATTTCAGCCACTTTGGTAATTGGTATTGAAATCTTGTCTAATTTATAAATTTTCAGCATGCAAATATGCAGGTGCGTTTTGAAATTTTGTCAATTTTGACAAAATTTCAATACGCACTTGCGTATTTGCCGTATAGGTAGCTACGCCCTTGTATAGAGACTGTTGGGCGAGCTATGAAGACTCTGACCAGACAGCATGGGTGTGAAGTCACGTGAGAGCCCAGATTGTAGCATGCTATATGATATTATGTATATTTTGTCTAACACGGAACAAACAAGCAAATAATTATGTAACATAAAATATCTCGTTGACATTATTTGGCAGCTGTTGGAACACAGAATACGTATCGGAATTCAGGGGCCGTATTTATAAAACCACTTAAGTCGTTGCTATGCTGTTGCTAAGGCTAAATTTCTGTGAGGATGATTCCCTACTACTATTAAATTTACTCTAGAGGCACAGTCTTTCAGACCGTTCCTTTGAGTTTATTTCATAGTTGTAGGGAATCCTGTGCCTCTAGAGTAAATTTCATAGTAGTAGGGAATCTCCTTCAAAGAAATATAGCCTTAGTAATAGCATAGCAACCACTTAAGTCGTTTTATAAAATTTTTAATACAGCCCCAGGAATCTTTTAATTTAAAAAAATGGAATTCTGTTCACCTGGTCTTATTAAAACATGATATGGGGACAATTTTGAGAATCAGCAAATTTTGTGGTCAATATGGCACTGATGAGACTGCACTGAACAAAGAGACAGATCTTTCAACATGTAAAACAGTTAATAAACTTGATAGAAAAATGTAATTTATAAAATGTAATTTATTTAGCAACAAAGTTCAATTAAGGATTGACCCAACAGGCACATGGCGTCCACACGATGTCGTATTGACGTAAATGCGACGTAATGGCGTCGCATCGACGTTAGTGCGACCTCATTTCGACGCCATGTGTCCGCTGAGGACTATCAAGGTGTTTTGGTACACATCCTTGTTTTTTTTCTAACATTTTTACAAAGGGAAAAAATTGTGATCTCATATTTGCTTCCTTGAGATGATGAAGCCCATCCAAATTGGGGGCCTACACTTAACAGAAAGAATTTTCTCCTTTCTGGACTTTTTCTGTCATTCCAAGCGGGCACATGATGTCGAAATGACGTCTTACTGACGTCGGTGCGACATCATTACGTTGCATTGACGTCAGTACGACGTCATTTCAACGTCATGTGGATGTTGGGTTAAGATATGAATGAAAAACATTAACAAATATTAACAGTAAGAACTGGAATAAAAAACAACAACAACAAAAAAAAAACGAGCATTACATTAAACACCCAAATTCCTATGTCACGCAGTAGCGGATCCGGAGGGGGTTCGGGGGGTTCAAACGAACCCCCTCTTCAGCCTAAATTATTTCATTTTCATGGGAAAATTCAGGAAAAATTGGTCAAACTGAACAAATCGAACCCACTTTGAAGCTTATTTGAACCCCCTTTCCAAAATTCCTGGACCCGCCCCTATATGTGACATACCATACATATACCCTTGCAGATAGGGCTGACGACACATCTACACTAGGAACTACCCACTAGGCAAATTACTTCAAAATTACGTCGTATCAACGTCGGTGATAATGACGTCGTACTGACATCGAAAGACGACGTCATTTAGATATTTTAAGATAAGTAAAATGACATATCGACGTCGGGACGACGTCATTTCGACGTGGGTCCGCTGGGTACGGAGTCAGTGTTTCTTTTATAGCTTTGAAGGGGAAGTCAAAACTAGAAGTCTTCACGACTCATGTGCTTAGATAAAAGAGAATGACCAACGTTTGCGAGGACAAGCAATACATATTCGAATTTGACTATAGCGTAAACTTTAATTCTAAATCGATGAAGATTTCTTTCTCTCTCAGGACTTTCGGACATACCCTCACACAGTTATGAAACAACTACATTTGATACATTTACAAAAGTCTAAAATCTAAATTAATATCCACTTTCAGTAAAAAGAATATCGCTTAACTGCGCCTGGTAAGTAAATTGACACGGCACTTGCATTTGCATTTTAAAATTCTTTGAATCCCAACCTTAAATCTCCCGGATGTACTATAAACGTTCCGGATCTTTTAGCCTCGGTTTCATATCCTGTCTATGGTGGCTTCTCTTCACCATGATTTCAATATTTATGTTGGCCGCTCGACCTTGGCCGTCGTCTCTCTGCTTGTTAATTACAGGAAATAATCTACACCACAGCTAACCTAATATCATTTATACAAATGTCTCCTGTCTTTATTTCACTGGCTTACACATAAATTCTGCAAATTCTGAAAGAAAAGAAGCACACATGTATATTGGCACATTAATTGACTGTGATTAGCAACTTTGAATTGTTGCTATTCTTCTATTAATAATAATATGCAGAACCTAACTGCTGATAAAATATAGATCTTGCTCCGAATGCTTCTTGCATCTAGTCTGGGTCTATACTGTACTACCCGTGCATGAAAACAAACCCCAACAAACATTAGATATGAGCCGTGACACGACAAAACTTACAAAGTGGCGTGTGCTCCCAGCGAAGATTCAGATCAGACTGGGCATCCGCCCAGTCTGATCAGAGTCTTCGGTGTCCGCACGGTGGTAGTTTAGACCCATAGCTACCCTGTAAGCGCACAGTGAAGGTTCTCATCACACCGGACCGCTGCCCCAGCTGATCTGAGTCTTCAATGTGCGCATACCCCACTTTGTTAGTTTTCTCGTGTCGCGGCTCATACATTGGATTACGTCCAGATGTCGAAGACTTTCAAAACTGAGGTCAGCTCTTGAACGAAAGAATCTGCTTGTAAGGGAGCAAATGATTTCTTTTAAGATTCGATGCCCATTGGCATTCAGAAGGGAGGCAAAAGAAAAACTAGACAATCACTAAAGGTGATGAATGCCCCCGCAATATGCCTCACTAGTTGAGTAATGTATTAAGAGGTATTTGTGTGAAACTATATCAGAATCTGTCAACAATAAAGGTGCTCGAGGGATGACAATTTTTTTCTAAACTGAAGCATCTGTGACCTTGACATTGGTTCTACAACCCTGAAAGGTGAACTTGTCTAAGATATTGTCATACTTGATATTTGTGTGAAGTTATATAAAACTAGACAATCACTAAAGGTGATGAATGCCCCCGCAATATGCCTCACTAGTTGAGTAATGTATTAAGAGGTATTTGTGTGAAACTATATCAGAATCTGTCAACAATAAAGGTGCTCGAGGGATGACAATTTTTTTCTAAACTGAAGCATCTGTGACCTTGACATTGGTTCTACAACCCTGAAAGGTGAACTTGTCTAAGATATTGTCATACTTGATCTTTGTGTGAAGTTATATAAAACTAGACAATCACTAAAGGTGATGAATGCCCCCGCCATATGCCTCACTAGATGAGTAATGTGTTAAAACATATTTGTGTGAAGTTACATCAAAATCTGTCAATAAATAAAGGTGCTAGATGGATGACTGAGTTTTTCTTAAAAATAGCAACTGTGACCTTGACCTTGGAACTACAACCCTGAAAGGTTAACTTGTCCAAGATATTGTCATACTTATTATTTGTGTGAAATTCTATCAAAATCAGTTAATAAATATAAAGGCGCTAGAACCATGACAACGATTTACATGTACCTATAATAGCATCTGTGATCTTGACCTTGGACCTATAATGCTGAAACGTAAATTTGTCCCAGATATTGTCAAGCTAAATATTTGTGTCAAGTTATGCCAAAATCATTCCAGAGGGATGACAGCGTGTTTTCTAAAAATAGCAAATGTGACCTTGACCTTTACCCTGTCCAAGATATTGTCACACTAAACATTTGATTGAAGTTACATCAAAATTGTCAATGAATAGAGGAGTAGAGGAATGATAAAGTTTTTTCTAAAAATAGCAAATGTGACCTTGACCTTGGACCTGCAGTGCTGAAACGATAATTTATTCAAGATATTGTTATACTTAATATTTATGTGAAGTAACATCAAAATCGGTCTATAAATGAAAGCGCTGGAGCAATGCCCTAGTTTTTCTGAAAATAGCAACTGTGACCTTGACCTTCATCCTACCAACCTGAAAGGCAAAGTTGTTTGAGGTACTGTCATACCCAATAAAGCTGTGATGTAATACCAAAATCGGTTAATAAATGAGGCCGCTAGAGCGACGATAAAAGGTGAGATTGTATTTAAGCTATGGAAATATGGTCAAAATATGTATGTTATTCAAGGGGACATAATTCTGCAATAAAGACCTGACTGAGAGAGCTGTTTCCTTTATGCACATGTTCAATGCATGTCTGAACTGTGTTGCAAGTTTCAAATCCCTACATCAAATACTGTAGGAGTAGTTGCGGAGACAAGAACAGTACTACAAAGTGTGAAATATGGTCAAAATATGCATGTCATTCAAGGGGATGTAATTCTGCCATAATGACCTCGATCAAAGTTCTGTTTCCTTTATGTACATGTTCAATGCATGTCTGAACTGTGTTACGTACAAGTTTAAAATCCCTACATCAAATACAATTGGAGGAGTTGCAGAGACAAGAACAGTACTTCAAATGTGAAATATGGTCAAAATATTTATGTTATTCAAGGGGACATAATTCTGCAATAAAGACCTTAATCAAAGTTCTATTTCCTTTATGCACATGTTCAATGCATGTCTGAACTGTGTTGCAAGTTCCAACTCCCTATATCAAATACTGTAGGAGGAGTTGCGGAGACAAGAACAGTACTCAAATGTGAAATATGGTCAAAATATGTATATTATTCAAGGGGACATTATTCTGCAATAAAGATCTTAATAAAATTTATGTTTCCTTTATGCACATGTTCAATGCATGTCTGAACTGTGTTGCAAGTTTCAACTCCCTGCATTGAATACTGTAGGAGAAGTTGCGGAGACAAGAACAGTACTACAAAGTGTGACGGACGGACGTACGTACGTATGCACGGACGGACAAGGGCAAAACTATATGCCCCTCCCCACTTCGTGGCGGGGGCATAAAAAGTCAGTTAAAAAATAAAGGTACTAGAACCTTGACAAAGTTTTACATGTACCTTGGCTTGGACCGACAATGCTGAAACGTAAATTTGTCCCAGATATTGCCTTGCTAAATATTTGTGTAAAGTTACATGTATGTCAAAATCATTCCCGAGGGATGACAACGTATTTTCTAAAAATAGTAACCGTGACTTGACCTTGACCCTAAAATTCTGGATCGCAAAATTTTCCAAGATATTGTCACACTAATCATTTGGGTGACTTTACATCAAAATCTGTCAATGAATAAAGGGGCTAGAGGGATGATAAAGATTTTTCTAAAAATATCGACTGTGACCTTGACCTTAAACCTGCAGTGCTGAAATGGTAATGTATTCAAGATATTGTCATACTTAACATGTGTGCGAAGTTATTATTAAAATCGATCCATAAATAAAAGCGCTAGAGCGATGTTCAAGTTTTTCGGAAAATAGCAACTGTGACCTTGACCTTGATTCTTCCGACCTGAAACGCAAATGTGTTCGAGGTATTGTCATACTCAATATAGCTGTGACCTTATATCAAAATCAGTTCATAAATGAGGCCGCTAGAGCCACAACAAAAGGTGTGCTTGTATAAAAGCCACTGAAATATGGTCAACATATGTATGTCATTCAAGGGGACATAATTCTGCAATAATGACCTAAATCAAAGTTCTGTTTCCTATATGCACATGTTCAATGCATTTCTGAACTGTGTTGCAAGTTTCAACTCCCTGCATCAAATATTGATGGAGGAGTTGTGGAGACAAGAACAGTACTACAAGTGTAAAACATGGTCAAAATATGTATGTTATTTAAGGGGACATAATTCTGCAATTAAGACCCAAATCAAAGTTCTGTTTCCTTTACGCACATGTTCAATGCATGTCTGAACTGTGTTGCAAGTTTCAACTCCCTGCATCAAATACTGTAGAAGGAGTTGCGGAGACAAGAACAGTACTACAAGTGTGAAATATGGTCAAAATATGTATGTTATTCAAGGGGACATTATTCTGCAATAAAGACTGAATCAAAGTTATGTTTCCTTTATGCACATGTTCAAAGCATTTCTGAACTGTGTTGCAAGTTTCAACTCCCTGCATCAAATATTGTAGTAAGAGTTGCGGAGACAAGAACAGTACTACAAAGTGTGACTGACGGACGTATGTACGGACGGACGGACGTACGGACGGAAAAGGGCAAAACTATATGCCCCTCCCCACTTCGTGGCGGGGGCATAAAAATGAATGAATGAAAGGAAAATGGTAGAAACTATACCCATTCCTCTAAAAGTATAAATTAGAATGCAGTATTAATCCTAATAATCGCCCCAGGGCGGAGCATTTTGCGATAGATGGGGCTGTTATTTAGAGCATAAAGTGTAGTAAGGCAGCCACTGCCAAAACACCTCTAATAAGCAATATAAAGGTGATGATACACTTCTAGGGGAAGGAACTCTACTATTTTTGCCTCCCTTATCAACTCTTAAAGGAAAGAATTTGCTGCTCTGGGAGGTGTAATAGCTAATCAGAGCTAGTGTTACTTGTTTGCAAACTCGTCCGACATTATAAATAATATTTATATCAGTAGATCCCATTTCAAAGAGCTATCTTATGCAAAGAAGCAAACAGTAATTCATGCAATTTAATATAGCATTATTTTCGGAAAAGAAGCAGGCGGCGTTTATTAGAGCAGGGGCGTGTAACAGAATAACTACGGTATAAGTCACGTAGTCTTGTCAGAGCAACAGTTAATACTGTTCATCTGTTGACACTAGCGGCTGAACTCTGCTGAATTTTTTCGATCGAGCATCGGTTGGTGAAAAAAACAGACGGATGGATGACTTGTGATTTTACGTCCTTTTCAACAGTATTTAGGTCATATCAGGACGATGGAACGGTGATAATGAAAGGCTGTGTGCAATGGAGTGAATTCTGAATAGTTAGATTCTTTGGAAGCAAGACCCCGTTTACGGTAGGAAAGATTCTCGCCTCTAGCGGGGCTAAAACCCACTGAGCTACCGAAGCTCCTCGGTTAGTTAAAAGGCTTGATGGCTGAGTAAACATCAATAACGGGATTGTCAGAAGTTGAGGAAGAATATAATGATTTGTCCAAGAGCTATTCCATTCCCGTCATTTATTTCGTCCATAGAAAATACTTAAAGCATATATGGGCATATATGAGCCGCGAAACGACGAAACCAACAAAGTGGCATGTGCGCCCAGCGAATACACAGATCAGCCTGGACATCCGCCGAGTCTGATCAGAGTCTTCGCTATGCTTCGAGTCTCAGTTAGCGCTGCAGACAGCGAATACTCTGATCAGACTGGGCGGATGCCCAGGTTGATCTGAGTCTTTCCCGGGCGCACATGTCACTGTTGGTTTTGTAGTGTCGAGGCTCATATCTTGCAGAAATACTGAGTAATTTGATGCATTAACGCCTTGTTTTTAAAGAGTGGCAAAATATTAAATCAGAATTACCTGCATAATTAATCTGGCCATCTTTGTCAACGTCTGCCACTTCGATCATTTGCTGTATTTGTTCGTCCGTCGTACTATCACCAAGTTTCCGCAAGATTTCTTTAATTTCCTTGGCTTCAATAAAACCATTGCCATTTTTATCGAAGAACTTAAATGCGCAATATATTTCTTCTTTCATGTTCTTATTCTTATTCTTTGTCTTATACTTTTTATAATAGTCCCTGAATTCATTGAACTCGATTCGCCCAGATCCTGCAAAGAAAAGCAAAATTATAAATAAGCGGCATCATGTGCAAATGTCAACCTGGGACCGGCACACAATTATCCTTCAACTTAAGGACCATCTTCACCACACCGGGTAGGCGGCAATCGAAAACGCTCTTAACAATCGATTGGCGCGGATCATAACCCGTTAGAAACAGCGTTTTCGATTGAAAACGATTGCAAATTGTCGCCAATTTGTCGCATTCGAAAGCGCTGTTTCTAAAGGTGTTTGGTCCATGTTCGTCGATTGCACGAGCGTTTTCGATTGCCGCCTACCCGGTGTGGTGAAGGTGGTTCTTTTAACTTTTAAGGGGGTTCTTTTAAGGTGGCCTTTTAACGTGGCCTTAACGTAGTCCTAGGACCAGTGCTATTCGAGGGTGAAATCTGTGGGAATTAACCGAAATTTACTGATACGTATGCAAGCCTCATGGGTTATCCTGATACATGTACATGTAATATCTTACAGCATGCATGAACAGGGGGAGTGAGGTGGGTGGCTGGGTTGTGGACAGATCAGCCTGTTCATATATCCAATCTGAGCCTTAAAGTTTCTTGTTCCAAGCAGATACATTCTAAAATTCTGAGAAATTAAATTATTATTAACTATTTATAGCACGTGGATCCCTCCTTGAAAAATGTGGACAGCTATTCATTCGAAGCTGGTCAATACGACAATCAGACAAAGGAGCTTAACATCTGCATGATGATAGCAACATGACGTCGTAAAGCAAAACCTCTTCCGGGGCAAAACTACACATTTCGAACTACGCCAAAAGTGTTGTAGACAATATGCTGATCCGTTACCATTTTTGTCTATTTCTTTAACCACTTCCTTCATTTCTTTCTCCGTGGGGTTGAAGCCAAGCGCCCTAAGGACCAGTCCAATTTCTGATGAGCAGATTGTACCATTCTTGTCATGATCACATAGGTTAAATGCTTCCTCCAGAACTGAAATTAGACAAGCATACCAATGGAAATCCAATTATTTACCACGTACGAACAGAAAGGGCCAAGTCCAGGGTCCGAGGTTATAAAACTTGAGAATAATCTCAAACTCAAAATAAAGCACACTGATTGGCTGCTTCCGAACACATAAACTCAAAATAAAGCATACTGATCGGCTGCTTCTGAGCATGTGCTCAGACGTAGCCAATCAGTGTGCTTTATTTTGAGTTTGAGATTATTCTGAAGTTTTATAACCTCGAACCCAGGCTGCTTATCTGCGCATCCTGACAACGAGTTACTCGTGGTGTTAGGGCTTCTGGTTGCTCGATGAACTGAAATCAACTTGTATATGAAGTGCTGTTTCCCTGTTTTGTGATATCAATAATTGAAAGTACTGATATCACAAAATCGAATAAGTGATATCACAAAATGTATGCGTTTAAGTGATATCACAAAATCGAATTAGTGATATCACAGAATGGACTTAACATAGCTATTTTAGTGATATTACAAAATCAAATTGGTGATATCACAGAATGGAATGAGTGATATCACAAACTAATTTTATGATACCACTTAACATAACTATTTTAGTGATATTACAAAATCAAATTGGTGATATCACGAAATCATATCCACATTCTGATATCACAGAATCTATTAGTAATTTTACCAAATCGACATTGTGATATGACACATTTCATTTTATGATATTACTAATTCATTCCTATTTGGTGATATCACAAAAATTTTTGATATCACAAAATTTGAAATTATGATATATCACTTAATCAATTTAGTGATATCACATAATAATAAGTGATATCATACCTTCGAAATATTGATAACACAAAATTAATAAAGTGATATCACAAATTCGATTATGTGATATCACAAATTCGATTTTTTGATATCACAATAAAGTGGATTTATTGTAAAACGGTACCGCATACGTGTTCACGAACATTTGTACAACTTGGTACATGTACCAGTACATCGTGCGCACGCGAGAGCTCGGTAGCCTCTCACGTTGCTGAACACGCCTTCTGTACATTTAAAAGTGACATCCATAGTAAATATAATGTGGCCATTCTTGATGCTAAAATGACGTGTTTAGCTTTTTTGTCACATTAAATCTTACTTTGGTTTAAACATATTTTATTTCATGAAAATAACATGACAACAAGCATATACATTTGTAATCTACAAGTATAAGGATCAGAACGGAAGCAATAATACTTATATAGTTCCTCTCCTTAACATATAAAAATTGTTAAATTACAGGCAGAATTTTAGAAAATCCGTTCAAAGTGTATTTTGTTCTATAATTTATCACAATCCATGCAGAAAAATGGTGCTAAACAAACAGTGAAAAAAACAGAAACATGACTATCTCTTAAAATTAACAGAAAGGCTGAGGCAAAGAAATATCATCAATAATAACAGTAACAGAAATTTCTGTAGATTCTGAAAAAAAAAATGAAAAGAAAAATAGAACGTAAAAAAAGGGAGTTCGGAATTTGGATTACGTTCTATTGGGCAGAAAGGGGCAGGATGCGCACTAATAGATACAGTCAGACTCAGTCCATCGAGTGTCATGCATGTGTAGTAATTAATTTGAAATAAAGCAAAACACAGCAAGGCTGTTTGTCTCAAAAACGTTTCGTTTGGAGGATAAATTTTTGAACAGACTCAAATATAATTGTATTTGTTTGTAGCGACAAAGTTTTATCCCCATATAGAAAAAGGTCAATAGTTGGAACTTTATATTGTGAGACTACAGATAAAAGTTCTTCGCGTTGCTCTCGATAGTATCTACAGTAAAGAAAAAAGTGTTCTGTATTCTCAATACTACCGCACTGACATAATGGTGACTCGGTAATGTTTTTCAAGAAGAGATGTAAATTCAGGGAGCTGCAGTTTGTTCTTAACCTCGTGTGCAAAATCTGCGCTCTTCTACTACCAGTATAATAATGTTTTGGAACTAGTGACTGAGTATTTTTCTTTAAGGAACTCTTAAAACATTGCAAAGATACAGATTGCTTGGTCTCCAGAGGTAAGTTATTCCAAGCCCTTACAGTAGACGGTAAAAAAGAGTTATAATATTGATTTGTTCTAGCATTTACAGACTGGAGGTCATCAGAATTACGAAGGTTATAGCGAGAAAGGTTACTAACAGGTTGAGGAACTAAGGAGATGAGATATAAGGGAGCAAGAGAGTTCATCATTTTATAAAAGAGTGTCAGTTTATGATTATTTCTTCTTTGATCGAGTGTTTCCCAACCAATTTCTTTATAAAGGGCGTCAATAGAAACAAGTTTTGTTGCTCCCGAGGCTATTCTTGCAGCTTCATTTTGTATCTTGTCTAGTTCTGTCTTTTCCTGTTGGGTGCAATTATCCCAAATAATATCGCCGTATTCTAATAAGGGTCTAATGAATGCTATATAAATACTTTCCAACGATTTTCTATCCAATTTAAATTTTAATTTCCTTAATACATTGATCCTATACCAAGCTTTCTCTGTTATGTAATCTATATGCTTATGCCAAGTACAGTCGCTAGAAAGATATAAACCAAGATGTCTGTGGGAATCGACTTCGGTAATCTGATAATCTTGCATAAAAAGAGGTGGGTGATGATGTTTAATTATTTTTCGGGAAATGAGAAGAGATTCAGTTTTAGCAGGATTAAAAGAAACAAGCCAAGTTGCAGCCCATTGTGAGATTCTGTCAAGATCTGTATTTAGTGAGCCAGCTGCTGTCAAAGGATCATCTACAATAATAAAGAGACTTGTATCATCTGCAAATAATCGAATATTTGAACCTATATCATTAACTATATCATTGATATACAATAGAAAGAGAAGAGGACCTAATATAGAACCCTGGGGAACACCAGCTCGAATGAATTTCCAGTCGGAAACAGCACCAGGTAGTATAACTCTTTGTTTTCTATCACAGAGATAATTTTTGAACCACGCAAGGACCTCCCCTGTAACACCAGCAGCTTGCAATTTATGCAAAAGACCAGAATGCCAAACACGGTCAAACGCTTTGCTGATGTCACAGAAGACAGCCCTCACTTCTTTACCAGCATCAAGTGCTTGACAGAACGTATTATACAGGAAAGTAAGCTGGTTAATCGTTGAGTCACCAGGTATAAATCCAGACTGTAGTGAAGATAGAAGGTTGTTATCCTGTAAATGATTGAATAAGTGTTTAAATATTAACCTTTCAAATATTTTAACTTCAGCATTTAGCAGAGATATTGGCCGATAATTAGAAACCATTGATAAATCTTACTTTAACGAAGTATTGTGCTTGATTCTTTTATTCCAGGGCAGAAATAGGCCTTACGTTATGTACATACATATGAGTCAAACAGCAGCATTATATTTAGCTAACTAACTGCAGCAGAAGCTTGGTATTTTCTCTCCCCTCCCCCTTCCCCCATCCCCTCTACACCCCCCCCCCCCCCTTCTATGTTATTGTTTCAGATCGGAATGAAATTTAAAGTTTACCAGGCGTGTTTTAATATGATTCTACGAGGGTCCTGTAAAACGTTCTGTCACTAATAGGATTCGGGATAATTTAAAACCCTGTTTTCGCTCGTTTATTTTAAGCAGATTGTTTTATTATATGCAGTCACATGGGAAATCAATCTGAAATTCGCGGCTATATAAAATGCCGTAGTGTGCTTGGTATTGATGCAAAGTAGATATTTCCTAAACTATATGGTTTATATATAGACCTCTCCATGCGCACAATACTTTTGGTGGGTTAAAGCTTTTCCATGCGCACAATACTTTTGGTGGGTTAAAGCTTTTCCATGCGCACAATACTTTTGGTGGGTTAAAGCTTTTCCATGCGCACAATACTTTTGGTGGGTTAAAGCTTTTCCATGCGCACAATACTTTTGGTGGGTTAAAGCTTTTCCATGCGCACAATACTTTTGGTGGGTTAAAGCTTTTCCATGCGCACAATACTTTTGGGGGGTTAAAGCTTTAAAAAAATCCATGCGCACAATACTTTTGGGGGGTTAAAGCTTTAAAACAAATATAGAAAATGTTCTGTTTATTACGATGCCCGCCTTGGTAGAGTGCAAGCCTTTTTTACCAATTTACAAACATCCAGCCCAGGATCCAGGGAGTGGGCTTTGGGGCTTGAGCCCCGTCACCTGGGCCTGGTTAGATTCAAATATATTTTGTGATGTCTCATTAGAATCGCCTCGCAAAATATGTGTTGAGACATCTCATTAGAATCGCCTCGGCGAGGCGATTCTAATAAGATATCACAACATATATTTCAAGGCAAAAAAGACATTAGCAAAAATTCTCATCAAACTGATCCCTAATTATGTCATATATTTTCAAGCCCCAGTCCCCCCCACCCCCACCCTCAATACACCCCCCCCCCCCTTCCCGCCCCCACCACACACATACATCTCGGCACCTCCCAGCCCCACCAGTTATTCAGAGCCCCACAAGTACGTGGTGGTCTGGATCCGCATCGTTGCTGCGAAGACTGTGGTTGAACAGGATGCCCGATTCTCAGGAAAAAATCGGAAGGGAGCGTACAAACAATTCTAAAGCAGCATTTGTATGTGAGAAAGAGTTGTGTTAGATGTGTACCTCATTCGCTCTCTAATGAGCAAAAGAACAGCGCCGAAAATATGCCCGAGAACTTCTGAAAACATAAATGAATATAGCAAACTGGTCAGTAGGCAATGAAACCTGGGTACACTTGTTTGGGCCACAAAGAAGGGCCGACAACAAGCAACGGAAACGAAAAGATGAAACGTGGCCATATATTGCCAAAAGAACAACCAGTACAAAGAATATAATGTACGATATTTTCTTTAACTCCAGTGGGCCAGTCACTCAGGTGCCTATCTAGTCACTCAGTCACTGAACGCTTCTACAAGAACTCTATGTTGACTGCAAGAAGCGTCCAAGCAAAGGATGGTCCATTTGATTCATAACAACGCCTCCTCTCACAAGTGTGAAGATGTTAAGGCTTTCTTGGCGTCTGAAAACGATCATGTTGCAAAGCTTCTTTCTTAGTAACCAGATCTGTGACCATGTGACTGTACGAAAATGCTTTCTGGGAAGAAATTTGATTCCAAAAGTTCTCTTGACAGCGCGGACAGTGTCTCAAACAGATGGAATAAAGAGAGACTATTTAAATGCATTCCACAGCTGTGTATCGGTAAAGGGGGCGGGATACTTTGATACTTTGAAGGTTTGTAATAGAAATAGTTTTTGTATTATGTAAATGTTTCATCCACTCTTAATGACAGGAAGTTTTGAAGGACCCTCGTAAGCAAAATAAGGGTTCGAGGTTATAAAAGTTGAGAATAATCTCAAATTCAAAATAAAGCACACTAATTGGCTGCTTACTAGCACATACTCAAAATAAAGCACACTGATTGGCTGCTTACGAGCACATACTCAAAATAAAGCACACTGATTGGCTGCCTCCGAGCATCTGCTTACGCATCTGCTCGGAAGCATCCAATCAGTGTGCTTTATTTTGATTTTGAGAATGTACTCAAGTTTTATAACCTCTGGACAAGGTTTTCATATGCGTGTTAGTGTATCCTACTTACTTTGTTCTTCTTCCGATTTTTCAAGACCTTGGCCTAAGGACTGAAATTAAAATGGGGAAAAGCGTCAGAATCTCAAACTAAAATTCAGTCCGTATTGCAAACTAGACATGTCCCGAGGTTATAAAACTTGAGTACATTCTCAAACTAAAAATAAAGCACACTGATTGGCTGCTTCCGAGCACATGCTCAGAAGCAGCCAATCAGTGTGCTTTATTTTGAGTTTAAGATTATTCTCAAATTTTATAACCTTGAACCCTGGTTTCTCAGGAACTCGAGCTCTGTGCCCCTCGCATACCGTGAACCGCTCGCCCGAGCAATTTACAAAAATTGCCTTCATCTGTTACATGGATAGTATTGTTTTAAACTCACCTCCGCGGAGTAATGTTGAAAAACAATTTGACTATTTTCCGGTAGTCTGTTTGAGGGCTTCCTGTTATCAGTTTTCGCGGTTTATGGTCAAAGGTAAGCTTTTTTTTTTCACTAAAAAGCATTCCAAAAATCAGAGATATCATGCTCATCAGGTTTTTACAATTGGATGTTGAGACCAAATGATATCGAACAGTTTAGATATTACGTTTGTCCTCCAAGTTGAGTGTCGAAATCGAAAGTAGGAAAGAGTCCTACAGAGGTAAACAAAATACAGCAGAGGCTATATTTGTCTAATACTTTGAGAGCGTCCTTGTTTAATCGACTCGTAATCCATGTTGAACAAACCTGATAGAATAATGATTTACAAAGCTTTATTTGTGGCTTACCAAAAGATCAATTCCATCCAACCAAAATATTTATGTTTAAGATCATTGCACTTGTACGAAAGTGACTCCTCGGTTCCAATGAGGGCCAGAACATGTGTTATATAGAGAATCCAATGGTTTTAATTGGTTCTCTGAGCTATATAACATCGTTCGTATTCCCAAATTCTAATCTAAACGGATCAGGGTTCGAGGTTATAAAACTTGATAATAATCTCAAACTCAAAATAAAGCACACTGATTGGCTGCTTCAATGGGGCTCAGCTCTCTAGAATCAAACTACCGTAATTTTGGCGGTGTTCCTTTTTTCGCGATATTTCGTGGTCACTTAGACACCGCAAATATTAAAACCGCGAAGTACATGGAATTAATTGCATTTTTCTTACAAAGTACCTTCAGTAGACACAGTATTCATATGTTTTGTTTCTGTTTGCTTTGGTAAATTCTGATACTTTTCCCTTCAGCCAGTTTTTTTTCATTAAACTGCCGCAGGTTAATGAACGAACTGGCTCAGGTGAAAATAAGCAATTTACTTTTCGCGCATGTTTCTTACCGCGAAAATTAAAAATCGCGAAAATCAAAGTTTGCGTCTTTAAATAAGTACATAAGCAAATGTTAAAGTCTCCATAGTCCTACAAGTGGTAAAAACGTCTAAACGCAAATCTTTATGAAAAGTGCTTCAATCTTCACGTTTGGTGATAAAATAAGGGGTGATGTGGATAGATTGATCCATATACATAGCAAACAGTATGGAGAACGTGTTTTTGAAGACGAAAATTCGTTCTACAAAATACAGATTCCTTTTCTGGTTTCCCGTTGAGCGTTGCAATATAATCAAAAGCGGTATAGTGAATGGGACTCCACTGCTGTACGTTGTATTTTTACCATTTTTTCATTGTTTACGAAATCGAAAGTAGGTCATTTTGGTTGGCAACTAAAATGACCCAAATCAATTTTCGAATCCTTTTTATATGAAACTCGATGATGTTTTATTGGTTCAAAGTTGGCTAATCGCCTTGATTTACTCTGGCGAAACTATGGCGAGTAGCTTGCAGCAATACCTCGCGATAAAATTTTTCATGCCGATAGAGCAATTGGGCCTTTAAGGTAAGGAAATTATAAAACTAAACAAAACACACGCCTTATGATTTTACTGTTTGTTTTCATGCGACATTTTGGTTTTCCGTCCTTAATAGGTTCAAAAATTATTGACATTTCCCATTCCCAACTCTATTTTCAATGTCGAGAAGACATGCATACCGATACTTTGAAGGCCCATATCAGACTGCTACTGGGGCCTGGATTAGTAGACCTAATACTACTAATCTACTAATACGCCAAATCCTAAAAGTAAAAATAAATTCTATTAAAGAGAAACAGGGTAATGTTTATAAATATTATATGTTGTCCCAATACATATATATGACGGTATTTATCGGGGTCAAGAGTCACACAAACAATTTTATCTTCAATGTCATTTCTTTCTTATCTCTAATTTTTTGACAAATGATTTTTTGGCGTTCAACCAAATATATGAATAAAATTTCCCCACATTGATTTTATAGAATTTTGCAATGTTCGATTTACCGTGTGTATCCCACACATTCAGAAACCCTAGCCCAGCGGGCACATGATGTCAAAATGAAGTCGCACCAACGTCGATGCGACGTCATCACGTCGCATCGACGTCGGTGTGACGTCATTTCAACGTCATGTGCTGCTGGGCTATCTTAACATGCCCTAAGAAGCAGTTTTGGCAGGTTTTTACATCGTTTGCAAATATGTATACAAGTATTTCAAGGGAAGCAAATCTGCCGTTTCCATTTTCTCCTCCCTTTCCCCCTTTTCTTTTAGATGTGTGTTGGGGTGGGTGAGTGGGTGCGGGGGGGGGGGGGGGGGGGGGCGGCAATTTGTCTGGAACGGCTTTGTTTTCAAATTCTATGTCGCAAATAACCCAGCGGGCACATGACGCCAAAATGACGTCGTATTGACGTCATTTTGACATCGCGTGCCTGCTAGGATTAATATCGTACTGGTTTGAAACAAGAATCACTCGGAATAAAATGTCGCATTACTCGATCAAAAGTAACACACCATAAATATTAAAGTCTGCGTCTGCTAAAATGTGGCTAGATGGAACGAATGACTGTGCGTGCTCCAAAACCTGGTATGCTAGCACTGTGAGACCGCAATATTCACAGAACGCATATTTCACATGTGTGAAAAATGTGTTCGCATTTTTCACACGTGTGACAAATCCGGTCGCGTTTTTCACAGAATTCGAAAGCATTTTTCACATATCTGTGAAATTTGCGTTCGATATGTACCATGAAAACGTAATTTTCCAAACGCATGGAACACCCCTAAAATATGACAAAATATCACACAAACGCATTTTTCACTTCTTGACATTTTTATAACCCTGAAATTACGAAAGTTATAGTAGATAGAAAATGGTACAGTAAGCAAAACAGAAGACTCAGAAATCTGCTCTGCTCTTCCGCACAGAAGGTCGCAGGTTCCAGTCTCCCGTCGGATCAACGACTGAAAAACCCACTCTGTCTTCTTAGCAGTAAAGGGGTACCTGTTTCGAATTAGAGAAGAGTAAATGCTACGAAAAGAGAGGGATAGGCTCACTCTTTCATAACCTGTGCCTAAGACACTGAAGGCTCCGGCAAACAACTACTGTCCCTACGGCCACAAGAATATGGAAAACCTTCACCTTGTTTGATTTTAATTCACATGTATGCTGATGACATAAGCTGTAGTGCACAGCTTCTAGCACTAGCAGTTGGGCGGTGCCATAATCCAGCGGGAGGAGACCTTGCGGTATTCCTGTGCAATATTAGGCATTTCAAATACACACGTTTGCGGGGTAGCTTCTTCGTAACAGTCCCCTATGCTGAATCAAGGTTAAAGGTATTGGTATATTTTCAGTTGCGTGTTGGTTTAAGGTTTCATGGGGGAAATCTATATCTGGATAGAAATAGGAGGGAAGACATCGTTTTCCCATAGTTGTCTACCTGTCTGCCCGTCACAAATCGTTTCCGCTTCAAAATGTTAAAATGTAGTTTGAGAAAACTTGGTACAAATATAAAGCATCACGAACGGACGGACGAACGGATGAGCGAAAACAACATGTTCCCACAAATTATTTCGAAACTGGGGACACAGTACTGTTTTCACCAGAGAGGAACCAGGTAATAAAATATGGGATGTAATGAACTTAGAATTCTTGAATTCACTCCAGATCACATCTAGACCCAAATAAATTCGAACCCTGATCGAAATGGATATCATGTCTAAGTCAAACTCTGTTTTTCGCCCAGAAAAATTGATGAAGTGCTAAAAAATTCAAGCAGTATTGCATGATATCTTATCTTTTGGAAAGGAATTTACCAGTTAAATAATAAAGTCAAAGAAGGAAGGTGTTAGACTTGTCATAAGGTTAATTATACCAGTAGACTTTATCGGCAATCGTGGGGACACATAATTTCGACATTATCGGTCGGATCTGAACAACTGTCAGTTTGTCTAATATTTAATGCCTGTCTTAGTTATCTGCAAGTTTAAAGAAGCTAGGCTGGTCAGAAGCATCTAACAATTATAAGTCTACGGGGTATTTCACTTGCCATAGCAACTAAAATCTCAAGCAGTTGTCATAAAGGACATGTCCCCGTTCCCTAGCCTTGTGAACGCTATATTGAGATTGACCCAGACGCTTAAGAGATATAATAGCTCGGAGTTGTTGACAGACGACGTCCGGCAACGGACGGAGGACATCAGAGAATGCTTTTCCTATAAACTCTTTAAGAGCGGAAGGCTCAGTGCAGTTCGGGCTCAACTCATACTTGTAGCTGGAAAGGAATAACAACTCATTCATTCTCAAGCTTCCCTTGCCGTATCTGTGAAAAATGCGTTTCTATTGAAAATCGCAATAAAATCCGAACGTATTTGTCACACTGACAAAATGTGAAGAATAAGACCGTATTCATCACACACGTATGAAAAATGCGTTCTGTGAATATTGCGGTCTCTCATAGCACGCTCAGGTCTTGAAATCAACACTGCAGTTCTTCATTAATTATCAGTCTATCAAGTCCGGTCAAAATCTGCGCGTAATTTTAAAGGCCGTTTAACGTGTGAAATCCTCCTGCGACCTTGCTAGTTAACTGCAATTCAGAATCTCTGTTACATGTATTAGCTCCAAGTGAATGATAGATGACTTGCGATTTTACGTCCTTTTCAACAGTATTTAAGCTATATCAGGAAAATTGAATGGTGGTAATGAAAGGCTGTGAATAAATTATCCCGTTTACGACTGAAAAGATTCCGTCTCCGGGAATCGATATCGGGACCGCCACTGAGCTACCGTGGCTCCAGCTTCAAGTGAACATTCAATTTTGTCGCCTTGCAAAACAGTCAATTTCAGGGTCAATGTCACCACAAAATAATAAACTATTAGGCTTATTTACACCAATGAGATACATGTATCTATGCAAGCTTGGTGACAGTTCAAAATATCAATGGGCACAAGAGGTATTAAATTGAAGCATTCAGACCTGTGACCGTGAAAATATAGTTAGCGTCGCCAAAACATTATCGTCACTTTGGATTGTTACGGAAATATCCATGCAAGTTTGGTCGAATTCCACTCACTGAATGGCTTTTATTCACAGTTGTCAAACTGGGGCCCATAAGGGGAAATGTCTTACTGTATTTTTAATCCTGCAAAACCTGGAATATCACAGTCCTATTACCCAGTTTATCAGAGTTTATCCTGTTCCTCGAGCAGCAGATAATATTTACATGTATTTCATTGTTATAAATTTAAAAGAAAAATATAAAAATCGTTTACCCCACTGTGGCCCTAAAAATCTGGAAGAAACCAAAGGTTCACTAATACATCAACACTTCGCAAAGTCTACATCAAAAAGATACGCCGGGCCCGTGCCTGACGTAAATACGCGTAAGTAATGTAAATGGAACGAAACTATTTATCTTTAGTTTAATAGACGTATAGAGGACTTGCGATTTAACGTCATTTTTAACAGTATTTCAGTTATATCAGGACGCTTGGGCAATGATAATGAAAGGCTGTGTGCAATTGAAACCCGTGGGGCTCGAACCCGGTCCGCTAGATATCTTTGGTTTGAAGTTTGGTGGATGAGTAGTGTTTTATTTGTATTTTCAGGCTATGTATTTCATGCATTTAGCTTGGTAGCACTAACTTTGTGCTTTATTACTTGGTCTTGTGTAAGAAATATTGGGCAATCGCCTTATTACCTAATTAGCATAACAAAATTTAATGTGCTGAGCGAAAAATATTCCAAATATAAGTGTGTATGACTCTGACAAAAAAGCAACTTCGACCGAGTCTTATATTTTCGTTGGATTGCAAACATTGAAAATCAAGATGAGACGGCTCATAATGAGCATAATGACATATAAATCAAACAATGTCACTGTCCGAATTTACCTGATGTCCGAGTTTAACTGACTTGACCCTATAATTACTGTCACAGCACCAGTGCTCGGTCGACAGCTGTAATGTTTGGTCGACCACCTCTTTGTATCCTACAGAGCCTCCCCCTCCCTCACACCGTCCCCCGCCCCTCCACCGTCACACCGCTTGTTCTGTATCACAGTCGTCTCTAAGTACTACAGCATAACCTGACTTGTCCCATTTCTAAGCCAAAAAAGATAGCTACAGACACCTAAATCCATGTATTTGCGGAATTCTGTATTATTTCACCGCAAGTGATTTTCTATGTGTTCTAATTCTTTTAAATCCTAATACTGTCACCTTATACGGCGCCCATGCTGACAATTACCATAAATTAAAACTTATTTCTTGATGGTGTTATACAATTATTATACCAAAAGGGTCGGTTTTTATATACCCTAATTTTCATGTATGCCAATTATTTTGTGAGCGTTTCCCTTTAATGGACAAAAACGGAAAAAAGGAATAAAAAGAAATAAAATTACTGTACCATACATCAGTGTCGATAGCACCATGACTGCCGACGTCGACAACCATTTTTGTATCGTACCGGCGGCTCAGTACACGAGCAACGTAATCGGTATTACCCCCCCCCCCCCCCCACACACACACACACACGCGCGCCGCTCCCCGGCTCTGCGTCGTACTGATTACCCCGTCTCCCAACCCCGTTAACCAACCTCATTTATCATATGACGTCGCATCTGAGAATGTAATAAAGTCATGCATTAAAAATGATAATCAAGTAGTGTATTAAATATGCAAATTACATCGTAACGTTATGCGTTGACGTCCATAAAAAACGTCGCGATTTCTAATGGCGATATCGTGACGTTTTAGTGCATAATTTGCTAATAAAATGCGATGTTAGTGTCATATGATAAATAGAATCTTGCATTCGTGCTCATGTATAATTGAATTTATTGAACTCGTTGGGAAAAACGATAAGATGCTCGGCATAGCCTCGCATCTTATCTTTTTGACCAACTCGTTTAATAAATTCAATTAAGAATTGAAATTTGATTTTTTAGCGTTCATCGTGTGATGAAGCCACTGGGCGGAGCTAAAATTCCATGAAGCGCGAAGCGCTTCTTGTAGAATTTTAGCGACGACCACTGGCTTCTCCACACGATGAACGCTGAAAAATCAAATTTTTATTCTTATATTTACACTTTATTTGTGAACCTCTCTGTGCCGTTTTCGTTGTAATTTAATGTAGAATAGGCAAAATATGGATCGAAGAAAAGTTAGTAACGACGTATTCGGCCATTACGTTAAACAGCCGTCGCCCTGACGTGACGTCAAGCGAACGTTACAAGAACCAATCAAGACGTTTGTTTACGTAAGACGTCGCTTGACGACAACGTCACCAGATCAATTGGCCTTCATCGGTGTATGAAGCCAGTTGCTCTAAAGGGTTCACCTATGGGAAGTCAGTGGCAAGTGTAAATATTAATACATGAGCACTCATGTAAAATCCTCTATTTCTCCACTACTGCACTTGTCCGAGTTCCTGTATGGTGTACAAATAAAGGGTTAGACGCACCGACGTATTTTTCAAAGTCGAAAGAGTTAATCATATGACCGTTTTGGATTTCGATATTTTTTATATTTAGGGAATTCCACAACAAACATATGGCTGTATAATTTCATCACAAGTGCCTATATGTGTTCTTATTCTTTTTAATCCTGTCACCTATACATAATATAAGTCTATTTCAAGGCCATTGTAACTTTGTATGTCTTTGTGCTAAAAGATATCAAATCAAATCCAATAGAAAAAGAACACCGAAAATATATGTAATATCGGGACACGCTTATACGGAGCCCGGGAGGGGACATAGCAATATATACACTGATTTTGTTCCTACAAAATGCATTTCGTTCCCACGCATTGCGTTTTCGTTCCCTCAATTTAATATTGCGTTCACTCAAAATAACATTCCGTTCCCACGCTTTACTTTTTCGTTCCTTCAATTTAATATTTCGTTCCCTCAAAGTAACATTCCGTTCCCACGCTTTACTTTTTCGTTTCCTCAAAATAGCATTTTGTTCCCTCAAAATAATATTTCGTTCCCCAACTTTACTATTTCGTTCTCTCAAAATAGCATTTCGTTCCCTCAAAATAGTATTTCGTTCCCCAACTTTACTATTTCGTTCCCTCAAAATAGCATTTCGTTCCCTCATAATAATATTCCGTTCCCACGCTTTACAATTTTGTTCGCTCAAAATGACATTTTGTTCCCTCAAAATTATATTTTGTTCCCACGCATTACTTTGTCGTTTCCTCAGATTGAAATTTCGTTCCCTCAAGATAATATTCCGTGGCCACGGGTTACCATTTCTTTCCTACGCAATAATATTTCATTTCCTTACCATAATATTTCGTTCACTCAAATTAACATTTCTTTCCTATGAAATAGCTTTTCGTTTTCTCACAAAAATATTCGGTAATGGTATAAGCAAAACCATAGTGTATTGTAGCAGCCTGGTTTCGAGGCTAAATGCTTTATTCTAAATGTTACAAGTCTTAATTTGACTCCGTTTGTTTTGTAGGCCAACTATATTTTTTAGTTTATCAATATTTTCTATTCAACATTCCCATTATTTTTATTATTATAACTTTTTATTATAATTATTATTATTATTGTCATTTTATCTATGTTCTTAACTGCAGCCAGTCTAGTACTTTCAGTCATCCCAATCTCTGTGGCCCCTCTAATTCGGGGCCAACTCCTAAGAAACGAATTTGCCCCCATCGAAGCAAATGCTCTCGCTCCATAGCAGGCCTGTCAGAAAAGGCACTGTCACCTAGGGAAGCAAGAAGGAAGTCATAACAGTTGTCTCCCTGTTGAAATCTGGCGGAAAAATATGGAGATACACCCACACCACATCTATACACCCATACACCACAGCTTTATCATGGCTCAAATGTTATTATGCCAACTGTCACGATTAAATTACTGGAGTATTTCCGGGCCCTGAGTTAGCTGGCTTACCAAGTACCTACATGATAAGGTGAATGAGTACACTTTCAAGGGATGCAATTCAGCCATCCCAGTCTCTGCAAATCCAAAACTGGGGCCAATTCTCAAAGGAAAGAATTTGCTCCCCATTGGAGCAAATTCTTCATTCCAGAGCAGGCCCCTCGAAATGGTCACACTGCCAAAGGAAATAAACAGGAAGTCACAAAAGCAAACTTCCCTTCACTGGAAGCAATTCAGCCATCGCTATCACCATCTCTGCGCCCCTCCAGTCACCTCCCAAATGTAACAGATGTGGACAAAATCGTGGCTCTACTGATCACGAACCCAGAGCCCCTCGCGAACCATACAAGTACTCCGCGAACCGCCGAGTGAGCACGCGATGTTCGGACAACGCAGACCCGTTCAGAAACGCCACTGATGTTTTACCAACGTTGGGTAGACGTTGTGCCAGCGTAAAGTTTTCCTATTATAATTATAATGATGCTACGTTTTCTCAGTTTCTTATTTTTAAATTGTTGGTAGAATCTGTACATGTAATTCGATTGTCATGTTCAAAGATTTAATATAATGTTGACCAAACTGATTATCATTATGAAATGAGAGCTCTTGTCAACGCCCATGATACACTGATCTGTGTAAAGCTAAAAATAGATGTAGTTTTATTCATTGCGAGGCCTCATAATAGTAAATCGTGGGAACGAAATATCATTTCGTGTGAACGGAATAGTAATCTGTGCGCTCAAAATACTACTGTGATAGAACAAATTATTATTGCGAGATAACAAAATACAATTTGAAGGACACGAATTTATTTTGCAAGAGAAAGAAATATTAGAACGTGCAAACGAAATAGTGATGGGTGGAAATGAAATGTTGTTTTGGAGGAACCAAATATTATTTTGAGGGAACGAATTATTATTTAGAGGCAACGATAAAGTAATGCATGGGAACGGTATATTATTTTGAGGGAAAGAAATGCTATTTTTGGGGAACGGAAAAGTAAAGCGTGGGAACGGAAAGCTATTTTGAGGAAACGAAATACTTAATCGAGGGAACGAAAAAGGAATGCGTGAAAACGAAAAAGCAAAGCGTAGGAACGGAATATTAATTTGAGGGAACAAAATACTAAACTGAGGGAACGAAAAAGTAATGCGTGGGAACGAAATGCATTTCGTGGGAACGAAATCAGTATATGTATTGTCATGTCCCCTCCCGGGCTCCGTACGCTTAACTATTATTGTAAATTTCTTGAAATTTATAGAATTTTTTTTTGTAATTTGGTGATATCTCAAAAGTTAATGACAGAATGGCAAACAGTGTAGACCCAGATCAGACTGTTCCTTTTGGAGCAGTCTGATCTGTGTCCACCCTGTTTATTCGGTCGCATCTGCTGCAATATTTAGGACATTCGCATATTTTTGATACAAGATACGAATAAGAAATTTGTCAGATTTGTAAAACTTGAAGCATGCCACAACATGTTGTAATATGAAAATGGTGAAACCATTTTATATAAATATGTACAGAATTTGCTTGTATATATTAGTAATTTGTTATACCGATTAAGGAAATTTATTAGTTCTCAACCTAAATAGACTCTGCAATGTCAACATGATTCCGAAAATCGATAAAAATGCATTCTTAAGGAAAATTTGGTAATCCAAACAGTTTTTGAAATGGAGGAAAATGCTTGTTTTTCATATATAAAACAAAGAACTTACCATGTTTGTGAGTGCCTGTGGGTACTTTGCGTATAAATTTAAAAACAAAGTTCGATCTACATGTATATTTCTTTAAATTTTATAAAATGTCCTTAATAATTCCAGTACACCTGGCTAGTACCCAATGTAAACACCTGTACTAGCTCCCTGTTTTAAACATTCTATTATCAATACCAATTACCGCTGTACTGAGCCGGTAAACAGATATTAGTACATAGCAATCAATAAGCATACAATTTTCATAAATATTGAATCGCGTCACTTGGCACAAGTACCTTTGGGATTTGCGAAGTCTGATCAAAGTGTAAGACACGTTTTGCGCCATTTGTTAATGGAAACAACTTTTGTGACTTCCTGGAGGATGCCGCTCATCTAAAATAGGGTCTACTTTTAAAAGAACTCTCTTTTTAGAGTTGACCATTCATGAGAAGGGAGAAAAGAAACTAAAATATAAGAGTTGCTTCCCTTGCAAGTGTACTCATCACCTTAAACAGCGACCAGAGCGCAGTGACGCGTAGGCTGATCTAAATCTTGTCGGAGCACACATATTTTCATGAATTACTCATCAGGCACATGACGTCGTAATAACGTCTCACTGACGTCGATGCGACGTGATCGACGTCCGTCAGACGTCAGACGTCATTTTGACGTCATGTGTCCGCTGGGTAAAATCGTTCCAGTGCATACTCATAAAACTCAATACATTTTGCCATTATAATTTTACCATGATGACCTTATCCCGTTTTGCGTAAATCATGATTTCTTGGAAAACGTTTCCTTGGTGACGGATTCATAATGCTATTCCAATGGAATATATTGACGCTAGGCATATTGTAAACTGACTGCTTTTAACAGCTAATAAAGTTAAAGTACTTGTCCATGAATACTTAACTGTATCAACTATATTCATGGTAACCATTTAAATTCAAGTGAGTGCGTGAACTCGGTTGTAACGTCTCACCAACACATAGGTCATACAAATACGGTGCTTCGGTTTAAATAAAGTCCCATCAGGTTGACAAAATTTCAATACGCATCGGCGTATCTGCGAATATGCAGCTGTACTTGGACTTGCAAAAAAATAGAAACTAATATCAACAATTTTAATTAAATGTTTTTGCTTCTGTGGAGAGGCAAAAAAGGAATATTATTAGGGAACTGAGTTATTGAGCTATTTCAGGAGGAAATGCGCCGTCGTAACTGAGCTAGAGAATTTACCAGATAAATCCAACAGGCAAACGACATTGAATCAACATTGAATCAACATTGATTCAATGTCATGTGTGCCTAGTGAGTGCCTTCAGATGAGTTTCGACTAATCCCAGACACCATACATGTATTAGGCCCACACATGATACGGCTTTAGTAAGCTTATTTCCTTAGTGTAGCCTAAAATTTTGAAGTGATTTTTCATTGGATATGGGCTCCCTTTTTATCTTATTTATTTATTTATTGTTTCTTTCTTTCTTTCTATTTTTTTCACTAGTGTATTACAGACCTATATGTTGTATAGCTTCATATAATGGCACTGCTATTTTAAAAAAGCTTCGGCTCGGTCTATTGCGCCTGCGAAGGAAGCCGTTAACGGCGGAATTTTTCTTAGCGCGTTCGGCATGACAACCAGAGAAAGTTTATCCAGGTATTTCAGGTATGACAACTTTTGCTGACCAAGAAAATCTACAAATTCGGAAAGGAAACCCTGTGTTATGTCTAAAATGTCTTCTTGTTAGCTGAGGCCACAGTCCCTGGGTATTATAATCATAACATGCACAGTACCCGGAGGTTCTCCTGTCAAAGGGCTGCAGAAGCCAGCGCAGCCCTGACAAAGCTGAAGCCAATTTGGAGACTTAAAAACGTCAATCTTGATTCAAAGATGAAGCTGATGCGCTTTCTTGTATTATCTATATGTATATGCCTGTGACCGTGGACTTTGACTGCGGAGCTAGAGCAAAGAACGCATGCCTTTGTGATGTGATGCTACCGAAGAGCCGTACAATGATCACGTATTTAATGAAAATGTTCGCAGAAAAATCCAAGCCGCCGTTGCCGGAACGTGATGGACGTCTGCACATGGTCGAATAAACGGAAACTAAGGTGGTTTGGTTATTTCTTAAGGCCATCTGGCTTCAAGTTTACAAAGACGCTCAACAGGGCACAGTGAAAGGAAAAAGCAGAAGAAGTATACAGAAGAAGAGATGGGATGACAATATTAAAGGGTACACAGGAAGGAATTTGTTAGTCCAACTGGGTCAGTTGATCAGGCGTGGAGCTTGCAAGCACCACCAGAAGGAAACATCTCAAGAATATCAGTGCTTACCATACCTTAGAGGGAACAGTTCTTGATAACTTGATGTAGAGTATATAAAGTATCTTGGCATAACTATTATCAACGATTTGAAATGGACATGTCAGCAATATTTGCACTAAGGCTTATTTAGGAAGTATGACTTCCTAAATCTTAGATGTAAGTTAATTGTCGGCACGACCAGAGTCAGCATAAAAAGGTATGGTGCGTCCAGTCCAGTCCTGGAGTATGTTAGTTCAGTTTGGGGACCCCAAGGTGTACTTCTTCAAGATGAACCTGAGAAGGTGCGCAAAAAGGGCGGCTAGATCTTTTTTATCAGGCAATTACAACAATCCCAGGAGGCATATGACGTTGAAATGACGCCATACAGACGTCATAATGACGTCATGTGCCTGCTGGGAATGAAACTGGGAATATGCCTGGCATTCTGGAAAAAAATCTTAGGTGGGATCGAATCTCTGAAACAGAGGATGAAAACTAACAGACTCATAATGCTTTAAAAGGGTCTAAAGGTGCAGCCAGTATACACAGGCCACAAATGACCTTATTCAGGCCTCATAGCAAACATCGGATGCTTCCTGGTACGCCTGCTTGGAGTAACAAAGTGGCTCCCTTGGATTTCAACCCCCATTGTCTGCGATTGACATGTGCAGATTCTTTCCTCAGAGTGTTAGATATTGCAGATTCCCTGATTTCTACTGCTGAGTGTGCAGAGGATGCAGATACTAAGTTTACGTCTCTTGTAAGAGCTAGGGACTAGCATCCCTGTTCACATGTCCTGGTGAATGACTGTATGCTCAGTGACAGCTGAGAGCTTTAAAAAGGCTTTCCCACATTGTTACTGAGTTGCACTCTCCCCGGTGTACTATGCTGAACAAGCCCTACACCGTATCCAAACAGAAAGAGAAACTGTCCAAGGAGGTATATTCTATCCGCAAGACGGTTGTGCCGGCACGACAGTCATGCAGACAGCTTCTGCCGAAAATGTGTGACAGAGAAAAGTCAATATTCGGCGCACCACCTACTACGCGAGTACAAGTGTGTTAAATATACCTAAAGAAGAATACCTAGAGAAACATACCTGAGAGATCACTACGGCCAATTGGGGCTTAGTAACAACCAACCAACCAATATTGAAGAATCTTTTAATGTTTACGTTTCCAGAAGCTGAAAAACTCCAAAACTCAGGCTCGACAGTCGAAGCGTTTGACCTTTATACAAAATTTATTAACGAAGCTGCCAGACATGTATCTAATGAAAAGGAGAATGAGCTGTAAGTTTAGATATGAAGAAAGAGCCAAATTTCGACAGTAACTTCTGTTCCGTGTACAGTACACGCAACGTGAAGACTTGATCTGACACGCTCTCGCGAGAAATTTTAATCTTTTCCACGAAAGTTTAGTGGGGTTTTTGCGTGTGAAATGCGTGGGAGATGCGAGACACTCGCGAGATGCGTGACATTAAACTCGCGAGAAAACAATTTCTTTTCACGCGAGACATGCAACTTTCGAGAGAAAGGATTAACTCCATGTATGCTCAGGTGAGTCATCGGCGTCAAACTTAATCACGCGTGACGCGTGTTTTCGAGTGGAAAGGATTAACGATTCCTGTCAATTTCACAGGTCATTATATGTTGTACAGGTAATTCATTTATATTTTTACTTTGGGCCTAAAAAAAGTTGTGATGCCGGTTTCCAACCGACTGCCGACTAAAAAATTTTTAGCAGCAAAAATTACGATCGGCAATTTCCGCCATTCCAGAAATAACCGAAAGTGCCGAACAAATAGACGGCATAAACCGCTCACGCTATGACGCGTAAAGCATACCAGTTTGTCGCATAGTATACAATACTGCGCAGGCTGATCCTAATATTTACTATCAGCGTATGGAATAAGATTCCTTTCACCATTTTGTGCTCTGAGCGGCGTCCTTTGATGTCAAGGCACGAGACTGACCTATAAACGTGCTGTGTTTACGTATTTCAACAAATGCTACCGTCTTCACATTTTATTACGGCGAAGGACCTGAATGCGTTCAGTCACCTCTAAATATGAATATAGATATTATGTTTATTAGTCTGAATACTTTGAGAATTTTTCCGCGCAGCAGAATCAGTTTCTTTTTTCATATAGATAATGTGATTTTGCAACGCGGAGATCGGAATAAAAAAACAAACTTCTCACCTCTTATTTTTCATTCATTTGGATGCATTTTTAAAATCCAAACACTTTGACTATTGATCCACGACGCAAAATCATATTTTCTATATTTCTTGAATGAACTGATTTAATAAGAGGATGCAGCTGTGACGTATTTTTAGCTCACCTGAGCTTATAGGATGGGAGTCGAGCCGTCGTCCGTGGGTGCGTGGGTGGGTGCGTGGGTGCGTCAACACTTTCAAACATAAATATCTCAGAGACCAGTGGGCCGATTGCAATCAAATTTTATCTGAAGCATCATTTGGGTGGGGGAAAGGCTGCATTAGGTTGTGGTGCCGATCAGCTCAGAACTCTGGTTTCCATGGCAACAGATAGCCCCCATAGGGTTATAATGGGGAAAACGGCTTCATCACGTTTTCTCAACTGTTTTTGATTAGATCCTTATCATACTTGCAGGTAATGATGACATACACAAGAGCTTGGATGAGTTCGAAATTTGGCCGGATTCGAGCACAGACTACGGAGTTAGCTGCCCTTGAGCGTTTGAAAAAAATCCCATAGGGTTATAATGGGGAAAATGGCGTCATCACGTTTTCTCAACTGTTTTTGCTTAGATCCTTATCATACTTGCAGGTAATGATGACATACATAAGAGCTTGGATGAGTTCGAAATTTGGCCGGATTCGAGCACAGACTACGGAGTTAGCTGCCCTTGAGCGTTCGAAAAAAATCCCATAGGGTTATAATGGGGAAAATGGCGTCATCACGTTTTCTCAACTGTTTTTGCTTAGATCCTTATCATACTTGCAGGTAATGATGACATACATAAGAGCTTGGATGAGTTCGAAATTTGGCCAGATTCGAGCACAGACTACGGAGTTAGCTGCCCTTGAGCGTTTGAAAAAAATCCAATAGTGTTGTAATGGAGAAAACAACGTCATCACATATTTTTAGAAAAACTTTGTCATCGCTCTATTGCCTACATTTCTCAACGGATTTTAAAATAACTTCACACAAATGTAGGGCGTGACAATATCTCGAGCAAGGTCGACTTTCAGGATGCTGCGCCCAAGGTCAAGGTCACTGTGGCTATTTTTAGAAAAACTTTGTCAGTGCTCTAGCACCTACATTTCTCAATGGATTTTAAAATAACTTCATACAAATGTAGGGCATGACAATATCTCGAGCAAGTTCGACTTTCAGGGTGCTGTGCCCAAGGTCAAGGTCACTGTGGCTATTTTTAGAAAAACTTGGTCATCGCTCTAGCACCTACATTTCTCCATGTATTTTAAAATAACTTCATACAAATGTAGGGCATGACAATATCTCGAGCAAGTTCGACTTTCAGGGTGCTGTGCCCAAGGTCAAGGTCGCTGTGGCTATTTTTAGAAAAACTTTGTCATCGCCCTAGCACCTTCATTTCTCCATGGATTTTGAAATAACTTCACACAAATGTAGGGTATGACAATATCTCAAGCAAGGTCAACTTTCAGGGTGCTGTGCCCAAGGTCAAGGTCTCTGTGGCTATTTTTAGAAAAACTTGGTCATGGCTTTAGCACCTACATTTCTCCATGTATTTTAAAATAACTTCATACAAATGTAGGGCATGACAATATCTCGAGCAAGTTCGACTTTCAGGGTGTTGTGCCCAAGGTCAAGGTCGCTGTGGCTATTTTTAGAAAAACTTTGTCATCGCTCTAGCACCTACATTTCTCAACGGATTTTAAAATAAATTCACACAAATGTAGGGCAAGACAATATCTCTGGCCAGTTTGACTTTCAGGGTGCTGCAGTCAAGGTTTTTGCTTAGATCCTTATCATACTTGCAGGTAATGATGACATACATAAGAGCTTGGATGAGTTCGAAATTTGGCCGGATTCGAGCACAGACTACGGAGTTAGCTTCCCTTGAGCGTTTGAAAAAAATCCCATAGTCTTATAATGGAGAAAACAACGTCATCACATTTTCATATTTCATCGGATCCTCTTCATACCTGCAGGTAATGAGGATATGCATAAAAGCTTGGATTAGTTAGCATTTCGGCTAGATCCCACCACTGACTATGGAGTACCTGCCCTGAGCATCCAAAAAATCAATGTTGCCACTTTTTCTTGGTTTCTACTGATCCGATCCTTTTCAAACTTGCAGGTAATGAGGAAATGCATAATATCTTAAACAAGTTCAAATTTTAGCCAGATCAGGCCAACCACTACGAAGTTAGCTGCCCTTGACAGCTCTGTCTATTGTGCTCTTGATCGGATACTTTTTAAACTTGCATATATTAAATGAGGGCATACATAATGTTTTGGATGAGTTTAATTTTCAGCCTGATTGGACCACTGACTTTGGAGTTAGCTGCCCTTGAGCATCTTAAATATCCCTATAGGTTTACAATGTCTCTCAGGTGAGCAATTGTTGCCCTTTGGGCTACTTGTTTTTTAGCTGTCAAACCAACAGGTTTACAAATTTGCATATTTCAGAGAGTGGTTATGTGGACGTCAATCACCTCTGAGACAGCCCATTTGCTAATCAAGTCATTGTTGTCGCGTGCGCTTTTAATGGAAACTTGACAGCTCTTACATCAGAAAGTTTATATTGGTTAATAAGTAAACATTTCGGCACGTGCCACTAGCGGTATATCTTTGAGTTCAAAAGCTGATCGAAACGCTTTGATCTTTGTGACTGTTTTGACATGGATTGGGCTATTATTGGTGGCGGCTGAGCGAAAAATTTTGTCTGTGTCATCATTCTAGAATTTTGCTACTAACTAACCTATTAACAATATTCTTTCAAACATAAGCCTCTCTAATTAACTCGCTGCGTAACTGCAACAAAATTACGCTGATCATGTCTGTTTATCAACACATCCTTTATTCGTAACGGTCAAACAATACTTGCGTTGAGGATGCGATCAATTTGGTTATTCACGCACGCTTACAATGTATTAATTGAACCGTTATCAGCGTCGAAAATAAAATGCATTGCGAATCGTAAAGGTATATGTATAGAAACTTGCATTTACTGTACATGTACATTGTACCTACCTGGACAAAATTCCACGCGTGATGCGAGAAAGTTTCTCGCATACATCACTCTATGAATTTCACGCGAGATGCGAGGAATTTTCTTGTGTGGAACGTGGCGATTTTCAAACACGCGAGGAAGTTTAGTGTGAAATGCGTGAGAGTTGCGAGAGAATCTCGTGGATTTTAATCCCTTCCTCGCGATTTTAAGTGTCACGCGAGAGCGTGTCAGATCAAGTCTTCACGTTGCGTGTACTGTATCTTGACGTCCTTTAAAGGAGTACCGTGTTTACACACACATATATAATCTTCTTGAGTTAAATGTAGGATAAACATTTACATTTATAAAAGTCTTGGAGGGCACTACAGTGTGTCTAAAACTTTTACTGTATCTCCACATAAGAATCATCATCACCATCATTAAGAGATTGTATCATGCATCTGCTGCAAAATTCACCTGATATCGGGTATGATAACATGATGTGATATCATGTCACTTTAGAACTGTGCTTGTGCCAATGTTATCAGGCGATGCCTTTAGAATCGATCTCAGAAGACGATCGGCTACATCATGACGTTGGCCATGATATCAACGTTTGATAGGTTAATTCACATCACCGACTTAAGTCATAAGGCATGCGCGATGTCAGCAAGTTCGAACAAAACTGTATTTGCTTATCATTTGTTTGCCGCTATTTGCGCTGTAAAATCTTCTTATGATGCATGATAATTAGAAAACCATGTAAGTGTCTTGATATCAAGTTTATCAGGCTCCACTAGAAACAGGTTGGACTGGCTTGGCAAGCCTTGCCATTCCTAGGCTTTTCTGGTCTCGCCTGATAAGCTTGATATCAAAAGACACTTGCATGGTATTCTCTTTATATCATTATCTATATACAACATTATTTACTTATTTATTTATGTTTGCAGTAGGAAGAAGTTAAGCCTAAGTTACAACAACAGAGGGTTTATCAGATATAACAGAGTAGACTTTGATGAAGCTGTGGGGGACTATACAGAGGCCCTAAAGTTAGACGACAGCCAGTATGTTACATATTATAATAGAGGACTTATACACTATCGGTTAGGTAAGGACCCAAGGAGCCTGAGTTATAGGCAGTATTTAATGATACAGATAGGAATAATATATTTCTTTGATCATAAGAATTAATATGTTTTTTTGTTCCTTCCAAAACAATTCCAAACAATTCCAAGATTCTAGATCCATAGATGGGCATGTTAAAAAAAAATGTGACCAAAGCATTTCAGAGAATTTTAAAGAAAACAGGGCTATATTAGTGCATTATTTTTGTTCATGAAGATGTATCATGTGGCCTTGAAGATACCTGCCAAATTTCATTGAAATACTTCGAGTAATAAAAAAGCTACGGGTAAAAATATAGCCAAAAAACTCAGGAGTGTAACGCTTTTTGTGTGACATTATTTTGATTACTGAATTTTCAGCATGCAATTTTACAAAACTGTGCCGGTTACCATACCTATTAGCCATTGTTTTTACTTTCCAGCACTTTGGGCTGCATGAAAATGTAAGATTAATGTCCTTTCATCATCACCCATGGAATTAGTAATGCTGAGCTCAACAGCACTATGCTGAATTTCGAGTGCACCAAAAAAGAAGAGGTTCTCATGTAAATGGATGTCATTTTTATATTTGATGCTTCTAATCTCTATAACATGGTCGAAAACATTGAATAAAGATGGTATATTGTATTGCAAATTTTCCAGTTGCTATACCGGCATCCATCTCAGAATGTAAACAACTTCTTCTCAAGTACCCCTTGAACTCAGGAGTGTAACATTTGACATTTGGAACCCCATAGCTTTTTCCAGGGGTAGCTTTAGTAAACTTTCATGCCTTGTATGAAAAGTCTTTGACCCATCATGGTAAGTGGTACACAGACAGTCTTCATCTTGGCTTCTATTTTCTTCATATGTACCATTTAAGCCACTCAGGAGTGTAACACTTTTTTGGAAAAAGACAAAAATAGCTAATTTCTTTACCACAAGCAGTTTAATTTTCATTTATTGTGCTTATAAATGAAGATCAAGCCCCCCTCAAGCAATTTTGGAACATATACTTAGCTTCTAAATGTAAATAAAGCTGCACTGCCATGAAATCGACCAAAAGTTGAAGATTTTGAGATTCCATTTTCTTCATATCTATCACTATGAGGCTCTCTAAACAGTAACCATATATGGCTATCAAGTGTTTTGTGAGAAATAATTAGATAAGAATGACCAAGATAATGATATTTTGTGACTAAATTCAAGTTTTGCTATGACATGTACAGAGCAAGGTGTTACACTCCTGAGTTTTTTAAGTTTAATTCCATTTTGGACACTTTTTCTTCCCTTACATCAACATGTTTGGATAAATTCATGCTAAATATATGTTTCCAACATCTGAAAATGTTTTTTGATGCAGTGCCATCTGTTTTGATAAGATTTTGAGGTTAATGATGTTTTAGAAAGGGACATTTTCTACTGATTAATAATGTGACCATCAACTTCTAAAACTGATATGTAATGTCACTTCTGTAATGTCTTTTGTAAACAGGTAATGATAGTCAGGTAAAGAAAACTGTTCAATTATCAAAAGAAAGAGTGAAGAAGAAAATTAAATTCAGTATATATCTGATTGTTGTGCATTTAGATAGCCGAAATAGCAGATATATTGCGGTACACTTAAGCATGAGTTAAGAGATATGGCTTTGGTTTTTGCTACAGCAATGAGTGCAAGTTGCTTTTAAAGAGATGACAACAGAATAATGAAATTCAAAGGCAGAATATTCATCTTTTTTTTTTTACAATACAATAAACAGCTGTAAAGTGTTACACTCCTGAGCATCAGAACAATGTTTCTTGTTAAAGAGGCCAATAATCTTGAAAAAAAATGAAGTTAACAACATGCAGTTGGTGTTACTTTATTATATGGAACACTTAATCATTGACTTAAAGCTCTTGTAATGCAAATTAGAGCAGTTTTGAAATAATACTCAGGAGTGTAACACATTACTTGAAACTTATAGCACATTTTTGACATGGCCTCACCACTACCTATAACTTTTTATAAGAGTAATCATTTTCTAGAATAGTTCTCTACTCATATGGCGTCATTACAATGCACATTTCATTGAGATACAGTCAAGTAAATAAAAGATATGAAAGTTTTTAGAACTGTACATCTAAAACAATGTGTCAAAATGAAGTTAAAATTTGAGTTTTTATATCATTCAGCGGTTTCTGACAGAAAACAGCATTTATTTACGTAATTTGGAAATGCCCTGCATCAAATAATAGAAACTTAAAGTGATGGAATCATGATTTTAGCCTTCCAAAGCTTTCATAAAATTTGGTCATTTTCACAAATTTTGGGTGTACATTTCTTCACAAAAATTGTCATAAATTTTTTATTAATAATGTTAATATTAAAATTTATACAGTTTTGTAAACTGGAAGCACTGTAGATAAGTCTGGAATAAAAATTAAACCTATGGCAGAGTGTTTACTTTTGACCTCCAATGTCACACTTTGGTCACATTTTTTTTTAACATGCCCAGATCCATCGGATCTAAAATTTTTGGATTGTTTTGGATGGCACAGGGTGAAAATGATAATAAAGCAGAATTTTTTAAAAGACTTGTTCAAATATTTGAGGTCATTCTTGAGAGAAAATAAAACAAGTTTTATAGCTGTAAAATATGGTATTTTAATACTTTGGGGAGAATTAAGAAAACTGATACACACAGCTTAATAGTCACAAGTTTTTTTTTCTTGTTGCTAATGTAATTGAGCTGCAAGACAACAAAAGCAACAAAGTGGCATGTGCATCCAGCAATGACTCTGATCAGCCTGGGCATCTGCCCAGTCTGATCAGTGTCTTCCCTGTCTGCATGAAGCTAGCTAAGACTCTAAGCTACCGTTTAAGTGCACAGCAGAGACACTGATCAGACTGAGCAAATACCCAGACTGATATGAGTGTGCTGGGCATACATACCATTTTGTTGGTTTTGTCGTGTCAAAGCTCAATTTTGTGAATCTTCTGGTTCACAGTTTTAGTTTTAACCTTAATTCCCATATTTACTTACCACTATTCATCTTTCATAAGAAACCCTTCCAAAGCAACTCCAAGATTTACCCTTCCAAAGCAACTCCAAGATCTAGATCTGTCTTATAAGCCAGATCTAGGTGTTTGGTTTGATTTAAAAGGGGAAGAGTGACAAGAACCATCTCATAGCACAACTTGGCAGGACTGTTTTAGAATTTTGGGATCATTCTGGAGGTGGGTAATGCTGTTTTATAACTGATACTGCTAAACATACCCAACCATTCAGACTGCAGTGCTTGAGCAGTTTGATCAGAATCTGTACGTCTGCAAGCAGTTTGAGCTGATTGAATAAACTTTCAGTTGAAGCAGCTTCATTTTTATTTTCTGCCTGCCTCTTCAATTGGGATTACTCTAGTCTTTAATCAAAGAATTTGCTCCTTTGAACAAACTCTTCCTTTAGGAGTAGAGTCTCTTTTGGAAAGATTTCAATGTTTTCTCCTCTAAAACAATCCCAAAAATCTAGATCCATCTTGTAAGATGGATCTAGATTTTTGGGAGTGATTTAGAAGGTAAACCCCATCTTAAAACAGAATACAATACCTTCGTTTCTGTCATTTCAGGGAGATATGATGAGGCAATAGCGGACATGAAGAAAGCCTTAGACATAAAACCAGACTTTTCTCCTGCACAGAGTTGCCTAAAACAGGCGAACATTGATAAACTTTCCAAGAGAAAAATAGTTGACAATAAACCAGAATTTTCTCCGGCACAAAGTTGCCTAACACAGGCAAACATTGATAAACTTTCCAAAGAGAAAAAAGTTGACAATAAACCAGAATTTTCTCCGGCACAAAGTTGCCTAACACAGACAAACATTGATAAACTTTCCAAAGAGAAAAAAAGTTGACAATAAACCAGAATTTTCTCCGGCACAAAGTTGCCTAACACAGACAAACATTGATAAACTTTCCAAAGAGAAAAAAAGTTGACAATAAACCAGAATTTTCTCCGGCACAAAGTTGCCTAACACAGACAAACATTGATAAACTTTCCAAAGAGAAAACAAGTTGACAATAAACCAGAATTTTCTCCGGCACAAAGTTGCCTAACACAGACAAACATTGTCAAACTTTCCAAAGAGAAAAAAAGTTGACAATAAACCAGAATTTTCTCCGGCACAAAGTTGCCTAACACAGACAAACATTGATAAACTTTCCAAAGAGAAAAATAGTTGACAATAAACCAGAATTTTCTCCGGCACAAAGTTGCCTAACACAGACAAACATTGATAAACTTTCCAAAGAGAAAAAAAGTTGACAATAAACCAGAATTTTCTCCGGCACAAAGTTGCCTAACACAGACAAACATTGATAAACTTTCCAAAGAGAAAACAAGTTGACAATAAACCAGAATTTTCTCCGGCACAAAGTTGCCTAACACAGACAAACATTGTCAAACTTTCCAAAGAGAAAAAAAGTTGACAATAAACCAGAATTTTCTCCGGCACAAAGTTGCCTAACACAGACAAACATTGATAAACTTTCCAAAGAGAAAAAAGGTTGACAATAAACCAGAATTTTCTCCGGCACAAAGTTGCCTAACACAGACAAACATTGATAAACTTTCCAAAGAGAAAAAAAGTTGACAATAAACCAGAATTTTCTCCGGCACAAAGTTGCCTAACACAGACAAACATTGATAAACTTTCCAAAGAGAAAAAAAGTTGACAATAAACCAGAATTTTCTCCGGCACAAAGTTGCCTAACACAGACAAACATTGATAAACTTTCCAAAGAGAAAAAAAGTTGACAATAAACCAGAATTTTGTCCGGCACAAAGTTGCCTAACATAGACAAACATTGATATACTTTCCAAAGAGAAAAAAAGTTGACAATAAACCAGAATTTTCTCCGGCACAAAGTTGCCTAACACAGACAAACATTGATAAACTTTCCAAAGAGAAAAAAGGTTGACAATAAACCAGAATTTTCTCCGGCACAAAGTTGCCTAACACAGGCACACATTGATAAACTTTCCAGAGAGGAAAAAAGTTGACAATAAACCAGAATTTTCTCCGGCACAAAGTTGCCTAACACAGGCAAACATTGATAAACTTTCCAAAGAGAAAAAAAGTTGACAATAAACCAGAATTTTCTCCGGCACAAAGTTGCCTAACACAGACAAACATTGATAAACTTTCCAAAGAGAAAAAAAGTTGACAATAAACCAGAATTTTCTCCGGCACAAAGTTGCCTAACACAGACAAACATTGATAAACTTTCCAAAGAGAAAAAAAGTTGACAATAAACCAGAATTTTCTCCCACACAAAGTTGCCTAACACAGACAAACATTGATAAACTTGCCAAAGAGAAAAAAAGTTGACAATAAACCAGAATTTTCTCCGGCACAAAGTTGCCTAACACAGACAAACATTGATAAACTTTCCAAAGAGAAAAAAAGTTGACAATAAACCAGAATTTTCTCCGGCACAAAGTTGCCTAACACAGACAAACATTGATAAACTTTCCAAAGAGAAAAAAAGTTGACAATAAACCAGAACTTTCTCCGGCACAAAGTTGCCTAACACAGACAAACCAAAGAGGGAAAAAGTTGACAATAAACCAGATTTGTTCTTCCACACAGAGTTGCCTAACACAGGCAAACATTGATAAATTTCCCAAAAAGAAAAAAAGTGGATATTAAACCAGACTTCTCTCGTACACAGAGTTGCCTAACACAAGCGAACATTGATAAACTTTCCAAAGAGAAAAAAAGTTGATATAAAACCAGATTTCTGTCCTACTCAGAGTTGCCTAACAAAAGTGAACATTGGTAAACTTTCCAAAAAGAAAAAAAGTGGATATAAAACCAGCCTTCTCTCCTACACAGATTTGCCTAACACAAGCGAACATTGATAAACCTTCCAAAGAGATAAAAAGTTGACATAAAACCAGACTTCTCTCCTACTCAGAGTTGCCTAACAAAAGCGAAGATGGTCATGCATTATTGATGTATATGATATGTTTGCTGCAGCCTGGGTACAACTCGCAAAGCATTCATCAATTTATGAAATGAGCCACTACATGGCAAACCCAACAAAGTCACATGTGGGCCTTGCAATCACTCAGGATAGCCTTGGCATCAGCCCAGTCTGATCAGAGTCTTCACTGTGGGCTTGGTGCAAGCTTAGACGCACAGCTAATCTTTAAGTACACATCGAAGATTCTGACCAGATTAGGCAGCTGCCCAGGCTGATATGAGTCTTCCCTGGGGGCACATGCTACTTTATTAATGGTTTTGTCATGTCGTAGTTCATGTGTTTTGTTAAGATGAACTGGAGCTTTAGTATGGGAAGCAACTGTTTTATTATCATTAATGGTTGATCGTTCTCTTCTGAACAGGGATCTACTCTTAAAGGAAATACTTTGCTCTAAGAGTAGTCAGCTATTTAACCCATTAATGTCTAGCGTCCCAAAAATGGGACAAGGGCAAACAGTGCAGACCCAGATCAGACGCCGGAAACACAGCGTCTTAACAGGGTCTACACTATTTGCATAAGACAAACGGTAGTTCTACTTAAAATAAAATAAACTGATAAAAAAATATACTTAACCAGAAACCCCTTAATTGACAAATTGACTCATCCAATATATACAAAATGAAGAGTCCACTGGGCATTAATGGGTAAAGGCAAAAAGATGCCTTTCTATCTTGAAATTCGATTTGCGAATAGGGCATCAGCCAAAGATACGTAATGAACAAAGTGAAATTAGTACCCTCGGCTTGTGAAGGTATGCCAGGATGTGTATCTTATGAATTCGTTCCACTTAACCTCTTGGGAATCATCATTACAAGAATTTGGCCAAAAAAATGGCCGTTTCTGTTACAGGTGCTTGAACAAAAAAGTGAAGCAAGTATTGTCAACAGAAGTTTATTCATAATTTGAGCCGCGACACGAGAAAACCAACAATGTGGTTGTGCGCCCAGCGCAGACTCAGATCAGCCTGGGCATCCGCCCAGTCTGATCAGAATCTTCGCTGTCCGCATGGCGGTAGCTTAGACCCTTAGCTACCTTTTAAGTACTTAGCGAATGCTCTGCTTAGCCTAGGCAGATGCCCAGGCTGATCTGAGTCTGCGCAGGGCGCACAACCACATTGTTGGTTTTCTCGTGTCGCGGCTCATTTGTTCAAGGCAGCATTTTCTTGTTAAAACAGCTCTAGGTTTGAAGAATCAGTCTCTTCATCACTTGAGCCACGACACGACAAAACCAACAAAGCGGTTGTGCGTCCAGCAAAGACTTAGATCAGCTTGGGCATCCACCCAGTCTGATCAGTCTCCGCTTATGCTTAAATGCTAGCTAAGGGTCTAAGCTACCTTCATGCAGACAGTGAAGACTCTGATCAGACTGAGCGTATGCTTAGGCTGATCTGAGTCCTCGCTGAGCGCACATGCCACTTTGTTAGGTTTGTTGGTTGTGGCTCACCTAACTTTCTGGTTTCTAATATAAACTGTAGAGTGTCAAATCAGACTTTTATGTCAAAGCAACCTAATCAGAATTTCTGTAAAAATTCTAGAAATCGGTGCACCTAAAATTAGTTTAAAGCTGTACTTTTTTAAACGAGGATTCCTTACAGCTCGAAGGCCAGTAGTAGGTTTCCTCACTTAAAATTGAACAGTTTGGTTTCAGAGTCCATTTATATGTTCAAAAGATGCTGATGAAATGACAATCCGTGGTGACCGAGATCAGACTGCTCCTTAAAGGAGCAGTCTGATCTGTATCATCACTGTTTGCCATTACCTATGTGTCCCAATACTTAGAATTTTTTCAGGATTTCTGCTTTACGTCAGCTATATGGTAGATACAAAGTGATGTTTTTGTAATTGTGCATGCTGATTTGAATAATGTACTATACTGTGATACCTCTCATTATAGAAATTCATCTTCAAGACCGATGTGTTCTGGTAGTTTTTATAGAACTTCGAACCCCTTATTTCGTATTCGAACACCTGATTTTGTAAAAATGTTAAAACAAACAGATAAGGTCCAGACTGCATGTGATGCACCACCCTGATGAGGTAATTTGCACCACCCTAGTGAGATAATTTTACATAATAATTTCACGAAAAATATCCGGAAAAATAAAGTAATTATTTTGAGGCATGCATGAAGCATACAAAATTTTTCAACTTCAAAATAAATGCTTCCTAAGGTGGCAGTAACAAATTGAATCAGGCGTAGTGTTATTATGGTGGTCCTTCTGGTTCAAATGCTTGACCTGCTTCATATGGTGTTGTTGCATGTGGTCTTGTTGGTGGTGGTGGTGTCTCTGCGTCTGTATCAGGAATGAAGCTTGACGCATTCGGCTCATTTAGTGACTCGTCACCACCTTCTCCAACTTCATCATCTCCTTCTATCTTGAACATTGCAGCCTTCGTTTCTTCACTTGTCGTTGCCTCATGTAGTACCCTGGTAACGCCCATGTACCAGCAATGCCAGCATTGGCAACATTGGGGAAGCTTGATTGTGCGCTGTGAGAGAAAAATCAAACATACAATGAAAATATCAGCACAATGGTTGGTAGGTACCCTTGACCTCATTTTCAAGGCCATAGAAATACATAAGAAAAAGAAAGAAGAGGCCCCAATAGGCCTAAGTCGCTGCCCTGAGCTCATAACTGCTGACACAATTTCTAGCTCACCTGTTTAAAAGTACAGGATTGGTTAGTTGATTTGGGGTTAAAGGCATTTTGAGACAGTTTGTCAGTCTATATTGAGCCGTCTCCCAGAGAGAGGAAGAAAAAAAGAAATGATAAACGAGAGAAAAAGTATCCAATCTCCCCACTCGCATTTTCTACAAGCAAAGTAGGCCCTTGCCCTACTGTTATTCTAATTAGTTGGAAGCCCCGGCACGAAAAGTTACCCAGCGCTATCGCCCGACGACGACGACCTCCTCCACCCACCTCCACTAAGTGATAGTCCATCCCTGAAAGCAGAGGAAGAGCTATTGTTGTCACCCCACCTTGGCATCCACATCCTGGATAGTTTGACTGGATAGTTTGGTTAACTGATTAGCAAGGTGCTGTCAGGCGAGCTATTTTGTAAGTGGACAGCTCTTGTTTTCTGACAAGTCGGACATATTTCTCTGTAACGCATATTATTTGCCGCCCTTGTAAATGGGGTCAACTCTTAAAGGAAAGAATTTGCTCCTACAGAGCAAATTCATTTAAGAGTAGATTAAGCTCATGTTACACTTACAAATTTCGTGAATCAACTACAGGTTAATTTATGTTCATTCAAATTATTTGACTGTATAACATACCAACAACATTATCTTAATTGCATTATAAAGATAAGATAAGAAACATTGGATGGCGATAGAACAGGTCCAATTTCCCCCCAAGTTTTTCATGACAAGTGGCTGATAAAGATGCAATTTACGACTTGCACCTGCATACATGTAGCTCGTGGTAAACAGGGAATTTCCATCATTGAGGGTTATGAATATGGTTGTTTTTATAGAAAAAAAACATCTTTTTTTTACTCCCCGAAAGGTGAGCATATAGTTGCTTTGTCTGTCCGTCCGTCCGTCACACTTTTGTCCGGAGCATATTTCTGAAAGTATTAGGGGGAACTAAATGAAACTTCACACATTGATAGAGGACAAAGAGAGGAAGTGCAGTGCACAAGAACCGTAACCCTGTCAAGTATTTACGAAGTTAACTCCCTTTCCAATTGTTTCAATATTTTGCTTGTCCGGAGCATAACTCTGAAAGTATAAGGGAAAACTAAATGAAACTTGACACATTGATAGAGGACAATGAGAGAAAGTGCTTTGCACAAGAACTGTAACCCTGTCACAAGTATTAACGAAGTTAGCCCCCTTTCCGGTTTATTCAGTATTTTGCTTGTCCGGAGCATATCTCCAAAAGAATTAAAGGAAACTAAATGAAACCCTCGGCTTGCGAAGTTGTGCCGGGAGTTGCATCTTATGAATTTGTTCCACTGAGCCTCTTGGAAATCATCATTACAAGAAATGGATAATGACCGTTAAGTACGTTCCCGGTTCCTGGTTCCCAGATCCCGGTTCCTGGTTCCCGGTTCCCGGTTCTTGGTTCCCGGTTCCTGGTTCCCGGTTCCTGGTTCCCGGTTCCCAGTTCCTGGTTCCCGGTTCCTGGTTCCCGGTTCCCGGGTTCCTGATTCCGCTTCCTGATTCCAGGTTCCCGGTTCCTGGTTCCCGGTTTCTAATTCCCGGTTCAAAGTTCCCGGTTCCTGGTTCCCGGTTCTTGGTTCTCTGTTCCTGATTCCCGATTCTAGGTTCCCGGTTCCCGGTTCCTAATTCCCGGTTCCAAGTTACCGGTTCCTGGTTCCCGGTTCCCGATTTCTCGCTGCGCCAACTATATAATAATCAGTATTGTTCATAAGGAACTGTTTCCTTGTTTCTCTTTTGCAGTTCTTTCAGATCTATTTTTTTTTTCCAAACAAGGAGCAAGGAACTAGTTCCCGGTTCCCGATTCCCGATTCCCAGTTCCCTATTATATCAGGCTTTCGTTTGTTACTTACAAAGTTGAATTCATTGTATTAAAGCATTACATTTACTTGGTAGCAACATCATCTAATGCCTAATATCATGCGTTATTTCCAAAACAGATTATTTATGCAACTTGGTTTAAACCGCTTTTTGTTCAATAAGGAACCGGGAACTGGTTCCTTGTTGCCGATTTGTCGTTTTCAAACAATGATGATGGATATACTAATAAGGAACAAGAACTAGTTCCCGGTTCCCGATTCAGAGTTCCCGATTAGATTTTTTTCTTAGTTAAAAAAAAGCATTGATTACAAGTGACTTTTCACATTTTCTCGATTGCAACACCATTATACGCCTTACAACATGTTATATGTCAGAACAAGTATTAATATGCCAAATATTAAATAATTAGTATTGTTCATAAGCAACCGGAAATTGTTTCCTTGTTGCCTTTTTGCAGTTCTCTCATATTGATGATTTCTCTCCAAATAAGGAACAAGGAACTAGATCCCGGTTCCCGATTCCCAGTTCCCGATTCCCAGTTCCCGATTATTTTGTACTTTCATTTCTTACTTACAAAATTGAATTAATTGTAATAAAAGCATCACATTTAGTCTGTGGCAAAATTATCTTATGCCAAATAATATGTAATATGTCAAAAACAATTATTCACGCAACTTTATTTAAACCGCTTTTTGTTCTATAAGGAACCGGGAACTGGTTCCTTGTTGCCGATTGGCCGTTTTCAAACAATGGTGATGGATATACATATCAGGAACAGGCAACTAGTTCCCGGTTCCCGATTCTCAGTTCCCGATTAGAATTTGTATTTTCTTTTAGTTACAAAGAAGCATTTATAAGAACAAATGACTTTTCACATATACCCGATTGCAACATCATTTAATGCCTTATACAACATGTTATATGTCAGAATACATATCGCTGCGCCAACTAAATAATAATCCGTATTGTTCATAAGGAACTGTTTCCTTGTTCCTCTTTTGCAGTTCTTTCAGTTCGATGTGTTTTTTTCCAAATAAGGAACAAGGAACTAGTTCCCGGTTCCCGGTTTCCTATTCCCGATGTCCAGTTCCCGATTACATTGTGCTTTCGAACTGTTTCCTTGGTCCCCTATTGCAGTTCTTTCAGATTAATGTGTTGTTTGTTTGTTTTTTTTCAAATAAGTAACAAGGAACTAGTTCCCGGTTCCCGATTCCCAGTTCCCGATTATATTAGGCTTTCGTTTGTTACTTACAAAGTTGAATTCATTGTATTAAAGCATTACATTTACTTGGTAGCAACATCATCTAATGCCTAATATCATGCGTTATTTCAAAAATAGATTATTTATGCAACTTGGTTTAAACCGCTTTTTGTTCAATAAGGAGCCGGGAACTGGTTCCTTGTTGCCGATTTGTCGTTTTCAAACAATGATGATGGATATACTAATAAGGAACAAGAACTAGTTCCCGGTTCCCGATTCTCAGTTCCCGATTAGATTTTTTTCTTAGTTGAAAAAAAAAAGCATTGAATACAAGTGACTTTTCACATTAACTCGATTGCAACACCATTATACGCCTTACAACATGTTATATGTCAGAACAAGTATTAATATGCCAAATATCAAAAAATTAGTATTGTTCATTAGCAACCGGAAATTGTTTCCTTGTTGCCTTTTTGCAGTTCTCTCATATTGATGATTTCTCTCCAAATAAGGAACAAGGAACTAGATCCCGGTTCCCGGTTCCCGATTCCTAGTTCCCGATTATTTTGTACTTTCATTTCTTACTTACAAAATTGAATTAATTGTAATAAAAGCATCACATTTAGTCTGTGGCAAAATTATCTTATGCCAAATAATATGTAATATGTCAAAAAACAATTATTCATGCAACTTCATTTAAACCGCTTTTTGTTCTATAAGGAACCGGGAACTGGTTCCTTGTTGCCGATTGGCCGTTTTCAAACAATGGTGATGGATATACAAATCAGGAACAGGCAACTAGTTCCCGGTTCCCGATTCTCAGTTCCCGATTAGAATTTGTATTTTCTTTTAGTTACAAAGAAGCATTTATAAGAACAAATGACTTTTCACATATACCCGATTGCAACATCATTTAATGCCTTATACAACATGTTATATGTCAGAATACATATCGCTGCGCCAACTAAATAATAATCAGTATTGTTCATACGGAACTGTTTCCTTGTTCTTCTTTTGCAATTCTTTCAGATCGATGTGTTTTTTTCCAAACAAGGAACTAGTTCCCGGTTCCCGGTTTCCTATTCCCGATGTCCAGTTCCCGATTGCATTGTGCTTTCGAACTGTTTCCTTGGTCCCCTATTGCAGTTCTTTCAGATCAATGTGTTTTTTTTTTCAAATAAGAAACAAGGAACTAGTTCCCGGTTCCCGATTCCCAGTTCCCGATTATATTAGGCTTTCGTTTGTTACTTACAAAGTTGAATTCATTGTATTAAAGCATTACATTTACTTGGTAGCAACGTCATCTAATGCCTAATATCATGCGTTATTTCAAAAATAGATTATTTATGCAACTTGGTTAAAACCGCTTTTTGTTATCCCCCGACCGAAAGGTTCGGGGGATATAGCGATGAGCCTGGCGTCCGTCCGTCCATCTGTCCGTCCGTCCGTCCGTAAACATTTTCTTGTCCGCTCTATATCTTGAATACCCTTTGGAATATTTTCATGATACTTCACAGTTATGTAGAACTGGTCATGATGATGTGTCGCATACAAGAATGGTAACTCTTGCTTTTGTACTTTTTGAGTTATCTGCCCTTTGGTGATTTTTTGCCAGATTCGTGTCCGCTCTGTAACTTGAATACCCTTTGGAATATTTTCATGATACTTCACAGAAATGTAGAACAGGTCATGACGATGTGTCGCGAACAAGAATGACAACTCTTGAATTCTTACTTTTTGAGTTATTTCCCCTTGATAGTTTTAGGTGTGATTTTTTGGCAGATTCGTGTCCGCTCTATAACTTGAACACCCTTTGGAATATTTTCATGATACTTCACAGATGTGTAGAACAGGTCATGATGATGTGTCGCGAACAAGAATGACAACTCTTGCTTTCTTATTTTTTGAGTTATTTCCCCTTGATTGTTTTAGGTGTGATTTCGTGTCCGCTCTATAACTTGAATACCTTTTGGAATATTTTCATGATACTTCACAGATATGTAGAACAGGTCATGACGATGTGTCGCGAGCAAGAATGACAACTCCTGCTTTCTTACTTTTTGAGTTATTGCCCCTTGATGGTTTTAGGTGTGATTTCGTGTCCGCTCTATAACTTGAATACCTTTTGGAATATTTTCATGATACTTCACAGATATGTAGAACAGGTCATGATGATGTGTCGCGAACAAGACTGACAACTCTTGCTTTCTTACTTTTTGGGTTATTTCCCTTTGATGATTTTAGGTGTCTGCCCCATAGCTTGAATACCTTTTGAAATATTTTCATGATACTTCACAGATATGCAGAACAGGTCATGACAATTTGTCTCATACATGAATGATAACTCTTGCTTTCATACTTTGTGAGTTATTTCCCTTTGGTAGTTTGGGCTGCTGTTTGAGTCTCTGCTCCATATCTGTATAACCCTGCCTGCTCCAGAATTTGAATAAGCGTGTACCTTTAAGAATATTGAGGATCATGCTGTGATATCTTATCAGTGTTCCTAGCTCTCCCTGACCCCTCCACATTCCCCCCCCCCCCCCCCCAAAAAAAAAAAAAAAATTTTTTTTTTTCCAGATTTGGATTCTTTGTCCAAATTCACTTACTAGAGAGCTCAAAATTAGGTTTGTATTGCTTGTACTTTAGAAGTTATTCACACATTTTGAAAGTTGAATGTATCGTATGCTATACATTTGTGTATATGGTGGCTGTTTGAGATGTTACCTCTTTTTAGCAGTCAAGCATACTGTTTTAGTCTGAGTGTTAGATAATCATGCATCTGTTAACAGATAATATCAATCAGAAGCATAAAAGAATGACAACATATTTCTAATATGTGTTTTGAAGTGCACCCTTTTTACCAAGGCCCATGGGGGTCTTTGGTCGGGGGATTTACCATCTCCCCTGATGGCTATTTTTGAATAAGGCTCCCAAAATAACTATTTTTGAGCCCCGCAATGATATTTTTCATAAAGCTGAATGCCTTACAAATTGTTTGATTGCTATTTTATGCAATTTCGTGCTGATTTAATGGGTCAAAATAATCATGATGTAAAACTTGTTTTTCACAGTTTTTGCCATACAACAATGAGTTCAGAGGGCTGTTTACTTATGCATTGAAGAATTCGTCAGCAACCAAAGTTTCTTATTTCACAATAATAAAATTAACTCCAAAACCAAACAAAATCATCATAAAACTTTTATTCTAATATTGTCATCATAAAATTCATAGCTTAACTTAACGTTGAATAATAATTTGATTACGTAAACATTAATGAAATGGGCTATTCACGTCAATAACTTCTGACAGAAATTCCAACTAACTCAGCTGGTTTAAATCTATGTCAATGACTTACTTCATTTTCACTGCATGCATATTCTCCTAAGTAAGAGAGAGTCAAGATCAAAATCCTCATCCAAATGCAAAATAAAAAAAAAATCCCGTATTCATATTGAAAAGCCTGCCAGCCTGTTTTTTGTTGTTTTTATCCCCCGACCGAAAGGTTCGGGGGATATAGCGATGAGCCTGGCGTCCGTCCGTCCGTCCGTCCGTCCGTAAACACTTTCTTGTCCGCTCTATATCTTGAATACCCTTTGGAATATTTTCATGATACTTCACAGTTATGTAGAACAGGTCATGACGATGTGTTGCGTATAAGAATGGTAACTCTTGCTATTGTACTTGTTGAATTATCTCCCCTTTGGTGATTTTTTGGCAGATTCGTGTCCGCTCTGTAACTTGAATACCCTTTGGAATATTTTCATGATACTTCACAGAAATGTAGAACAGGTCATGACGATGTGTCGCGAACAAGAATGACAACTCTGGCTTTCTTACTTCTTGAGTTATTTCCCCTTGATAGTTTCAGGTGTGAATTTTTGGCAGATTCGTGTCCGCTCTGTAATTTGAATACCCTTTGGAATATTCTCATGATACTTCACAGATATGTAGAACAGGTCATGACGGTGTGTCGCGAACAAGAATGACAACTCTTGCTTTCTTACTTTTTGAGTTATTTCCCCTTGATCATTTTAGGTATGATTTCGTGTCCGCTCTATAACTTGAATACCTTTTGGAATATTTTCATGATACTTCACAGATATGTAGAACAGGTCATGACGATGTGTCGCGAACAAGAAAGACAACTCCTGCTTTCTTACTTTTGGAGTTATTTCCCTTGATGGTTTTAGGTGTGATTTCGTGTCCGCTCTATAACTTGAATACCTTTTGGAATATTTTCATGATACTTCACAGATATGTAGAACAGGTCATGATGATGTGTAGCGAACAAGAATGACATCTCTTGCTTTCTTACTTTTGGAGTTATTTCCCTTTGATGATTTTAAGTGTCCGCTCCATAGCTTGAATACCTTTTGAAATATTTTCATGATACTTCACAGATATGCAGAACAGGTTATGACAATTTGTCTCATACATGAATGATAACTCTTGCTTTTAGACCTAGTGAATTATTTCCCTTTGGTAGTTTGAGCTGCTGTTTGAGTCTCTGCTCCATAACTGTATAACCCTGGCCAGCTCCAGAATTTGAATAACCGTGAACCTTTTAGAATATTGATGATCATGCTGTGATTGATATCTTATCAGTGTTCCTAACTCTCTCTTACCCCTCCACATTCCTGTGCCCCCTCCCGCACCCGCACCCCCCCCCCCCCCCCCACAATTTTTTTTCTTTTTTTTTTCCAAATTTGGATTCTTTGTCCAAATTCACTTACTAGAGAGCTCAAAATTAGGTTTGTAGGGCTTGTACTTTAGAAGTTATTCACACATTTTGAAAGTTGAATGTATCGTATGCTATACATTTGTGTATATGGTGGCTGTTTGAGATATTAGCTCTTTTTAGCAGTCAAGCATACTGTTTTAGTCTGAGTGAACATTAGATAATCGTGCATCTGTTAACAGTTAATGTCAATCAGAAGCATAAAAGAACGACAATATATTACTAATATGTGTTTTGAAGTTCACCCTTTTTACCAAGGCCCATGGGGGTCTTCGGTCGGGGGATTTGCCATCTCCTCTGATGGCTATTTTTCAATAAGGAACCGGGAACTGGTTCCTTGTTGCCGATTTGTCGTTTTCAAACAATGATGATGGATATACTAATAAGGAACAAGAACTAGTTCCCGGTTCCCGATTCTCAGTTCCCGATTAGAATGTGTTTTTTAGTTACTACGAAGCATTGATAAAATGGCTTATCACATTTACCCAATTGCAGCATCATTATATGGCTTTCAATATGTTATATGTCAGAATAAATACTATTGTGCCAATTATTTAAACATCAGTATTATTCAATAAGGAAGCGGAAACAGGTTCCTTGTTACCTATTTGCAGTTCTCTCACATTCATGATTGTTTTACAAATAAGGAACAAGGAACTAGTTCTTGGTTCCCGGTTCCCGATTGCCGATTTTCGGTTCCCGATTATTTTGTGCTTTCTCTTCTTACTTACAAATTTGAATTCATTGTACATGTAACTAAAGCATCACATTTACTTGGTGGCAACATCATCTTATGCCTAATATCATGTCATGATGCCCTTTTGCAGTTCCCTCACATTTATAATTCTTCCTGCAGATAAGGAACAAGGAACTAGTTCCTGGTTCCCGATTCCCAGTTTCCGATTATTTTTTGCTTTCGGTTCTTACTTACAACGGATATAACTGTATATGTACGTATTAGAAAGCAGAAGAGAAATTTATATCTACGAATCAGTGACATGTGAAGTGAAAATATTGTTAATGTTTAGAAATATAGAGGCTGCGATGAAGCGAGTTACGGTGAAAGGGAACCTATATTTGTATGTAAAACTTTTTCAAATAAATATTGTTTAAACCAAAGGGAAACTATTTACATCCACGGGTAACGGTACATAATCAACAAATGAGGGACTCAAAAACAAGAATGCTGTTCGTTAATAAGCACCGGAGTATATGTGTTCACCAAATGAATCTTGCCTATTCTATAAAATATATTCAGACAGCACGTCATTAACACGTGCGAAAGAAAATTAATTCATTAAAGTCTGTTCCGCGGAATGTGACAGTAAGTGTGGCTTGGAGAGGGATGCCTACCGAGATCTGCCCATCCTCGCTTTTTTTGTCAAACGTTTTTGGTTTTTCAACACTGAAGAAGTTAAATACAGAACCTGTCGCACTAAGTTTGGTATGGATACATTTTATATAAAACCCATATTAAATAGGGTAAGCTAATCCGCACCATCAGGAACAATTTATTTCCTTTGTTTCAACTTGACAAGAGTTATCATTTGACAATGTGATGTACTTATTGTATGTAGATGAACAATATATTTTACAGTGTGTTTGCTTTTTTTAATACAGGAGAACGCATGTGCTCAAAATTCTTTACCTCCCTATTATTAAAGAGATAACAGAGATGGATGGAACTAATCAGTCGCCGTCTTTAAATCCTGGAAGTGTTATCATTACAATTATTTATGTTGCTGGAGTTGATATTTTTTTTGTTATTATTGCTGCTGCAGCTGCTGCTGCTGTGGTGTGTGACGTTTACTACCAGCCCAAGGTGACAGTTTTAGCTCACCTGAGCATATTGTGGTCAGTCTAATAGACGTGGATATCTGTCATCCGCCGTCTGTAAAAGCGTTGCGTATTTGAAAACAAGGACAGAATACCGCAAAAGCCGCGTAGGGACTTCGTATTCGTACTTCAAACCTCTAAATTCTTACTTCTAACATCTTACCTTTTACTTCTAACATTTTATTTAACTTCTTACTTCTAACATCTTACTTCTAACTTTTATTTCTAACTCGCTACTTCTTAATTCTTCTTACATCTAACCTCCGAACTTTTAACGAAGACATACACATTACCACATCCATTATATATACATACACCAATCAAGCGAATGGTGTCGCCCCTGATCAGGCTACGCGTTCCTTAACAGTTTTTCGAATATTTCGGTTCCAGATGAGAGTAAAAATCTGCGCTGTGTATGTTTATGGCTTACACTATTCGCGGGAAGCAGCTAGATGCATGTCTCTTCATACCATACCTAGATCAGCCTGCGAATCTGCCCCTTCTGATTAGGGATCCGCGCTGTCTGATCAGGGTCTGCACTGTTTACATCTCAAATGTAACTCTGATCCAGGAAGGAATAGTGACGGCTCTGGTCAGACTGCGCGAATGCGCAGATAGATCTGCCTTTACAATGTTCATAAAGGAGGACTTGACTTGTTCGTACTTGATTATGGATGATCTGAGTTATCACTAGTCATGTGTTCCTTACGGCCTTTGTGAAAAGTGTGAAGGCAGAGCTTCCTGCTCATTCGCGCAATCCGACGAGGGACCAGGGTGTACATTGTTATCTAGAAACATCGAAAATGCTTTATTGATCTGACTGCGCTTCTCTTGACACTTTCATGGCAAAAGTAGACTCAGATCAGACTGTGACTGCATCTACATTACTCACTGGAAGAATCTAGAATGCTTCTTTTATCTGTAAGCAAGTGAAGACATTGATCTGACTGCGCGTCCCCTAAGAATTTAGCGACCAGTTTTTACACTGATAATCTTGCAAATCCGTTCTTTCTGATCAGTTTCTACCTTGTTCGATGGAAACATGTAAAATGCTTTCTTGATGTGTAACGGAACGAACAGACTGCTTGTTTCTAAAGACTTTTGCGACCAATGTAGAATCAAATCAGCCTCCAAATCCACACTTGTTTATCAGGATCTATACTATTTGCCAGTAGCATCTCGACATCCTGAACTATATACTTAACTTACCATCGAACACTATCTATAGACCTTGGTCAGGCTAACAAAGGAACTTGGGTCAATCCGATTCTAGACCACATGGTTTATACTTGACGTGGTCCATAGGAATATAGTGGCGTGGTAGAGTGGTCATAAGATTTTGATGAGGGATGATTTTTTTTAGTTACACCGGATTTTAAAGAAACTCTACGTTTGTCTATTGTTCATTTTCTTAGTGCAAACAATCTGTTTGAATTCCTGGATTAAATATGACACATGTCCATGGGTGCTGAACCGCTGATATCATTCTACGTCTCATTGCACAGTAAAAGGACAAATAAGAAGACATAGACTGAAGAAGAGGTGGGAAGACAATATTAAGGAGTGATAAGGATGGACTTTACTAGCTCAACTAGGGCAGGTGAAAACAGGACTAGGTTGCGTTGTTTGCTTCCTGGTGATGGCAGTGACTTTCTGAACAGGAGGAGAGTTATTCCTAGGTTGTTTTAATGGGGAAAATGTTGTTCCAATTTAATGTCGAAGCAACACGAAAATCTATATATTGGAGAAGAATTAAACAAACACTATGAGCTCTCTTTAAAATCATGAATACCGTTCTGTAAATGTCAGTAAATTTTGCGTTTCTAGTTCTACTCATAATAAATAGAAAACAAGTCGTATCAACAAGAAACCAAGTCATTATAACGAGAAACAACTCACAGATACACGGAACCAGTTGTTATTACGAGAAATACCCAAGTCCCATACGTCTTGCCGAAGCTTCTGAGAAGATGTGGGCGGGGGAGGCGGGGGTGGCGGAGGGGAACGGGGTGTGTTTGGGGCTGGTTTGCCGTGAGGAACATGACTAGGATCACTGACGCTGATTCGTTGTGTAGCAGGAAACTTGTAATATGGAGAAATGCTTACAGCTCTGTCCATCCGGATGATGTAACTATTATTTACTTTTGCTGTGATGGACCAAGAGTGCCAGGATCTAAGCAGCATGTGCACCTACTATTTGATCTCTACACAAGCTGTATGCCTTCAACTTCCTAATGATACTTTACTTAGACATTGCGCAATGAATCTAATAGCTTTCACACCTAAATGTCAGACACGGCCTTGCCAATACATTTATCTTGTACATACTATCAGACAAAACTGACACCGATACCTCAGATATAATGTTGCACATAACCTGGTAATGATTTGCATACACTTACACTTTAGACAGATTAAGCACCAGAATCGTGCACCGTGTTTTCAAGCTACAGAGGGTGGACAAAAGTGTTCGTTAAATCGTGACGTTGCCGTTCACTTTAGTGCATTTCCACTTTTGCTGAAAAATTAATCATATGAGAAGCGTAAAGTAGACCTTCATGAAAATAATACTAATGTGTAGCTAAATGATTTATGCAATATACCAAATATTTTTGTACGTTTTCGATCTCTAGTTTCAGAGTTGTGATTATTTAAAGATCACGTAATTGTTTGGCGTCAATGATGACGTTAGCAAAATTTACCGCAAGAAAATACCTAAATGAGGTTAAAGTCGTTCCAAATAGAAACTATAGATACCAGGAAAGCAAGAAATTTAATAATATTGCACAAGTAATGTAGCTAGACATCGGTGCAATTTCCATGTAAATATCTGTTATACTTTTCTCACAATATGTTTTGCGCTAAAAGAAAAAATGCATTAAAGTCAATGGTAACGTCATGATTTAACGAACATTTCTGTCCACCCTCTGTACTACGAAAATTGTCATTAAATGTTACCGAAATCAGACAGACAGTAATTTTTTCGACAACTTACTCGAGTTATTACCCTTGGTTTTAGATAGTTGGATTTTCGTTTTAACAAAACGTCTTTTCGTCATATCGATTTGGATCCTCGTTATACGAAATGGTTTCCGATACTACGAGTAAGCACCTCCTTATAACGAACTGGCTTCTCGTTATATCGAGTTAGTTTCTCTTTATAACTGATTGGTTTCTCATTGTTACTTGTTTGCTTCTCTTTATAACGAACCCGTTTATAGTAGTTACGTGTAGGCTTCTTGTTATAACGAATTGATTTATCGTTATTTCGATAACATATTTTTCAAATTTGATATGTCCTTTTAGACTTCCGTAGTATATCATCATATATCAGTTCTGTTGAGTGATGTAGGGCCTCGTGTCCTCTTGTTAACTATGCTATTCTACCACGAATTTAGCAAAACAGGACAAATCAGTGCCTTTTACTAATCTTACAATAAGAGTTAGATGTAGACGTTAACCCATTCCCACTTTACAGGCTGACATAGTCAACTACAAGGTCCCAACTAAAAGCCTTCGATTTTGCAAATCTACGCTTAAACTAGCTGAAAAAGAAAATGATTTTGAAGTACGTCAAACATGTATGTTTATTTATTCATATTTTCATATATTTGTAAACTTCGGCGCGAAATAGCCCTTTTGGTGCTGATGTGCCGTAAAATCCATATCACTCACTCCATATATATATTTGTAAACATGCATTTTTATGAAAAGACATTGTCATGGCTAATGGTTCTTGACGATCAACAACAAAAAATGTTATATTACAAGCAGATGAAAAGCAAATCCATCAAACGAGATTGTTGCTGGATTGTGCTAAATGACAGTTATGTATCTTAAGGTGGTCATAATCACTGTGGCGAATACAAAAATCGGCATAAATGATAAAAATACAACAGATATTCCCAAAACTTAACAAATGCTTCAATTAAAAGTTCCCAAAATGCCTGGCTTGTTGACGTTAAAAAAGGTTTATATGAGTAAAAATCAAAGGGTAATTTTCTGTGCCAAAATTTAAGACATCAGCATTGTTATTGAAAATTTATAGAGGTTTGAAGTAACGTAAATATATTACGAACAGCGTCCTAGCAATTATTTTTTTCCACCTCTTTCACGCATTTTGTAGTTGAGCAGATAAAAACGAGGTAGCACGGGCCCAAATTTTTTGACTATATTATGAAGAATAGACATGGTAGTCTCCTTTTTCAAGGTTGGACATTTGCACTTGCCGACTTGCCTTGAATACTGTGTGTTTGATAAAGGTAAACCTGCGTATCCTGTATTCAATGATTGAACCGAGTATGTATTTACCTTGTACATGGTCGAATATTTCAGAATTAGCTGGGTTTTTTTCATATGTTCGACCTTACAATTTGAGAAAGAGTTGGACCAAATAATTGCCGGGAAGCTCTTCTCTATGTATCGAAGTACCTTCAGACCTATATTCATTTCTAATACCGTTTTTGACCTTTTTTAAATTTGCGCAGAAAATCACCCTTGGATTTCTCCTTTAAAGCACATTTTTATCACAATATGGCTATTTTTAATATTCTTAACTGTAAAGAAGAACACAGATCAGGAGCCTGCTAATTTTCTGGGAGATAAGTTAATTTTTTTATGGTTTTATTCAGATTTTTATACTTACCACAAATCAACATCTAAATATAAAAAAGCCCCATATACAATCTTAGACAAATGTGAAAAAGAAACTAGCCATGCAAAGCCAAAATCAATCACAACCACTATGAGTCCTCTAAAAAGAGAACATACTAACAAGTTAACAAAGCCAAGCATCATAAATGTAAAAGGCATATCTTAAAAATTATACATCTTAAGAACTGATATTCTTTAAACTTTAAAATCCCAGATAGTTTTACTGAGAGTTTAGTTACTTTTAGTTTCCTTCCTCTCCCATTGTCGAAGCAACATGGAGATCTGTTAATTGCGGGAGAATAAATGTAAAATCCATGAACCTCATATTAAAACCAAGACTATCGTTCTATAGGATTGATGATGAGGCACTCTCTAGTTCCTTGTTCCTTATTTGGAGAGAAATCATCAATATGAGAGAACTGCAAAAAGGCAACAAGGAAACAATTTCCGGTTGCTTATGAACAATACTAATTATTTTATATTTGGCATATTAATACTTGTTCTGACATATAACATGTTGTAAGGCGTATAATGGTGTTGCAATCGAGTAAATATGAAAAGTCACTTCTTATCAATGCTTTTTTTTGTAACTAAGAAAAACATCTAATCGGGAACTCTGAATCGGGAACCGGGAACTAGTTCTTGTTCCTTATTAGTATATCCATCATCATTGTTTGAAAACGACAAATCGGCAACAAGGAACCAGTTCCCGGTTGCTTATTGAACAAAAAACGGTTTAAACCAAGTTGCATAAATAAATCTATTTTTGAAATAACGCATGCTATTAGGCATTAGATGATGTTGCTACCAAGTAAATGTAATGCTTAATGCAATGAATTCAACTTTGTGAGTAACAAACGAAAGCCTAATATAATCGGGAACTGGGAATCGGGAATCGGGAACCGGGAACTAGTTCCTTGTTCCTTATTTGAAAAAACAAACAAACAACACATTGATCTGAAAGAACTGCAAAAGGGGACCAAGGAAACAGTTCGAAAGTACAATGTAATCGGGAACTGGACATCGGGAATAGGAAACCGGGAACCGGGAACTAGTTCCTTGTTCCTTATTTGGAAAAAAAGCACATCGATCTGAAAGAACTGCAAAAGAAGAACAAGGAAACAGTTCCTTATGAACAATACTGATTATTATTTAGTTGACGCAGCGATATGTATTCTGACAAATAACATGTTGTATAAGGCATTAAATGATGTTGCAATCGGGTATATGTGAAAAGTCATTTGTTCTTATAAATGCTTCTTTGTAACTAAAAGAAAATACAAATTCTAATCGGGAACTGAGAATTGGGAACCGGGAACAAGTTGCCTGTTCCTGATTTGTATATCCATCACCATTGTTTGAAAACGGCCAATCGGCAACAAGGAACCAGTTCCCGGTTCCTTACTGAACAAAAAGCGGTTTAAACTAAGTTGCATTAATAATCTGTTTTTGAAATATGACATGATATTCGGCATTAGATGATGTTGCTACCAAGTAATTGTAATGCTTTAATACAATGAATTCAACTTTGTAAGTAACAAACGAAAGCCTAATATAATCGGGAACTGGGAATCGGGAAGCGGGAACCGGGAACTGGGAACTAGTTCCTTGTTCCTTATTTGAAAAAAAACAAAAACAACACATTGATCTGAAAGAACTGCAAAAGAGGACCAAGGAAACAGTTCGAAAGCACAATGTAATCGGGAACTGGACATCGGGAATAGGAAACCGGGAACCGGGAACTAGTTCCTTGTTCCTTATTTGGAAAAAAAACACATCGATCTGAAAGAACTGCAAAAGAGGAACAAGGAAACAGTTCCTTATGAACAATACTGATTATTATACAGTTGGCGCATCGATATTTATTCTGACATATAACATGTTGTATAAGGCATTTAGTGATGTTGCAATCGGGTATATGTGAAAAGTCATTTGTTCTTATAAATGCTTCTTTGTAACTAAAAGAAAATACAAATTCTAATCGGGAACTGAGAATCGGGAACCGGGAACTAGTTGCCTGTTCCTGATATGTATATCCATCACCATTGTTTGAAAACGGCCAATCGGCAACAAGGAACCAGTTCCCGGTTCCTTATAGAACAAAAAGCGGTTTAAATAAAGTTGCGTGAATAATTGTTTTTGACATATTACATATTATTTGGCATAAGATAATTTTGCCACAGACTAAATGTGATGCTTTTATTACAATTAATTCAATTTTGTAAGTAAGAAATGAAAGTACAAAATAATCGGGAACTGGGAATCGGGAACCGGGAACCGGGATCTAGTTCCTTGTTCCTTATTTGGAGAGAAATCATCAGTATGAGAGAACTGCAAAAAGGCAACAAGGAAACAATTTCCGGTTGCTTATGAACAATACTAATTATTTAATATTTGGCATATTAATACTTGTTCTGACATATAACATGTTGTAAGGCGTATAATGGTGTTGCAATCGAGTAAATGTGAAAAGTCACTTCTAATCAATGCTTTTTTTTTAACTAAGAAAAAAATCTAATCGGGAACTGAGAATCGGGAACCGGGAACGAGTTCTTATTCCTTATTAGTATATCCATCATCATTGTTTGAAAACGACAAATAGGCAACAAGGAACCAGTTCCCGGTTCCTTATTGAACAAAAAGCGGTTTAAACCAAGTTGCATAAATAATCTGTTTTGGAAATAACGCATGATATTAGGCATTAGATGATGTTGCTACCAAGTAAATGTAATGCTTTAATACAATGAATTCAACTTTGTAAGTAACAAACGAAAGCCTGATATAATCGGGAACTGGGAATCGGGAATCGGGAACCGGGAACCGGGAACTAGTTCCTTGTTCCTTATTTGGAAAAAACACATAAATCTGAAGGAACTGCAAAAGAGAAACAAGGAAACAGTTCCTTATGAACAATACTGATTATTATACAGTTGGCGCAGCGAGAAATCGGGAACCGGGAACCAGGAACCGATAACTTGGAACCGGAAATTAGGAACCGGGAACCGGGAACCTGGAATCGGGAATCAGGAACAGGGAACCAAGAACCGGGAACCAGGAACCGGGAACTTGGAGCCGGGAATTAGAAACCGGGAACCAGGAACCTAGAATCAGGAAGCGGAACCAGGAACCGGGAACCGGGAACCAGGAACCGGGAACCGGGAACAGGGATCCAGGAACCAGGAACCGGGAACCGGGAACCGGGAACCAGGAACCGGGAACCGGGAACCAGGAATCGGGAACCGGGAACCAGGAACCGGGAACCGGGAACTGGGAATCAGGAACCGGGAACCGGGAACGTACTTAACGGTCATTAAATGACCATTTCTGTAACAGGTGCTTGAACAAAAAAGTGAAGCAAGTTTTGTCAACAGAAGTTTATTTATAATTTTGCTATGGCACTATTTTCATGTTAAAACAGTTCTAGGTTTTGAAATATCACTTAACTTTATAGTCTCTACATCACTTGAGCCACGCCACGACAAAACCAACAAAGTGGTTGTGCGTCCAGCGAAGACTCAGATCAGCCTTGGCATCCGCCCAGTCTTATCAGAGTCTCCGCTTGCCTTTAAACGGTAGCTCAGGGTCTAAGCTACCTTCATGCAGACAGAGAAGTCTCTGATTAGACTGTGCCTATGCTCAGGCTGATCTGAGTCTTTGCTGGGCGCACGTGCCACTTTGTTGGGTTTGTCATGTTGCGGCTCACTTTACTTTCTGGTTTCCAATATAAACTGTAGAGTCTCAAATCAGACTTTTATGTCAAAGCAACCTAATCAGAATTTCTGTAAAAATTCTAGAAATCGGTGCACCTAAAATTAATTTAAAGCTGTACTTTTTTTTAACGAGGATTCCTAACAGCTCGAAGGCCAGTAGTAGGTTTCCTCACTTAAAATTGAACAGTTTGGTTTCCGAGTCCATTTATATGTTCAAAAGATGCCTGCTGAAATGACAATCAGTGTAGAACCAGATCAGACTGCTACTTAAAGAGCAGTCTGATCTGGGTCTACACTGTCTGCAGATGAAATGACAATTAGTGTAGACCCAGATCAGACTGCTACTTAAAGGAGTAGTTTGATCTGGATCATCACTTTGCCATTACCTATGTGTCCCAATACTTAGAATTTTTTTCAGAATTTCTGCTTTAGTTCAGCTATGTGGTAGATACAAAGTGATGTTTTTGTAATTGTACATGCTGATTTGAATAATGTACTATACTGTGATACCTCTCATTATAGAAATTCATCTTCAAGACCGATGTGTTCTGGTTGTTTTTATAAGACTTCGAACCCCTTTTGGTATTTGAACACCTGATTGGGTAAAAATGTTAAAACAAACAGATAAGGTCCAGACTGCCCGCGATGCATCACCCTGCTGAGGTAATGTTACATAATGATTTCACGAAAAATATCCGAACAAATTTTTGAAGTATTTTTTTTGAGGCATGAAGCATACGAAATTTTTCAAAACAATTGCTTCCAAAGGTTGCAGTAACAAACTTAATCAGGCGTAGGGTTATTATTGTTATATTCGTGGTAGTGGTGTAGGTTATCCTGCATTTGGTTCTGGTGGTTCTACAGGTGGCTCTTCTTCGTTAGGGGGAATAAAAGATGCCTCTTTTATTTCCTGAGCTGCTGTCTCACCACCTTCTTCACCTCCATCTTCTCCTTCTATCTCGAACATTGCAGCTTTCGTTTCTTCACTTGTCGTTGCCTCATGTAGTACCCTGGTAACGCCCATGTACCAGCAATGCCAGCATTGGCAACATTGGGGAAGCTTGATTGTGCGCTGTGAGAGAAAAAATCAAACATACAATGAAACCATCAGATCAACAGTTGATAAGTACCCTCGACCTCATTTTCAAGGTCATAGAAACGCCGATAAGAAAAAGAAGAGGCCTCAAAAGGCCTAAGTCACTCCCTCGAGCTCATAACTGCTGGGACAATTTTTACCTCGCCTGTTTGAAAGTACAGGATTGGTTGGTTGTTTTGCGTTTAAAGGCACTTTGAGACAGTATTTCAGTCTTCCAGAGAGAGGGAGAAAGAAAAGAAAAATTATGAACGAGGGTTAAAGCATCTAAACTCCCCACCCACATTTTCTACAAGGAAAGTAGGCCCTTGCCCTACTATTATCCGAATTAGTAGGAAGCACTGGAAGTTACCCAGCGCTATCGCCCGACGACGACCTCCTCCACCCCACCTCCACTAAGTGATAGTCCATCCCTGAAAGCAGAGGAAGAGCTATTGTGGTCACCCCACCTTGGCATCCACATCTGACTGGATAATTTGGTTAACAAACTAGCAAGGGGTTGTCAGGGGAGCTATCTTGTTAGTGGACAGCTCTTGTTTTCTGACAAGTCTTGACATATTTCTTTGCCACTATTATATTTGCCTCCCTTGTAGACGGGGTCAACTCTTAAAGGAAAGAATTTGCTCCTGCAGAGCAAATTCTTTTGTTTCAGAGTAGACCCTCATACGATGGCATTTTTAATCCAGGGAAGCAAACAGGAGGTCATGAAAAATGTTTCTGGGAATCTATGAAAATCGATGGCTTATTACCATATATGGGCGTGGCGGCCATCTTGGGCCTGGCACCGATAATTTTAGTTAGTTTTTGTCGAGCCCGCTTGTGGTCAGCGAGACAGTCGCCCGTTTGGTGTTGGTGCGTCCGTCCGTCCGTTAACAGCCATATCTTGAGTTTGGTAGACCCTAGGACCTTTAAACTTCATCATAATATGCCCCACCAAAATGCTAATTGGCTCCCACAATACTAGGTCACTGTGACCTACTTTCACGAAAAAGTACCACATATTTAGTTTTCGTCTGCAGCCCCATATCTCCCTTATCACAGGCCCCAGAACATTCAAACTTCATCAGTGCATGTACCTTACCACTCCAGGTCACCTCCAACAAAACTAGGTCACTGTGACCTACCGACACGAAAAAGTACCACATATTTAGTTTTTGTCTGCAGCCAAATATATCTCCCTTTTCATAGGCCCCAGAACATTGAAACTCCATAAGTGTGCATGCACCTTACCACTACAGGTCACCTCCAACAAAACTAGGTCACTGTGACCTACTGTCACGAAAAAGTACCACATATTTAGTTTTTGAGGTCAGCCCCATATCTTTCTTTTCATTGGCCCCAGAACATTGAAACGTCATCAGTGCATGCACCTTACAACTCCTGGTCACCTACAACAAAACTAGGTCACTGTGACCTACTTTCACGAAAAAGTACCACATATATAGTTTTTGTCTGCAGCCCCATATCTCCCTTTTCGTAGGCCCCAGAACATTGAAACTCCATTAGTGTGCATGCATCTTACCACTCCAGGTCACCCCCAACAAAATTAGGTCGCTGTGACCTACTTTCACGAATAAGTACCACATATTTAGTTTGCGTCTGCAGCCCCATATCTCCCTTTTCATAGGCCCCAGAACATTGAAACTCCATCAGTGCATGCACCTTACCACTACAGGTCATCTAAAAAAAACTAGGTCGCTGTGACCTACTTTCACGAAACAGTAACGCATATTTAGTCTTCGAGGTCAGTCCCATATCTCTCTTTTCATAGGCGCCAGAACATTGAAACTTCATCAGTGCATGCACCTTACCACTCCAGATCACCACCAACAAAACTAGGTCACTGAGACCTACTTTCATGAAAAAGTACCACATATTTAGTTTTCAAGGTCAGCCCCATATCTTTCTTTTCATTGGCCCCAGAACATTGAAACTTCACCAGTGCTTGCATCTTAACACTCCAGGTCAGCCTCAATAAAACTAGGTCGCTCTGACCTACTTTCACGAAAAAGCATTTTCACTTACGGACTCGACATGCAGGCCGCGGCCATCTAGTTGATGCTCCGTATAGAATTCGGTCTAAATTGGTCTAGCAGTTTCGGAAGGGTAATCGTTTGAAAAAAAACATAGACGACAGAAATGCTGAGCCTATAAACTCCCTGGAAGCTTCACGGGTCAGGGGAGGAAATGCATACCCGCATCGTATCCTATGCACAAAAAGCGTAGGCTTTAACAGATTTTGATGGCACTGACCACAGTCGCAAGCTCTCAAAAGTCGGGGTTTTTCAAACGACACTTAAGTAGCATGGAATCCAGGGGCGTAACTAGGGGTAATTACATATTACGCACAGTTATGTTTTATATCCCTTGAGAGCAAGAATAAGCGGTTCACACCGGGTAGTCGGCAATCGAAAACGCTCTTAACAATCGATTAACGCGGATCAAAAACAGTGTTTTCGATTGCAAAACAGCGTTTTCGACTGCAAAATGTTGCCAGTTGTCGCCAATTTGCAATCGAAAACGCTGTTTCTATCTTCTTGATCCGCATTGGTCGATTGCACGAGCGTTTTCGATTGCCGCCTACCCGGTGTGAGGTTAGTCCCAAAGATAGTTTATGTAGTCGTGTCTGCTTGCAGTTTCTATCGAAATCTTATTCAATTTACAAATACCAGCATCTTCAAATATGCAGGTGCGTGTTGAAATTTTGTCATGTTGACAAAATTTCAAGACGCACCTGCGTATTTGCGTGTAGGATGGGCGGATGCCCAGCCTGATCTGAGTCTGCGCTGGGCGCACAACCACTTTGTTGGTTTTCCCGTGTCGCGGCTCACATAGAATTTGATTGCATGTAAACACGAGAAGGCAAACTATACCTAGCCAGCCGACACATGACGTTGAAATGACGTCAGTGCGACATTATTACAACGTCATGTGCTGCTAGGTATGGAAGCCTATATTGGCTGCCATGACACGACGAAATTCGAACCGCGCAAGACCACTCTAAATGCAGACATGCACTTGTGCATTCTTGTCAGGTCATATCTTTCTCAGCCAGATAATAGCTGAACCGAGTAAAAATTAAAAATCAGAATGGGAACAACGCATGTTCAGATGAGACTGCCCATGTGTACCCTACAGGCATACTTCGTCGGAATGACGTCATACTGACTTTGAAACGACGTCATTTTGACGTTCGGTTTGATAGCTATGTGCACAGTCTGGTCTGTGCATGCATATGCCTGTATACAAACCCAATAGAAGCATCTCCAAGGTCTGTTCCTGCATGATCTTCGTGCCCAAGGGCAGTAAAGTAACCTTCTGTAGTAGCGATAGTTGGCACCAAAACACACACTGTTCTTGATTCGTGGGTTGATATATTTGCATCGTATATTACAGTGTTTGCTTAAATATAAATGAACATATACAATCCAAGGTGAATAAACACTTTTCAGGGACAACAACTTTACCGGAGAATTAAATTAAATATTCGAGAAATCACAGTTTTTCATTGTATGAATTTTTGGTAACATCTTACTTATATTCGAAAGCAGCATGGCATACACTGTATGCCATGCTCCCCTCTAATTATAATTGAGATGATACCATAGATCAGTTACCACAGCAACTATGAAAATACCAACTGTTGTGCTTAGCTTGGCAGAAGGACGACAGGATGACGTCACTTAGACATCAATATGAACTACTACATGTAGTTGCTATGATAACAAACATAGGACGTCATTGGTTCCCAAGCATGGCAAACAGTGTATGCCATTTTTTCATTAGAAATTAAAATTCTTCCAACAGAAACTTCAAATGTTCTCAAATAAGTAATTATTCTCAAGTCATTTAATGCCATGTTCTATACCGTTTTCATTTTAGCTTCTCTCGGTGAAAGTCAACTACTGAAGAAATTTATTGATCTTCCATTTTTTTTTTTTTTTTTTTTAAGAGTAGATTCCAGCAGACACACAACCTTAAATCAGTCCTTATGGACTTCTGACCACTTTGATTTTGAGGGTTGTGTGAACTGAAGCCTGGAGTTGGTCAAGACAAAGGCTTCATGTGTACAAAACTTGCAAAATGAACAAAATTCCCGGGAAGGTAAAAATAATTTATTTTTCCAAATGTTTGGCATTTTCCAGAAATCGCAGGATAAAAGTTTGACCCCTGAATTTTTTTTTTTGAGATTAGGTTGCCAAAAAATAACACTGGTGTTTTACTTTTATGTAGTTGAAGCATATTGGTGCATTTGTTCGACTTAATACAAGATACATGTAAATGGGTGGAGTTATCCGAATGTGGCCAAACCGAAATTTTGGATTTGCCAGTCTCAGGAATTATGCATTAGCTCCATAAAGTCTTGCACTTCAAATAGTGCACACGTATGCTTTACAAATATGCAAATTGAAGAAAAAGGTAAAACGATAAAGGTTTTTTCCGTAGCCATGAGGTTTAGGGACAGTGGGTTTTACAGGCCCGCCGTATCTCGGACACAGCATACTGTATAAAAGGCAGGCCCCAACTCTTTCCTATTGCAGCCTTGTCCTTCCTTGATTTGTTAAATGTATTCAATTACTGCTTCGTTGGCAGAGATTTTCCAGTCGCTAGCCGACCGAATGGCGCTTTGAACCTGCGACCTTTTGCACTATAATGGACTGCTCTTACGCCTCTCTGCGGCCAAGGTCCGAGGTTATAAAACTTGAGTATAATCTCAAACTCAAAATCAAGCACACTGATTGGCTGCTTCCGAGCATGTGCTCGGAAGCAGCCAATCAATGTGCTTTAATTTGAGTTTGAGAATGTACTCAAGTTTTATAACAACGTGGCCAAGTTCAATAGTATCCATCGACTTGAATAATCGATGATTCAATGTTGATTCAACGCTCTGTGCCTGCAGGAAAGTAAGGCTTATATTTGACTTACTGTTTGCGAAAGCTTGAACAGGACTGCCATTAATTCTCCACTTCAAAATTCCCTGATTTCCCCTGACATTTTAGTTTCCCATACCCTTATACGGACCTAAAAGTTGATTTTACTCTCTACTTTATCAGTGCTAACTTGGCGGTTACTAATACAGGAAAGAATTTGCTCCCCCGGGGACCAAATCTGGGGGAGCAAATTCTTTAGCTCCCAATGCGGAAGGAGATGTGTTCTTTCTGAGAAAGTACACCCTTTCTCCTTGAACAGAATAAGTGTGTTTTCTTAAAACTGCTGTAGCCATTAATTTCCAAATTCCCTGACTTTTCTCTGAGTTTTTAAGCTTTTTCAAAATTTTCTTGACCAATCACAAAATTCTCTGACTTTTCCCTGACCTACAAGAAAATTCATTTTCCAGATGGTTTCCCTGGCAACACTGCTGAATCATGGCATTAATTTCCAAATAGGAATGACCTTGCATGTTTACCAGACGTTTACTTACCAATCGGAGCACGCTCGGCCAATTCCGTGAAAATTCACGGAATTGGCCGAGCGGTGTTCGGATTGGTTTACTTACCTGCGACACACGGCATATTGGGTTTTCTGCCACCAGTGAGCAGATACGATCCAACACCAGCGAAGGTATCTGTGGTAGAATTTACCCAAATAGTAGAGTCGATATGGACAGGACAGCTTCCAGTAGTATTCTCGCCAGTCACTGAAAAGTGATTAAATGTAAACGAGTTACTACATGTACACAACAAAACCAATAAAGTGGCATGTGCGCCAAGATCAGCCTCAGATCAGACTGTGCATCCGCACAGTCTGATCAGAGTCTTTGCTGTCGGCATGGCGGTAGCTTAAACCCTTAGCTACCGTTAAGCGTACAGCTAAGAATCTGTTCAGACTGGGCGGTTGCCGAAGGTTGATCTGAGTTTTCGCTTGACACACGCCACTTTGTTGGTTTTATCCGCTTTAGGCTCCAATTGAGGTCTCGCCTATCGCCTTTACTTGGCTATAAACGGGTTTTCTCTTGCAAAACAATCCAAGAGTATAGATCCTTTTAACAACCATTCTGAAAATCTAGATGTGTCATATGCCATCTGTGGCAGATTCATCATGAAGATAACAAATAAATAAATAAATAAATAAATCGTCTACTAAACAAAATAAGACTTTCAATTTTCAAACTATTTTGCAAAAAATCAAGCGGTAACCAGTTCATGCTGTGCCCAAACCACTGGAGATCTTTGAGAAAATTTCCCAGCAGCACACGGCGTTAATGATTGGCATTGAATTAGCGTTATATTGCACAAAAAGCAGTGCCTTAGGGTATTAAAAACCGTGCATCAGTCGGCGAAAAGCCGTGTTTCAACAAGGGATTTCACGCACTGTTGATGCACGAGTACGCAACTTACAATATGCTCGTGCCGGGGCCCCTAAAAATTTCGCCATGTAACCTTGTCTCCCCCCTTTCGGTCAGATTACAAAAATTGGCGGTGTGCTACCTATTTATGCTCTCTTATTTGACGTCATCATACCTTCGTACTATTACGTCACCAAGTCTGCCTCAGGATTCAAGGCGATATTGTGAACATTCTTACAATGCCAAAGTGTTAAAGAAAACATGCAACTCAAGCTTTCAGCAATCAAGAACTGCACCCTTGTCCGGTGTGCAAGAAAAGAATGTCAGTTTGGTTGAAACACGCGGTTGAAGGTTGAACCCTCAGCTGTGTGCAAGAAAATAACTGTGGGTACAGTTGAAACATGAGGCTAGTCATATCTGGTGTACAAGAGAAGAATTATCAGTAGAGCTGAATTAGGTTATCGTTCGTCAGTGAGAGGCTAGTTGGTCTAAAAGGCCTATCAATAGAGGGTCAGTGGTAAATGTGAGTATTGTGGGGGTGAATTTCATTTTTCTGGCGTTTGTCGAGGTATGGACTACGTTGGGCCGTGTGCAAAGTAAGTGAACTCCGAAGGGGTTCACGTGAGCTTTGCAGGCGGCCCAGTGTGGTTTGTACATCGATAGGCGCCGGAGAGGTTAGGTTCACTGCTAACACTTACATTTTATCTAATCAATGTTTTATTTGACCTGAAATTTGTGTTAAAGGATCAGAAAAAAACAAGAATAAAAACATTTATACGCAGCTTTTCAATAATGTAAATATTTATAAATAATGTATATAGAATAACACGATATGTAAAAAAATGGTGTCGGTGTAGGGGAGGAGGAGCCGACAAAGAGAAAAAAAAATCAGTAGAGCTGAAACACGCGGATACCCTTTTCTTTTGTGCAAGAGTAGAATCGTCGGTACAGGTGAAAGTCGCGAATACCCTTATTTGGTGGGCAAGAAAAGAACTGTCGATACAGCTGAAACACGCGAATACCCGTGTCCAGTGTGGTCGAAAAGAATTATCGGTACCCATAAAACTCGCGGATATGCTTTTCCGGTGTGCAAGGTAGAACAATCTGGGACAGCTGTAGAAATGGGTGCTCTTGTCAAATTGGTAAGACAAACACTCTACTGAAGTGCACGACAAAATATTTGAGCCGCGACACGACAAAACCAACAATGTGGTTGTGCGCCCAGCGCAGACTCAGATCAGCCTGGGCATCTGCCTAGTCTGATCAGAGTCTTTGCTGTCCGCATGGAGCTAGCTTAGACCCTTAGCTATCTCTAAGCGCATAGCGAAGAGTCTGATCAGACTGGGCAGATGCCCAGGCTGATCTGAGTCTGCGCTGGGCGCAAAATCACATTGTTGGTTTTGTCGTGTCGCGGCTCATTTACATTTTGAGTTGTTCTGCTATTTCAAGGTCCTTGGCTTCCCTATCCACTTCTTCCTCCGTTGTATCTGCCTGGAAGGATGTTGGGATGGTACTCAGCGCCTGTCTCGCTTCTTCACTTTTAGCAGCCATTTTCTTCGTTATCGCCAGTGCTTTTACCCTAAAGAAGAAAGTTTGAACTTGTCAGTTGTACAGTCTACTACTTCAACCAAAGTACGATCGCCTGTAGATCTACGGAGACATAATCTACGTATTATCGACCGCAAAGGCAGACAATCCACGCTCTGTCCCAATTCGGAGCACGCTCGGCCAATTCCGTGAATCAGATTGATTCACGGAATTGGCCGAGCGGTGTTCCGATTGGCTCTGCCTCATCAGCCATATTCGGCATATATACTTCGGTTAATTCGAACAATACCCAAGTATTCCTCGAGTTACTCGAAGATATGTATGATCAAGAGTTTATCACACAGAGCTACCAAGTACCTCTATAGGCTTTGTATGTCTGGTCTTTGGGCAAAGTTTTGTTTCATTTGTCAAAGAGATCAAAGGTTAACTGTTAGCCAGCAAAATCTCTAGGCTCATTAAGATGTGCTACTTGCCTAATTTCAAAAGTTCTTGCTACCATATATCTGAGCCTCTTCATGAGAAAACCTGTCTACAGCTGTAGGTTTTCGACCCCGTAAGACACAAACTAGCCTGCTCAGACACAGAGACTAGACTCAGACTTGTAACTTGAAATGAAGAAACTATAGAGATTACACTATCTATGCAGAGAAACAAATGCCAAAATGCCTTTGAAACAAAGCATTATCCACAATCGCGTGAGGAAAAACGGTTAGGCACAAACAGAACGACAAATCATTCATCAATTCATGTCATTGTCATTACAAGGAGTGCTGATAGCCGACGTAGAGCCAGAAACCACTCACTCGTCCATCTCACAAAATTTTACTCCAACCTTACTCTGAAGGATAGTGAAGCCGGCTTGTCCATGAGACAAGATTTTACTACATCTGTCCAGAGCTCTAGATAAGAGGGAGTATTTGATGATAATTAAGGATAATTTTTCTTATTTCTCATCGAAACCATATGTTGTGACCCCTCTTCTGAACCGTCTCGTCGAGACGGTTCAGATGAGGGGTCACAACATATGTTTTTATGCAGAATTAACAAAAATTATCCCTAATTATCACCAAATACTCCCTCTTATCTAGAGCTCTGATCTGTCTATCAAACGTCATGGTGTGGATTAACGTACACCCGGCTTAGCACATTAAGGTGCTCAACCGACAGTGAGATAAAGACAACTTACCACGGCCACCAAGGACAGTAACGAATAGGCCTCAGATAGGAGATGTAGCGGTCCGGCCACAACCACGGAGGTCTTGGCCAACACTTTCTAGTGTCCACAGGATCCTTTATCTTGAGACAGGCTTTTGCCGATTGTGCTGCATTAACCTCCTCTTGGGCTGGCGAAAACCCTTCCTTCACTGGGTCTTCTGGTATAGCAAAGTCTTGTGGACCATTTATTCCGCCTCCGACGCCTCCGCTGCCGGGGTCGGGGGTGGTGTTGCCACCTCCGGGCTCCGGACCCAGAGATAGCAGAGCAGCGACCAAGAAGAATTTCTAAATAAACAAAGTTGAAAATTTAGAGCTCCTAGGGGTAGGGCGTTAAATTTGCAGCATGTTAGTGTTCTACTATACTGACATTAGAGCATCATTGCTCCCTGGAGTTTGTTTTCACACTGTAATTAAGAATTGAAATTTGATTTTTCAGCGTTCATCGTGTGATGAAGCCAGTGGGCGGAGCTAAAATTCCATGAAGCGCGAACGCTTCTTGTAGAATTTTAGCGACGACCACTGGCTTCTTCACACGATGAATGCTGAAAAATCAAATTTTTATTCTTATATGTGAAGCTCTCTGTGCCGTTTTCGTGGTAATTTAGTGTAGAATAGGCAAAATATGGGTTGGAGAAAAGTTAGCAACGACGTGTTCGGCCATAACGTTAAACAGCCGTCGCCCTGACGTGGCGTCAATCGAACGTTACAAGAACCAATCAAGACGTTTGTTTACGTAAGACGTCGCTTGACGACAACGTCACATGATCAATTGTCCTTCATCGGTGTATGAAACTAGTTGCTTTAAAAGGTTCACCTATGGGAAGTCAGTGGAAAGTGTAAATATTTTATCATCAATTCTGACATGACGTTAACTTTTTTTTTTCAATCTAGCGTATTAGAAGCAGCGTCGTGTGAATATTTGTGAATATAAGATTTTTCTTCAAGGTTTTGATTGAAACGATTGTAAATATAAGAAATGAAATTATTTTTTCTGACGTTTATCGAAGTGTTAACTACACTGGGTGAATAGCAAAGTTTACATGAACCACCACTTTGCTCGCAACCCAATGTAGTTTACACGTCGACAGACCTCAGAAAAAATGAAATTCATTGCTTAATACGAGGGATGATAAAAATATGTGGACTTTTGCTGTAAAAATTTTATTATTGATATTAAACTCATTAACTTTTCAGTAAATCTTTCCTTTATTCAGTGATGTATTTAATTTACCAGTCTAGCTTCGGTATGTTGTCTATATGGGTCGTCATAGTAACCTTATGACGGTTCTGTGGAACACGGGAAAAATTTTGCCTTATTATTTCGAATTGGTTGTTTTATCTTTGGCTATGTCAAATATTTGTAGAAGAGTAAAATGCTTGACATTTGGTATGCTATTATATTATGGATTCCTCTTTTTACTGTGAGAAAATTATTGCCGTCAATTAGTTGTAATGCTTGCATAAGCAGCGTAAAATATGGTCTGTGGATCATACAAGGGCGAAAAAATGACACCAACCATTTATGATTATACCGTGTATTTAATGCAAGTTCCAAGTTTTGTATATAATTGTAAGACAAAATGAGGGCAGAATCATAGAAATGTTTTAAATGATCAAATTTAATATTTTTCGATCCTTGTATGTCAGTCTTTTTTGGTTGCTGGCACTGATTCGAGGGTTGTGGATCTGCATTTAGATGTACCACGCAAAGGTATTGTACGTGGAAACGATACTGCAAGCAAAAGTTCTGCTAGGATTTATGAATCAATAAAGAAGAGTACGCTAAAGAATTCTTGAAACAATCATATTGCCTGCAGATGTGTCTAAAATTGGCCAAAATCATGAAAAATCTGCAAAAATGGAGTTAGTTCTTGAAAACAGAGAAACAAAAGAACCCCAACAATGTTAAAACGGGACAAAACGTCAAGCGTCATTAATATGGTGCTCCGCTGTAGCCGTACCTACCTAATATAAAATGGAAGAAAATACTTATTTTTCATTGAACTTTCTTCAAAATTTCACATTAGGTAGCTAAAAGATCGAACTTTTCTGCAGTATGAGAAAAATTACTATAACTGCATGACCCTTACCACCACAGCAATAGTTCACGTATTTTTTTATCACCCCCCGTAAATCACGTTGCTAACATTGCAGTGTACTAATTTCTCGCCTTGATGCCATTGGATGTAAACTTGTACTTCTCAGGCCTGGATCCAGACCACCACGTACTGGTGGGGCTCTGGATAACTGGTGGGGCTGGGAGGTGCCAAGATGTATGTGGGGAGGGGGCGCTTGAAAATATATGACATAATTAGAGATCAGTTTGATGAAAAATTTTGATAATGTCATTTTTGCCTTGAAATATATGTTGTGAGATCTCATTAGAATCGCCTCACCGAGGCGATTCTAATTAGATATCACAACATATATTTTAATCTATCCACAAGGATAAGTTACCTCAAACTGTCATCACATACTCGTTATTATCTGGATGCCTACATTATATTATACATAACACAGAGGCCCAGATGGCGGGGCTGAAGCCCTAAAACCCACCCCCCTGGATCCGGGGCTGCTTCTGTCGATATCCGCCTCAAGATAGTTCTTAGGAAACAGTCGCAGTGTCTTTGTATTTTCATTCTATACAATGTTAGAATCGAAATAATTTTTCTTCACTGATAAATTATCGCTCATTAAACATGTGTTGTTGGGCAAATAGAGAGTCTTATTTCACTCAAGCTGCACCATCGTGAATTAAGATTGTGTGATCTGTCCTTCAACATCATATGTTAATATTGACAAAGATATTGATATAGTTTCATGGTTGTAAATGACCGTGGTTGACCAACATAAAATATAAATGTACCTTTCTCAAATTTAATCCGACAGTCTATTTAAAAAACAGTTCCTTTTAACAATTATTGAAATATGGGTCACTTTAATTTGCATTCAAAGTTATCTATATTCGATTTCATGACCTCTGGTTCATAGTAAAATTGCAATGTATCTCAAACTACTGATATCGCAAATTAAATTTTCTTGTACCAGAAATTTATTTGAGATATCAGAAGTTCGAGATACCATTTTGAGTTTGAGATATTGAGCTTTGACTATATAAAACTGGGACTACAAAATTTGCTTTGAGATACCAGTAGTTTGAGATGATCTTCAACTTTGAGATATCGAGAGTTGACTGACTTACCACTAACATCGCCTTCAGTTGGGCATGTACTTGAAAATGCGCGTCTTTAAGTTTCTGTTAGTTGTCCCACACCTTTTGTGCGCTGACCTAATAAAGTAATGAATCTTGATATAGTAACATTTATGTATGGATGAATGGCAGTATTTCAGTCATACCAGGACTATGGTAGGATAATAATGAAAGGGTGTGTGCTGTGCAATGGAATCCCGTTTACGCTTGGAAAGATTTACGCCGCCAGCAGGCTTAGATCCCGAACGGTTCGATCAGGAGGCCAGTGCTTAACCTACTGAGCTACAGGAGTTCCTCGCATAGTTACAAATGTGCATGAACGAACTGAGGAACCCGAAAAAGGCTGTTTCTAAGAAGGAGCAGTGCGATCTGTTTTTGAAGTGTTTGTCAGTCTTCAAGCAATTTCAAGAAGTAGAGGATCTTACATGAGTGCTCATGTATTATTGAATTTATTAAACGAGTTGGGGAAAAAGATAAGATGCGAGGCTCTGCCGAGCATCTTATCGTTTTCACCAACGAGTTTAATAAATTCAATAATACAGGAGCACGAATGCAAGATTCTATTTATCATATGACGCTAAAATCGCATTTTATTAGGAAATTTCGCACTAAAACGTCACGATTTCGCCATTAGAAAAAGCGACGTCTTATGGACGTCAACACATAACGTTACGACGTAATTTGCATATTTAATCCACTAGTGGATTATCGTTTTTAATGCATGGCTTTATTACACTCTCAGATACTGCGTCATATGATAAACACCGTTTGGGCCTGCATTTTGTTTTAAACTAAAGACGTCGTAAGTTAAAGAGACATGAAAATTTCAAGCCGATTGTACGCAAAAGCGCTTCCATTTTTTGCCGGAAAAAGGTGATACTCTCAGGGGCGTAACTAGGGGCAATTTCATGATACGCACAACCATGTTTTATGCTCTACTTCTTGAAAGGAAAGCTAGTATTTCAGCCACTTTGGTAATTGGTATTGAAATCTTGTCTAATAATATAAAATTTCAGCATGCAAATATGCAGGTGCGTTTTGAAATTTTGTCAATTTTGACAAAATTTCAATACGCACTTGCGTATTTGCCGTATACGTAACTACGCCCTTGACTCTTTTGCAATAGCTCCTAACATTTTCCAGCAAGAAATATTAATGCAGTTGATTTTATATGTACAAGAAGACAACGGCTTCGCTAGGCTAATGATGCTTTCAAGAACTGGGTCCAGAAAATTAAATCAACTGCAGAATTACTTAAATCAATTTGTTAGAAATTACGGCGTACAGTAACGTTATGCATTAACGTCCATAAAAACGTCGCGTTTTCTAATGGCGAATTTCCAGATCAGTCTCCTTTGAGGATCTCGGGAAGCATCAAGACAATAAAATAATTTAATAAAATTTATTCATTTATTATTTTAATCACTATAAAGGCAATAAAATTTTCTTCAATAATATAACAAGAAAAAATGACAGTTGCAAAAAATCTTATGGGAAATATTTATTTGTTTCTCCGGGTTTCCTCTTTGATCCGTTCATGTCATAATGGTAAATACGCATTCGGACTTAGAAATTTCTCTCCTTTATTTGTAATGCTGATGGAAGGTCAAAATCTGGAAGCAAGAAGATCTGAACAAAAATATACACATTATGCATCACTGTAAAGTTCAGAAAGTAAAGAAAATATAACAGGAAAAGAATCACATTTGATATGAAAACAGATTGATATTTGTTTCAAATGTGGAAAATCACGTTTCCAACAGTATTTCCAGTACTGGTAAACGAGAGGCAAACCAGTCGCCCTTGTTTATCTCGGGAAGCATCAAGACGATAAAATATTGTAATAAAATTTATATCGCTATAAAGGCAATATAATTTTCTTTCTGAAAATAACAGGAAAAAATTGACATTTTTAAAGAAAATATCTTTAAGTAAATATTTTTTTGTTTCTCCTTTGCTTTAAGTGCAAATTATTTTACAGGTAAATCGGTTCCCACCTTCTTACGGAAACCATTAATCTTCGGCTATTTCCGCCGCTATGATGTACATGTACATAGCTGGACATGCGTACACTTAATTATGACGTCAGTTAAAGTTCAGACAATTCCGAGGGCGGCATTTTTGATAAACATTACTTTTCGAACTAAAGATTTACATCATATTCTAATACACTAGTACTAACGTATATAACGCCACGTCTAGTTGGATAACGTTACTGTAAACATTTGCAACAGTATATTCTGCGATTTACTGTTGGAAACGAAACGTCGCTCACTCATTGGCTGATGTCTGGCTTTCCGTTGCTGAAAGAACTTGCTTTGATTGCAAAGTAGTACATGTACACTTTGAAAGTGGAAAATGTGAAACGTGCATTCAAATACAGATAACTCTATTTAAAAGTGTCATGTGTGAAAGTAAATAGTACCTTTTATGCGGATCGCTAATTACGTTTTACTGGTGCGCTAACGCGTCGCTGTAAAGAAATTTGCGACCATAAAAGAGACAACTTGCCTCCCCAAAACGACAATATTCAGTCCATTTGTCCCCTAAGTTTAATGTTTCATGCCAACATTTTTTTTTTATAAAAACCTTAAAGCTAACTCTTCCACATAAGTAAAAAATCTTACAACTACTTACCAAAACAACTTGAAAACTTCAGAGATGAAACAATCAATTTTTGATGTCCACAGGCTGAAGCTGGAACATCAAATGACTGGTTTGGGCTCATTTAGCTGCACATAAACCTTTCTTAGATGTAACAGCTTTCTCACAAACAAATCTTCTAATTACCATATTTGTCCTACATTTCGAGACACCATGGCTCATTGCTGTCATTTTCAGACAATATCATCAAAATGCTTTTTATACCCATGGGATGTGTTAGAGACTTGTAGACGAATAGCTGACAGTGTAGACCCCAATCAGACTGCTCCTTGAGGAACAGTCTGATCAGGGTCTTCACTGTTAACTCAGCTACTTCTGACCTAACATCAGCGGCTTTGTGGTGACGCCAAAAGTCAGTTCTTTGCCTCAGCAAATCAGCAAAAAGAAATCTGTTGACCATACATTCTAATCAGCTGCTCAGTCATTGATTTTCGGGTGTTACACCTACTAAGTTTTTATTGGCTGGTACTGTAAATACTGCGTATAAATATTCATAATATCCACGCCCTTCAGAACTATGGGTTCCGCGCATGTCCAATCTAACTGCGCATGTCGCCGCGCACGACCATGCAACAGGTGTAGCAGTCAGTCCTAAGATTTTACCTTGCAATCCTAAATATTCTTTCAATACCCATACATGGTTTACAATGTTTCCAAGGATGCTACGGAACGAAAAAGAGTCATAGTTACCAAACGATCTGGTCATCGTGGCTAAACAATTTGACTATCTTTTGTTTCGTGGCAACTTTTTTTTTGTTTGGTACCAGCCTTTGTGCATATACATAATGAACTCATGGTTGAAACCTATAACAGAAAAAAGAAAATCTTAACTCTTGGTACAATCTTTCAATATGTTCTGAACAGTTAGATCATTTTGGAAACAGCCGGGCCGCGTAGCGTAATCGGCAGGGCACCTGACTCATAAGTCAGAGGTCCTGGGTTCGAAACCCGGCCTGGCCACATACTTTCGTTTCTCCTTCCGCTGATTCAAGAAGGGCAGTTGTTAGTTATTGGCGAAGTTATGTGCACTTAGTACTGTTTAACCGCTTAGGAGGTCTAAGCCTGCCCAGGAATAGTGTGTTTAGGTTAACTGACCGTCCCGACATGACCATTGCTGTTTACCGTGGACGTTAAACAACAAACGAATCAATCAGTCATTTTGGAAACAAGGGATACACCAAAGAAATTAAAACCCTAACCCAAATACTCAGTTTAATTGAGTCTGTTCATGATCAGTGATGAAACGTGCAACATCGACCATACACCGGCTTATTAAAGACAAAATTGAGCCGCGACACGAGAAAACCAACAATGCAGTTGTGCGCCCAGCGCAGACTCGGATCAGCCTGGGCTCCCACATAGTTTGACTAGAATCTTGGTTGAGTGCTCAAAGGGTTGCTCAGGGTCTCAGCTACATCCATGCGGACAGCGAAGGCTCTGATCAGCCTGGGCGGATGCCCAGGCTGATCTGAGCCTGCGCTGGCCGCACATGCCACTTTGTTGGTTTTCTCGTGTCGCGGCTCAAATATTCTTGTTTATTGAGTTCCATAATCCTGTTATGCAATAGTCCAGTGACACTGCCATTTCATCAAGGAAAATACCCTTTCTCACCTTTTCTCACATAGCTAATGACATAACAGGGTCATAAAACCAATAAAGACAGAGGGTGTGTTCTATATAGTAGAGAATATTTGTTTTTCAGCTGAAATCTATTTTCAAAATGACTCCAAACAAACTCAATGATCCAAAAGTACCAGGATGAGTTTTTAAAGTACCCTTCCCCTGAAATCGCAGTCCACAATCCTTAAAACCTAAGGTGAAAACTGACCACCACATTAAATCTTAAACTTAGCAGACGGTAGTTTAAGAGATAAAATTTGAAAATACAGAAATAAATAAAATATAAAATAAAATATTGGATTGAGTGACTTCAAACACAACATTGATTTTTAAACCTGGATTTGAAAACTTGGGCATTTGTCTTGCAATGCTTCTATGTTAAAGACCCCAAAATATAATGTCTTTCATGGGCGTGTATGGTGCAGAGAGAAAATTATGACGTTGAATCAAGGTTGATTTATAGGAACGAGTCTTTTATTATCAGGTGAGCAGTGAGAAGGAGGGTGGGGGGGGGGGGGGGGGGGAGGGAGGGTCAGGTACATTTTCATATGATTAAATGAATCAAAAACAAATTTACGACCCCGACCACTCCCCCCCCCCCCCCCCCCCCCCCTTCTTCAAGTCTCGCCAGATTTTTTCAGTCCCCCCTCCTACCCCACATAAGCGACAAACACACCGAGAACAACCCCACATTTAATGATAGAGACCATATCACCAGGCTGATCTCACTCCAACCTATGAAAGACAATGAAAATTTTCTCATTTTTACAGGCAAATTATTTATAAAGATTAATGGTCCATTATATGTGTTTGGCGTTGTTTTTCTGCATATGATCACCTAGAAATCCTATGCTGACTGCTCTATAAAGCTGTTGATGACACTAAGGAGATCTTGGGACGCAGCCACCAGAAGCCAAAGCAGTTTAAGTGATGGCAGGCACCTGAGATTTGATGTCACAAACGCAGGCATTAAATTATTTATTTACTGATTGGCATGTTTTCATTTATTAATTCATACTGTTTTACTACCAAAGCAAATCAATTGTTTTTTTTTCAGGATATGAAACAGGCAAGGATTTTATTCCACTTTTAACTTTTATTATTTATCTTTTACATTTTTTTTTTTTTGTGTAAAATGTTTTGATGACAAGTTTGAAAGAACAAAACTAATCTGAAAATCTTGGAGTAATGGGCGTGGGGAGGGGGGAGGGGAGTAGCCCCCCACTCAGAAGTTGAGACATTTTTTTTAAATAAAGAACTATGATCACCCTCATGCCAAGTTGAAAATCAGTTCCACTTCATAATAGTGAATTTCAAAAATTTCACCATCATTGCAAAAATCTTGTTTCTAATGAGCACAGATGATATGGAGGTATTAGAAATATGTTAAAGACTGTTATGATCTTTGCCACTCTTCAGCAAAGTAGATGTCAGAATTTTTCATTCTGAAATATTGGAATCATTTTGTCTCCATGTCAACTTGCTTTGGTTTCGTTTTGTTTTGTTCAAATTCTGCTTGATGTCTCTTCAGTTATAACCCTATGTTAAGGATTGATACTGAATTAAATTTTGACTTGACTTGCCTAAAAATGCCCCCCTCCACCCACTGCTCCATGAGTTAATGATTTCCGACCCCACCCACCCAAGTAAATTCCGACTACTTCCCCCTCTGAATGTACCTTCCCTACCCCTCTCCCCACCCCCGCTCCCGCCACCTGGTAAGTAATAAATGTGGTAATAAATGACTTGTCCCTTAGATGTTGGTTCGACAGTGTGTGGTCAGTGGAAACAGAATGTCCCGGCTATAATAGCCACACCCCGGCTAAAATTCGCAGATATTCATTTCTTGAACTATTCGGATATCTATGTCTGTTTTTCTTTCTGTGGGTAGTGGGTTCATGCAGTAGACTTAACACGTATACAGTTTGAATATGTGACTCATAAGGTCATATATTGTAGGGAACCAAAACAAAAAGTAAGTAAGTAAAAGAAATGGAATGTTGTTTTGAAGTCTATGGCTGCTTTTCATTACATAAATGCAGCAATTAGTTTCTAACTTACGTAAATGGTAGCATATGGCCCTATTAGGCAGAACACAATCTGTACTTACTTACATGCTAAGACTGATTTTCTCTTTACAAATGCAACAATTAGTTTAACACAAATAAAACTGTAGCACGTGGATGGATGTATAACGCCTTTCAACCATATGCTTACATACATACGTATGTATAGGCAGTTCAGTTATGAATTTCTATGGCGCCGGGAATGCATTACAAATTGCTGAAAGAACTGGGTAAACACATTTTCTTGTGTGTTTATAAACAACAAAATTTCTGAAATGTTTTAAAGCATCTGTTGAATTTTCTTTTTGTCTATAGTCTTATTTACATAGCAAATATAGTAAGTAAAGGCTATAGTTCAAAATTAAAAATTTTACCAATTAATTTTGACTAAAATCTGTCACCTTATGACGAGTTTGGTTTTACGTGGTTTTCACGTGATTTTATTATTTGTTTTTCTCAGGTGACCTAACTCCTTAAATGATAGTTCATGAAATTTAGGCTAAGGTAACAACGTGTTCAAATGAGACATACAGTATAAGCATTGAAAACCTACTTTGAAAGGAAGGGGTCATTTTGTAGAGCCTTAAAAACTCTAACATCACTGTAATTGATCCTCAAGGAATCGTCCTTCGAACTAAGACTCTATCTCAAAATCTTAATTGACGTCTATGTAGATTACACCCCCATTTTAGTTTTATATTTCCTGACTTAAATTTAACGACAGATCCCTTAAGCTTGCCAAAATGTAAATTCTGTGGTTTCATCAAAAGGTAGTTAGGGTAGAGTCGGGTAACTTCAGGTAGTTAGGGTAGAGTCGGGTAACTTCAGGTAGTTAGGGTAGAGTCGGGTAACTTCAGGTAGTTAGGGTAGAGTCGGGTAACTTCAGGTAGTTAGGGTAGAGTCGGGTAACTTCAGGTAGTTAGGGTAGAGTCGGGTAACTTCGGACAGCGGGTAAACTCGAACATACCATTGCAAACAGTGAAAACCTAGATGAGACGGCTCATAATGAGCGGTCTTATCAGGATTTTTACTGCTTGCCCAGTTATTTTTGCTTTATTTCCAAACAACTGACATATAAAAGAAACAATGTCACAGTCCGAATTTACCTGCTGCCCGAAGTTACCCGACCCGACCCTAGTTAGTATAGGGAAGACGTTTACTGGAAATGCACGGTTCAGAAAAATGAGCCGCGACACGAGAAAACCAACATAGCGGTTGTGCGCCAAGTGCAGACTAAGATCAACCTGGGCATCCGCCCAGTCCGATCAGATTCTTCGCTCAGCGCTTTAAGGGTAGCTTACAGTGAATTACAAAGAAATTACAGAATAGTTCTCTCTGGTTCTCGTCATTAGATATTGTCAGGGTCACTGATATGGCTTGACTATATCACATTTCTTTCTTTTGAAGGTGTTCACTGCTCTTGAAAAAAGACATTAAGATTTTAATTTGGCTTCACCGCAGCTGGTGTTGTGACGTGTGGTGGCCGTAAAACGTTACCGCCTACATCATCCATAGTGCAGATTATATTTTATTTTTGTCCTTTGAGATCAGAGAATACATTCGGAGAAATCAAAAATATTTGATTTAAATAGATGATAGGCATACCGGTAGGGCTTAAGGTGTAAATTACCTGGGGCCGTATTCATAAAGCCACTTAAGTCGTTGTTATGCTGTTGCTAAGGCTAAATATCTATAAAGGAGATTCCCTACAACTATGAAATTTGCTCTGGAGCAACAGTCTGAAAAAGACTGTTCCTCCAGAGCAAATTTCATAGTTGGAGGGAATCGCCTTCATAGAAATTCAGCCTTAGCAACAGCATAGTAACCACTTATTAAGTCGTTTTATGAATACGGCCCCTGCTTATCTTTTGGACTGAATTATGCTCCTTTGTTAACTTTGCATACTTGTTGGGCTTAGGTGTATGCCTTTTTATTTTCTTTGGAATTTTCGCGACTTTTAAACTTTTTGACATAAACCTTTCATTTTTGGTTTACAATGATTTAGTATTTGATGTGTCGATCATTCTAATGATAGTATGTTATGTTGCATTCATTATGGACATAGTCATGCTCCTTTTCTCGTCTGTTAATAATATTTAAGTGTTGATCTGTTGCTCAAGAATCGTAAAGCCCCTATCTCACTGGGATGCGACAGCTTTCTACTGATTGCGAATTGCATTCGCAGATGAGTCTCAAAACTGTCTTGAAACGTTCGCGGGGATTCGCAATATCCTCGCGTGAGTCGCAAACTGGCGCAAACGGTTCGCATTGTCGCACAAAAAACGTTTTATGCGACAAAATTTCTCGCTATATAGTCGCAACATAGTCGCAAAGTCATCGCGGGTGTCGCGAACACGTCGCGGACCCATCGCAATTTAGTTTCCGGCGAGTCGCAATGACCGTGAACACGAAAAATTTGCGAAATAAATAAGACTATATTGCGAACAAATTGCGACATAAATAAGACACTTCCGCGACTAAATTGCGAGCAAATAAAACTGAGTAACTTTCGCGCGAACGTCGAGAGACATTCGTACGAATATCTTACGACTATCGTGCGAGTGTCTTAAATTACTCGCAATGTCGCAAAAGTGTCGTGAATGGTACGTATTTTCGTCCCACGTGACTCGGACAATTATGTTTCTCGCAAACAGTTTGCACTCATTCAGTTCCAACATGGGCATCATGCCAGCAAAGGTCAGAAAAGGGCGAGGTAGGGGTAGGGCTGCCACTGCACCCGGCCATCAAACCACAACACAGGAAGCCGAAACAGTCCCAGCTCCTGTTCCCTCCGACGACGAGAGTTCGGGAGCTCCCACGGTTTCTCTGACGGGTGAAACAAGGAAGAAAAAGAAACTGGGCATTAAGAGTGAGAAACAGTACCCATGGAAGGATGCCCACCAGAATGTACTGGCTGAGTTCTGGCTGAACCACCCCATATTTTATGATAAAACACAATATCCATCTTTCTGACGTCCGATGATTAAAAAATTGCTGGAATGTCAATAGGTTCTCATTTTCTCGCAAAATCATCGTACGACTGTTGCACGACCTTCGCACGACAGTCGTGCGACGTTCGCGAGAGTATCGTGACACAGTCGCACGAGAGAAATAATCGCAATTTTATTGTGCGAACGTCGCACGAGTGTCTCACGAACGTCGCGCGACTGTCGCGCGACGTGTGTGCGAACTCCAGGCGAATTTGGGCAACATTCGTGAGATAATCGTACGACATTCGTGCGACATTCGCGCGACACTAGCAAATATGTCGTAATCACCATTTCAGTGAGACCAAATATGAAAAATGTCGCAAAGTGGCGGATTTTATCGCAAATCTTTGTCTCAAACTAGTCGCCAGTTGTCGCATCCCAGTGAGATACTAGCTTAACTGATTTGGCCTTGATATTATATAGATGGATACAACATAAAAAAAGGTCGCAGACCTATTTAACTGAGTGGACTTTCCAGAGGGAAGGTTCGCCTTTCCTTGCCTGTAACTAAAGAAACACTTTCTTTACTTCTGAACACCAAAATCGATATAAACTATAGCCTTAACATATCTTTTAGATAATATTTACATTAGATTTAGTACTAAGTTATACAGACAAATTGTTGGCATTCCGATGGGTACTAATTGTGCTCCTCTTGTAGTGGCTTTGTTTTATTTTCTATGAAAGAGAGTTCATGGCTTCTCTTACTAATGATAAACAATCTGAAATTATCGAGGCTTTTAATTCTACATCTAGATATCTATATGATATTTTAAATCTTGACAATCCTTACTTTGAAGGCATGGTGAATAGAATTTATCCACCTGAGCTGCAGTTAAACAAAGCTCATGCAGCTGATACTGAAGCCCAATTTTTGGATTTACATTTATCTATTTCAAAAGGATTTGTTTCAACCGAAATTTGTGATAAACGAGATGGCTTTGATTTTGACATAGTTAATTTTACATTTTTGGATGGTAATGTTCCCCCATCTGCCTCTCATGGGGTTTACATTTCTCGACTTAGTCGGTTTGCTAGAGTGTCTAGTCATGTGACTGACTTCAATGCCCGTAATAAAATTTTAACTGCTAAGCTTCTCCAACAGGGCTATCGGTATCATAAACTTTGAAAAGTTTTTTCAAAATTCTATCGCCGACAATATGAATTGGTTTCTAAATTCAATGTCGGATTAAAAAGTCTTTAGCAACAGGGCCTATCGGAACCAGAATTTTATGGTGACTTAGTCTATAAATTCAAACAAAATTGTAGGTAGCTCTGACTTTTCAGATCAGTTCAGAAAAAGTGTCGTTCGCTACGAATGTACTGGATATAACATAAACACAGTATCCGAACGCACTGTACCATCTCTTCCGGTTTTCATAGCGTTGAATCGAGAGTACAGAATTCGCTTATAACCAGTAGCCGGAAATCATTATATTTTGAGTTTTATCCGGAATCTACTGCGTCATTTATAGTTATTCAGCTTCGAAAATGTAAAGGGGTAAGTTTAATATAATTTTCTCCTCGGTCTTTTACTTTATTGCCCTGTACAATGAAAAACTCCTTGCCGTCGCAGATTTTTTTTCAGAACAGCTTAATTTAACACGAGATTGTGTCGTGCAAAACTTAGCTATCATTCTTCTATCAAAACTAATAAACTGTAAATGGATAACGCCTTCCGTTTATTCTAAAGATTTTTTATAAAACATGTAAGAAAATGCTCAAAATGGTTAAAGAATCATGCCAAGGGCGATTTGAAAACTGTACCAATTACTACCCACCCATACACGACATTGTACAGGGTAATAAAGTAAAAGACCGAAGAGCAAATTATATTAAACTTACCTCTTTACATTTTCGAAGCTGAATAGCTATAAATATGGAAGCCCTGGAGGAACTTCTGACTTAATCACTTCACACTTCAGACTTCATCACTTCAGATTTTATACTTCATAACTTCAGACTTCAGAGTTCAGACTTCAGAGTTCAGACTTCAAACTTCAGACTTCAGAGTTCAGACTTCAGAGTTCAGACTTCAAACTTCAGACTTCAGAGTTCAGACTTCAGAGTTCAGACTTCAAACTTCAGACTTCAGAGTTCAGACTTCAGAGTTCAGACTTCAGAGTTCAGACTTCAAACTTCAGACTTCATACTTCAGAGTTCAGACTTCAGACTTCGGACTTCACACTTCGCACTTATTCTTTTAGGATGTTCGAATAGTGCAGGATTCTCTATTTTGGCTATACTATGCTTTTACGTTGTTTTGTCAGAAGTCTGAAGTATGAACTCTGAAGTATAAACTCTGAAGTACGAGGGATGATAAAAAATACGTGGACTTTTGCTGTAGAATTTTTATCATTAATAGTAAACCCATTAAATTTGCAGTAAATACAAATTCGCCTTTCATCTATCCGGTGATGTATTTATTTTACCGGTGAATATTTGGAAAATAGTCTTTATGGGTCGTCATAGTAACCTTACGACGTTACTGCGGAGCACGGTAAAACTTTGCCTTATTATTTCAAATTGTTTGGACATATCTAATATTTGCAGTAGAGTAAACTGCTTGATATTTTGCATGTTATTTGTTTATGGTTTCCGCCTTTCCGTGTCAAGGAATTATTGCCGTCTAAAGGTGGTATGCTTTCATAAGCAGCCTAAAACATGCTATGTGGGTCATGCATGAGTGACGAAATGACGACAAACATTACACCGAGTACTTATGCAAATCCAATTTTTGTATAGAATTGAAAAAAAATGGGGATAATTGAAGAAATGAAGAACATTCAGTTCAAATTTAATGTTATTTGATCCTTTTATGCTAGTTTTATCTGATGTTGGCACTGCATTTAGACATACACCGCAAATATAGTGTACGTTGACACAATATTGAAAGCAAAAGTTTGGCTTGGATTTATGAACATCTCAAGGTCTTCTGGTTTAGCAAAGACGATTCTACAGGGCACAATGAAGGGAAAAAGAAGAAGAGGTAGACAGAAGAAGAGGTGGGAAGACAATATTAAAGAGTGGACAGGGATGGATTTTGCCAGCTCAGCTAGGGCAGCTGAAAACAGGACAAGGTGGAAAGGGATTGTTTTGAAGTAATTTGTGGTGCCCCAACGACCTAGTAAGGTTATGGAATAGAATAGAATAGAATAGAAATATGAGGAGAGTACGATATGAAATTCTTCAAAACAATGGTATTGCATGCTGCTGTGTCTAGAATCGGTCATAATTATGAAATATCTGCAAAGAGGCTGTTAGTTTATGAAAACAGAGAAACAAAAGAACCACTGAAATGTTTAAAAAAAGACAAAACATCAACGTCATTAATGTGGTGCTCCGCTGTTCTGTTGCAGTACCTACCTTATATAAAATAAAAATAAATACGTACTGTTCAATGTCATTTCATCAAAATTTCACATAACGCAGATGAAAAAAAAAAGAATGATTTTTTCGCGGTATAAGAAAAATACTATAACTGCATTATGCTCACTGCGACAGCAAAGTCCACGTATTTTATGATCACCCCTCATATGAAGTTTGAAGTCTGAAGTGTGAACTTTGAAGTCTGAACTCTGAAGTGTGAACTCTGAAGTCTGAAGTTTGAAGTCTGAACTCTGAAGTATGAAGTCTGAATTCTGAAGTATGAACTCTGAACTCTGAAGTATGAACTCTGAACTCTGAAGTTATGAAGTATGAACTCTGAAGTCTGAACTCTGAAGTTTGAACTCTGAAGTCTGAACTCTGAAGTTTGAAGTCTGAACTCTTAAGTTATGAAGTATGAACTCTGAAGTGATGAAGTCTGAAGTGTGAAGTCATGAAGTCAGAAGTGTGAAGTATGAAGTGATGAAGTATGAACTCTGAAGTGATGAAGTCTGAAGTGTGAAGTGATGAAGTCAGAAGTCCCTCCAGGGCTTCCATATATAAATGACGCAGCAGATTCCGGATAAAATCTAAAAACATAATGATTTCCAACTACTGGTTATAAGCGAACGTTTGTACTCTCGATACAAAGCTATGAAAACCGGAAGAGATTGTACATGTAGTTCGTATACTGAGATAAATGTAATGCTACAGTCTGCATGCTTAGTAGTTAACCCAGTTATGGTTAAACACTTTGCTTCCCTCTTTAATTGCACGCCGGTTGGTCAGGTATCAGACTCAATGATGGGCCCGACATAAAGCTACTTAGTTTAGTTGGTTGGGGCCGGAGTTTGCCTTTTCTGTTACCTGGTTATTTGGGGTCTGACTGATGTTTTTCTTTTGCTCTGGTGTTGTCTGACTTCCCAGGGCTCTCCTGGTGTCGCAATATGTTATTTCCGTCGAGTCCCTCATCTCTGATTCATCATAGGTCTTATACGTGATTTGTTTGTTTCCGATGATGATTCGTTGATGGGTTAGGAAACCCTCATGCGGACCAAACAACTAACTAAATGTTTCGAGCCACTGCAGAAGCAGAGGGCGATGTTTAGGCCCAGTAAAACATGTTTAAACCCTCCAGTGATTTATTGCTGACCGAGCCAAGGCGGTACTTCTGTTGTGGTTCTTCACCTTCTTGTGTCTTAGTCAATTCGTTTGTGGTCTGCTAGCAGTGTGGCTACCTGTATAGTTGCCCACTTTGCTTCCCGTTATGTTTTATAATGAAAAGTAGAAAATAGCTAAAAAATGTTAAATGTTTTTTGTATAGTTTATTTAGTCTGTTGTGTGGTACATGCGTTTTTGTTGCGTTGAGCCATTGCGGAAACCAAGGGAGAGGTTTGGGTCCAGTGAAACATGTTTAAGCCCTCAGTAATCTTTTGCTGACCGTGCAAAGGCGGTACCTCTGTTGTGGTTCCTTGATGCTACATTGTCCTATGTCCGCTTGTCTAAGTTTTTGACGGGTTGGTCACCTGTTTTGCTACCAAATCTGCCCTTTGTTTTGTTTTGTAAGTGAAAAATAAAATAGATAAAAAATAGATGTTTCTTGTTTTTTCTTCTTTTCATTAGGGTAGCTGAATGACCACCTGTTTGGGAAAGAGCTGCTCATTGGCTCATTCGGTTTACCGTGCGCGTCTTTCGTGAACTTGTGTCATTTTTTTCCGCCTATTGTTTTTGAAGGCGCGATGTGGGAATTGATTGTATTAATTCCTGATCATTGCCTATCTTTTTACTTTTAATGTGACAGCTATGAAAGGAGCTCAAGTAATCTTCCTACACTAAGCACACTCCTCAATCCTTTATATAGATGTATGGATGGGCGACTTGTGATTTACGTACTTTTGTATATTTTTCAGTCATATCAGGACGATGGGAAAGTGATAATTGATGGCTGTTTGCAATAAAAACTCGATTATGGTTGGAAAATGTTTTCCTATAGTGGATCTCGAATCTGGGAATGCAAGAGCAGCAGGTCAGCTACTGAGGTTTCTCTTGCCACGCAGAAATAAAGACAAAGCGATTAATTTGGTCGAAATAATATATTGAAGTTCATTTTCAGTAACAATAATGTTTGCACTTAAAGACAAGTTCAGAAATGACGGGATCTGAAAACAGGTTTTTTGGTTATTGAAAACATTCTAAATAGGGCCTATTCGAACAGATAAGTGTGAGCAAACTGTGTACATCCAAATCAGACTGTTCCTTACCGCTCAGGGAGCAGTCTGATCAGTCAACACTGTTTGCGATTCCATCTGCACCTTTTGGGACGTACTAATACCTTATAATACTGGACTATTTATTCTCAGGAGAATTATTGTAACTATGTTCGATATCCCGATTCTGTGACTTTCTTCAGTATGCTTAGTTTAGTGCAGTCAACTCCCGATATCTCGAACATTGATATCTCAAAATGTCTTCTTATATCAAAGAATATATTTCTTTTTTATTTACATTTGAATTCCTGTTAACTCAAACAACTGACATCTCAATGTAAATTTTCTGATATCAGAAAACTTACTTTGAGATATCAGTAGTTTGGGCTGAAATTAGATTCCGAGAAATAGAGAATTGATAGTATCTCTTGCAGGTAAACGGCAATACAGTCAAATTAACAGGGTAAGCTAGTGATCAGGAGGAGCAATCTAGATAACGTATCGTTTATTGGCGTTTTTATTGACACATTTATAAACTGTCTTTTTGGAACTATTCTTCTTCCGAAGTTTTTCTTCTACGTATATTTTTGGAGGTTGTAATCGTTCTTAATTGTACCCAAAATCCCATTGTAGGACATTGACCCTATTTGACTAATGGGATTGTCCATCCTAGTCATTTGGATGAGTCCATTTCTAAATTTAGGGTCTCAAGAAGGAACATGTTAAGGTGAGCGGATACACCTCACTGACTTGCCGCCATTTTTACAAAGCGAGACATTTTTTGTGACTTCCTGTTTGCTTTCCTGAACGATAAAACCCATCTAAACTCCATCGATCCCCGGAATAGCTAATTATTTCCCTTTAGAGTCGGCTCGTATTGAAAAGGGAGGCAAAAATGAAAATGATGCACATGCGTCTCCCTGTGTGTATTTTCACTTCCTTTACAGCTTTCTGCCAGTGTTATGCTGCCCCAAAGGATTCTAATATATACACAGTTGACTCTCGTTATCTCAAAGAATGGCTATATCAAAGTTCCATCTCATAGCAAAGAATAAGGGTTTGACATATTTCCTTGTTTTAGCTTACCTGAGCAGAAGACTCAAATGTGAGCTTATAATATAGGCAGACCTCCGTCGCCTGTCATTTGTCATCGTCCGTCGTCCTTTGTCCGTCGTCAACATTTTCAAAGATCTTCTCCTCAGAAACCACTGGGCCAATTGACGCTTAATGTTATATGGAGCCTTTACCGGTCACTGGTTTTCCAAAGGAAGATACACGTGTTCAAGGTTACTAACGATTAAAAGTCAGTAAGCAAGCGAGCTTTATCTGTAATAATCAAAAGTCAGTGATGACTGGAACTTTATCTGTACTCGTAAAACTTTAGTGATATTAGAATTTTATCTGTCGTAGTCAACGATCAAGGGAACTTTATATGTAATAGTCAAAAGTCAATTATCAATGGAACTTTATTTGTATAAGTCAAAAGTCATGCTCATTAAAGCTCTATCTGTAATAGTCAAACGTCCGTGGTCATTAGAATTTCATCTGTAATAGGTAAAAGTCAGTGATCATTAGAACTATAACTGTAAAAGTCAAAAGTCATCATTAGCAGTCTTCATGAGAACTTTATCAGTAATACTCAAAAGTCAGTGATGATGCGAGCTTTATCTGTAGTTGTAAAATTCCAGTGATCAACGGAAAAACATTTCTGATTTTTTATGTTTATTGCCTAGTATGTTAATGTCATACATGTGCTATTTAAAGGTCTAAAATGAGCAGGCCAGTGCTTAACCTGTTGAGCTACCGAGGCCACTCTCTTCAATTAGAAATAAAGACAAAACGGTTAATTTGGTTGAATTAATATCTATTGAAGTTCATTTTCAGACACAATAATGTTTGCACTTAAAAACAAGTTCAGCAGAAACGACGGGATCTAAAAACCGTTTTTTTTTTAGGTTTACGTAAAAAAAGTCTAAATATCGGGACAGACGGTGTACACCTAAATGAGACTGCTGATAAGGCAGTCTGATCGGAGTCTACATTGTTTGCCATTCCATCTGCATCTTTTAGCACGTGGTGTATTGTAATACTGAATTATTTCATTTTCAAGACATTTACGGGTTTTATGTTCGATGTCCCGATTTTTCGACTTTAAACAGTTTGCTTATGTTGGTATGTCTTGTAATAGCTGAGTCAAATATTTTATAACATCGGCATAAATTTTTATTGACAATTTTTAACCTTTCTTTTTAGAACTATTCTTCTTCCGAGGTTTCCTGGTATTTTCCTCATCTTGTTTAGTTTTTTAAAACATTTTTGAGTTATGGGACAAATAGGACTGAACAAAGAGTTTAGACCAAAATCAGACTGCTACACTGTTTTCCGTTCACGTGCATCGTTTGGATGTACATGTATTACTGAATTCTACATTTTAACCAAAATTCCATTGCTGGACAATATCCCTACTGGTATCTCAGTGTAAATTTCGGAGACAAGGAAATTTTCTTTGAGATTTCATTTTATAACATTTAGCTGACAGGAAAACAGGGCATCACGATTTAGAACTGTAGGCGCAGTCTGATCTTAATCTACACTGTTTCCAAAGGCCTGTCTCTCCCACAACTTAGACTTTATATGAAACAGTCTTTAAACTTCCTCCGTCTAATCTCCAGCATCGTCATCGCCATCGAACCCCTCAGGAGGCCCTTGCTCCATTTCTGGCTCTTCATCGTTTTCCTCTTCTGCGGCCGCGGCCTTGAACGAATCAATCCTCGATCTCCCTCTGTACCAGCATTGCATGCATTTACAGTTCATGGGCAGTTTGAACTTTATCTGTAATTGTCAAAAGTCAGTGATTATAGGAACTTTAGCCGTGGTAGTTAAAGACAGTGCTCAAGAAAGACACATTTCTGATTGTTAAAAATTCTAATTCAACATAGCTTTATCAGTTGTACCGAATAGTCTGTGATCAAATGAACTTTATCTGAAATAGTTAACATTCATTGATCAAGGGATGTTTATCTGTGATAGTCAAAGTCAGTGATCATTCGAACTTTTTCAGGAATAGTTAAACGCTTGTGATCAGGGTAACTATATATGTCACAGTTATTATTCAGTGACTAAGAGACCTCTGTCTGTAATACAGTCAACTCTCTGTATCTCGAAGTCAAATTTCAGCCCAAACTACTGATATCTCAAAGTAAATTTTCTGGTACCAGAAAATTTACTTTGAGATATCAGTAGTTTGAGATAACAGAAGTTGAAATGTAAATAAGAACAGGAAATATATTCTTTGATACTAGAAGATTTTTTTAGATATCAATGTTCGAGATATCGGTAGTTGACTGTAGTAAAAAGTAATTGATCAAGGAAACTACATGTGTATCACAGTCAAAATTCAGTGGTCAAGAGCGTGTATGCTGTGACAGTATGAGGTCAGTGAGCCATGCGAAATGCGATGCTGGTAGAATTTCCGGACAGCGTGGTTCCAGATGAGGTGGCTCATGATGTAGTTGAATGAGCTCATAATGAGCCGCCTCTTCTGAATCTTCACTGTTTCCCTCAATGCTCTGAATCTCTAGTTTGGTATAGAACGAAGCATTCATTGAGAGTTTGCGTTTGTGGGCGTATATCTTGTCATTAGCTTTTTTAGCGCTTCGGAAATTTAATTATATTTCATCCTTTTGGAAAGCCTATCGTGCAGAAGTATTTCATGTACAAACGTAGTTGCTTCTGAAAAAGTGATTTTATCTAGTGGGAAAAATTTAAATGTATAATGCATGTGTTCAAGACATGGAGATCATCCCAGCGGGCGCGTGGCGTTGTGGTGTTGTTGTTTTGACGTCGATGCGACGTGATAACGTCACATATACGTCAATGCGACGTCATTTCGACGTCATATTCCACCTGGGAGGATTAATTGAATTCATGAAAACGATAGTAGGAAAGACAATGGTAAGTTATTCGCAAGAATCTGTCATTACTACCATCACTATGTTCTTTTGTAACTGTATTTATTACATGCTCCTCTAGTTGTTTGTATTAACAAAACAGAGTGAATAAATAATTTGATATTAATTGTTTGGACATTTGTTTGCTATTCAGGTTGTCAAATGTAAATGATCAAGACAGGTATCATCTGTACTTTAGCATGACTGAATATTTTCAAATATAACAGACTTCTGGTTACTGTTGATTATTAAACGGAGTACATGTATAAAAATTGGGTTTCAGGCGATAATATATGTCAAGTCCCTAGGGGCATGTTAAAAGCCGAAGTGCTCGGCCTCTGTTTTCAACAGCTCCCGAGGGTCCTTGAAATATTAATGCAAGGAAAAATTGTAGTTGATCCTTATTGTTGCATAAACTTTAACCACAAAGCTACAAAAATAAGGAAAATGTTTAAGCACATATTTCCGCCAAACCGCAATTGCCTAACGGATACCTACACACACGTACATTTCTATACAAATATCGTTAGGCCATTGAAAGCTATCCTGACTTTATGTCAGATCTTTAGTAACAGTACACAAGTAAAAAATAATGCCTCCAATAGGGCTATTAAAATTGTTTAACTCTCGCAAATATGTACAACTTTTTTTATCGATACCTGCATCTGAAACTACCCGCTTGTTTTTTATTGCTGGAGTATTGCCCCGATACATTCACATGAAAACCACAAAGCAGATTATTATCAGCACGTGAATTGCCTTGCTAGTACTTGGTTGCACGTTCGTTAAAACATGTCTGTTGATAGCGTGTGACCACGACATTGACGTAATATTTATATTACGTATGCCAATGATATGCTGACTGTATACTGTTCAATATTCACGTTTTGCTATATTCCTATTACTGTACAACTAATAATGACCTAGATATTTAGACTTACCCATCTGAAGCACAGGCATGGATAAAGTTTGCACCATTTTGACATATATGGGCACCACATCCAACGCTTGTAATAGCGGTATTGAGTCGCCGTGCATATGGCGTTCTTGAGGTAAGGATGGAGATAATGGCATCTTGTCCGACATTCATCGCTGAAATAGGTTTTTTTTGACATAATGCAGGCTTTCAAGCACAATTGGGCAAACACTAGGGCTTTCATTAAGGCTATTATTCTAGCAGAAAAATAGGGCTACTTTCGCCAAAAATTGTAGAGCCAAGTTTAGGAATTTTAGTTTTTTTTTCAAGCAAATTTACTAACACAAACATGCTATATCCATATTTTTAACCACTATTAAAGTGTGATTAGAACTTACTTATAGTCAAATTTCAAATGAATGCAAGCGAGCTGGTTTACTGCTAGACGTTTTGTGAGGAAATAATAAATAAAGGGGGTTCGGGGAGGTGGGGAGCGGGTGTGTGCGTGTAAAGGGGAAGGGGGTGGCGCTTGTAGGGGCGCTGCCCTCTAGAAACCAAAACATTTTCCCGATTTGAATGGTGTAATGATTCTAAACTGAGAAAAAAATATAGGGATGATTGGCCTTTTATGAGTGATTTTTTAGGATGTTTTTTTTTCGGGAGGCCTAAAAATAGTTTTTTTTTTCAGAAATTTTAGGGACGCTTGAAAGCCTGCATTATACCGTACTTAGGGCGTCTAAAGTAATAACAATAATCGATCAAAAATGGACGGTCAGTCCATTTTTGATCGATTATCGTTATCACTTTCAGTCCATTTTGATCGATTATCATTATTACTTTCAGTCCATTTTCGATCGATTATCTTTATTACTTTCAGTCCATTTTTGATCGATTATCGTTATCACTTTCAGTCCATTTTTGATCGATTATCGTTATTACTTTCAGTCCATTTTTGATCGATTATCGTTATTACTTTCAGTCCATTTTTGATCGATAATCGTTATTACTTTCAGTCCATTTTTGATCGATTATCGTTATTACTTTCAGTCCATTTTCGATCGATAATCGTTTTTACTTTAGACCCAGCAGACACATGGCGTTGAAACGACGTAGTACTGACGTCAATGCATCGCAATAACGTCGCATCGACGTCAGTACGACGTCATTTTGACGTCGTGTGCCTGTTGGAAAGGCAGTTTTGCATCCAAAAATGCAGATGCAATGGCAAACCGTGTAGATCCTGATCATACTGCTCCTTTCGAAGCAGTCTGGTCCAGGAATGTATAAAAACCTTGCATTAATTCCCCATTCAATTTCTGCATAATCAATAAATTCTCCCAGGAGGCACACAAGGTTGAATCAATATTGATTCAACACACAAGGTTGAATCAATATTGATACAACCTTAATTTGACATCATGTCGTTGAATCAAGGTTGATTTAATTCAACCTTGTGTGCCCAATTGGCTTGTATTGTAGATGTGATTTTCGAAATTGAATTTTCAACAAGATTATGTAACAGCACTTTCCTTATAAGAAATTTAGGTCCATTTTCAGAAACTAAATTCAAACGCCACCTCGAGGTCTAGTGACAATGCTGCATACCAGATTTCAAGCATCTGAGCCAAATGGTTCTAAAAAAGCTTTATTTTTATATTTTCTTTAGTATTTCTATGGTTCAAACCCAGGACCCCATGGGACCGGGCCATTTTGAAACCTATGGCCACCATTTGAACATACTTGGTACACCACCAGGCAATCGTACATACCAAACTTCTAGCATTCTGAGCCAAGTGGTTTTGAAAAAGAAAATTTTTGACTATTTTCCTATGTAATTTTTATTGTTCAAACCCAGGCCCACGAGGGACGGGGCTAGATTGGACCCCAGGGCCACCATTTGAACAAATTTGGTAAAGGATTACTGGACAATACTGCAAAAAATGTCAAACATCCGAGCCAAGTGGTGCTGAAGAAGAAGATTTTTGAATATTTTTCAATGTACATTACTGTTCAAACCAAGGACACCCCGCTGAAGAGCCGTTTTGGACCCTGGGACCATCCTTAGAGCAAGTGGGTAAACGACCACCAGTCAACGCTACATACCAAATTTCAAGCGTATGATTCTAGCAGTTTAGAAGAAGATTTTAAAGTATATTTTATTTTCGAACCCGAATTCCTCCGCTGTAGGACTGTTTTGGATCCTCGGTTTATAATTTGTACAACTTGGTAGAGGTCTACTAAGCAATGTTACATATCAAATTTCAAACATCTGAACCAAGCAGTTGTGAAGAAGAAGTGTTTTGAGTTATTTTCTTTTGTATTTCTATGGTTCAAACTAAGCGACCCCTGCACTGTAAAAAAATACTGTAGAATTTACGGTAGAATAACTGGAAACCGGCTGCCAGTCCTTTTACCGTTATTTTTACGGGCGTTTGCATGTAAGACATTGTTAGAAATCACGAAATGGAAGTTTTATGTTAACTGGCCGCACTCGAAAATAACTTTGTATTGTTGAAGGGCTATCAGACCAAAACGACACCTACTCTTTTCTGTCCCAATCTGCTTGATGATTCCTGCAATTTTTACGGGCGCCCGTAAAAATAACGGTAAAAGGACTGGCAGCTGGTTGCCAGTTATTTTACCGTAAAATCTACGGATTTTTTTTACAGTGTGGGGCGGGACCATTTAAGACCCTGGGACCACCATTTGAACAAGTTTGGTAAAGGACGGAAATGCTGCATTGCAAATGTCAAGCGTCTGAGCCAAGTGGTTCAGGAGTAGAAAATTTTTAGTATGCTCTATGTTCGAACCCAACCCCACCCCGCCGCAGAACGGTTTTGGACCTTGGGGACACCATTTGAACAAATTGAGAGAGGTCTACTAGAAAATGCTACACATCAACTTTCAAGCATCTGAGCTGAGCAATTCTGAAGAAGAAGATTTTTGAATATTTTCTTATGTGTTTCTATGGTTCTGACACAGGACACCCTTGGGCAGGCCCATTTTGGGCACTGGGCCTGCATTCGAACACACTTGTAAGGGACCACTAGGCAATGCTACATACTAAATTTCAAGCATATGAGCCAAATGGTTCTGGAGAAAGTTGTTTCATATTTTCCTATGTATTTCTATGGTTCAAACCAAGGACTCCAAGGGATGGGCTATTTCGGACCCTGGACCAACCATTTGGACAAACTTGGTAAAGGACCATTTGGTAATGCTACATACCAAATCCAGCATCTGAGCCTAGCGGTTCTGGAGAAGAAAATTTTAAGTGTATTTTCGAACTCAAACCTCTCCCCGCCGGAAGGCCGTTTTGGACCCTGGTGCCACTATTTTAACAATTTAGTTGAGGGCCACTAGCCCTAGGCCTTGCAGTTTCAGATATGTCATTTAAAGCAAATAGTTTAACTGACTGATGCCTGACGACTGAGGACGGACGCAAAGTGATCACAATAGTTTTACCGAGACTTCGTCTGGGTGAGATCATAAAAATGACTCCTTAAAATGGCTATGTATTTATTTTATCTCTAGTTCTCCCAGACCTGACACTGGAAAATCTACGTTTTATTATGTGCTATTTTAAATTTAAATTCCTTGGAATAACCTTCAAGATCGAAACCCTTTTCATGATGTATATAGTATTATATTTTCTTCACTGATCAATGTGATCATAACTTACTATATCTTTTTATAATTATATTTTCTTTTATTTTTCATTTACATTTTCTCCATACCTGTTTTAGAGTCACAAGTCTCCCCGGATGCATTATCTCTGAGACGCATGTTTTATTAAACGGTCATTAGAATATTATGCAATTAAAACTATGTCTTTAAGAATCATATACTCAGTAAAAATAAAAACTTGACGGTTGAAAGCATGTCATTGTGTTCGAGACTGTTGGAAATCTCAGACCCCAATATACAAAATACAGTCCGTGTAAGTCCGTGTAAGGTGTAATGTATTGCATATACTAACAAAATACAGTCCGTGTAAGGCGTAATGTATTGCATATACTAACAAAATACAGTCCGTGTATGGCGTAATGTATTGCATATACTAACAAAATGCAGTCCGTGTAAGGCGTAATGTATTGCATATACTCACAAAATGCAGTCCGTGTATGGCGTAATCTGTTACATATACTTACAAAATGCAGTCCGTGTAAGGCGTTCTATTGTAGTTCCAAAGGTACATCAAGTAACATCTACCATAGTATTTATGCATAAAGGAATACATCCATTTCTTTCTGTATGGACAATCAATCTGCCAGTAATACTCTCGCCAGTCCCTGGAAAATATGACGTTATCATGACGTAACATTAATACATACGATGTAAATCATAAAGTAAACCAAATAAACCAGAAAATCCCAAGGCGGGAGATCTCTTTTGGTTCTTCTTGGTTGTTTTATGTGTTGTAAGTTGATTTGTCTGTTATTGATATAGTGTTTGTGATGTTCAGCCTAGCCCGTTGACCACTTATATGGGAAATGGCTGTTCACATGACTGCCGCTGATATTGTCTGGTGATGACTAGTTTTGTATTGTCTCTTTCCCACGTGGTATCTTAGGTTGGATCTGGAATTGAATTGTGTCAGGTCCTGAGAATTTTCTTCTTTACTTTTTAATGGTCCTTTAAACAGGGTGTGTGTGGATTTTGATTTTACATGTTCAGCCATTTCAAGGGTAAAATGATGAGTTTGGGACTGACAGCCCATTTTAGCAGTCCAAGCAGAATTCCTCGTTACTAATTAACCCATTTATGCTTAATGTCACATAAAGGGACATCGGAAAAGAATGCAGACCCATTTCTGATACCGCATAGCGCTGCGTCTGATCAAGGTCTACACTTTTGTCCAAGACCCAACTTGGACGGATCCAGGACATTCGGAGTTTGATCAATTTTCCCTAATTCCTCATTAAAATGAAATAATTAAGGCTAAAGAGGGGATTCGTCTGACCTTCCCCCACCTCTGGATCCGCCACTGAGACACATGGGTATTTTTGCTTCCAAAAAATACACGTAAAATGATAAAAAAAACACTGAACCAGACACCCCTTAATTGACAAATGAACTCATCCAGTTAATAAGCACAGAAGCTTTCACCAGACAGAAACGGGTAAACTTACGGTTTCCATTGGGCCCTTATATGTAGATTTCGGGCTTGTTCCGTGAGTTGAGTTTCAAGGCCTGAGTCATCCACGGCTTTGATGAACTTCTTGGGAATTGTACTCATGCATTTTAGCGACAGAGCATTGCCCCTTCTAGCCATCGCAATCGTCTTCCTCAGTGCTCCAACCCTAAATAAAAAGAGAAAGATCAAATGCGCCGCATCACGACAAAACCAACAAAGTGGCATGTATGCCCAGTGAAGACTCAAATCAGCCTGGGCATCCGCCCAGTCTGATAAGAGTCTTCGCTGCCTGTATAAAGCCAGCTTAGACTTTTTTATTTTATTTTATTTATTTACTTTTTCTTGAAATTTGCAAATTTTGTCGTTTGCCTTCTGGTCTTATCTAGAAGAGTGCTGACTCTTAAACATCAGGGCCCAGTGGTTCAAAACTAACGACGTCGTTACACTGTAAAAATCGCGCTTAGCTATAAAACACAAGTGGTTACATGTTTAGGTGTAAACATGTTTAGGAATATGTCATATAGCTAAACATGTACGCCTTTTCTATTATTTTCCCGGACAAAGTCTGCACACGTTTTATTCTGTTACGCGTTTCGGATGAATCCATTCTCTCTTTTCCCCGTTGAAGAACGAAAAAAAGAGACGAAAATGTTGACAGAGGAAATTTTCATAATAAAAGGTAAATATAAGCAGTTTTGTACATGTTTAATTTCTAAACAAATAAACATGTTGCAAATTGAACATGTTACGATTTAAACACATAAAAAATCGGGCTGCATTTTTTGCATTGATTCTAAACACATTTTAACAGTGTAGTTAACGCTTCGTTAAAAATTTAAACGTTAATATCTCAAATACGCCCATTTTGTTGAGAAATGTGCGAAGCAGTTGCAGTGCAAAAGCTTCTCATATATTTTCAACAAAATATCAGTGTATTTAGCCATAAAATCTTAAAACCCTTAACGAGTTGATCTCTTAACGAGCTCGTTAGGTTAATGATGCTTTGATCAACCGGGTCCAGGCTTCTCACCGCTGTGTGTTCAAGCCTCGGCAGTGCACATTTGAGAAAGCTAAGTTCTGCTTACGGAAGATAAAGTCCTTTTCCCCCCGGGAGATCCGCATTGTTTGCCTCCCCAACTTTCTGTTCTACTCTTTTTTTTCCCTTTTTTTTATCTATTTATTTTATTTTTTTATTTTTTTTTAAACTCTGGATTTTTAGAATAAAATAGTTTTCCCTCAGATTGAAATGTACGTCTTGAAGGCAGTCGTAGTCACTTCTTTTCAAAGTAGGAAAAACCTTCTTTAAAGATTTACTGCCTTGATTATAACAAACAATAATTTGATGAAATATTTCATGCAATACCTCCGACATGATCTAACTATACATTTGAAATAGAGTTTAGTTAATAATATTTGATAAAAGTGACTTTAAACAAAACTAAGATAATTTTTCAAGCGATCGCGGACCGCGCTCGAAATCGCATTATTGGACAAGATTAATTTATTCATACGTCACTATCACATGCTCGAATATGAAAAAAGCCTGTACATGATCACATGACACACATGGTCAAAATCGATATTCTTACAGGCCATGAGGAAATAAGTAATTTGCATTTTAATTTGAAGATTGTTTTTCAATCCAAATTCATCGATAAAACATGCATACATTTTTCAAAACTTATACGGTTAATTATGAGATTATTACATATTGTCTAACGATTTTTTTGTTTCTGAAAACATGAAATAAAGGAGGGAGACAGTCTTTAAACCATCCATCTTACCTACCCACTCTTCAAAAAATGAATAAAATAAAATAAAATAAAAAATAAAAAAATCTTTCTTATCTACTTCTGAAACACCTGAAACAAAAACAAAGGATGGAACAATTTGAGGGGCTGTTTCAACTCACCACCACCAATAAACAGTCCAGTAAGTGACTCCTTGAACATCTTTGATGTAGGGGTCGGGCTTCATCCAATAGGGTAAGGGATAGCACAGTGCAGTGTCATTCGGGTCTCTTGGCGTCAGACATTTAACACTGGTTTCCAGATTAACTGCCTGTTGTTGCTCGAGATTTGCTGCCTTAACGGCGGCTTCGAGTTCGAGGTTCTCCCGCGCCAAGTCCGGTGGCAACAATTGTCCCCTCACAGCCACTACAGCTATGGCAAGAATAAAAATTCTCTGAAATTAAAGACAAAAAGCTTGTTAAGGTGAGTAGGTTGACTTTCGGGGTATGGACGCTAAACATTTTACCTCCCTTCTCAATGGAAGTTAACTCTTAAAGGAATGAATTGTTCCCACAGGAGCAAATTCTTTCCTTTGAGAGTAAACACCATGTTAAAAGGGCATCGATGAGCAGGGAAGCAAAAAAATTGAATTCACCAAAGCTGTTCTTCTTTCTAAAGTTTTCTTTCTTTCTTTTTTTATTATTATTCTATTATTATTATAATTATTATTTTTTCTATTATTACTTTTGTTTTTGTTTATTAACTTGCTTTTTCATTTAGCAAAAAAGTTTGGCGCTCGACTACTGTACATATAAACTGATACCATATAAAGCTGTAAGGCAATAGGAGCCGGGCCGCGTAGTTCGCAGTCGGTAGCCCTTCTGAACTCAAGAGCAAGAAGTCCCTGGTTCGATACCCGGTCCGGCCATGATTTAATTTCGTTTTCAGTTCCGCGGATTCAAGAAGTGTAGTTGTCTTTTACTGGCGAAATAATCTGTACCTAGTACTAGTTAACCAGTTAAGAGGTCTGTCCAGGAATACTGTGGCTAGGTGAACTGAGCGTCCCGAGATGACCATAGCTGTGTACCGTGGACATAAAGATATAACACAAAAACAACAACAAGGAAATAGGATTAAAATGTATAATACATGTAAACCTTGATGGCCTACATACTGGAGTGCTTCACTTTAGAACCGCAGCTCGAGGGTTCGAATCTGGATTGCAAGCCTGGAATTTTAACTAATATAGACTAGGCATCCTGTGCCGGCTAAGCCGGTGTTGACAGTAAAAGGGGCCTGGGGTTGTATTTATAAAACAACTTAAGTGGTTGCTATGCTGTTGCTAAGGCTAAATTTCTTTGAAGGAGATTCCCAACAACTATGAAATTTGCTCTGGAGGAAAAGTCTGAAAAAGACCCCCAGAGCAAATTTCTTAGTTGTAAGAAATCTTCTTTATAGAAATTAAGCCTTAGCAACAGCATAGCAACGACATAAGTGCTTCTATGGATACAACCCCAGGGTGGTGCTTGGTAACTAACAGCAGTTCCAAGCATTCGAGGAATAAACTACGCGAAAGCAATGTTTTACATGCATGCATCCCTTAAGCATACACCGAGATAATTTGTCTGCTATATTTTCTTATCCTGGGACTGTACATGTGGTTTCAGCAAATAGACAAGACTGGACAAACAGCAATATGAGCAATGTCATGAGTACATTATATCTGACAGTATTTCAAGCAGTTAATTAAAAAAAACGCAGTTGTAAAAGACAAAGCGCATTCAAAATGCAATCAACTCTTAAGAGAAAGAATTTACTCTCCGGGGAGCAAAGTCTATCCTTTAAGGGTTGATCTCATCGAGAAGGGAGACAAAACGATCATGCAGAAGCTTTTCTTCCTCTGCATGTGTTCCAATTAGCTCTAAAATAAACTTTTTCTTTCTTTTATCACATGAGCGGAATTATTATGCTCTGGGCAGGCTATGCATAGGCTAGCTGCAACAAAATTGAACATTCCGGTGAAACAATTTTACCTCCCACATTCTTTCCTCCCTTTTCAGAAAGGGTGAACTCTTAAAGAAAAGAATTTGCTCTTTTAGGAGACTATTCCTCCAGAGCAAATTTCAAAGTTGTAGGGAATCTCCTTCATAGAAATTCAGCCTTAGCAACAACATAGCAACCACTTGAGTTGTTTTATAAATACAGCCCCAGGATAACAGTATGGGCGTATTCGACTGGGCGTTCCGTGATTCACGAGCCTTAGCGTGAAACACTTAAAATTTCTCATACTGACAATCGTGAAAGAATGGGTGTTACGTTCTTCACAATTCCTAGCGTGAACCGCTGAATGCCCAGTCGAATATGCCCTATGACTTACCATGATTAGTGTATTTCGAACGGAAATGATAAATAGCTTCAGTCTTTAATGCGCTGACCTAAAAAAATAAATAATTGAACATTATAGAAATAGACACAGATATCCTACAATTTGGGAAACGATGGATGGATGGATGGATGGACAGACAGACGGATGGATGGTTTTACATTCATTTTAAGTGACTTTATCAGGCATATCGAACCGGTTTCTTTCTTTCTTCCTTAAAATGATGTTGAGAATTTGTATTAATAACACTTATTGAATGTTACGGAGTGAAAATAAAAATGTATTTCTGTTCGGAAAAAGATATATATATATACCATAGTACCATTTGTAGATTACTTGTCACATTTAGGGAGAGGACTATATAATGTTGTGTATAACTTGTGTCCAATCCCTTTGTCATTTTGCTTTGCAATAAAATATGTTTAATCTAAATCCATATAACACTTAACACAGAGAAAATCGAATATCAAAAAGAAATCAAATAACAAACAGAAAATGCAAACTACATGTACTAATTATTGTGCAGTGTATACGTTCTTTTTTTTTTATAAAACACTATGTAAAAGGTAAGAAATAAATAACTTACCAAACTGCTGAAAGATTTTCAGTAAATTGTCAGTCGCTTCATATATTTGATGCTCACACATCAAAACATGGAGCAACAAATGATGTCTGGGCGCCGATATTGGCATATAAACGTACCTTTGAAGTAACATATGTTTGAAAATCTTTAAAAGATAATGCGTCTTTCGTAAGAAAATAATAGCTTCTAGCATCTGCATGGAAAATAAGGCAAGATGGCGAATCTTATAGACGACATTGTAGACAATCCTGCAAATCTGTCTACAGTCATTAAAGATAAATAATTGTCAAATGGTTTAACGTTTTAACATGAAAACAATCTATCTAGCCGCTATAATATGCAAGCTGATCAAAGTATTTAATGTTTGCAGCACTTGGATGCAGGTATTGCCCTTTTTGCATGCCACGCCATCTGCTTGTATTCAATTTACACTTCCGACGCCCATTTCAGATGACACGCCTTCTTGGATCAATTAATTTGCATTTGCCACGCCCTCAGTACATCCCCAATATCCTGCACCAGCGTGTTGTTGCGGAATGCTTCGTATTAAAGGTAGATTAGCACGCATTACATGTAACATACTATACCCTCCACATAAATTCAGAAATATTTTGACAGATAGGTCTGAGAAAAACAGGGTAGAAACGGATCACTATCTTGTTTTCAGTGATAGGAGATACAGACAGCAGGAGACGTGAAACTGAGCTGTTTTGGCTACATCTGAGTGTCTACTGGCCAGCAAAGATTATTTTACAGGGCACAGTGCTGTGCCCTGTAAAATAATATTTGCTTGCCAGTAGACCTTCAGACGTAGTTAAAACAGCTCAACTTTCGTCAAGGGTTCGTCATATTCTCCAAATGCTGCTTGAATCTGTCTGCAAACACCCTTATGGAGACATGGTCCTTGTACAAGATATTCAATAAAGTAAAAAGATAGGCAATGATCAGGAATTAATACAATCAAAACCTACATCCCACTCTCAAAACCAACAGGGAAAGAAGCACATACACACGTAATAATTGACACGACACGCACGGTAAACCGAATGAGCAGCTCTTTGCAAAAAAAAAAAAGATGGTCATTCAGCTACCCTAATCAAAACCAGCATCAGCATCTATTTTTATCTATTTTATGTTTTAACTTACATAACAAAACATAACAAAAAGGCAGATTGGGTAGCATCTCGTCTCAAAGGTTTACATTCTTTTCTCTAATTCTGGTGTCAAGGTCCATGACTCACATGCATAAAGAAATATGAATATTACATAGGATTGCATCTGTTTCACCTTTAATTCAAGATATTTTGTTATCTCGATATATTAGCTTCATCTTTTACAGAGCTGCAGTGGCTTGTGCAATCTTTTAAACAACCCCCCCAGTTTCAAGCCATCATCTGATACATTTATTCCAAGGTATTTGAAGCTTTCAACCGTTCCTTATACCCGTTATTCTACATTTATCTCCCTCTTGATGCCATTGGTGCAGTTTGTCATCAGTTTGTTCTTCTTAGCACTTATCTCTTTATGCCCCCAACTTCGGAGAAGTTGAGGGGGCATATTGGTTTGGGCCTGTCCGTCCGTCTGCCCGTCTGTCCATCCGACCGTCTGTCCGTAACGTTTTTTGGCAGTTGGGTAACTCAAGAACCGCTTATGCTAGGATCTTGAAATTTTTAAGGTGGCATGTACATGAAAAATAAGCAGACCCGTATTTTTTCTTTTTTCCACCGGTCAAATATTTTCAGAGTTATGCCCATTTTTCGACTTAGTCTATGGTACCTTGTGAACAAAATATCTCAAGTACCCCTAATGCTAGGATCATGATTTTTTTGCAGGATGACAGTGCCCAAGGTTCAGATGACCTGATTAACTTTTGAAAAAAAAAATCGTGAATTTTTGACTGAGTTATGCCCCTTTTTCGACTTAGTGAATTGTAAGCCTATGAGACCTTGTGAACAAAATATCTCGAGAACCCCTGATGCTAGGATTGTGTTTTTTTTTGCAGGATGACATTGCCCAAGGAGTAGATGACCTGATTAACTTTTGAAAAAAAAAATCGTGAATTTTTGTCCAAGTTATATTAGTGCATTGTAAGCCTATGTAACCTTGTGAACAAAATATCTCGAGAACCCCTGACGCTAGGATCGTGTTTTTATTTTGCAGGAAGATATTGCCTAAGGTACAGATGACCTGATTATCTTTTGAAAAAAAAAATCGCAAATTTTTGTCCGAGTTTTGCCCCTTTTCGACTTAGCGCATTGTAAGCCTATGTAACCTTGTGAACAAAATATCTCGAGAACCCCTGATGCTAGGATCATGACTTGTAGCAGGAAAACATTGCTCAAGGTGTAGATGACCTGATTAAGTTTTGAAAAACATTTGTGAATTTTTGATTGAGTTATGCCCCTTTTTCCGACATAGGCATTTTGTATAGGATCAAGCTTGTGAACAAAATATCTCAAGAACCGAATAAGCTAGGATCCTTATATTTGGCATGCAGGTTTGGACCAAGATGTAGATGACCTGATTAACTTTTGCGCCTATTTTATTAATTTTTGATAGAATTGTTTCCATTTTTTGGACTTAGGCATTTTGAATACGAAGAAGCTATATGAATAACTTTGTGAACAAAATATTTGAAGAACCGCTAGACTATGTTCCCTATATTTGGCATACAGGTACAGGCTAAGATGTAGATGAACCAATTAAAACCCCTTTCTGACTTAAACATTAAAGGATAACCCTTTCTGTAGAGGCAAGCATACGGTTGGGGGCATGGTGTTTCATAAACACATTTTCTAGTTATCTCTATCTTTTACAGTGTGCAGATGTAATTGTCACTTCCATTTAAGGTTGAACTTCCTAATTTCTTCTTTTCCTCAGTAAGACCGTCAATGTAATCGGCAAACCACAGATTGATAACAGTTCCGCTGCCGATGCTAACCTTTCCAAGATGTTCTTCCAGAGCATCAGCCACAATCCTATTGAGAAAATGTTGAAGAGGATGGGCGAAGAAGGCGGTCTTGTCTAACTACATATGTTCTCCCATGCTACAAGGCTTTTATAGCCTTTTTCAAGAGGTGTTCAATTGCGCGAACTACATTTGCACTTATACTGCATTCCCGCATGGTAGACCAAAAAGGCTGCATGCCATACCCTGTAAAATGCTTTCTCTTAAAACATGGTACGAGCCGCGACACGAGAGAATCAACAATGTGGTTGTGCGCCCAGCGCAGACTCAGATCAGCCTAAGCATCCGTGCGGTCTGACCAGACCCTTCTTTAAGTGCTCAAATGGTAGCTAAGGGTCTAAGCTATCTACATGCGGACAGTGAAGACTCTGATCAGACTGGGCGGATGCCCAGGCTGATCTGAGTCTGCGCTGGGCGCACAACCACATTGTTGGTTTTGTCGTGTCGCGGCTCGTATACATTCTACTGATGCTGAATATACTTTTCACACAGGATTCTGAGGTTGAAGATATGTTCTAATGTGCTCTTTCCAGCTTTGAACCCCGCCAATTCTTCACTGATTAACTCTTCTGCTCGCTGTTCAAGATGGATTTCAGCATGGCTTTGCTCGGATGACTGAATAGACTGATTGTTCTTTAGTTCTAGCAGAGCTGTAGGTTGCACCTTTTAGGGAGTGTAATAATCAGAGGCCATGACTGCATGAGAGCCCATGGGATTGGTCATTATCCTGTTATCCAGATATTGCAACAATTTGTTTTTCAAAACCTCAATCATGCCCCCCCCTCCACTCCCCCCCCACCCCGCCAACTTGAACAAGTTTGGGTAATATCAACTCTGGCAGACTTCGTCCTTATTAATGTTGCTGCTGCAATCTCAGATTCCTCACCTCAGTTGAAGATATTCTTCTCTGAGCTGATTGCAATATAGAACTGCATTGTTACCATAACCTCCAGATTGTATAGCTCTGAAGAACATTCTGTCTGCTGAGAATCTCTTGTTTTTCTGTCAAACATTTCCTAGACTTGTCCTTGATAGTTGTGTATTTAACCTGCTTCTCTGAAATTACATACTTCACCAGCTGATATGTTCTCTTGCTGTTGATTTTGTTCCGACATGTTTCGATCTCCTCGCACTGAGTACCTATTCAGTCTTCCCTTGCTTTCTTCGGGGCCTTTGAACTCTCTTATTATCTTTCCTGTATTCTTTTGCTCTTCTTTAAATCCCGACTCTCACCACAGAGGTCGAAAACATTTCTGGTGATCAGGGCTTTTATTATTATTTTTGTTTGATTGTTTGTTTGTTTATTCTTTTTTGCGACGTTCCTTCCCCTTCCCAAGTAACTCACTAGCTGTGACAGTCACTGCTGTGTTGTAGGTGGTAATCATGCTATCTGTGACCATGTCATCAACTCTCGGATTGATGAGTGATGCAAATTATCCATCTGTTGTTTGAAATGTGACACCCACGTCTGGGTTTTTAACTACTCAAGTTCAAACCCCAGTCTTGGCTGGATTGGCTTTCTGGTCGCCTTCATGCGAACTCTGAAGATCATCATCACCAGATTATAATCACTAACTAGTTCTGCCCAAGGAAAGCTCCTTGCCCTGTGGATGTTATCTCCTGGGCGGAACCGGTTGCTCACCAAGATGACTGTAGTCGGTCTGGTTGTGATACTTTCTGTCTCGACTGTGTCCTGTCCACCTACTGGGTGGTTTGTGTTTGGATCCAGGGTATTTGTCAAAACTTCTCTCTTATTTGTCTCGGTATTGAAGTAGGATCTCCGTACTTCTCCTCGGTCTGCCTGTGTTGTCCTTCCAACTGTGGCATTCCAGTCTCTAGTACCTTAAACAGAATGTCCTTCTTAGGTGTTTGGTTTATGAATTGCACGAGATGCTGGTTGAAGTAGGCGAACTCATCATTGTGTTCAGAGGTTGATGCATAAATCTGTATGATGGTGATATTGAAAGAAGAAGCTTCTCTCAAACAGAATGAGAATCGGCTCCTGGAAGCTGGGTTCGAGGTTATAAAACCTGAGAATGATCTCAAACTCAAAATAAAGCACACTAATTGGCTGCTTCCGAGCTCATGCTCGGAAGCAGCCAATTAGTGTGCTTTATTTTCAGTACATGCTCGGAAGCAGCCAATCAGTGTGCTTTGTTTTGGGTTTGAGATTATTCTCAAGTTTTATAACCTCGAAACCTGGTCGGCAACCAGACACAGCACTCACCATGTCTTATTGCACTATAAAAAGTAAAAAGGTAGGCAATGATTAGGAATTATTACAATCAAATCCCATATCCTGCTCTCAAAACCAAATCAGAAAGAGGCATACACACAAGAGACACAGGAGCGGCTGTAGCGTAGCGGATAACACTCCAGACTACCAATCCAGGGGTCGCAAGTTCGATCCCCCGCTTCTCCGGTCTTTCGGATGAGACTTTAAACCTAGGTCCCGTCTCCATATGACCTCGTTATTGATGGGATGTTAAATCCGAGTTCACTCACTCACTCACGAGAGACACACACAGTAAACCGAAGGAGCAGCTCTTTCCGATACAGGTGGCCATTCAGCTACCCTAATTAAAAACAAAAGCAACATCTATTTTTACCTATTTTTAATTTCTAATTACAAAACAAAAACAAAACAGAAGGCAGAATGGGCAGCTACGCATGTGTCAAGACTGCTAGAGACCATAGACAAGCGGACAAAACACCATGTAACGAAGAACCACAGCAGAAGTACCAGCTTGAAACGGTCAGAAAAAAAATAAAGGAGGCATGGTTCCAAACGTCGCCCTTTGTTTCTGCAATGGTTCAACCCAAGCACAAAGCCGCAACTCACACAATAGACGAACGAGAGCATTCATAAGGACAAGAAGAACAAAGTATACGAAAAACGTGACATATCTATTTTCACCTATTTTCATTTAAAAAATCAAAAAGCAAAGTGGGCAGCCATACCACATTACTTTAGGACCATAGACAACGAGGAACCACAATGTCCAGAAGCAACGCATTGGAACGGTCAGTAACTCCATACTCGTGCCTACTTTCTTTTCCATTGGAAGTAAACCTTGTGTCTGCTGTCATCTGTTGACATCTCACCAAAGTTCCTTCGCCGCATATTACAGAGCCCCTTTATGTTCCAATGGTACCTGTTCAGTTCATGGGTCAGCTTTTTCAAATTCTCTAGTTAGCCTCAAGTCTCCTTGTTCCTCTGGTATTTCACATTCCTCTGATATTTTACATTACTACAGAGATGTTTTCCTCCACCATCCACCCTCCCACCCCGCCCACGACACACACAAATTCCTCTTATTTTCTTGACATTTCAGTTTCTCACACCGCTCCGAAAAAGTAGTCTAAATTGTGCAATTCCATATGATTCTAATTTTTGCCTACAATGTTTGCAATGCCATATGATTCTAATTTGTGCCTAAAATGTTGGCAATTCCTTATGTTTCTTAATTCTGCCTACAATGTTTGAAATTCTATATGATTATAATTTGAGCCAACTAATATTTACAATTCCATATGATTCTAAATTGAGCCTTCAATGTTTGCAAATCCGTTAGATTCTAATTTGTGTCTACAATGTTTGAAATTACACATGATCCTAATTTGTGCCTACGATGTTTACAATTTCTTATGATTCTAAACTGAACCTACAATGTTTGCCATTCCTTATGATTCTAATTTTTGACCACAATGTTTGCAATTCCTTATGATGCTAATTTGTGCCTACAATGTTTGCAATTCCTTATGATTCTTATTTGTGCCTACAATGTTTGCAATTCCATATCATTCTAAATTGATCCTACAGTATTTGCCATTCCTTATGATCCTACAATATTTGCAATTCCTTGTAATTCTAATTTTTGCCTACACTGTTTGCAATTCCATATGATTCTAAATTGATCCCACAGTATTTGCCACTCCTTATGATCCTACAATATTTGCAATTTCTTGTAATTCTAATTTTTGCCTACACTGTTTGCAATTCCATATGATTCTCATTTGTGCCTACAATGTGTGCAATTCCATATGATTCTAAATTGAGCCTACAATGTGTGAAATTCCTTATGATTCTAATTTATGCGTACAATGTTTGCAATTCCATATGATTCTCCTTTGTGCCTACAATGTTTGCAATTCCTTATGATTCTCATTTGTGCCTACAATGTTTGCCATTCCTTATGATTCTCATTTGTGCCTACAATGTGTGCAATTCCATATGATTCTAAATTGAGCCTACAATGTGTGAAATTCCTTATGATTCTAATTTATGCGTAAAATGTTTGCAATTCCATATGATTCTCCTTTGTGCCTACAATGTTTGCAATTCCTTATGATTCTCATTTGTGCCTACAATGTTTGCAGTTCCATATGATTCTCATTTGTGCCTACAATATTTGCAACTACTTATGATTCTCATTTGTGCCTTCATTGTACAATGTTTGCAATTCCATATGATTCTCCTTTTTTGCCTACAATGTTTGCAATTCCTTATGATTCTCATTTGTGCCTACAATGTTTGCAGTTCCATATGATTCTCATTTGTGCCAACAATGTTTGCAATTCCATATGATTCTCATTTGTGCCTACATTGTACACTATTTGCAATTCCATATGATTCTCATTTGTGCCTACATTGTACACTATTTGCAATTCCATATGATTCTCATTTGTGCCTGCAATGTTTGCAATTACAAATTATATGCATTTTTAGATGCAATATACTATTCTATTCGGGCTCTGATTGTTGGTTACTCCTCTCTTCTTTCTGCCCATACTTTGAAAAATGGTTGTTTTCCCAACGTGCCCCTAGGTTATAAAACTTGAGCACATTCTCAAACTCAAGCACATGCTCAGAAGCAGCTTATCAGTGTGCTTTATTTTGAGTTTGAGATTAAACTCAAGTTTTATAACTTATTTAGTATTTAGACTCTTATTCCAGATCATTGTCTCTTATATTATTTGGACCCTTTCTAATTCTAGTCAGTCTTTGAATCGACTGTCCAAGTAAAATTAAGAAATTGCAGTATGTTTTTTTCTGGTTTTGTGTAGGTCACTGATGAGGCTTTAGTAGCCGAAACTACGTAGTCTGGCCCATGTTCCTTCTTCTGAATATATTCTCTGCTCTGGAAGGAACTCTTCAAGATTTTAATATTATTACATGCAGTACATGTATATACATGTAGATTCACTGGCAAGTTTCAAGTAGACCCAATTTGGGAAGGAATCACGAAACCAGACAAAGTTGCTTCCTTTTGTACAAAATGACGGAATTGATGGAATATACATGTATTGGCAATTCTCCTAGCCTATTCTGATTTGAAACAGACATCTCACTCGCTGGCAATCGCATTTTCACTAAAAAGAATTAGACTAAATGTAAAACAAAGACATAAAATAACAAATAACAATGCAAAAAAAATAGAATAAAATAAAAAAAAAAAAAATAAATAAATAAATAAAAAATCAATGGCAGTTTAACTACAACATCATTGTAATACCCTTTTTCTCTACAAAATATTGTCGTTGAGGCGGGATCAGATTTCGTAGCGGTTTTCTGGTCCATATTCACTGATATATCAAAAACACAATCAGAGCACCGCTCGGCCAATTCGTCTGATTCACGGAATTGGCCGAGGAGTTCCGAATGATCAAAAACACTGTCATAGTCCCAGTAAAATGTACTCCCAGATACCAGTAGTATGAGATAAAAGGAGTTAGAATATAAAGAAAATATTACGAAAATATAATAATATAATAATAATTAATAAATGCTAAGAAATGATATTAAACTATACTCTTTGGTATAAGAGGGTACGTTTAGATATATCAGTGTTTGAGATACCGAGAGCCAAATTTATGATGATAAAATATAAGGTATAGTCGGGTAACTTCGGACAGCCGTAAATTCGGACATACCATTGCAAACAGTGAAAATCCAGATGAAGAGCCGTCTCATCAAGGTTTTCACTGTTTGCCCAGTTTTTTTTATTCCAAAACAACTGATATATTAAGGAAAAAATGTCACTGTCCGAATTTACCCGCTGTCCAAATTTACCCGGCTTTACCCAAATTATCATTAGTGTACTGTGAAGGCACACAGTTGAGACAGCGCAATCTAGAACCAAGGCAACAGGAACTCACTAGACGGGCCACGTTGCAGGTCACTTTTACATAGCCTTGGCCTGGGAGAAGCATACATGCTTGTGAACTCAAAATATCAGCCAGGCAGATTTATGACTAACATGTAACACATTTTCTAAACACAAATACTTAACAAATTTTAAGTTATTTTCGTATAGTCAATTACAAATTTCAATGAGAAATATACAGTAAAAGGCGTTGGCGATATCAAACAATTTGTTGACAATTAACGTCAGTTTTATACTTCAAAAACCTGTTTACGTCTTTTGATTGACCTGATGTCGCTGATGTTGCTTTTGCTAGTCTAATTAAAATTCTATGCGGCAGAAAAATGATCTTTAGGCATATTCGAACATGCAAACTCAAATTAACATGCGCATGGTTATTCTGCTATGACACTTGGTGACATTTTTCTGAGATGCATGGTCTAATGGCACTGCTTAGAAATCAACATGATCCCTTTTTTAGATTTCCACTGACACATCACTGCAATTTTGTCTGTGATGTGTCTGTGTAAATTCTACTAAACTGAATTCTAAAACCATTAGGCTACAGATTGGAACAACATATTTTCATGTACATTTCAAGAAATCATACGATATTTTACAATATGAGCCCAGCATGGCAAAAGGTACACGTTCGCATATTTGAAAACATGGGCGCGGGTCGGTCTGCACATTATCATTAGTTGACTAGTAGCATAACCAGTTTCCATAATGCTTACATTTACCAGTGGCCAGTGACAAGTTGTGGTCTTAATAACTTGTTGTGGCACTCAATGTTTTCATTGGCTAGCCAGTAGCATTTCTATGGGTTTTCTTATGATTGCATTGATTAGGCAGTCTGGTGTCACAGTTAAAACTGAACTTGCTAACCAAAGCTTGGCCACCGTCACATGTGCGTATTACATTTGACGCCCAGAAAGGGCAATTCAAATATATGGCATATTTTGTAAAGAGTGATTAAGAGTTTAATTATTTTCCTATTTTAGGTTAACGGCACGTGGATTTATTTGTTGTAAACAACAACACATGTTTGCTGGCGTTGGCATTAAACACTCTAACATGTGAAATAGTTTGGAGCTTCAACCATTCTGTAAAGAGTCCCTCCATTTTCAAATTTCAGGCGGACAGGATATACTTGCATGTTATTTTATTTTATTTTATTTTATTTCTTTTTTTTTCTTAGATGTCGCAAGTTTCCCACTCCTAGAAGAACCGATGCTCACCCCTTTTTTGGATCAGTGGACTTGTTCCTCCTTATCATTCGGATTAGTCCATTTTTAGTTTTTGTCGCAAGTTTTCCACACCTAGAAGAATAGGTGGTCACCACTTTTTCGATCAGTGGACTTGTCCATCCTTATCATTTGGAGTTTTAGGGTTTCTGATGGCTGTTTCTACTTATATTTTATTTTGTACAGACATTGTTGTAAGCAAACAGTTCAGACCCTTTTCAGATGCCGCAGAATGCGGTGTCTGAACTGATTCTGCATTGTTCAAAAATGTCCCCGAAACATGTTTCCAGTCTCGAAGATTTAAAATCTTAGCAGTTAAGATCTGTGGGAGAATTCGACCATATTCCCACTGAACAGTGATACCGTAAAATTCTAAAACTTGGGATAGCTAAAATATTTATCGTATACAATCTTAAATTAAATGAAACAAATTATCTTTACAGTGGCGGAGTTCATCCATAAGCTGCATATTGTAAGGCAACCAATGTACCCACTGATCAGACGGATCTAGGTCTGCAATGTTTGCGCACTACTATCAGTCCAAATGATTAGATTCTTTTACAGTTATTTTAGCGGATGTACACAATCTAAATTGGTCCTGCATCTATTCTGGTACTGGCATCTATTTTGGTCCTGACAAGCCTCTAAACTGTCCCGACTGGCATCTATTATGGTTCGATAAGCAGCCTCTAAAATGATCCCAGTTATATACCTGATAACTATGGGTAGTAGTGCATTCTACGAATAATTTGTTATTGCTATGAGTAATGTGAATCTGGCGAAGCCTCAGATCTGCATGGGCAAGCACCCAGTGTGATCTGTCTTCGGTGTACACACGAAGAAACATTGTGTCGTTTTGAATGCACAGCGAAGACTGTAGGCAGCTGGTCCGGCTGCGCGGAGTCTTTGGTGGAAGCAAACACCATTTTGTTTGTTTTTTTACATACGACGACTTTATTTATTTATTTATTTATTTATTTATTACTCTAAAACTGAATTTAGTCTATACTCCACGTCAAAAGTTTAGCATATATTCCAAGATTATTAGAAATCATAATACTTTAAGTCTAACTTTCAGTATGAAGATAAATGCATCCTTTCATTAACACCAATGCTTCAGCATTGTGAAAACTCCAAATTTAAATTAATTTTAGTAAGCACTTCACAAAGCTAGCACAGAAATAAAAGCCCCTTACATTCATATTTTCAAAAGAAATTAATGCTTTGTTTTAATGATTATGACAGCAGTAATTTGGAATTCGCCAAAACATTAAGCGTTACAAAACCTTAAATTGGTGTAAAAGAAAACAAATTCATAGCGCATTACAAGGACATTGTTTTCTTGCCAAAATGTGTTTTTTGGACATATACGTCTTTGCTCGTTTTGTGCTCTTGTTAGTTAAATTCGAATCAAAGTTGCAAATTTTACGATGATTAATCATTGGTGTCGATGATAGAATACATTAACTTCCAAAGAAAGTTAGAATTCAATTGCTGTTACATCTTCAATAATCTTGGTATATTTATTTTAGCATTGGTGATTATGAGCTTCATTTGTATGCATATATTTAAAGCATAAAGATACAGGAAAATGAAATGTTGTTAACACACACATGTACAACATAAAAATAGTGCGTCTTCTAATAAGAAAACCTGCCTAATGCCATATACGAAAACAAAGAGGGTGGATCAGCTTGCGCTTCTGCACTTGCTGATCTGGGTCTGAATATTAGTTTTTCCAGATTTTTACGTTTCGCTTTCAGGATCATTTTAGAGGCCGCTTTAGAGGCCATAATAGATGCCAGCTGAGCTGATCAGGACCTAAATAGATGCCAGGACCAGTTTAGATGCCAGGTAGGCTACACTTTAGATGATGTACAAGCATATAACCTTTATGTCAGTGCAACGGCTAATCATATTCGCTTTGACATTTCTCAGCAAGGCAAACTTTGACAAAAAATGAATGCATTAATCAAATTCAAATGTATGAAAAGGAGAAATGTACAAAGTGAAGAATCAGTAGCACAAATCTGCACCCCCCCCCCCCACACACACACACACTTATACTCAGAGGCTATGGCAACAATCTAGGGCTGCCGAGGTCTCTAGCTAACCTTGTTTCAAAATTTCTGGCATATCTGGTACAAAAAAAAATGTCACATTTCTGAGCATGGTAAGAAATATCTGAAATAGTAAGTAGCAGATGGCTGGGTCCTAGATCTCATCATCTGCATTAAACATTTTTATCATATGACGTCGTCGCTGTTATTCAATGGATAATGTCGTGTCATAAAAATCATATTACCACACTGTGGCTTTGGCGCACCCACGTAACGTCAATGACAACGTCCGTATCAACAAATCAATTTCTTATTGAAATAATAAATATTTTGATGGCGATAAAATCACATTTGTAAAGGGTCATATGATAAACAAATCTTACACTTGTGGTCATTTCATATGAAATTTATGAAACTCGCCGAAGGCTCGTTTCGTAAATTTCATATGAAATGACCAGTCGTGTAAGATCCTCTATGTCTTGAATAGTGCCTGTGAAAACTGTTCTGAAAACGTTTGCAGGGAAATAAGGAAAACACGATTTCATACCTTTAAATACATCTAAACAGAAGAAAGAGAGAGAAGGCAATCCACCCACGTTTCATAGCGAGTGATCTAGTATTTAGTACGCCAGATGAAATAGTCTATATAAAATTTTGAAATAGCTAAAAATCGTTTGTTTTTTTTTGTTTTTTTTTTTAATTTTTGTTGTTATTGTTCTGTTTTTTTTTTGTTTTTTTTTTTTTTTTTTTTGAAAGAGGGCTGGGGTGGTCAGGCTAGCCTGTTGACCACCTACATGGGAAATGGATGTTCACATGGCTGCCGCTGGTGTTATCTGTGATGATGACTTTGTGTTGTCTCTTTCCCACATGGTGTCTTGGATTGGATCTGAAATTGATATGTCAGTTCCTAAGAATTTTCCTCCTTACTATTACTTTGTTTGTTAAGTATATTCATGTATACCTGAAAGAACGTCTTTGAATTAAAAGAAACATCTGTTGGAATTATTTTGTTAGTTTGTATATAAACATTTCTTTAGAAAACTGCAAATGTCGCACTGTGTTCTAGATGCAAGTAAAGTTTGTATATTAAATGTTTCTTTAGAAAAGAACAAACGGGCCACGCGACACGACAAAACCAGTAAAGTGGCATGTGCGCCCATCGAAGACTCAAATCAGCATGGGCTCCGCCCAGTCTGATCAGAGTTTTCGCTGTCCACATGGAGCCACCTTACACCTTAGCTACACTTTAAACGCACAGCAAGGAGTCTGATCAGACTGGAGGATGCCAAGGATGATCTGAGTCGTTGCTGGGCGTACATGCCTCTTCGTTGGTTTTGTCGGGTCGCGGCGCATTAATGTCGCATTACCGTTATTAACTTAGATACTGGGAAAGAAGTCCCTGACCAAATTATACCAACGCAAGTCAGTGGTGGTTGAGGAGTCTGGTTTGGGCCTACACTGTTTGCCATAGCATGAGCAAATTGTTTGAAACACTGCAATATTTAAATGGACATTGCAATGTTTTGAATACAAATATTAAAACTATTTGGAGCAATTGGCTTGAGTTTGTTGTCCCTATAAACTGTTGTTAAGGTTTTTGCGAAATACAAGAGAAAATAGGACTCTGGTAAACAATTTACCTTTTATGAATTGCTAATTAGTAAACAACATGGCACATAGATTTAGAAACTACATGTAGTAGTTATATATGATGTTTACATGTATTAATATGTGGGGTGATCTAACATCGCCTGATATTCACTGGGGGTAGCTTAGTACGGTTATATGGCAAGCAAAATGCACAGAACGTTTGCATAGTTAGGCTTGACCTGCAAAACTGTGTTTCATATTTTCTATCCTCGGTTTTAAATTTTCAATATTTAATTTGAACTTTTCATAACCTAGTTTCAAAAAGTATGTCTTAAACCAGGGTTTAAACCTTGTAGCTAACATTTAAGATAAACTGAGGTTGAACTTCAGACTTCTGTTGAAGGGATGTTTTTACAAATAACAAATCTCTCCTTTCTTTTTGGTTCGCTGTTGAGCAATGAAATGCAAATAAAACCGAGCCATTGACAGGACTCCTTCGCGATGTTAATTATAGTTTAACCATATACAGGCAACTCTCGATGTCTCCAAGTCGAAGTAATCCCCAAACTATTGATATCTCAAAGTAAATGTTCTGTTCACAGAAAATATACTTTGAGATATCAGTAGTTTGAGAGCGCGGAAGTTGAAAAGAAGAATAGGAAATGTGTCCCAACTAGAGTCCTTTATATAAGAGGATACTCAGTGTTTGAGATATCGAGAGGTAGCTCATTTCAGTTACCTACCATTCTTTTCTATTCTATTCTATCCCATAATCTTACTAGGTCTTTGGGGCAACACAGATGACTTCAAAACAATCATTTTCCATCTTGTCCTGTTTTCAGCTGCCCTAGTTGAGCTGGCAAAGTCCATCCCTGTCCACTGTTTAATATTGTCTTCCAACCTCTTCTTCTGTCTACCTCTTCTCCTTTTTCCTTTCACTGTGCCCTGTAAAATCGTCTTTGCTAAACCAGAAGACCTTGAAACGTGGCCAAATCACCTTAGTTTCCATTTTTTGACCAGCGTCAGGAGTTCATCATGCTCTCCAATGGCTGCTTGGATCTTTCTGCGAACCTCCTCATTGGTTATATGATCCTTGTACGAAATGTTCAGTAACCTTCGGTGGCATCTCATCTCAAAGGTCTGCAATCTTTTCTTTAACTCTGCTGTCAATGTCCACGATTCACAGGCATAGAGAAACATTAAAATGATATGGGACCGCATAAGTTTCACCTTTGATCCAAGTTTCACCTTTGATCCAAGAGATATGTTGTTGTCTCTCCTAATTGGTTTCAGCTTGGTAAGAGCTGAAGTAGCTTGTGCAATCCTTGAGAGAACCTCCTGTTTTGAGCCATCATCTGAGACAATTGCTCCAAGGTATTTGAAGCTTGTTACGGTACCCAGCTTCTGCCCTTTTACCTTGATCTCCCTCTGGATGCCGTCTGCGCTGTTCGTCATCAGTTTGGTCTTCTCAGCACTGATCTCCATCTTATACCTTGTGCATGTTTGGTCGAGACTTTCAACTAGAGCTTCTAGTTCCTGCTCTTCTTCAGCTAGAGCATCTATGTCATCGGCAAACCGCAGATTGGTTATGTTTCTGCCGCCTATGCTAACCTTTCCGTCATGTTCTTCCAGAGCATCAGGCATGATCCGTTTGTGAAAAATGTTGAAGAGGGTGGGTGACAGAAGACATCCTTGTCTTACTCCAACTGTTGTTCTCCTGTACTGCCATTTATCAGAACTGCACTTGTAGCCTTGTCGTATAGCTGCTCAATGGTGCGAACTAGATTTGCACTGATATGGTACTTCCACATGGTGGCCCACAAGGCTGCATGCCATACCTGTCAATTGGTTGGTTGATTTGATGCTTAACGTCCACGGTAAACAACTAAGGTCATGTCGGGACGGTCAGTTAACCTAACCACACTATTCCTGGGCAGGCTTAGACCTCCTAAGCGGTTAACCAGTACTAAGTGCACATACTTTCGCCAGTAACTGACAACTGCCCTTCTTGAATCAGCGGAAGGAGAAACGAAAGTATGTGGCCAGACCGGGATTCGAACCCAGGACCTCTGACTTAGGAGTCAGGTGCCCTACCGATTGCGCTACCCGGCCCGGCCATACCTGTCAAAGGCTTTTCTGAAATCAATGAAGACATGGTACAGATTCTGCTGATGTTGGAGATATTTTTCACACAGGATTCTAAGGTTGAAGATCTGTTCTATGGTGCTCCTTCCTGCTCGGGACCCAGCCTGTTCCTCAGCGATTATCTCTTCCGCTTGTGGTTAGCCTGTTCAAGATGATTTTCAGCATGACTTTGCTTGAATGACTGATGGGGCTGATGGTTTTATAGTTCTGGCAGAGCTGTAGGTTGCCCTTTTTAGGGAGTGTAATAATCAGCGACTGAGTCCATGGGGTAGGCCATTCTCCTGTTCTCCAGATCCTGTTACAGATATCTGTTAAAACATCAATCATGGTCTCCCCACCAGCTTGAACAAGTATATTATCAACTCCGGAAGACTTCCCCTTCTTTAGTGCTGCTACTGCAGTCTCAATTTCCTCACGAAGGATCGGTTGTTGATCTTCTTCTGGGGACTGATTGCAGTCCAGAACCGTATTGTCACCGTAAGTCTCATGGTTGTATAGTTCTGAGCAATATTCAGTCCATCTGCTGAGAATCTCTTGTTCCTCTGTAAGGCATTTTCCAGAACTGTCCTGGATAGTTGTGGATCTACCTTTTTTTCTCTGAAGATAGATCCTTACCAGCTGGTATGCTTTCTTGCAATGGTCTTTGTTCAGGCAAGTTTCAATCTCCTCGCACTGGCTAGCTATCCAGTCCGCCTTAGCTTTCTTCACTGCCTTCTGAATCCTCTAGCTTTACTGTATTTGTCTGCTCCTCCCGCTTCATACCGCTTCTTCTTCAAATTTCTCCACTCATCACAGAGTCAAAAATCAATCAAACTATCAATACGATTTACCCGCACATAAGTTTGGCAAGATAAAACCAACTGGAAAACGATATACACTTTTAAAAATTGACTCTTATACTGTTAAATCGCACACGCAAAAATTTGCATTTTCCAAAGTTTATGAAAAATAGTCTGAATCACCTAATCATTAGAAAAATCTGGTAATGAGTAAGGCTATGGGCAAAGGACCCGTTCAAAACAGTTTTAGATCTTGTCTCTCGATTGACTGCCCTTTATGATAAAGATGCAGTATGATTTTTTTTCAGTTTTGCCCAGTGATTTCAAAATCTAAAGCTGTTGTGGCATTATAGGAAGAACGTACAGAGTTACTACCCATTGTTAGCATCCTCCGTTTGATTGTGACCACTTTAACCTTTAATTTAATCTGAACTTGAATCTAGCTCCGATTCGGTTTGCTGAAAAATCTACCAAATTTTCTTTTGGTATCGCAAAATTTGCTTGCTTTACGACATTTGCACAATGAGGCAAAACTTTTTTCAACTTTGTCACGAGTTACCAATGCTGAAAACTCTTGAAAACGTTCCTGAGACATTATAACATCCTAGATAAGGAAGGTGTCAGTTTTGGAGCCAGGTATAACTCAGCTCCAGACAATGAGTTAACTGATCAGAATTTGTGAATTTTGAGATTGGCCCCTTGATTGTTTACACGTTTGTTACGCATGAATAAACAACAAAAGAACCTGATTGATTGATTGATTGATTTATTTCGATATCATAGATCAGCATTACATGATAAAACAATGGGATATTATTTATACATGTAAAACATACACATTTAAAATATCTCACATTTGAATGTACCATGGCTTGCCAATCAATACCAAGGATAACACAAAAAAGAGAAAGTGATTTCTCTTATTTCCATTGTGGTCCTTAAGGATTGATTGCAAGTCACAGTGAGACACAAAATCATAAAATGGTAGACCTTTGAAACCTAAAACTGACCATTAAAATACAAGGAAAGAACGTTAAAACATTAAATATATACGTTAGAGACCATTAAGAATGCAATAAGATCTAGTCTAATACAAGTCAAATTTTTATACTATTAGATCTAAAAAATATCCTTTAACCGCCATTTTAAAATTATGAAAACCTTGTATTTCTTTTACACTATTTGGGAGACTATTCCATAGAATACAACCATTGTACGCAAACGACTTCTTGCCGAAACCTTTCACTTTAGGAATTGAAAAACATCCATTTTCTTGAAACCTAGTTGCATATGAATGGACAGAAGCTGCTGGAACAATATGCTCACTCATGTAATTAGCGGATTTCCCAGATTTGATTTTAAAAACATGGTTAAGGACTATCTGATCAACCCTTCGTGATACTAGTAACCAACCAAGAAATTTGAATTCATCAGACCCTACATGCGACCTTGGATCCATTTTCAAAACAAACCGGATAAAAGTAAAAAGTATGTTAAGACCAGGAACTGAAACAATCAAAATCCAAATCCAGCCCTCAAACCATAGTTGGAAACAACTAAGATTACAAATAATCAAGATACAGAGAACATATGGCCAACCGAGTGAGCAGCTTGTTCCCAAAAGGTGGCCACTCAGCAACCCAAACCGAACCAAAAATAATAAGAACATACATAAGGTAAAACATCACAGAAACTCTGACACCAAAAACAGGCAACAGAGAACCACAACAGAACTACCGCCTTGGAACGGTCAGTAATGAATTACTGGGGGGCTTAAATCGATTTTACAGGCCCAACCTCACCCTAAGTTTTATTTTGTGAATTTGAAGTCTGTTTTTCAACGTTTTGGATAATCCAATATACCAGAAAGAGCAGGCGTAATCAAAATGACACTGTATAAGGGACATAGCTAGAAGCTTTTTTGTATGTAGATTTAAAAATTTCTGTTTCCTATATAAAAACTTCAGTCTAGCGTTAGCTTTCTGCAGAACTGAAATTACCATGTTCTCGCCTATCAGAGTTTGTTCCAAAATAGCTCCAAGGTATTTACATGTAACAGTGTCCTTAGGCTCAATATTACTGCCTTTACATTCAATTTTCAAATTTGACTTTGACCTTAGCCTCGGTTTAGAACCAAATAAAATTGACTCGGTCTTACCCAAGTAAGACCGATTAAGTAACCTGGTATGATAAGGCCCATATTTGGCCCCCAGAAAACTCATTTTTCAAAAGTTCTATTTCGATAACTAAAATGCATTCATAGGAAAGTTCTAACCTAACACGTAACAGCAAATACAAAATCAACCAGTTCTTGCATAAAATATTTGTGATTTTATCGTGAACATAGCCATGCCCCCAGCGGATTCTTACGAAAATGACGAATTTGGTAGCCTTTGCGGCTTTCAAAATATATGAGCGCAGCCACCAGCACATTTTATATTTTATATGCAGGCATAATTTTGATATATTTACATGCCATGAAAATATTAAATGTGCTGGGGACCGGGCTCTATCATCTATGTTTATTTTTAACTTTTTATTACCAAAACTGGCAGCGTTTCGAACATTTTCCCTGTTTTCTCAACACAAAAACACCCATATCTCCGCTCATAGACAAAATAAACATATGTTGTGAGTATTTATTTTCTTAGGTAGAACACAAGGAATAATTTGGTACACATTTCATTTTGATCTGTTGGATTTTTTTCGGCTAGCGTCTCTGGACTTGCAAACTTGAGTGGGTGGGGTACCTTGACAGGCCGTGTGCAGTATACAGGTAATTAGCCGTGGTACCCAACGTATAAGCATTTCATCAAAAGCCTATTATCAAGAGCTTTCAAAGGCTATTGTAAATGACTTATTTCTTTAAACGAAAAATTATTAAACTTAGTTTTTCTTGCAATTATCCTTCCTATTATTGAACCAACATAGGCATGTCAGAAATCATGTTATTCTGAAAATTAACTTATTTCTCTTTGTTCCCATGCGCACGCATGATAAGTATTACAAACCATGCAATTTTAAGAGAATTTGAATGGGGGCCAAAAATGGCCCTTATCATACCAGGTCCTTTCAATGATTTTGCAATAAATTATACATTATGAATTGATCATACCTTTCCTATTTAGCCAATTTCTGCAGATTTTTATTTCGACATGAAACCACCAGCTGAAACAAAATATGCGTTATTTTTGCGTTTGAGTATAAAACAACAAACAAGCAAAACAAAACAAGCGAAAATCCAAAAGGTCCGCTCGTTCTCGGCAGATGGTTATGAGGCTATTCTAAATAATTAATAAACCGCGACACGAGAAAACCATCAAAGTGGTTGTGCGCCCAGCGCAGACAGATCAGCCTGGGCATTCGCAAAGTCTGAACATGGTCTTTGCTGTCCGCATGGAGGTAGCTTATACTCTTAGATATCCTTTAAGCGCTTAGCGAAGAGTCTGATCAGACTGGGCGGTTGACCAGACTGATATGAGTCTGCGCTGGGCGCACAGCCACTTTGTTCGGTTTCTCGTGTCGCGGCTCATTTGTTAAAATGACTTCTTTTCCTGCCAAAATTTGAAATATACAAAAAGAGTTGTGTCTGTATTCGGGCTGTTCTTGGTCAAAGTTTTTCATGACTCATATATACCCCTTTAGGCGCGGCTCGAACAAACAAAGTCTTGCAAGTGGCTATACCGAAATTTCAAGGATTTTTCGTGTGTGTGTGGAGAGGGGGGGGGGGGTGTCATCATTTCTTTTATATCAAACTTAAGCCTCGAACGGACAAATATTCTCTACATAAATATGAGTTGAGGGTGGGTGATTTGCGTGTTTACGTTCTTTCCAACAGTATTTCAGTCATATCATCACAATGATAAGGTGAAATAAAACGCTGTGTGCAATGGAGCCCCGTGTATGGTAGGAAAGTTTCTAACCTCAAGTGAAACTGCAGAATGCGGCGTCTGATCAGGGTCTTACCTGTTTACAGGAATTTCTATGTTAAATACAAAAAGGAAACATCCACCAGGAACCCTAAATCTTGAAATGGACTCAACCAAATTATAAGGATCGAAAAAAACAAGTCCACTGGACCAAAAAGAGTCGATTTCTAGTTGGGAATGGCAATGAGCGTTTATCTGGCGTGTGGTGGGCAATAAATTGCTGAATATGTAGTATAAGAGCCGCGACGCGACGAAACCAACAAAGTAGCATGTGCGCCCAGCGAGGACTCAGATCAGCATTGACACCCGCTAAGGACCTAAGCTAGCTCCGTGTAATCAACGCTACGTGTAATCAACGCAGACTGCATCAACCCACAATACGACATCGAGAAAATGGCTGAATAGCCTAGCGAACATTCAGACCAGCCTGCATCCTACCAGTCTGATAAGAATTTTTGTTTGCTGTCCGCATGGCAGTAGCGTGAAACAGTAGCTACATGTACACGTAAAATACACAGCAAAGATTCTGATCAGAGGCTGGTCTGAGTCTTCGCTTGGCGTCCATGCCACTTTGATGGTTTTGTCGTGTCGTGGCTAAATTGTTAATTCATTGTTGCAAGGGACACAAATGTTAATAACTGTATTGGAAAAACCTGATGACGTTTGTTGCCCTTGAAACCAAAAGGTACTTAAAAGTCAGTGTTGCAAGGGACACAAACGTTGATAACTGTATTTGAAAAAGCTGATGAAGTTTGTTACCCTTGAAACCAAAGGTACTTTATAGTCGATGCGGCAAGGGACACAAACGTTGATAACTGTATTTGAAAAGCTGATGAAGTTTGTTGCCCTTGAAAACCCAAACCGTATCTCAGGGGCACAAATGTTGATATGTTCTATTAGACTACATTATAATTTTAAACATAGGAACGTGACTTCTATTTTTTATATTTCTTTATAATTTTTACTTTATGTTAATTATTTTAATAGGTAACATAATGTAACAGGCTGTTACAGCTTAACGCCCCACTCGCTAGAGGGCTAACATGCTGCAAACTACTTCTAAGATGCTGGACTTCCCCCGGGGGGGGGGAGGGGGGTAAACAATATCTGGCTCATGTCCTGATAAGTGTATTGGTAGAAGCTAAAGAAGTGTGTTGCCTTTGAAAACAAGATGAACCTTATTCAAAGTAGGAAAGGACACAAGAAACAAGAAATATCTTTAAAAAAAATACTCGGCTTAGATTAAATAAAAGTGTGTATTGTAATATGTATGAACCAGGTACATCTAAGATATCATATATGCTGATCAGATTTAACAGGTGGGCATGTTGATACGCATATTTGTTGGTGGTGTTGGGGTTTCATTTTCGGAAATGCTGTTGAATTTTGATTGGGGTCTGCCTGTGCTGCACATTACAATGAGGATTGGTTGGCTGACCGCCCCACAGTGTCGCAATTCCAACACAACATCAACAACTGTGTAAACCAGCAACAATTACTTAATTTTGTCTGCGATTTCTGTCAAGCTATTTTTTTTTTATATTTTACATGAGCGACATAACAGGCGAAATGTTCTTTGGCAAAAAGCGATCTGGACCGAAATATCTAGATTCATCACGACACGGTTTATAAGCCAACAGTCAAATGAAACTGAAAGTAGAATGAGAAAGCGAAAGTAAGCTTCTTACCTCATAATCTCAGGTGTATTTATATTGACCAATGAAATACTTAAAATGTAGGTCAATAGTAAGGTTATACGGCTAAAGCCATTATATTAGTTTGAGGTCAAACTTTGAGTCATACTGGGTCATTTTCCCAAGCTATCAGGTACAAACATCAAACAGTCTTCAAGATATTAGGTAAAAACACTGGACCATGAAATATAGGTCACTGTGACCTACTATTAGTTTTAGGTCAAACATCTGGTCATACTAAGACATTACCGTATTAGAAAAAAATATGCTTGTGCCTAAAAAGGTCATTAGGTTATTAGGCAAAATCACTGGAACATGAAATAGAGGCCACTGTGACCTGTTTGTTTGAAATCAAACATCCTTTCATACTGAGCCATTATCCCAATCATGTTGTCACACCAAATAGTCGTCAAGATATAAGGCAAAATCACTGGACCATGAAATAGAGGTCAATGTGACCTACTGTTAGACTGAAGTCAAATTCTGGGTCATACTGATCATTATCTCAAACAATCATGATCGTAAATCAAATAGTCTTCAAAATTTAAGATAAAATGTCTTTGTTTCCTCCATATAGAAGAGCATGGTGGCATAATAAGACTGAATTGACACCGCCTCTTTGAAATACTATACTCAGGACACTTAATGACATGATACCACACCCAGTCACATTTTCCTTAACCTGGTCGAACAGTACTAGCTCTATCCCGTAAGTCTGTGAGCCAGGTGAGAAGCACCTAGTACCATTTTTAAAGACTTTACATCATCCATCGTACAGATTATATTTTATTTTTGTCCTAACAACATAGTGAACAGTCCAATAATCAGTTCGTTTGATTCCGGGCCGGGCCCGCGACATATAATTAAACTGGTACTTAGCTGCTTCACACTTAGTCCACAGGTTTACGGGGTAGAGCTAGTAATGGTCAACAAGATTCAGGATAATGTGACTGGGTGTGGTATAATGTCATTTAGGGTCCTGCGTATAGTATTTCAGTCAGACAGCACTCTAAAAGTGAACATTGAGCTCCACTGTCAGAGCCAGAATCCGTCTTGATATGACAGAAAGATTGTTGAAAGTGACGCTTAACACAAATGAACGAACGAAAACACACATACAAAAGGGAAAATTTTGTTTCTGAACTGTGATAGACTTGTATCTAGAGTTCACGCAAAGATGCCAAGACTGACACAGTATTCCAATGTTACTTTATTGGTATTAACTGCTGTACATGTATGTTAACCAGTCTGCGTGTGTCGAGTCTACATGTGAATGACAGTCTGTTTACTCTAGAAGTGCAGGTAAGAATGGGCCATTGTGGTCTAGATGAGACCGGGTCCACAATTTCAGAGCCGCCATACCCTTTTGGTGCAGATTTCGTGCAGTTCCTCGCATTTTCGTTCGAAAACTCTTCGGGGAAATTGCGGGAACTATATTTACCAATAAAACAATAAACACGTTGACTTCACCTTTCAAGTCCACATAGCTTGTCCGTTGATGGGAAAAGTGTGCTGAATGTTCTGGCATTCCATGCCGCCGCATGATTAGACTCGCCTCGGGACAAATACTTTTAAAGAAAGCCCAGTGACATTTACACACCCTTCTCTGCACTTAGCATGGGTATCTAATAACATATTGCCTTTTCAAAACAACAAATAAAAAATGAGAAACGCCAGACTACCTCTTGTTGTCACACTTTTCCCAGCTACAACTTCAGAGCCCCACGTGACTCGGAAGTTCTCCATAAGATTGAAGGTGGGGAGCCAATGGTTCCGTTTCTCGATATTACCCACCGTGTGTAGACCTTCTAAGGTCTAAAAACTGTGTGATTGTCCGGATAATAATGTTTGAATTTAACTAATTTGCCTTTTAAATATATTATTCTAATTGCTCGTTTTAAACTTTGGCCACCTTTTACATCTGACTGCTAGACAAAAGCTAAGTATTTTTGGAAACCAAGATCTTCAGCTTTTCATATGTACAAATCAGATTGTCGTAAACGTGATAATAAGAACATTCTAAAATTTACACTTGCCGTTTTATGCAGACTATTTGGACAGATTGTTACCAGCATCATTCTTGTGTCTTTCTTAACTAAAGCGAAGTTTACCCCAACTGCTGTCTTGCAAAACATATTATATGTTCATAGTCATGATAACAATGAAAATAAAGTGAATCAAGTGTTTTAACAAAGATACCCTTAAAGTTTGTCGCATTCCGTACCGTAAGGTAAACGGATATATACCAGCAGACAACAAAACAAATGCATTATATAGTCATATAACAGTATGCATCTTCATGGCAACAATGACGTCTGACTATGTTTGTGATGCAAAGTTTTCACCACTGACGTCAATTTTACGCTGATTTGCCAAGTCTACAAACGTATTCAAATTTAATACATACTGCGACTGCTTAACACATACCATAACTGACAAGCGTTCCTTTATTAAGCCGGCAAGATGACCACGGAAATGCGTAGGCAATTTATCTCAGTAAAATAGCATAAAATTTGCATGCTAAGCAAGTCGCTAATCTGTACAGCGAAGCACTATAATGAAACCAATGGCACTTTTGGCATTTACATATATGCTAACGAAAGTTTATTCACTTTGATTTGCTTACATCTGAACATTGTATCATTCAACTGTTTTGTGGAGAAAGAAACACACACGTAATTCTCAACTGTATTAGGTAATGGGAATTATTCTGTGAAACCACCGCAACCCGGACGGAAAGACTCAAACATTCAATCTTGTTAGCGTCAATGCGTCTACCCAGACTTGAAACTGTGCGACAGACTTGTCTAGTGGTGAGATAAACCTTAATAGCAATCAATCATTATGGTATCTTAAAAATAAAAATAAAAAACAGTCAAAAAGATTACTATTAAATGCATTTTCTGTTCATAAATATGCTTAAATTGTAAACGGGCCAATCTGACTCAACAGGGCACAAAAGTATTAGATATAATGGCTTATCGTTTCGACTGATTTAAGGGTCTACATTTGCAGCACTTCGTCCCAATTTACTGTCACAAATACAATTATATACAGTATAATGGCCAAACACCAAATTCGAAATATTGTTGTATCTGTCATTTTTAGTTTGTCATTCTGCTGTTTTAAGCCGCAAACTCCATCAATATCTTTTTTGAATCTGGAATTTTCTTCGTTTAATTCCTTAGTTTCTGTTTTCAAGTCATCGTTCAAAATAGACAGCCTGTCAATTTCCTTTGAACTGAATTCGAGCGTTTGCTTCAATTTCTTCATTTTTTCATTTATATCATAAATCTGTAATTTTAAAATATTATTTTCTTCGTTTATCCTTTCTATTTCCTTTACGCTTGCTTTGCCTTCGTTTTGGCTTTTAAGTAAAGCGGTTTCAAGCTGGGATATCTGCAACTGCAGCTCTATAATTTTGCCATCTCTTTTCAGTTTATCGGCAACAAGCTGTTTCTTTTCCGATACTAAGGTTTGCAGCTCTGCCTGAGTTTCACCTTGCTTCAGTTTTATGGATTCAAGCTCTTCCTGATAAAGCTCGAGTTGTTTCTTTAAGCTCCTGATTTCTAACTCTAATTCATCTTTATTTTTAGTGAGGGTGCTAATTTTGTTTAAGCTTACGTCTAGTTTATGCTTTGTTTCCTTTATCTCAGTTTCAAGTGTTATCTTCTCTGATCTGAGGTCATTAATCAATTCATCTTGCATCCGTTTTGCAGCAACCAATGTATCTAATTCCTTCCGTAAATTTTGATTGTCTGTCACAAACTGATCTCGCTCCGCTTTTACGGAGTTTAGATTCTTCTCAATTGTTTCGTTTTCTTTCTTATAGTCCTGAAGTGTTAGGTTCAAATCATCTATTTCTTGTTGCTTTTGTATCAGCCTGTTTTCAGTCTCTGTTTTGCTAGTACTGAGAGCAAGATTTTCAGTTTTCTTGTCATTATTTTCTGTGATAAGAGCTTCCGTCAGTTTTTGGAGCGCGTCATACTTTTCTTCAACCGTTTCGTACTGATCTGTTGCCTCATCAATAATATCTTGTTCTTGATTTGTTAACTTACGATAACTCTTTTTGATATTAGTTAACATTTCTTTTGTCTCAAACAAAGCCGCCGCTGTAATAGTTGTATGTTCTGTCATCTTTGCCTTTAAATCTCTTTTCCTTGATGCAAAATGTTCTAACTTAGAGAATGTTGATTTCAGCTAAAATATAAAATTTGGTGATCAGATACAGCTGTAGGTATAGAAAGCAGATAATAAAACAATTATTTAAATTATATACTCTCCTCAGCGCAATGCGTGCTTGTAATAATTTGACATTTGTAACGCTTGCGTATTCTAAAGTAAATATTCAATATACTCTTACATAAATAAATTATAACAAGACTTATGATATTAAAAATTAAAAATGATCCTTGTACACTGTAGTACACCGTATTTTAGTGTTTGATTCAGAGTGCTCTCCAGATAGAATAACATATCAGTGGTCAGGAAATGATACAATAAAATTCAACATTTCCCCTACATTACCATTTTGGAAATATAAACAAAAAGTAAAAGGATTCGCAGTCCCAAACATATTGCCCGAACTCGTAATTCCTTTATGAACACTGACAACTCTGACTGAGTATTTTGATACACAGAAATCACTTCCATATAGTGGTGTGATCAGGTGCTCGCGAGAAGCAAATATGACCAGCCAAATTTAGTATACTTGCCTTGTCTATGTACCGGAAGGAACATACACTAATATTGAAGGTCTGTTAAGTGAATGTCCGATTGTGTTTCTGCCATATGGTAAACAAAATCGGATTTTTTTTCAGAAACTGCTACACTGTAGGAAGTCACGATGTCTTTCTCAGAACTTTAAATGTTGACACTACTGAATTTTCTAAACTATAGGCTTCGTACCTGGTCCGGCCTATCGGGGACCGTAAAATAAATGGGCTTCCTGATGCATCTACGATGATGCTTCTAGTACCTGTAACAGGATCTGATTATCATTTATTTCAGATCGGGTATAAGTTTTACGAATTCAGAGGTATTATGTTGACATAACTGAAAATTTATTTTGTTTGGACCTTAAGACACAACTCAACAACAACAACCAATGTTTTGCCTCACTGCTATCAAATATCATATCAAAAGCTTTTGTGAGAAATGTTAGGAAAAATCCGGTAAAGTTTTTTGTGTGTATTAAAGAATTCTGGTGACGTCCTTAAAATATAAGATGAAGAGGATTCCATGCTTCCAGTTTTTCCACACTCTATACCACTGTGTCCCATAATGAAATCAAAGAAAAAAAGATTTATCACTGTGTGTGTGACAGTAGAATTTAGAAGTGTATTGCTCCTCTGATCTTCTCTGTAACAAATTACACGATTTCTTCAAATTCTGTAGACAAAAAACGATATAGACTTAGGTCATGTCACAATGTATGTATAACCATAACCACTTTTGATTTGTGCTCCTCTTGTGGCTGATTTTTTTCTATGAAAGATATTTTCCCGACGTTTTTTTTCCTGATGATAAGCAAGTTAAAATAATTCAAGCATTTAACTCAACAATTTGGTATCTGGAAGACCTTCTAAATGTTGACAATCATCACCAGTCCTTACTTTGAAGGCATGTCAGTAAGTTCGTCTACCTGTAGGAAAAGCTAAAACCTCCGATACAGAAGCCCCGTATTTGGATTTACCTTAATCTGTTTACAGCTGATTTGCCCGTTTTTTCTGCGGGCGTATTATAATAGGCAGGTGATGTTTAATACTCGCAAGGACCTGATCAAACCTCTATTTTGGAGTCTATGTCTGTGTATCTAAAATATCTCGTAATTATCTTGTTCTTGTGTTCATGTTATTATTTTCTTTCGTCTTTTATGTGTATTGCAATTGTTAGTTCTGATCAGGTTACCGAAATATCACTAATCTGGGAAAATGCCGGGAGTGATCTGTTTTAATTAGTTCTTGACCAAGAGTTCTTGATCATCTCTTGTCTTTACATAAAAATGATCCGCGTCTAAATATACCTCATGTAAATTCCTTTCCCTTTCGTCTAAGTCTTTCACTAATTGTGCCAAAGTGGTCTGAGATTCCTCGTCATCTTTACCTTCTAAATCATCGCATTGATCTTGCATGTATTTCACATTTTCTTGCATGGTTTTATTCTGTTTTTGAAGTTCCAAAGCTCTATCTCTCAAAACCCTAAACTCGGCGTCAGTGGTGATTGTAAAATTTGAGCTTTGCGCCTGAATAATTAAAATAACACAGCGGTATTTTGTTTTTAATGAAATAAATACTCAACATAAAACAGTAACGGAAGTTACGACTGGCTTAGTATTTTTTTTTCAATTCGGTTCTGTCTTATTAATCTGCCAGTCTAAATGTTAACAGAAACAAGAGAAGGTTCAAAAATATATGGTCTATTACAAGTAAATGGTAGTTTATTTTACCAACAAGATATCGGTAATGTTTTATATATTTAACGAATACAATAAATGTCTCTATACCTAAATAGCATGCACCAGAATGCATTGCTTCCGACGGTCCGTTTAAATATATAATGTAATCACCGATATATAAAAATGATCTGTTTTATTTGTACGTCAATCAAACACGGACCCTCCTGGGGAACATCGAATGAGAATCGAAACAACACCAACGGAAATGTTTCGTTCATAGATCGCGCCTCTAAACTATCACAGTCATCTCCGACGGCGATGCTTAACGGGCATGAATTGACTAGCCATGGTGTTTACTTTAAGTCGAAAAATGTTATTCGGCCCTTAGACATGTTAGATTAATAAATTCAATAATATATAACTAGTTACAGACGTTTCGAATAATATGAAAGATATAACTGATGAAATGGATTTTAAGTCAGCTATCAGAACATAAAATCCTGAGCTCCTCTTACATGCATCATAGTCATGTCATTATATATTCCCATTGGTTTATGGCCTGTCAGGTAAAGAAAGCCACCAATTAAGAATTGACATTTGATTTTTCAGCGCTCATCGTGTGATAAAGCCAGTGGGCGGAGCTAAAATTCCATGAAGCGCTTCTTGTAGAATTTTAGCGACGACCATTGGCTTCTTCACACGATGAACGATTCTTATATTTACACTTTATTTAAGACCCTTCCTGTGCTTTTGTTGTGGTAATTTAATGTAGAATATGCAAATAATACGTCCAAGAAAAGACAGAAACGACGTATTTGGCCATTACGTTAAACAGCCGTCGCCATAACGTGGCGTCAATCGAACGTTACGTGGACCAATGAAGACGTTTTTTTACCTTAGACGTAACTTGACGACAACGTCACATGATCAACTCTCCTTCATCGGTATATAAAGCCAGTTGCTCTATACGGTTTATCAGTGGGAAGCTAGTGGCAAGTGTAATACTCGCCTTGTTAGTGACAAATTTCTGTAAGCACAACCCAACATCTAAATCATTTCTAATGATTAAGGTAAACCAGTAAGCTGAGTAACAAAGGAATAAGAAATAATTTGATTGCACAGATATACCCTTATCATGGGTTACATGTATAGGCAAATAATTATACAACAATAATGGTAATATTTAACAAAGCACACACACACACACACACACACACACACACACACACACATACATACACACGCATGCGCATACATAAACAATTACATCAATATAAACATTATTTGCTGTTCAATACAGTAATATCAATGGTTTGGGGTATGAGATTGAGACTAATTAGAATAAATATAGTTATACGAAAGGAACATTCTTGTAAAAAATTACCTACAGCTTTTATAACACTTTTGTCCTCATTTGTCATTATGTTAAGAAATGTTTTTGCCGGATCTGCACATGGAAAAAATATTTGAATGCTTCAAAATATCAAAAAGTTTCATCTTCTACAGTATTACATATATTACATAACCTATCTTCTACTTTTTCACCCAAATACCTACCCCATTCAATTCTAAGTCTGTGAGCACTAATTCTAAATATTTACACTTGCCACTGACTTCCAATTAATAAACTGTATAGAGCAACTTGCTTCATACACCGATGAACGACAGCTGATCATGTGACGTTGTCGTCAAGCGACGCCCAAGGTAAACAAACGTCTTGACTGGTCCACGTAACGTTCGATTGACGCCACGTTATGGCGACGGCTGATTAACATAATGGCCAAATACGTCGTTTCTGTCGTTTCTTCGATGCATATTTTGCATATTCTACATTAAATTACCACGAAAACAGCACAGAAAGGGTCTAAAAGAAAGTGTGAATATTAGAATAAAAATTAAATTTTTCAGCGTTCATCGTGTGAAGAAGCCAGTGGTCGTCGCTAAAATTCTACAAGAAGCGCTTCGCGCTTCATGGAATTTTAGCTCTGCCCACTGGCTTCATCATACGATGGACGCTGAAAAATCAAATTTCAATTCTTAAATGAAGTAATACATTTCCTTATACATATATCATGTATGTATTCAAGACATATTTCAAGTCCAAAATTCTGTTTCAAAAGTCTATATGTTCTTAATATTTTCTTTGTTTCTTCGCCTAACATTCGCTTTTTCCAAAATGATACAAATCTTTCATTGAGTTTACTCTTTATAGAGACGAGTAAAGAGTGAGAATTTAATGTACTATGGTTATTCCAAACATGAGAAAATCCTAGGTCATGCAATATATTCTTAACAAATAGTACCCAGAGGCATCTATCATTTGAACTATTTAATTGCTCTAAATAAGCTTACACTGATAGCTATTTTCGTCCTACGTATCAGACGCTCAGTGTCAGTCTCTTGTTTACTATAGGTGTCTTAAATGGCACCCGGTCGAATCACTTGTCTTTCATATTTAGAAGACATGCACAGCACAGCAAAACACTTAACATGCCACATGCTTTCGACGTATGACAACAATGGCAAATTCGCTTTGTTCAATGGCTTCTAAGGGAAAGTTACCTCTTCAAAGTGTGCGATTCCAAATCTTAGCATGCTAACAGTTAAACTGTGTTTTGCGCAGGCAGCCTAGTCCGCCTTTTGTTGAAAATAAATTTAGAGAACGAGCAAGTAACATTGTTTTGGTGAAAACACAAAGCCTTGAATGATAAAAAAATAAAAGCAGAGACATCAAAATCCGTTTCATGCAGATTTTTGATCCTTTTTTATCTTGTATACAGGGTTCTTGATAAAGTTATAGTTTACAGTAAACTCTCGTCATTAAGACCACACTAAAATTAAGACCATTTTATTATAAACACATGATTTTGCCAGGCCCAAAACGGTATTTTCCTTATGATTTTGCATTCGATATGAAGACCACCTCACTAGTAAGACCATTTTTAGGCAGTCAGTTTCTGAAGTGTATTTACTCTTTAAATTAATAAAGAGATTTTACTGTCACTGTTTTAACCACAGTTTGAAATAATCGTAATTGAGCTTTCTATTAAAACTACTACTGATCTAAGGTTACCTCTTTTATTTGTAATACTGCCTCCTTCGCTCCCTTATCATATAATAGAGTAGTCTGGTCTGTTAGAAGGTCTATCATAGAATTAGTGAAGTCCTGTAATTGCTGTGGCGTTGCCGTGAAGGTAGGCGAGTGCATAATTACATTTCTATTCTCTCTCACCTAATAATACATGGATAATTATTAAAATCTGAAAGAGTTCCTTCAAGAGCAGAGAATACGTTTACAAGAAGGAACATGGGTCAGACTACGTAGTTTTGGCTAATAAAGCCTCTTCAGTGACCCTGGCAATATCTGGTGACGAAACTAGAGAAAAACATACTGTATTATCTTAATCTCCATTGGACAGTCGATTCAAAGACTGATTAGTATTAAAAAGGGTCCAAATAATATATAAAACAATAGTTTAGAATATGAGTATAAACCAATCTAAAATTTCAGATATCTCAGAAGAACGAAAATAAAACAGATAAACATACTCAGGCCCAATTTCACGTGGCCGATAAACCGAGAATTAGGGCCGTTGGATGATTATTTTCATACTCTTCAGAATGAATTTCACGTGCAAAAATTATTTTTCATTGTGACTAAAACTACGGATAATTTTGAGCGACGAAAAATGGAACATTAAGGACTGACAAACCTTGATTCTGTGCGAAAAATGGATGACTATGATGGTTTTGTTAACATAAATGATATCTGTGATGCACAATAAACAACAACATGACAAAATAAACAAAGTGGTATGTGCAACAAGCGGGTGACTCAGGTCTACTTGGGCATCCGCCCAGTCTGATCAGAGTCATAGCTGTCCGCATGGAGCCAGCTAAGATCTTTAGCTATCCTTTAAGTGCACAGCCAAGACTCTAATCAGACTGAGCAGATACCCGCGCTGACCTGACTCTTCGCTGGGCGCACATGCCACTTTGTTGGTTTTGTCATGTCAAGGCTTATTAAAGTTTGAAAGAGCTCGAATAATCATTTTCAAAGACTTGACCCTTTTGTGACGATTACGATGGCACAGAATTTGTAGAACAGTTTTATTTCACAAAGACAGGCTTGCGAGACCTGGAGTGGCTCATAAGGCACCGGGTGGAGACCTACAACTTAACAGGGGAAATAAGATCATGCCGATGGACGTACTTGTTGTTACTATAAGGCACTCGGTAACGGATTATTTCTAAAGGGTCACTTCTGATTATTGTGCTTAGGCTTTACTTTTTTATGACAAGTCGGGGGGTGGTGGGCGGGGAGCGAAGGGAGGCATTAAGATTTGCCCCTATCTGCCCTTTTGCAACACTGTACACTTGTTGTGAACGTAATGAAGATAAGCATGTGGAGTTTTGGTTGAGATAAAATTAATTTGAATTAATTTTTTTTTTTAATGTTTTAGGTTTTTAAGTTTGTGTAATCAACTCGTTCCAAGTTTTAAATGCATCTTTTTTTCAAAGCTTGCATACTTGTTACGAACATAATGACAATGCAAAATATTTGATAAAGTAATAATATTTTGACTGAATTATGGCCTTCCAAACTTAGCCATCTTTAGGTAGCTTTCTTGCACTATAGGGTATAAAGTGTGTGTAGCGGAACTAGTTCTATACTATATCAGAGGGCACCCGATTTAGTAGAGCAGCTGAACTAGCGCTACTTCAGACGAAACCACCCTTTAGTTGTGCAGCTGAAAAAGCGCTTATTCAGAAGGAGATGTTTGCATGAGGACAGAGAAAAAGAATTTGGTGACTTCTGAAGTACAAGTAGCACTATTTTCGCTGCGCTTCTGAAGGTTAAATGTCTTCTGAAGTTAAGCTGTGCTACATAAGAGTGAAGTGGTCTAAACTAGCCTAGTTCAGCTGCGCTGCAAATAGCGGATGTTATCAGGAGTGCCGTTTTTCCGCCGCACTACTAATATAAACGTATCTTTACCAGACGCGCGTTTCTGTAAGCTTTTGATTGCAAAATATATTGGGAATACTTCGGTAGGCAACGGCCAAACATTTATTGATGCCTTCTGCGAGACACAGTAGCTGCAGACATCCTGTAAGAGTTATCTAAGTATTAAATAGAGAGCACAGGCGACCCCCACTGGGCCTTTTCAACCGATGCGTACCGAAGAAGGCAAGAGCTAAGAGATCCAAAGATTGATGTCTGCATAATGGTGCTAGATAGCCTGCGCTGCCAACGAATAATATCTTCTGAGGCAGCCCTAGTTCTGCTGCGATATCTTGCGGCGCTATAGTCGTGTGTTCTGAAGTTGATCTGATCCCCAGTGTGAGTAAATTTTTCATGTTTTCCATACGCAAGAAAAAAAAGCTTGGCAAAATCATGGTTTTGCTGAATCATGTAGATTTTGCACAGTCACGTGAAATCGGTTTAAATCGTGGTTTTAAAGACAGTTCAGCGAAGTCGCCACCGCAGTTTAAATCACCAAGAAATAATTCGCCGACGTGAAATTGGGCCTCAATGTATTGTACTACATGTATCATATTGATTGGCTTTTATGAGTGAATGCTTTTGTTTTTCAAACATATCGAAATAAGACTGTAATTAGGAAGAACATCACTCGCACAATTATGCTGATGGGCCGCAGCATGATAAAACCAACAAAATTGCATCTGCGCCTGGCGGAGACTCACATTAGCCTAAGCACGCGTTTAATCTGATCAGAATACTATCTGTGTCTTTGACTTATAGTTAATTTTCCACGGACAGCAAACTAAAACTCTTATCAGACTGGGCGGATGCCAAGGCTGGTCTGAGCTTTCGCCGGGCTATTCAATCATTTTCTTGTTTCATCAAGATGCGGCTGATTTAACATTTAAATTTTTGTAGACTATATGCTTTGTCCGTCTATCTCTTTATTAAATAGGCAAACAAGAATAACAGTACCTTACCTTCTGGATGCTTTGTTTATTGGAAATAGCCAGGTATGGAACCGAGCAATGTTCAATGAAATTTAGAATTGCACTTAAGTCTGTATCTTCTGCTGTTTGGATGTTTTTGTCCTGTCCAGGATTCATGTACACCTTTGCTACTTCCCATTCGCTTACTGGCCAATTTGTAATGTTTGAGTTTTCCCAATGGTTTTTACTAAACATGAAACCACCAGAACAGACGCTGACCAGTTCATTAATGTAAAGCTGGCAGTCACGACAGCCCGGGAAACAAGTCATTGTCCAGTTGTGCGTGTTACTTGAACCGGGAATAGTATGGTTATACTTGGCCCTTGAAACGGAAATATTAGGGCACATGTTGGTATAAGATGACGTATTCTGAACGTTGTGCTTGATTCGCTGATGCAAAACTCGACTTCTGCCAGAGACAAATGACTCGAGGCCTTTCTTCGCAAAGCCAATACATGTTCCAGTCTGGACCCATCGTACATACCCCTCCTCTTCCAGCGCCTTGTCCAGATTCGGTACAGGGTTTGACATACTTTAAGCAGCGTCCATGCGTAACTCAACAAGTCTGCAAAAGATGTTACAGTGTTTGAACTGATTGATCACTGTGACAAAGACAGAAATTAATATCAAACTTACCTGACAAATGAAGGGACGGAGAAATATCATCCGGACTATAGGTAAAACGACTTGTACCTGCTACGTGTACCACGATATCAACGCTTCATTTTACCTATTAATACAACGCTACATGGGCAGAGCCAAGCATATTTTCCCTAACAAATGAGCATCACGAATTCAAAACTAACAAATACATGTTTATGCCTTTAGCGGGGACATGTTCAAATCATACCGTCCTTCCATATACCTTCGAGTACGTAACGTGTGGTTGCGTAATTGCTACAAAACCACCTAAATAAATTTTGAACTAACCTAAGCTTTCGACGCCCAAGATCAAAGTCACAAGCAAGGTTAAAGTTAAAAAAATACTCCATGATAACTCAAGGATCACTGAACCGATTTTGATAAATCTTTAACTGAAGATACCCGATAAAGTCAAGGCTTGTGATTTCTTCCTTTCCTGTAGTCTAATGTTTTCAAGAGAATTTTCTAGGTCTTTTTGACAGAAAGGTAAGGTAAACACTATAATAGAAGAAATTATTAAGACCAGAGTCATCTGATATCAACTGCATGGTGCCAATGTCACAGATTTTGAAATTGCAACAGAGTGGCATTGAATATCCTTGTATTTCTAAATCCTTAAACAGAATTGTCTGACTGGGGCACTCGGAAGTTTTTTGAGAATTGTCCGTCTGTCTACCTATTGATATTTACTCTAAATGTTTACTTATAAGGCGGAGGTAAGTGCTGCAAACAACAGAGTTTCAGACAATTTAAATGGCTCCATATGGTTATATACTTATTGACAAAAAAAGAAACGTGCCTTTAAAATTGAGCTTCGACATGAGAAAACCAATATAAATTTTGTGCGCCCTGCGCAGACTCAGATCAGCCTGGGCACTGCCCAGCCTGAAAAGATTGTGCTAAGCACTTAAAGGGTAGCTAAGGGACTACGATACCTCCATGCGGACAGCTAAGACTCTGATCAGACTGGGCGCATAACCACTTTGTTGGTTTCGCGTGTCGTGGCTCAAAAATACCTACTCAGAAAAATACCAACTATGGAAATTCTGAGCATGCGACTTGATATCTCTTCAAAGTAGGATATCACTGAACATTTCATCAAGATATTATTAATGCTTTATGAAATACAGTATGTCGAAAATATATAAAACATTATACTGAACAAACAAATTCGGTGAATTTATTCCCGCCGACGTGGGCCTGATTCGTTTATGGTTTACTTTATGTTTCATAAAATTTCGTTCACTGGTTACTTAGTTATGGCTGAACTTGTAAATTGTTAATGAAATTAATGGCAATAACTCAGGGATAAGAGAGGCATAAGCTGAAGCTGTTCTTCTTAAACACTTGCCTCAGCAACACTGCACTATGATGATACAATTTTAATTCAGTTACAAGAAATTTTGTTTAACGGTACCTCAATTATGGCTAATATGTGGATTTTTAATCAATTCAAGAGCATTGAATCATATGCTACTGAAGCGACTATGACAAAACTTAATGTGAACTGCTCTGTCAGGACAATACATACATGTAAAGTTTCATGAAGTTCCATTTATTGAATACTCAATTTGTTGATTTTAAACCAATTCAATGGCTATAACTCATTACTTACTGAAGCAATTCCGACAAAACGTAAGATGCACCAATGTTTTGTATTGATACATATTAAATATAAGTTTCAGAGAATTCTGTTTGTTACGCAGAGGGTTTTACACACGGGTGTAGGGCCTAATGCGTCGCCAGGACGGCGGAGGGTGACTTCCGGTTAATGGTGTTATCGACCAGTGTACTACATTAACAAGCCGGGCCGGGTAGCGCAATCGGTAGGGCACCTGACTCGTAAGTCAGAGGTCCTGGGTTCGAATCCCGGTCTGGCCACATACTTTCGTTTCTCCTTCCGCTGATTCAAGAAGGGCAAGTTGTCAGTTACTGGCGAAAGTATGTGCACTTAGTACTGGTTAACCGCTTAGGAGGTCTAAGCCTGCCCAGGAATAGTGTGGTTAGGTTAACTGACCGTCCCGACATGACCTTAGTTGTTTACCGTGGACGTTAAGCATCAAATCAACCAACCAACCAACTACATTAACAAGGAAACTCTAACAACGTTAGAATTTTTGAAATTTATATATATGGTAATGTAAGTTCTATATACAAACAATACAATTTACAACTGACACAACTACAATGATATATAACACATATCAGTTCATGTCGCTGGCCCAAGTAAGGTGTTTGTTCCAAATCTGTAATCGACCTGCGTATGTTACGCAAATCGATTACCGTCTGACGTCAACACCCTCGGCTCAGCGCCATGAACTAAAAAAAATATACAAAGAACAAAGACGTAAACTGAGCTCAACAACGAAAACAATAAGGCCTTTATACCGTTGCCGGCGATCTTAGACTGGTCACTCCCTGGGTTATATCAGGGACCAGTCTATATATTATAGGAAATCACCTAGTACTTATTCCACATCGCGCACTTATGGATAAATTTTAGCAAGTACTATTGACTCGTTGATACACTAATGGACGAACACTACTGGTTCATACTGTCCCACTTGCTATTCAGCAACTAATTACTTCAACGACAGTGGTTGACTACGCCTGAGATTCACGCGTCCCGCCTGGGCTCGGGATACTCGCGTAAGTTACGTCGTAGTTATACTTCTACCGGGGTTGGTATTAACCTGGAGATGTAATATGGTATCTCCAGATGAGAAGTGGCTTTCAGCCCAAACAGTTGACTGCCGGACTTGAAGTGCCTAAAAATAACAAACTTACACTTAATACATTATAACAACATGATAATAATACGTAAGACCTGGGCGTGTCTTGGAAATACCATACAACGCACACGCCAGCCGTGTCACTAGACACAACTCGCGCACACGATGTGAAGCTAAAATTGTGCTAACCAATTCCGTCAATGAAGAAACGCAGATCCTACCAAACATGTGCGTCGAAGGATCTGACGTCAAACATTGTCAAGAAGTATACTGACATCAACAGGTATCACCATGACATGTCCCACATAAAACATGAATGATCAGTTTACATTAAATAGAATTACCAAAAATCAAATTGCACATGTATTAATTCACTTCTTTAACTTAAGCGTATGACCATTTGCCATAGAATACATCCTTTGAATAGCTTAATAAATGTTTCTAACACATTTGGGGTCATAACGTTTGATCTGACATCATGACGCCAAGATGTCATACCATATGATGTCATCTAGTGAAGGCAAATCAAACGTATGACGACCAAATGTTACCGTCATAATATAAGGAAAAAACCTTAATGCGGTGCATGCCATGACGTCAATTGACGTAGAGTAAGTAAATTAGTTCCATTACAAATCAATCTAATTCTATAGGCCACGTATACATGAAACTAATGTAAAAAGTGCTGACGTCGCAATAACATGAATGCAACTGACGTCACTCGACGTCAAATATACGTACACCAGTGCAACCTCCATCAGTGTTACAAACTATTTCCGTAATTTACAAAACTTCCTAAAATACAAATTCCATGCGCAGCATGATCATTATCATCGTAATCAGACGATACACTTTAATCATACCATATCAATCAGAAGTCACGTTTTTCATTCTTAGCCAAACCTATTCTGAACAAATATAATAAAACTTCACCTGTCAGATCCGATCAGCTGAATCTAGGCACTATAATATCCTTCCTTATGGAATTTCAAAGCCACTTCTAAAAATGCTTTGAATTCAACAATTATAGATAGTAAATCTATAGCTTGGCCGTTTCACCTTAAAATCATGCAAATCGTTTTAACAGTGAATATGCCATGTGGGTATAGTAACCGCCTAAAATAGATATACTGGAAAACTGGAAAATAAAGTGAATTTATAAGTCTTGAAGCGGGTGAAAATTGATAACTTTGTCAAATAATGTCCTATACCCACAAAAATTATATTGGACCATTTAGGAACAAAAAAATATCTAAATGAATGTTAGAATACGTAAAAAAGACAATCCTGACCCGAAATATTTCACGAATAAGTATCAAAAGCGGGAACTCAGCTTATGTGCACATACTGTATGGAGAAAAAAATACTTCGATTAAGATACGACTCACCAGTTACTGCTGCGTGACAAATAGCCACAATTTCGGTAAATGTTTTATTACCACAGTTACCCTAAAAACTGTAGCCCTACTGATTGAACAGAATTAAAAGGAATTTCGACTTGACACAGTCGACGATCTGATCCATTTCGTAACACTATTCATTGATAACTTAGTTGCGGTTGATTTTGCTATCTTAAATTAATTCAAGGGTATTAACTCAGGCACTACTGATGGCAGTCTGATGAAAGTTTATGTTCGTCAAACTTGTACAATAAGAGTGACCTTCCCTATGTTGAAAATAAAAGGAAGTCTTTTTACCGTAATACCTCAAAAAGCATTTGAGCTGGGATGATAATATTTCATATACAGATTGGTGGTGAGATGTGAAAGAAATGATTAACTTTTGGGCAAGTTCTGTCAAAATGACGAAGTGATGCCCTTGTTTGAATTTGGCATTTTTCCAACTTCTGAACCGCTTGACATAGGAAGCTGATTTTTATATATTGTTTGTTCTTAATATGTAAAATATTTTGGTAAAGGTTAGATAACTGCATTTAGTAATTACGGAGTTATTCCCATGATTGTCAGTACTGAACCGCTTCTGGGCACCACTGCTAAACCTGACCACCCGTTCCGTCTTTAGACTAAGACTTAGAAATTTAGCTAAAACTAGATTTTAACTATATATCAAGAGAACTGTTTTAGCTAGGATACTTAGCATGCAACTGGGAATCAGTATGTGGATAATCTTATTTATTTAGGAGGAATTACCATGAAAAGTAACAGTAATGTGCCCCTTTTCAGGCTTAGACATCCAAAGTTTGACTATTATAGTGGCAAGCATATGGTCGGGGGCTTAGCATTTCAAAAACACAATTTCTAGTTGCTTTTGCTCTGCTGTTTGTCACTTTTGTATCACTTTTTAAAACAGTTTCAATTTTAGAATACCAGTGATGTGAATGCATTTACATGTTTTCTGCAAAAACCATATAAGGAAACTGAAATGTTTCCACCACTATATATCCCGATCTGAAGGAGACATTTTGTTAAAAGTTTCAGAGAATAATTTCAAATGATATACGAGTCAACTGAAAAAAAGTTCATATTTTTTCCTTAAAGAGAAGACCTCCTTGGAAAAATGCTTTATCCTCAAAGAAATTAACCAGGAATCCGCTTCGTTCCAGAACATGGGTAATCGATATTTTGTCGTTTTAAAAGCATGCAAACTAATTGGATGTTGTCGAGTATAAATGATTTCATCCTTCACAATAACTTAAAAAGGCTGTAAGTCTAATGTTCTTTTCCAACAAAATTATATTCCCTTACTCATTTTGTGATTAAGGGGATTTGTTACGCATATGAAAAAGATGATTTGTGACTGAGGGGACTGTGGCATATAGGATCGGAGTGCGTCCGCTACGAGTGCCCATAACGCTTTGGTGCTCGTAAGTGGCTGTTTTAGGTAACATTATTTTTATGCCCCATACCATTTATTTCTTTTCAGAACACGACATTGTGCTTGAGGAGATAAGTGGCCGGGAATCCGGGAACCCGCTTCTCCCGCTCTGACGTTCGACAAACACGATTCTTACAAAATAATATTGACTATCTTGGATCAAAATATTTTATGGTATACGGGTATACTTCAATATTTTTTGTCTGCCATTTTACAAAGAGAAACAACTTTCATGGGTTCCTGTTAGATTCCCCTGGTTTCATTGCCCTTCTAAAATTGAGTCTATTTTTTATAGGAAAGAATATGTTCTTGTGCAAGCGAATTCGTTTCTTTAAGAATCAGTCCCTATTGAAAAAGGAAGTTACTGGAAGAGTTCTCTCTCTCTCTCTCTCTCTCTCTCTCTCTCTTCTGGAGATGTGCATTAAAACCACCATATGACATGTCTGGAAATACTCTCTTGAAAAAATCACAAAAAATGAAATGTACATTAGAAATTACTTTGTTCTTCTGGATTTAGCGCATTTATTTTTCATCCGTTTTTAGTTTCGGCTATGTTGTGTAAATTTCAAAAAATAAAAAAAAAAGACTCGCTATACTTCCTGCTTTGAATGACACATGTGTCACGTAGTATGTATGATGTGTAGCTTTACTATGAATCCCTTTTTTTGATATAATAAACTTTGATATGACTTTATCGATTTTTGTGATATCACTATTTCGAAAACGAAAGCACATATATTCGTGATATCACTAATTACATACATTATGCGACATCACTTAATCGATTAAGTGTGTGATACAATAAATTGCTTTTGTAATATCATTAAATCGATTAAGTGATATTATATAATAGGAATGAATAAGGGCTATCGCTAAATGAAATTGGTGTTGAATATTTAGAATTTGTGATACCAAAAAGTGGATATAATTTTGTGATATCACTAATTCGATTTCAGTGCTATAAAAAAGTAGCTATGATTTAGTGATATCACAAGCTCGATTTTGTGATATCGCTGTTTCTTTTTTGTGATATCACTAATTAGGTTTTTGTGTTATTACTAAATCGCATATAATTTGTGACATCACTAATTAGATTTTGTGATATCACATTTAATAAGAGGGAATTTATAGCAAAACAGGAGTATTTTGTTGTAAATATCAGCGACCGAGTCATTTTAATCTAATTCAAAACTAAAACTCAAATTAAATTTTTGCCAAAACTTCAGATACAAGAAACAAGATTGATCTATAAATTAAAGAGATAAAGATAAGGAAAAGGTTAACGGACGGATGGACGGACGGACACCAGTGCCATAACGTTACACGTCCCTTTTTTTTTATTCGAACAGGCTTATACGAGGGATGATCAAAAAGTTCCCGGAAAACTGCTGTATTCTTTTTACTATGTTACTTTCTTCAATGAAATTTCACACTAGCCGACTTTAATGTATTTGTGATTTATATCAATCAAAACAACTGACGTATACCGTACCAGTTTCATGCACGCGCTACCAACGTAACGACCGGTTACGTGACTCGGCCCCGCTAACGTCACGTTGCATTTTTATCGTTTCTAATAGCAATTTCTGAATGTTGTATAGGTGTTACTTGTGTATAGAAACATTAATTGATTCACTTGAACTCAGAGATATATGTCTTACCTTGATGCTCATTACAAAATTTGTAAGCTATTTTCTTATTTTCTACGAAATGATGTCTAAGTTTAACGAGCCTTTTATTTATTAAATGTGTTGGGTGGGGTAATTCAAGAGCAGATAATTTGCCTTACGTTATAAACTGGAATTGTTGTGATCAAGTTTCATAAACTTTAGATAATGGCGATTCGTTAGGAATGTGATGTACGCTTTTAATCGAATTATTCCAGCAATACGACAACACAGCTTGATACCTGCAGCAGCATTGCTGTCTATCAAAAGTCTTTTCAACTAGCAGCAAGGTCACATCGGCAAACTTTGTCGAAATTCAGCCATAGTCCTAGGATGGTCCTTTTGTATAAGTAGTTTCATGTAACACACTCTTATAAATACTACATATAGTAGTAATAAACTAATATGCCCTTAATTATGACAAACATGGCCGATACATCATTACTGCCGGATGAGTTAGACATTTGCTGGAAGCTTATCATACTGCCGATTTCAGGTTTTGTTGTCGTATTGCTGGAATGGTTGGATTGAAAGGCCTAAATCATATACCTAACGAATAGCCATTATCTCAAGCTTATGAAACATGATCATAACACGTCCGTTTTGTAAGGTAAAGTAAGATATCTGACCTTGAAATACCCCACCCCACATATTAACTCATTCAAGGCTACGTTAGACTTAGCCATCATTCCGTAGAAGAAATCAAAACAACTTACAAAGTTTGTAATAAACATCAAGATAAGATACATATTTGAGGTTTATGTAAAGTAATTCTTGTTTATTTAGATAATTTGTATCTGAGCAACGTTTAAAGTTTGCTATTAGAAACGGTAAAAATGCAACGTAACGTTAACTGGGCCGGGTCACGTTACCGTCCGTTACGTTGGTGGCGAGTGCATTAAACTGGTTAGACATAAGTAAACTATTCTGTATGAAATGAATCACAATTACATTAAGGTTGCCTAGGATGAAACTTTATTGCAGAAAGTTAAATAGTAAAGAGAATACAGCATTTTTCCGGGAACTTTTTGATCATCCCTCGTACATGTAAACTAACAACTAGCGTAACATATTTAAGAACGTAGTACGGCCAATATTGTAAAAAGTAAATGTATGTAGTAAAAGGTCGGTCTTTGAATTGACTGCCCAGTTAAAATCAAGAAATTTTAGTGTGCTTTTCTCTGGTTTCGTCACCAAATATTGTCAGGGTCACTGATGTGGCTTTATTAGCCGAAACTACGTAGTCAGGCCCATGTTCCTTCTTCTGAATGTATGCTTTGCTCTTCAAGGGACTCTTTAACTTTTTTTTTATTTTGGAGTGTGTAAACTGGCCAGTTTAACTGGTACGAACCTTTATGCCTAGTAGTCGAGTGCACGGTTTATTATCTTATGGTCGCGAGTTGGACTTCCCGTCTGAGCGCTCGACGATTTTATTTACAGGTTCTCTCCGCCTTCTATAATTGTACGCAAAACTCTTCCTTGGTAACGACGTTATAAGAGCTACAAATATTTAATAGCGTCGGACCAGGAAGGTTAAATCTTTTACCGAAAATCGAAACTGAAACTCAGTTTAATTATGTACCAAAACTTCAAACATAGGAAAAAAAGTGATGACAATAAGAGGTGAACATACATACATAGTGCAAATCAATAAGCCCGATATCGCCAAAAAAGCTGCATACATTGTATTTCTAAACTTCGACCGCAGTTTCACTGAAATTTACAGACCGAATTTTAAGCTTTGGTTGGTTGGTTCTGTGCTTAACGGCTCTTTGAGACAGTATTTGAGTCTGCATCAAGCCGTCCTCCCAAAGAGACGCAGAACGAAATGATATGAAATAGGGGTGAGAAAAATGTCAAAATTACCCCCTCCCCCCAACTACTGCAAGCACAGTAGGTCCTTGCTCTACTAAAATCCGAATTAGCAAGACGCCCCAGCACGGAAGTATACCAAGCACCATTGCCGGATCGCAACCACCCCCAGCATTACTTTGCAGGGCTCGCACGGGTAGAGATTTTGTACCCTGTCACGCGAGCTATTTTTACCCGTGGTACCCGTTACCATAGCATTTTGGGCGTATCCACAGTTAGAAAACATACGTTTAGATCAAATGATTAGTAAGATAATTGTCATCTGGACACGTGTTCATAGGTAGAGTACGAAAAGGTAGAATTCTTCCTGTGACAATATACAAAAATTGTTTGGTAATACGTGTATATGACTGCAATTTATTCAAGATAGTCACACTAAACTTGTTCTGTTTGCTTGGAATTCTGCTGAAACTGAATATTTATATACTAAATGATAATAACCATTGGGCAATGGGTAGTAAATTTATACCCGAATAATTTGTCTACCCGAACCGAACTCTGGTACTCGGGTACTCGTCCCAGCCATAGCAGTAAGCGTAACGTCCTTGATAACGTTAATGTATCACTCGACATTATTACATAAAAGTTACCTGAGCTGCAAACCCGTGTTTTGATGGGCACAATTATATACATTAACAAGGCGATTCAATCGCTGATAATGACCGGTTTTGCCGTTTAAATTATTATGCAAGTTTCAGAATACAGACGCTAGCAGGTAGTTTCCGGTGGCAGTTATTGATAATTTAAGACAGGTGTACTGGGGTTATACTGATTCGAAAATCGTGAAAATGAAGAACAGGCTACATCGAAGTGAAACAGTTAGACAATATGATTTATGAGCTTCTACTTCATGTCTGATAAAAATTCACGATAGCGCGTGTAAGTTATAGAGAGAGACAAGACCGAAAAACAGTACATTAAACTTATTTTTGTAGCATTGTGGTTGATGTTATGCAATAATTGCCATCAAGCATGTATTTTTTTATTTTTTTACTCAAACCTTTACCAGGTCCCTCGTGATGTTTGATCTTTAAAGATAAAACTGTACGCTTCCGTTTATCGTTGTCACTCGTGCACCCGAAACCTTTTCTTTAGTAACGGTGTAAATCTATTATAGCATTACATGATCGCTTATACGGTATCAATATTAGCGTACGACGTGGAAAATCAATAATGAATATTTAAATGAAAACGAAACTAAAACTCAAAAATCTTTCAAAAAATTCAAAAGCAAGAAATGAAAATTGATTTTAAAAACAATGGTCTTACCTGTTTTTTATGAAATGATTGATCTTCTACCTGTGTGTGGCTGGTTATATACCGATGGTTTAGTTGTCGTTTTAACTTAAGCGTGTGCAACAGAAAAGTTGACCTTCCAATTCATAGAAATGCGGTTTAAAAATAGCTTGTAGTAAAAAAAGAACATCGAGCACAAAGTGGTACTTCTAGGTTACCACATATTTTGAGGGTAAAAAACTGCATTAAGTATATATAGTTTATTGTACATGACTACAGTCTTGGGGGAAGCAACTATGTCATGTTTTTGTTCTCCTCACATTTCAGTAGCAGTCAATTCTTAAAGAATAGTATTTTCTCCTCCTCTAGGGGGCATACGCTTTCCTTTTAGAGTAGACACCATTTTGGAAGGATATGATTTCAATATGTACACAAGTATTTGAGAAACCAAAAGGTGCAGCAACGGCATTATAATATAGTATTAAAGTCTCCATAGTCCTATCGCCATAATCTGTAATGAAAAAGAAATGTCTTACACAAAGCATTATGAAAAGAGGTTATGGTGAGGTTGGAGTAATTCAGCGCCGCCATGCGGCAGTTTCTGCCGCAACGTTACGTAATGACGTCAAACGTTCCGTCTGAGAAAAACAAGATGGCGTAAACATTATCCGCTTCTGTGATTACATGTTCTACATGGTCTGATTACAAAATGCAAAGAGGCTGAGCGCTGGGTGAAATTAAAAGGAAATAGAAAGTGTCGTAGAGAAGAAACTGCAAAAATATAGCAAGTTACTACAAGCGGGAAAGCTTTTCTCTTGCAGTTTCTCATCAGTTTGTTAGATGGAGTTCACAACTGCTGTTGCAATAATTTTATTACAAATTTCATAGGGCCTACGACATAGCCTCATGAAATTGAAATGAGAAGTCAGATCACTGTCTACACTTCGACCACGCATTTTAGATTTCCGCCTCCAGCGGTTCTCGAATCTGTGACCGCTTGATCAGCAGGCCAGCGCTTAACCTAATGAGCAACCGAGGCTCCTCGGGTATTATCACAGATAGATGGATGGATGGATATCTTACGTCCTTTTAACGGTAATTCAGTTATATCAGGACCATGGTAATATGATAATGAAAGGCTGTGTGCAATGGGGTGTTATCATACCACCCACACCTAAAATACTAATCGGTTAGAATTACGCCACGCTGTAGTGATATTAAAAATTTAGCGTTTGAACAACGCCAATCAGCCGTATCAACGTCGATACAATGTCAGCAGGACCTTTTATTAACGTTGATAAATGCTGCATTTCTTTTTCCTTGCCTTTCTTTAATTTTTCTGTCTTTCATTTCTTCCTTTTTTTATCAAGTGTATATCAAAGAATCGTTTCATTGAATCTCCTATTCAAGCTGCATTTTCACAGTCATTTTCAGAGAGACAGAGAGAGAGAGAGAGAGAGAGAGAGTCGCCCATGTCCAGTCGCAGTTCAAAATAGTATAGGTTCTTTCTTGGGTTGGGTCATGTACTGGAAAACTTGACTCGCTCACACTGTACAAACGGCAAGGGACAAGAGAATTGTTCAAATGTCATAACACGCGGAAGCCCACCCTCAAGCTGTTGCTTCAGAGAGTTTGTCAGCTCAGGTGCGCGTAAACTGTATGGAAGGGCATAATGACAATGTTTTCGATTGCTTTTTCTATCATTATTAAAGAAACGTTAGCCAAGGCGGCTAATGCAGTGAGAGAAAATGCACTACACCCGCTTTCCCGAGGATGACAATCATGAGTGACAAAAGTCCTAGACAAATTTTGCCGGGATCCTACTATAAGCGACGCTTGATACGTGGCGCGAAAAGTAAAGTAACGTTAACGTCACCATGCGGGACGTTAACATTTCAGTCTAAAGCGACAGTACGCAGGACATTTTATGCACTCTAGCTCGAAAGTGAAATCGGCGACCTACTATTTTTATTGCTTTAATGTAAACTTCTATCATTTGGCCATACTGTGTTAGTTTTTAAAGAAAAAAATGTGTTTTGTTTTCTCAGAATGAAGGTTTTTATCCAAGAGATACGTGCAAAAAAAGTGCGTTTTCCATAGAACGCCATTATAACGTCGGGTCGAAAACGAGGAAAAATTGACGTTTTCGAGGTCAGCTATCTTGAAAACGACAACGGCGACACCCCCTTTTTATTATATTTTCTGAAAGAGGGACTGAAAATGCTCAATATAGGGAAGTATGAAGAAAATCATGTGTTTTGTCAATTACTCCCACCTCACCTTAAACCATCACGTTTGGTGATAAAATATGGCTTGATAGGATGTATTGAGTCATATACTTGTACCTAGCAAAAAAGGCGAGGAAATTGATTTTTTAAAATGACAAATTGCTCCACAAAACGCAACTGTCCTTTGATGGTTTCCCGTTTAGTAATGTTACATACAGTGTATCTATAGGCGGCATAGTGAATAGGTCTCCACGCCTGTACATTGTATTTTTACCATTTTATTTATGGTCACGAAATCGAAAGTAGGTCATATTAGTTGCCAACTAAAATGACCTAATTCATGTTTAAAACCTGTTTAGGGTAAACTCAAGGGTGTTTCACTTGCCTAGAAGCAACTTAGTTTGCTTAATTGCTGAATAAAATGTGTTTGTTTGTTTGTTTGTTTTGTTTGTCTAAACATTTAAGATTCGTTGTGTCTTCCTATTTAGGCGTCATTAAAAAAAGGTCGTTGTGGTCTGTGATCTTTCGCATCTGAAGTAGTCCTTTTGTTAAGATTAATTGAAGATTAACTGAAAAGTATGTAAAGTTTATTACTCAAACAGCTGCAGTTATTGCCACATCTGAATTGCCCAACCATCTCCAGGCTACGCCCATTTATTACCATAAAATCATATCTCCTAACTAGACGCAACAAAAGGGGTAATTTAGGAATCAAATTTTGCATAAAATACTGATACTCATTAGAATCTCCTTGTTGTTATGTTGCTCAGAATCTCCTCGCCGAGGCGATTCCTAAAGAGTGCACTCAGCATTTGTATTTTTTGAGATGTTTAAGAAAATAAACCCTTAAATACTTTTTCAAGTTAAGTATTTGTTTTATTATTAAATTCACGCCTGGTAAACTATCACAGGTACCTCCGCGGAGGTACCGATAAAAAGTTGTGACAGGCATCCGGAGCTACCTGCGACGGTCCAAAAATAAACAAAAAAGGGTAGGTATTCATCTTTTTTGATAAAATACATTATAACCAGGGAGTTTATTGAAATCAAAGAATGCTATTCGACCCTTATATACATAAAGTTTTGTCCCACAGTATATCCCCGGGAACTTTACATATATACGGAAGATATGACTTTTGAAATGGCTATAAGGTGAGTCGAAAGCACACAAAACAAGAACAAATCGGTTGTTTTGGGTCCTTAATGCACTTTTCTTACATAAGAATCTACACTGACGTAAAGTAAACCTCCTTGCCCAAGTATAAATGCCGATAAACTCCGAATAAGGCTGGATCGGTAAAAAAACAACTGGAGGTGCCTGTGACGGAGGTGCCTGTGATGTAAGAAAATATAGCAAAAATCTGAAGATTTATAGCGGTTGCAAATATTGATATTCTTCATCTCTAGACCACTGCCTTGAAAGAATCGGTCATTCAACGTCGCAATAATCTACCATAATGCGAATATCAAGCATATTTTTGTTAAAACGACAGACAGTGATCATGAACTTACACAATCAGATTCTAAATCCTGCTCTCAAAACCAAGATGGAAGTAAGTATACATTGACGATAGTTCATAAAAGGCACGTATGGTAAATCGAATAAAGAGCTCTTTCCCAGACAGGTGGAAATTCACCTACCCCAAATGAAAACAACGCTAACTTCTGTTTTACCTAATTTATATTTTAAATTACAAAACAAACCATAAAGCAAAGTGGGCAGCATACCTTACTTCCAGAAGACTACAAACAAGCGGACATAAGAACACGTAACATTGATGCTTCACAACAGAAATCCGAAATCCAAAGCAGATCATCTCAAAGAGTTATTACCCGTTTTGTTTCCATATCTGTTAGTCAAACATTGACGAGTTGTACGTAGCTGTTGAAAATTTGCTGCCTAGTTCAGTGTTAGAATAGTTATGAAATGCGCTTAAACTAGAGGCAACGTTTTTGTGAATGATGATACATGTAACTGCCTGTTAGTCATTCCAAATCGTTAGAAATTGTCGAGGTCACACGCCATGTGTTTGCAAAAACAACAATGTTTCGGAAGATGACTTTTATGTAGTAAAAGTGCTCTTTTGTTAACAAATTCGATGCAGTGGCTATTCGGAGACTTTAAATTACACATAATTTACAAAAAGATTCCCATAACTTTAATATACTAAAAGGTGTAATATTGAGAACATGTCAACTGCTGATGATGTAATATGTAGGCCTTACGGATGTATTTGGATTCCAGCGCCAACAATTCAAAACTAGCCAGACTGAATCACTTGTAGCACCTATCACTTCAGCTACTACTAAGTTAACACATACAGCGAGCGTCATACGAGACACATGCGAGCGACACATATGAGGTACCAAAAGGATCAACACTATAGATACCTGTACGTGTATGCCTGTTGACGGGTATCGGCAATTTTGGCACATTTGACACACCGTACGTGTAGCTGGCATGACGTGTTACCTCGACAATTTCTAACAAGTTGGAATCACTCACAGCCAGCACCTCCCGATCAGGCATCACCAGTCACAAAAACGTTGACTCTTATTTAACCGCACATTTTATAACGATTCTAACACTGAATTAGGCAGTTATTTTCAGCAACTATGTGAAATTCGTGAATGTTTGACTAGCAGAAGCGGAAACAAATTGGGCAATAACTCTTTGAGATGGTGTTTTAGGAATTTTAACATGGAATTTCATGATATACGCATTATGATAGCTTAATGGAACGTTGAATGAATGATTCTTTCCAGGCAGTGGTTTAGAGAAGATGTCAATATTCCCAGCTGCAATAACTATTCAGATTTTCACTATATATGCTTACATCACAGGCACCTCCACACCATTGCAGGCACCTCCAGCTATTGTTTTGAAAAATCAAGCTTTAGTTGTAGTCAATCGACATTTATATTTGGGCAAGGAGGTTACCTTAACATCAGTGTGCCGATAAAAACAGATTCGGATGCAAGATCACTGCATTTAAAACCAAAAACGGCCGAATTCTTTATGTTTTGAGTACTGTGGGCTGACATCAAAGCCACTTCAAAAGTCGTATCTTTGGTTAATATGGAAAGCTCAGGGGGATATAATGTGTGACAAAACTTAATGTCTATGAGGGTTGAATAGCACTTTTTAATTTTTGATAAACTCCCTGGTTATTTTACATTTTGTCAAAAAAAGAGGAATACCTACCGTTTGTTGTCATTTTTTGACAGTCACAGGCAGCTCCAGATGCCTGTCACAACTTTTTATCGGTACCTCCGCCGGAGGTGCCTGTGATAGTTTACCAGGCGTGTAAATTGCACCTCTTGACAAAGAAATCAAACCTGATAGGTGTTAACAACTTACTAGTTTTATTGCTACGGTAAATATGGCCACGCGACGATTTGTTTTTGCCCAGCTTATCTGACAATATACAATATGCGGTCATAAAACCGATAAGATAAACAGAGTAATTGTTCGACTCATAAATTATGAAGGGTAGATACCCAAATATGAACTAAACACTCAGAACGACGAATTAGAATAAAATTTATAAGATCTAATAAGAATTAAATTTATTGGGTCTGATTACCCATGGACATAAGCGTCATTTCGTATTTAGATGATTTCACCGCAGCACTGCTGATCCGAGTCTCACAGGCGGGAAGCTGTGCTTTGCTCTCAATCAGCGTGCGCATATGCCTTATGTGCATGCTGGTTTGGGTCTTTTTTATGCATATGTCATAAAACACATTTTGCCTTGACATGCATATTTGAGCCGCGACACGACAAAACTAACAATGTGGGCACATGGACCATCTATTGAATCCAATGTCTGTAAATACTGTAGACAATGTAAATGTTTCTTGGCTCACTGTATATTTTTGTTATTACCATTATTATAACTACTATGATCTCTTGAGCTGTTGCTGGTTGTACTAGCGAAGGCTCAGTTCAGGCTGTGCATACGTGCAGTTTGGTCATAGGCTTCGTTGGTTGCGTTAGGTTAAGGCACAGTTCACACTGAGCATACGCGCAGTTTAATCATAGCCTTCGCTGGTTGTATTAGCCATCTATGGGATATGGCATCCATAAAGTAAAAAATGAGTTGTACCAGAAGTTCTCATTTAAGATATTGAAATATTTATGGTTAATCCATTGGGTAGCCGCCTAGTTTGGACTGCGCGGATGCTCAAGTTGGTCTGAACCTTGTTTGGCGCACACGCCATCTTCAAATGTTTAACAGTCTTTACAAGCAAACTAAACGAAAGGAATGTAAATGGAAAAACACATGTTATTGCTGATATTTAATAGGATTATCATCTTGATGTAGATTTAACATTCTAAATTTTTTTGTTTGTTCTTTTTCTAATGGAAAAAATTCAGTTAGACAGTAATTCAAAGAAATGCAAGTAATGCAATGAATTTTGACAAAAACAAGGAATTGAATTAGCATTTAATTAATGCTTTGAATTAGCACTGAAGTAGTGCAAAAACTGGTGACTTAATCATTACATTGAATCACTTTTTTATACTGAAAAAAAGAAGAAGAATGCATTATTAATGCATTAGCATTAACATTAATTTGTCCCATGACAACGGCTAAATATATTGAAAATGCGCAAACATTCAGGATTGCTATATATGTGTTACTCATTGCTTCGTTTTGTTATATGCATTGATTCTTGTAATAAAGCTCAAAACTATTAGTCTCTTTTTTTTCATGTGTTAACTGTATTACCTGTTAGATAAGGAAATTTATTTTTTATAAATACGCCTTAAAATTTTAAATATTAGGACACCTAACATAAATACTGTAATTTTCCAAAACAATGAATAGTATCATGGTTAAATGCAAACAGAATAGACCTTGATCCGACTGCTCAATACAAAGAGTCGATTTTATAGTCACTCTTCAAATACGCCATAATGAAAATACCCGTGCAATAACCACGGTGATAATACCGCTTATCGCAAGACACTGTGACAATATTACCTGAGGGTGTCCTCGAAACTGATATCGGATTTGGCAGTTAATCCGTAAGACAGGTAACCAAGCGTACTAACTCTACAGGGTATTGGAAAATCATCCGGTGTCGGTAAAAAAGGGGAGTTTTTCCCCTTTGTGATGAATTCTGCGGGTGTTCGAAGTTGGCTAATCACAGTCAAGCACAATGACAAAACTATGGCGAGAAGCTTGCAGCGATATCTCACGACATACTATTTCACGCTGATAGAGCAAGAGGGCCTTAAAACTGTTAGAATTAGGCGTCCAATGTAACAGAAATCGAAGCAGAAATTTTAATTAAATACCAGCCAAAACATAAACACACAAGAAAGCAAAATTTATTTATATAGAGATGAACTTACTTTCTTTGTTTGTTCTGTCTGTTATCTTACTATATACTAGTCAAAATAAGTTCCGCCACACTGACCTGAGCATCTTTTTCTAAAAAGGTATCATAATGAATGAAGTAAAAGAACCATTGTAGTATTGACATGCCATTTTTATATTGCTAGATAGACAGTTTTAAAACTTCATGAGTTGATACGTGGACAGAAAACGGGAATTATTGTAAATGAAAGAGTGCTTCCTCTAAAAGGTATACCCATAAACCATAAAGTAGTGTTTTCAAGAGCGTTCAATGACATTTTGTTAGTTTAGTATTTAGTCCTTAGCAAAAAGTAGTAATAACGTTTAAATAATATGTTAGTCATGCTGTTGCAATGCAGGGAATATATAGTGTAAATTATATGAATGAGGAAATGAACTCTATAAGCAATATGCTTCCGTTCAGATCCTCAATGAATATTATATATATATATATCTTGTCAGTATATTTTGTATGAATAAAATATTGTTTAAACCAAAACTTTAATGTAAACCGACAATTAGCGCAACTTTCAGATTTAGTGGGGATTATTGCTAATTTCCCGACATGTCTCACGAAACAAACTCGCCTCTTGTCGTTGTTTTATTCCCTCTTTCCCGTCTGTTTCTCTAATACACATTCGTTTGGGTTCCAAATGTTTCCTTTACTGAAGAAAATAGGAATTCTAAACAGATTTGACCATAATCTAGCATTCCCAAATTTCAACTTTTAGGCAGAAAAGCCAAACATTTCTGAATTTGCAAAGAAATTGCCTTAAACACGTCAAAACTGCATCCCTGTCACAATTTTGCAATAAACTAATGCATTCTATTCCGATGAAAGGTATTCACATGTCCAGAAAATTAGAGCTAAAATTTATGATTGATATGCCCATAATCTGAAAGTCAAAGTCCCTATAGTTTTGATTCAAAGGGAGGTAATTAACATTGTCGTGCACTGTAAGATGCAGTGTTCGCCTATTGAAAGCCCGTTCAGGTTCCATTTAGATGTTTCTGAATCGTAGGATTTCTCAAGCATTATACGAGATAAATTTATGGTACTGCGCGTACGCAGTAAACGCCTAGTCGAAGTTTCTATAGGAGATAACGGGAATCCCCGCAGTGACGTAATCGGATGATCACGTGGGTAGCTTGGTTGGCAAAAGATTAGCAGCGGACAATGTTTTACTTTAGGATAGACTGAAGTGTAATCGCTAAGGTCTTAGTCACCTATCACACGAAAACGAAAGCATTTAACTAATTGAATTCATCTAGTAAAACGCGTATTTTGGGTAGACCCATCAACTTAACCGGACTGTTTTTCTCGCATTTAGTCGGAGGATTAGGTTTCAAAAAAAAAGAATAAAGTTGAAAAAGAAAAAAAAATATTCAAACAAATAAAAAAATAATAATAAAATAGAGCAAGCAATACGTTTGTGTTAACGGATAACTAGTCGCACTTTGCGCACAAACAGTTTATTGAAGATACATGTTTATTTCAAATTGTCACCACAGGACACCAGCGGCTTCTTTTGAACTATGATGAGACGCCTTGATCAAATGATCCATTGAAGACAGCGAAGACACAATTATACAACAGAAAAACAAACATTTTTAATTCAGAAAATTAACAAAGGATACAGACTCACATACTTTTTAATAGGGTATCTATGATAAAAAATATATATTGTATTTTGTGAATGCGAAATCTAACAAGTTAATAACCGTTTAATGCTTACTATAATTTAATGATAAAATTGAATTTCGCATTTCATCTCGTTCCAGTGTAAGCTTTTAGCCATATCCAAAATCAAGTAAATCAAGTAAATGCCACCTAAAATATTGATTTTAAAACAGTTTATAAAATTCTATAATAAAGCTAAGCCTCCAGTGCTTTTAGAAAGTTACATGAAGTTCAAAAATATAAAAGAAAAAGATATGCATCTGAGTCATTCATCAACGATTAACTGCCATTTATTCACTTCATTTAATTGTTTGTCCGTTCGTTCATTCGTTGTATTTTCCGTTTCCCTTTTTCACACGCTACATTATCTAGACTTTTATAAATTTGCACTATGAACATGTGTGATAGAAAGGAAAATATATCTAATTTTTGAAGCATCTTAGCATGCAAATAAATCATGAAATTCAAATTCATTAAAGAAAATAAAAGCCTTACATATGATCTGTCTAAAACTTTAAAATTTTGCTGTTTTAAATTCATATTTTACACAAACAATCATACGGATAAGCTGTATACTATAATACTGTATCAACCTTTCTGCCAACCATACTCGGGGAATCCCCCAGGTGTCTCATCAGTGACGTCACGCTTTTTTCTCCTCTAGCCTACTAGTTATGCGAGGTAACTCTGTACATGCAAGCAGGAAACTGAAACGTAAAAGCTTTTCCATGGATAAATGTTTAGGCAACTAAATAGAAAGTAGAATAATTTGAAAGTATTATATCTGAACTCGTTATCACGGTTAAAATTGCGGCGGAAATATTTTTGACAAGTACAGAATAAATTAAACCGCCATTTTGAAAGAATAGCTTAAGTTGTTAAATTATAATTATGATATAAATTATAATAATAATCATAACAGGGTAAAAATTCTAGGAAACCACGTATGCGGTCAATGCCATCACAAACGATGGTAACTGTCTCGCTTGCGACTAGCGGAAGCGAGACATAAGTATTACTTTCCAGCGTGGTTTTTGTCGGCGGCATTGGACGTGTTGGCGGCGTAAACGTACCTTCGAGTATTCTGCTGTCATACAACGCACAGACAGGCCTCTCATAGCAATTAGCGATTTAGTTCTTTTTTTAAACTGAGTTTCAATACGTATAAGTTATTTTTACCGTCTATAAGAAGCTCAAAATTGAGTCATTAAAACCATTGCATAATTTGATGTCTACGAGATGCCTTTCGATCTTCACAGTTTTTCAAGGCTTCTTGAAAGCCAAAGAAAAACACACACGAGATTTCGGTTTTTACATGTAAATATTCATTTTTCTTGCCAGTAACACAGCTTCTTCGGCCACTCTTGCCAGAAAGAAAAAAGTATTAAACATTTAATAATGTGCAAGATCTACACACTGGTGCCGGGCCGGGTAGCGCAATCGGTAGGGCACCTGACTCGTAAGTCAGAGGTCCTGGGTTCGAATCCCGGTCTGGCCACATACTTTTGTTTCTCCTTCCGCTGATTCAAGATGGGCAGTTGTCAGTTACTGGCGAAAGTATGTGCACTTAGTACTGGTTAACCGCTTAGGAGGTCTAAGCCTGCCCAGGAATAGTGTGGTTAGGTTAACTGACCGTCCCGACATGACCTTAGTTGTTTACCGTGGACGTTAAGCATCAAATCAACCGTTAAGCATCAAATCAACCAACCAACTACACACTGGTGAGGAAGGTAAACAAAAGTTAAACTATGGTTTGTCCGTCTGTACGAGGAGATAATCCACGAGCTTAAGCGAGTGGATTATCTCCTCGTACAGGCCGACAAACCATGGAAGAACTATAAGAAAACGGGTGGAAAATAGAAGTAACTAGTAAATAGAGTCTAGAAATGAATTCAATTTTACCTCCAGTTATGGACAAACCTCTCAAACCTCTACAAAGTAAGCACCCTAGAGAATGCCAAAAGTTGGTTGATTAAAGCAAAAACATTTTGATCTAGTTAATACTGAGTGTCTAAAAGGGCTGTTGTAAGAAGCTCGAATCCAAATCAGTCACCGAGGAAGACTGCGTTGCATCAAGGATAACAGTACTTGAATGTGAAACAAAATATCAAGATTATCGAACTCTAATCAGAGCCCTGTACCAGTTCGCACTGCTATATGGCATTGCTTTGCTAATACGGGACAGTTTATGCCAAACTCTGCTAGACAAAGTTCATACTGTTTATAATTGTTTTATTATTATTATTATTATCGTTATTATTATTATAATAATTATTAATAGGGCTTCCTTTAGAACAGGTTTGCAGGTTTACTGTACGTGTACAGTAATAAATACACTGTAGCATAACATTTTACATCTGTTTTAATTTAACAATAATGAAGTTAACGAAACATTAAAGACACTATAAAGACCAGGAGATAACATAGTACATAACGTGTACAACAGCTATAACCTGTGATCTATACTGCTCAAAACAAGTAAGAGATATTACGACATAATTTTAAGAATGCAGAATTAAGAAAAATAAGCAGATGAACATTAAACTGATATACTATTGCATAAAACAAATATTCATAGAGACCTCCAGTATGATCAAGTAGACAAAGGGTCGACACCCGTATTTTGCACGAATCCAGCTAGGCAACGACTAGCCATTTTTATGCAAACTTTATTAAAAAGGACGCCTAATGCCTCAGTTACATGTAACAAGAGACAGATACTTTTTCATGCTGTTTTATCAAAAGACGAAACAATAGGCATAAATGATACCATTGTGTAGTGAGTTGTCTCACCGATGGTGACATTTGCAAGGGTCCTAAACCTTAAATAACGCAATAAAGTCTATGAAAGTGGGTGTTCGTACATGTAGTTATGAAAATAATGAAAAAAAAATAAATATTCACAGAATCTGAGGGTCCAACAGAATGTTTTCGCCGATGCGAAATCAAAGTGTATATACCCCATAGTCCGTTATCTGTTGTTCTAGGTCACGTAACCTGTTGTGACTGTTTCTGTTTAGCTGAATATTGTCACTTGACTATTGCTCTATCAGCATATAACGATAATCTAACCCAGCCATAATTATATTTTTTTCCAAATATCTCCTACTTTTTGTGAGCTGTATATAATACCATTTTATACAATAGTCAATATTCAATTTTCCGGAATCGTCAATGTTAAAAGGACTTACGAGTTCGGACTTATGGTTTGGGTACTTTGACCACTTCCATTTTTAACCACCAGCAAGGCACTTACAAACATAGCAACTTCCAAGCAGGCACACAACGTTAAATCAACATTGAATCAAGCGTGATTCAACGTCATGACGTTAAATCAAGCTTTATTCAATGTTAATTTAACGTTGTGTGTCTTGTGAGTTTAATTAACCTCGGCGAGTCACCACTAAGCATCTACTTCTGTCGGAGCCAACTTTTTGCAACACCAACGAGACATCTAAACCCACATTCTGCCATAGTTGACTTCCATTAACACCAGTCAGTGAATATCAAGCAAAGTTGGCAACGGCTGAATAAGATGTATGTAGCCAACTTCGATTAGGCCGCGTTTACACGAGCAAAGTTTCTATGTCACAGAAACTTTAACAAAGAAAGTATGACAAACATTTTGCGTTTACACGGAGCAAATTATTTGTTAAAGAAAATGTGCCATAGAATCTTTGTCATATAAACTTTGGCAATGAAATATTTGCTGCAGTGTTCACACGACCAAATATTATTCGTCAAAATTACCTGGACATATAAACTTGTCTCGCAAAGTTGACCAATGCAGCAATGAAACAAAATCTTTGTCACATATTCCACGCTTATAGCAAATTTCTTTGTTACATAAATGTTAGCAAAGTTCTCCGTTTACACGGACAAATTTAATTTATCGAAGTAACTTTACCATATATATTTGTCATAGAAACATTGTCATATTTTGGCATTTACACGAGCAATTTTTTCTGTGACAAACCTACTTTGTCATAGAAACTTTGCTTGTGTAAACGCGGCCTTAGGAATTGCGAGACACAGACAAACATTATAAGTATGCTGAAACTGGGACACCGGTAATTAATTTACCATTTTTGAACTGCTAATTAGTAAACAACATGATACATGCATTTAGAAAATAGTAGTTATATGTGATATATACATGTATGAATATATCGGGTGATCTAACATCGCCTGATATTCACTGGGGGTAGCTTAGTACGGTTATATGGCAAGAAAAATGCACAGAACGTTTGCATAGTAAGGCTTGAACTTCAAACCTGTGTTTCATATTTTCTATCCTCGGTTTTAAATTTTCAATATTAGATTTGAACTTTTCATAACCTAGTTTCAAAAAGTGTGTCTTAAATCAGGGTTTAGACCTTGTAGCTAACATTTAAGATAAACTGAGGTTGAACTTCAGACTTCTGTTGAAGGGATGTTTTTACAAATAACAAATCTCTCCTTTCTTTTTGGTTCCCTTAACTTCTCAAGATCAAACTTTAGTTTTGGCTGGGTTGGCTTTCTAGCCTTCTGCAGACGAACTCGGAAGGTCATCATCACCAGGTCATGGTCACTTCCTATGTCTGCTCCAGGAAAACTCCTCGTCCTATGGATGCTGACACCTGATCGGAAGCGCTTCCTCATCCAGATGTTATCAATCTGATTGTGGTGTTAAAAAACAGTTTGCCATCTGGGCTGTGCCATGTCCATCTTCTTGATGGTTTGCGTGGGCCAAGGGTGTTTGTCAATACTAGGCTGTTACAGGTTGCAAACTCTAGTAGTCTGAGACCTCTCTCATTTGTCTCGACAGCAGTAGGGTCCACAAACGTTTTCCCAGTTACCTACTAAAATGACCCAAATAAATTTTCAACATTTGTTTTTTGAACTTAACGTTGATGCCCAAGCAAATGAGAAGGCAACGACATCCTGCCCTAAACACAAAAAGAAACATATATAAAACGACGCACAAAGCAAAACAAAACAAGCGAAAATCCAAAAGGTCCGCTCGTTCTCAACAGATGGTTATGAGGCTATTCTAAAAAAATAATAAACCGCGACACGAGAAAACCAACAAAGTGGTTGTACGCCCAGCGCAGACAGATCAGCCCGGGCATTCGCAAAGTCTACACAGAGTCTTCGCTGTCCGCAAGGAGGTAGCTTAGACCCTTACATACACTTTAAGCGCTTAGCGAAGAGTCTGAACAGACTGGCCGGATGACCAGGCTGATCTGAGTCTGCGCTGGGCGCACAACCACTTTGTCACTGCTCATTGGTTAAATGACTTCTTCTCCTGCCAAAATTTGAAATGTACATTTTGTGTCGTTCTTGGTCAAAGTTTTTTATGACTCATATCGATTGAGGAGCAGCTCTTACAAACTCTTGCAAGTGGCTGTACCGAAATTTCGGGAGTTTTTCGAGAGTTCATCATTTCTTTTATATCAAAGCAAAGACAAGAACGGACAAATATGCTCTACATAAATATGAGTTGAACAGCATATTAGACTGGATTCGCGTTTTGGGGACATATGCAAACAGGGCTGACACAGTTCAGACAGAGGGCGGCGTCTGATCAGGGTCTTACCTGTTTACAGGAATTTCTAGGTAAAATACAAAAAGGAAACATCCACCAGGAACCCTAAATCTTGAAATGGACTCAACCAAATTATAAGGATGGAAAATACAAGTCCACTGGTCCAAAAAGAGTCGATTTCTAGTTGGGAACGGCAATGAGCGTTTATCTGGAGTGTGGTGGGCAATAAATTGCTGAATATGTAGTATATGAGCCGCGACACCACGAAACCAACAAAGTAGCATGTGCGCCCAGCGAGGACTCAGATCAGCATTGACATCCGCTAAGGACCTAAGCTAGCTCCGTGTAATCAACGCTACGTGTAATCAACGCAGACTGCATCAACCCACATTACGATATCAAGAAAATGGCTGAATAGCCTAGCGAAGATTGAACAGACCAGCCTGCATCCTGCCAGTATGATAAGAGTTTTTGTTTGCTGTCCGCATGGCAGTAGCGTGAAACAGTAGCTACATGTTCACGTAAAGTACACAGCAACGATTCTGATCAGAGGCTGGTCTGAGTCTTCGCTTGGCGTCTATGCCACTTTGTTGGTTTTGTCGTGTCGTGGCTCAAGAGACACAAATGTTAATAACTGTTTAGAAAAACCTGATGAAGTTTGTTGCCCTTGAAACCAAAGGTACTTTATAGTCAGTGTTGCAAGGGACACAAACGTTGATAACAGTATTTAAAAAAGCTGATGAAGTTTGTTACCCTTGAAACCCCAAACCGTACCTCAGCGGCACAAATGTTGATATGTTCTATAAGACTACATTATAATTTTAAACATAGGAACGTGACTTCTATTTTTTATGATTTTTTATAATTTCTATTTTATGTTAATCATTTTAATGGGTAACATAATGTAACAGGCTGTCACAGCTTAACGCCCCACTCGCCAGAGGGCTAACATGCTGCAAGATACTTTTAAGATGCTGGACTTTAAGAAAAGTATGGTCTACAAAATTCCCCCTGGGGGGGGGGGGGGGGGGCGGAGGTAAACCATATCTTGCTCATGGCCTAATAAGGGTATTGGTAGAAGCTAAAGAAGTGTGTTGCATTTGAAAACAAGATGCACCTTATTCAAAGTAGGAAAGGACACAAGAAACAAGAAATATCTTTAAAAAAAAGATAATCGGCTTAGATTAAATAAAAGTGTGTATTGTAATATGTATGAGTCAGGTACATCTAAGATATCATATATGCTGATCAGATTTAACAGGTGGGCATGTTGATATGCATATTTGTTGGTGGTGTTGGGGTTTCAGTTTCGGAAATGCTGCTGAATTTTGATTGCGGTCTGTCTGTGCTGCACATTCCAATGAGGATTGGTTGGCTGACCGCCCCACAGTGTCGCAATTCCAACACAACATCAACAACTGTATAAGCCAGCAATAATTACTCAATTTTGTCTTCGATTTCTGTCAAGCTATTTTTTTTTTATCTTTTACATGAGCGACATAACAGGCGAAATGTTCTTTGGCAAAAAGCAATCTGGATCAAAATATCTAGATTCATCACGACACGGTTTATAGGCCAACAGTCAAATGAAACTGAAAGTAGAAAGAGAAAGCGAAAGTAAGCTTCTTACATCATAATCTCAGGTGTATTTATATTGGCCAATGAAATACTTAAAATGTAGGTCAATAGTAAGGTTATACGGCTAAAGCCGAAAAAGCTAATGAAGTGTGTTGCCCTTGTGTGTCTTCCCACTGAGTTCTTTAGTCATGTACTTGACAAGCGCAGGTAGACATACTGACTTTTTCGAGGTGTGTAAGTCAATAAGCTAATAAACATTATTTAGTCAAATTATAGTTCAAGGAGAATTGCCAGAAGACAATAAAGTGCGACTTTGCGGAATTTGACAATTTAACAAGCACAATTTTAATATGGACAATACCAGCCAAGTGAAATGGAATCAACTGCGGTATCAAAATAAACAGTTCTCCTAACTTAAAGAATAATTCAAACCTCCAAATTATTGCAAGCGATATGACAATATCAATGAACAGTAAAATATAGGACACAGTCACCTGGAAGTAACATGAAGTCAATCACTGTATCTGAATGTACCATTACACAAAAATATAATGATAGAAGTCAATGGAATTGTTTTAGACATATTGGCTTAAACCACTGGACCATGAAATATAGATAACACTGACCTACAATCAGAATGAAGTCACTCACAGTGTCAGTCCACACCCATAACCCAAGTTTAATGCAAATCCATTTTAAAGGGTTTGAAATATGGTGCAAAATCATAAAATATAGGTCACAATGACCTATAATTAATATGAGATCACTCACAGTGTCAGCACAAACCATGAATCCAAGTAAAATGCAAATCCATGAAATAGCGTTAGAATTATGAGGTATAATCACTGGACAATGAAATATACGTCATGTTGACCTTCAACTAAGATGCTACTAACGCAGTATGATGCAAATAGATAAAAAATGATAAAAATATGAGGCAAAACTCACTGGACCATGAATTAGCGGCCGCATTGCCTACCATCATTATAAGGTCACTTAAAATGTCATCCAAAACTATTAATCGAAGTATAATTTCATCCATGAAATAGTGTTAAAAATTTGAGGCAAAATCACTCGACCATGAAAAATATGTCACTGTGCCCTACTGTTAGTTTAAGGTGAAACTTCTGGTCACACTGAGTCATGATCGCAAGCAATCATGCTCGTTTATTCAACCGTCTTCAAGCAATAAGCCCAAATCACTTGACTATGAAATATAGGCCACTGTGACCTACCTTTTGTTTTAGGTCAAGCTTTGGGTCGTATTGAATCATGTTCGTACATCAAATAGACTTCAAGATATAAGGCAAAATCACTGGACCATGAAATAAACGTCAATGTGCCCTGATATTAGTTTGAGGTCAAACTTTGAGTCATACTGGGTCATTTTCCCAAGCTATCATACAAACATCAAACAGTCTTCAAGATACTAGGTAAAAACACTGGACCATGAAATATAGGTCACTGTGACCTGCTATTAGTTTTAGGTCAAACATCTGGTCATACTGAGACATTACCGTATTAGAAAAAGATATGCTTGTGCCTAAAAAGGTTATTAGGTTATAAGGCAAAATCACTGGACCATGAAATAGAGGCCACTGTGACCTGTTTGTTTGAAATCAAACATCCTTTCTTACTGAGCCATTTTCCCAACCAATCATGTTGTCACACCAAACAGTCGTCAAGATAAAAGGCAAAATCACTGGACCATGAACCAGAGGTCAATGTGACCTACTGTTAGACTGAGGTCCAATTCTGGGTCATACTGATCATTATCTCAAACAATCATGATCGTATATCAAATAGTCTTCAAAATTTAAGATAAATGTCTTTGTTTCCTCCATATAGAAGAGATGGTGGCATAATAAGACTGAAATGACACTGCCTCACTGAAATACTATACCCAGGACACTTAATGACATGATACCACACCCAGTCACATTATCCTTTACCTGGTCGAACAGTACTAGCTCTATCCCGTAAGTCTGTGAGCCAGGTGAGAAGCACCTAGTACCATTTTTAAAAACTTTACATCATCCATCGTACAGATTATATTTCATTTTTGTCCTAACAACTTAGTGAACAGTCCAATAATCAGTCTGTTTGATTCCGGACCGGGCCCGCGACATATAATTAAACTGGTACTAGCTGCTTAACACTTAGTACACAGGTTTACGGGGTAGAGCTAGTACTGGTCAACAAGATTCAGGATAATGTGACTGGGTGTGGTATAATGTCATTTAGGGTCCTGCGTACAGTATTTCAGTCAGACAGTACTCTAAAAGTGAACATTGAGTTCCACTGTCAGAGCCAGAATCCGTCTTGATATGACAGAAAGATTGTTGAAAGTGACGCTTAACACAAACAAACGAACGAAAACACACATTCAAAAGGGAAAATTCTGTTTCTGAACTGTGATAGACTTGTATCTAGAGTTCACGCAAAGATGCCTAGACTGACACAGTATTCCAATGTTACTTTATTGGTGTTAACTGCTGTACATGTATGTTAACCAGTCTGCGTGTGTCGAGTCTACATGTGAATGACAGTCTGTTATTCTCGAAGTGCAAGTAAGAATGGGCCATTGTGGTCTAGATTGATACCGGGTCCACAATTTCAGAGCCGCCTTCCATAAACGGAGCCACATTACATAAACGAAGCCATACCCTTTTGGTGCAGATTTTGTGCAGTTCCTCGCATTTTCGTTCGGAAAACTGTTCGGGGAAATTGGGGAACTATATTTACCAATAAAACAATAAACACGTTGACTTCACCTTTCAAGTCCACATAGCTTGTCCGTTGATGGGAAAAGTGTGCTGAATGTTCTGGCATTCCATGCCGCTGCATGATTAGACTCGCCTCGGGACAAATATTTTTAAAGACAGCCCAGTGACATTTACACACCCTTCTCTGCAGTTAGCATGGCTATCTAATAACATACTGCCTTTTCCCTGAAACAACAAATAAAAAAAGAGAAACGCCAGACTACCTCTTGTTGTCACACTTTTCCCAGCTACAACTTCAGAGCCCCACGTGACTCGGAAGTTCTCCATAAGATTTACGATGGGGAGCCAATGGTTCCGTTTATCGATATTACCCACCGTGTGTAGACCTTCTGAGGTCTCAAAACTGTGTGATTGTCCGGATAATAATGTTTGAATTTAACTAATTTGCCTAAATTTTAATATATTATTCTAATTGCTCGTTTAAATCATTGGCCACATTTTACAACTGACTGCTAAACAAAAGCTAAGTATTTTCGGAAACCAAGATCTTCAGCTTTTCATATGTACAAATCGGATTGTCGTAAACGTGATAATAAGAACATTCTAGAATACACACCTACCGTTTTATGCAGACTATTTGGAGAAATTGTTACCAGCATCATTCTTGTGTCTTTCTTAACTAAATCGAAGTATACCCGAACTCTCTTAAGAGCATTTTGTTGTGTTGCAAAACATATTATATGTACCTAGTCAGAATACCAGCGAAAATAAAGTGAATCACGTGTTTTAACAAAGATACCCTTAAAGTTTGTCGCATTCCGTACCGTAAGGTAAACGGATATGTACCAGCAGGCAACAAAACAAATGCATTATATAGTCATATAGTAGTATGCATCTTCATAGCAACGATGGCGTTTGACTTTGTTTCTAAAGCAAAACGTTTCCACATTGACGTCAATTTAACGATGAATTGCTAATTTAAAGAGTAACTACACTTCAGGAATGAGTGAATCAGATCCCAAACCCTATCCCCAAGTCTACAAAACGTATTGAAATTTAATACATACTCCGACTGCTGAATATATACCAGTACTGGCAAGCGTTCTCTTATTAAACCGACAAGATGACCATGAAAGCACGTAGCCAATTTGTCTCAGCAAAATTACATAAAATGTGCATGCTAAACAAGTCGCTAATCTGTAAAGCGAAGCACTATAATGAAACCAATGGCACTTTTGGCATTAACATATAATATATGCTAATGAACTTTTATTCACTTTGATTCGCTCACATCTGAACATTGTATCATTCAATTGTTTTGTGGAGAAAGAAAACCAGACGTAGTTCTCAACTGTATAGGTGATGGAAATTATTCTGTGAAACCACCGCAACCCGGACGGAAAGAAGTTTCAGAAAAAATAGTTTATCGTTTCGACTGATTTAAGGGTCTACATTTGCAGCACTTCGTCCCAATTTACTGTCACAAATACAATTATATACAATATAATGGCCAAACACCAAATTCGAAATATTGTCATTTTTAGTTTGTCATTCTGCTTTTTTAAGCCGCAAACTCCATCAATATCTTTTTTGGATCTGGAATTTTCCTCGTTTAATTTCTTATTTTCTGTTTTCAAGTCATCGTTCAAAATAGACAGCCTGTCAATTTCCTTTGAACTGAATTCGAGCGTTTGCTTCAATTTCTTCATTTTTTCATTTATATCATAAATCTGTAATTTTAAAATATTAATTTTTTCTTTTATCCTTTCTATTTCTTATACGCTTTCTTTGCCTTCGTTTTGGCTTTTAAGTAAAGCGGTTTCAAGCTGGGATATCTGCAACTGCAGCTCTATAATTTTGCCATCTCTTTCCAGTTTATCGGCAACAAGCTCTTTCTTTTCCGAAACTAAGGTTTGCAGCTCTGCCTGAGTTTCACCTTGCTTCAGTTTTATGGATTCAAGCTCTTTCTGATTAAGCTCGAGTTGTTTCTTTAAGCTCCTGATTTCTAACTCTAACTCTGTTTTGCTAGTACCAAGAGCAAGATTTTCAGTTTTCTTGTCATTATTTTCTGTGATAAGAGCTTCTGTCAGTTTTTGGAGCGCGTCATACTTTTCTTCAACTGTTTCGTACTGATCTGTTGCCTCATCAAAAATATCTTGTTCTTGTTTTGTTAACTTACGATAACTCTTTTTGACGTTAGTTAACATTTCTTTTGTCTCAAACAAAGCCGTCGCTGTAATAGTTGTGTGTTCTGTCATCTTTGCCTTTAAATCTCTTTTCCTTGACGCAAAATGTTCTAACTTAGAGAATGTTGATTTCAGCTAAAATATAAAATTTGGTGATCAGATACAGCTGTAGGTATCGAAAGCAGATAATAAAACAATTATTTAAATTATAAACTCTCCTCAGCGCAATGCGTGCTTGTAATAATTTGACATTTGTAACGCTTGCGTATTCTAAAGTAAATATTCAATATACTCTTACATAAATAAATTATAACAAAACTTTAAATACCAATCACATAAATTTGCATTTGCAATAGTGTCTCTAGAAGTATGCATTCCGAGAGCTAAATGATTTATTATGATATTAAAAATTAAAAATGATCCTTTTACACTGTAGTACACCGTAATTTGGTGTTTGATTCAGAGTGCTCTCCAGGTAGAATAACAAATCAGTTGTCAGGAAATGATACAATCAAATTCAACATTCCCCCTACATTACCATTTTGGAAATATAAACAAAAAGTAAAAGGATTCGCAGTCCCAAAAATATTGCCCGAACTCGTAATTCATTAATGAACACTGACAACACTGATATTTTGATACACAGAAATCACTTCCATATAGTGATGTGATCAGGTGCTCGCGAGAAGCAAATATGACTAGCCAAATTTAGTATACTTGCCTTGTCTATGTACCGGAAGGAACAAACACTAATATTGAAGGTCTGTTAAGTGAATGTCCGATAGTGTTTCTGCCATGGTAAACAAAATCGGATTTTTTTTCAGAAGCTGCTACACTGTAGGAAGTCACGTTGTCTTTCTCAGAACTTTAAATGTTGACACTAGCTTCACTACTGAATTTTCTAAACTATAAGCTTCGTACCTGGTCCGGCCTATCGGGGACCGTAAAATAAATGGGCTGCCTGATGCATCTACGATGATGCTTCTAGTACCTGTAACAGGATCTGATTATCATTTATTTCAGGTCGGGTAAAAGTTTTACGAATTCGGAGGTATTGTCTTGACATGACTGAAAATTTATTTTGTTTGGACCGTAAGCCACAACTCAACAACAACAACCAATGTTTTGCCTCACTGCTGTCAAATATCATGTCATAAGCTCTTGTGAGAAATGTTAGGAAAAATCCGGTAAAGTTTTTTGTGTGTATTAAAGAATTCTGGTGGGTCCTTAAAGTATAAGATGGAGAGGATTCCATGCTTCCAGTTTTTCCACACTCTATACCACTGTGTTCCATAAATTAATCAAAGAAAAAACGATTTATCACAGTAGAATTTAGAAGTGTATTGCTCCTCTGATCTTCTCTGTAACAAATTACACAATTTCTTCAAATTCTGTAGCCAAAAACGATATAGACTTAGGTCATGTCACAACATGTGTGAAACCATAACCACTTCATATTTGTGCTCCTCTTGTGGCTGATTTCTTTCTATGAAAGAAATTTTCCTGACTTTTTTTTCCTGATGATAAGCAAGTTAAAATAATTCAAGCTTTTAACTCAACAATTTGGTATCTGAAAGACCTTCTAAATGTTGACAATCATCACCGGTCCTTACTTTGAAGGCATGTCAGTAAGTTCGTCCACCTGTAATTGCAGTTAGGAAAAGCTAAAACTTCTGATACAGAAGCCCCGTATCTGGATTTACCTTGATCTGTTTACAGCTGATTTGCCCATTTTTTATGCGGGCGTATTATAGTAGGCAGGTGATGTTTAATACTCGCAAGGACCTGATCAAACCTCTATTTTGGAATCTATGTCTGTGTATCTAAAATATCTCGTAATTGTCTTGTGCTTGTGTCCATGTTATTATTTTCTTTCGTCTTTTATGTGTGTTGCAATTGTTAGTTCAGATCGGGTTACCGAAATATCACTAATCTGGGAAAATGCCGGGGAGTGATCTATTTTAATCAGTTCTTGATCAAGAGATCTTGATCATCTCTTATCTTTACATAAAAATAATCCGCGTCTAAATATACCTCTTGTAAATTCCTTTCCCTTTCGTCTATGTCTTTCACTAATTGTGCCAAAGTGGTCTGAGATTCCTCGTCATCTTTACCTTCTAAATCATCGCACTGATCTTGCATGTCTTTCACATTTTCTTGCATGGTTTTATTCTGTTTTTGAAGTTCCAAAGTTCTATCTCGCAAAACCCTAAAGTCGGCGTCAGTGGTGATTGTAAAATTTGAGCTTCGCGCCTAAATAATTAATATAACACAGCGTTAACTTCTTAATAGTTTGAGCATACTGTATAGACGCTGGTATTTTGTTTTTAATGAAATAAATACTCAACATAAAACAGTGACGGAAGTTACGACTGGCTTAGTATTTTTTTTCGATTCGGTTCTGTCTTATTAATCTGCCAGTCGGAATGTTAACAGAAACAAGGGAAGGTACAAAAATATATAGTCTATTACAAGTAAATGGTAGTTTATTTTACCAACATGATATAGGTAACGTTTTATATATGTAACGAATACAATAAATGTCTCTATACCTAAATAGCATGCACCAGAATACAATGCTTCCGAAGGTCACTTTAAATATATAATGTAATCACCGATATATATATTTTAAAATGATCTGTTTTATTTGTACGTAAATAAAACACGGACCCACTGGCCCTCCTGGGGAACATCAAATGAGAATCGAAACAACACAAACGGAAATGTTTCGTTCATAGATCGCGCCTCTAAACTATCACAGTCATCTCCGACGGCAATGCTTAACGCGCATGGATTGACTAACCATGGTGTTACCTTTAAGTCGAAAAATGTTATTCGGCCCTTAGATTAATAAATTCAATAATAAATAACTAGTTCCAGGCGTTTCGAATAATATGAAAGATATAATTGATAAAATGGATTTTAAGTCAGCTATCAGAACATTAAATCCTGAGCTCCTCTTATATGCATCAAAGTCATGTCATTATATATATTCCCATTGGTTTATGACCTGTCAGGTACATTGTAAAGAAATTGACATTGGATTTTTCAGTGCGCATCATAAAATTCCATGAAGCGCTCTTGTTGAATTTAAGCGACGACCTTTGGCTTCTTCACACGATGAACGATTCTTTATTTACACTTTATTTTAGACCCTTTCTGTGCTGTTTTTGTGGAAATTTAATGTAGAATATGCAAAATATACGTCGAAGAAAAGACAGAAACGACGTATTCGACCTTTACATTAAACAGCCGTCGCCATAACGTGGCGTCAATCGAACGTTACGTGGACCAATCAAGACGTTTGTTTACCTTAGACGTAACATGATCAACTGTCCTTCATCGGTATATGAAGCCAGTTGCTCTATACGGTTTATCAGTGCGAAGCTAGTAGCAAGTGTAACACTCGCCTTGTTAGTGACAAATTTCTGGAAGCACAACCCAACATCTAAATCATTTCTAGTGATTAAGGTAAACCAGTAAGTTGAGTAACAAAGGAATAAGAAATAATTTGATTGCACAAATATACCCTAATTATGGGTTATAGGCAAATAACTATACAACAATAATGGTAACATTTAACAAAACAAACACACACACACACACACACATACATACATGCACACGCATGCGCACACATAAACAATTACATCAATATAAACAGTATTTGTGAGGTTGGGCCTGTAAAATCGATTTAAGCCCCCCAGTAATTCATTACTGACCGTTCCAAGGCGGTAGTTCTGTTGTGGTTCTCTGTTGCCTGTTTTTGGTGTCAGAGTTTCTGTGATGTTTTACCTTATGTATGTTCTTATTATTTTTGGTTCGGTTTGGGTTGCTGAGTGGCCACCTTTTGGGAACAAGCTGCTCACTCGGTTGGCCATATGTTCTCTGTATCTTGATTATTTGTAATCTTAGTTGTTTCCAACTATGGTTTGAGGGCTGGATTTGGATTTTGATTGTTTCAGTTCCTGGTCTTTGCATACTTTTTACTTTTGCTGTTCAATACAGTAATAGCAATGGTTTGGAGTATGTCTGTAAGCACTAATTCTAAATATTTACACTTGCCACTGACTTCCCATTGATAAACCGTATAGAGCAACTTGTTTCATACACCGATGAACGACAGTTGATCATGTGACGTTGTCTCCAAGCGACGTCCAATGTAAACAAACGTCTTGACTTGTCCATGTAATGTTCGATTGACGCCACATTATGGCGACGGCTGATTAACGTAATGGCCGAATACGTCGTTTCTGTCTTTTCTTCGATGCATATTTTGCATATTCTACATTAAATTACCACGAAAACAGCACAGAAAGGGTCTAAAAGAAAGTGTAAATATAAGAATAAAAATTAAATTTTTCAGCGTTCATCGTGTGAAGAAGCCAGTGGTCGTCGCTAAAATTCTACAAAAAGCGCTTCGCGCTTCATGGAATTTTAGCTCCGCCCACTGGCTTCATCATACGATGAACACTGAAAAATCAAATTTCAATTCTTAAATGAAGTAATACATTTCCTTATACATGTATCATGTATGTATTCAAGACATATTTCAAGTCCAAAATTCTGTTTCAAAAGTCTATATGTTCTTAATTTTTTCTTTGTTTCTTCACCTTACATTCGCTTTTTCCAAAATGATACAAATCTTTTATTAAGTTTACTTTTTATTGAGACGAGTAAAGAGTGAGATTTTAATGTACTATGGTTATTCCAAAAATGCGAAAATCCTAGGTCATGCAATATATCTTTAACAAACTGTACCCAGAGGAATCTATCATTTGAACTATTTAATTGCTATTTAATTGCTCTATAGTGGGGCAGATATGTAACAAATTTTGGCCGAATTGTGCACTTTTTGATAAAAGCATGAACTTTGGTACATAGTCAGATTGAACCAAAATATGAATTTTCAGGGTGGATGGCAAGCTGAATTTTGCCTATTTCGGCGGCAATCTTGATTTTTCAAAATGGCGTCTGCCTTATAGGTAAGTTTCATACTGATCAGAGCCCATCACATTTTGTATAGACTGTTTAAAAGCTGTTTAAAAGTTCCCCTGTCATATAGAGGAACTCTAGAGAGTATTGTTTGCAGAAGGTCCTATTAAAATTGTGTTGGTTATTACCTGTAAAACCTCTGATTATGAGTTAAGCCCACATGTGTAAAATACATATTTATATTTTCATAGAACCATATACTTTGAATGCAGAAATATTTCGTTTTGTTTCTGTCAGCCTTTCACCCTTTTTTCCTATATTCAAATAGTAGAATAATTACAGTCTGCATGATTTTTTTTATCATTTGTAACTACTGGAGGTAACGTAAATAACATTTAGTCATAAAAGTCCATTATAATACCACTTTTGAACTTTCTTCACCGTATCTCAAAAATATTATAAATATGACATTCTTTCAGTTCTTAAGAAACGTTGCTTCTTGAGACCTCTGACACTTTAATAGTTAGGTTAAAGGTGACATGACCTGTGTTTTATACGTTACGAAAAATAGGATACTGCAAACTAATAATGTTTCTAGACATGAAAAGCTCTGGGGACATTTACTCTTTTCTGGCATTTTATTACCTAAATTAACATTATTAATAACGTACTTGCCTAACTACTTAACTATTTTGTCATCCTTTTAATGATACTAGCATACATAATATTTATTATAAAAAATGATTAAAAAGGTTAAATTAATAAAAAAAGAACAGAGACATCACTGTAGAGAAAATAAAGCCCTGCCGTTGTAGGACAGCACTTGATGTAGAAGTAATGTCAAGAGATAAGCAGTCAAAAGTCAGTCTTATAAAAAAACCGCCCCAAGAGCGTTAATTTAGTAGTATAAGAGCGTCTAGTATGACATGTAATCTACAAAACACACAAGAGCATTGTCTTACAGCGTTTATTGAAAAGATGTAGCATATTAAGTGCAAACAAAAGAAAGACTGTTGATAAGAGAAATATAAACAGACATTTGAAGATTTTGGGAACAGAATGTTACATGTAAACTTGGGTTGCAGAGCACATTTACTTTAGTTTAGGTTCTATGGGTAGTATACGTTACACAAGAAATGCCATTTCTCAACTAAAACCATCATATAAAATAAAAAAAAAATACTGCATAATGTCAAAATACTTCAAGTTTTACAACACAGCTTTATGTTGTCTATTTTGTAATGCTCCCACCTCTGATGCCGTAAGCAGGATTTTGGGAATAAAATATCGAAACATGAACTGAAAGCTAATGATACGAGGAGTTGAGTAGTAGGTTATATGGATATTTGAAGCTGGTTTCGATAAATTCTTCCTTTAACGACAATCTTCGTTCTATGCCGTGTTTTGTTTTATATATTTTTTTACCTTATCAATGCTTATATATTCAACAGTTTCTTGAGGGGTGCCTAAATATGGGAACTTAAGTTGTTGTTATTGACAAATATTTTATTTTTACAAATAATAATAATCTGTAGTGTTCCAACTGCACAAAATGCAATGGCAAATGAAAAAAGACTACATATATTAATCAACATCAATGTTGCTACTTAGGGATTTACAGGCAAATCTCAGTTCCTCATCTCCTAAATGAAAATTGCAGTATGACTAGAAATTAAACGAGAACAAACATAACAAATAATGTATACAACCAATTTATTGGGCAATTTACTAATTAGTCACACCTTATATGTAGTAAAACGTTATGTAAAGGGCAGAAACAAATAAAATAAGTTATACCTATACATATTAGGTAGGGACTAACCAAATTAAATGTTATTCTAATTAATCTTTCTGCCTAGTTTGTTGTAATCATTTCGGGAAAGGGTTAGAGGAGGTGGGGGTGGGGAGTAAATAATTTATTGATGATGAAGTCCTGCTGCTTATGAACAGTGTTCTCAATACAACTTGACAATATAAAAGAATATACTAATACAATGAATGATTTATTACAAGTTGTTTGAAAGTAATTATGCTGTTGTAATATTTTAGGTGTCGAAAATAGTAAGCCCTAATATGCAAAGATGGTGGTGCAAAATCACTTGATCAGGAAAGATAATGTCTTTTTATAGTGACAGTTATACTTCGTAAACAGAAGATGATGGGAAAGCTCTAATTTCCATGTCTCACTATTAAGATTTGCATTTTTTCGTTTTCCTTACAGTAATATGCGGCAGTATAAATGACGAGAGCTACATGTATACAAACAGATAACGTTTATTACCACTCAGGTACACATTTAACGTGATATTCAACATTAACCCTGATCAAAATATTTGCTTGTCGAATGTCTCATTAAAAGGTAGTTATAGTGAAGCTGCTGCAAAACTATGTTTTAAAATAGTCAGAGCCAGAGTATGCCATTCGTAAAGATCTTTGTTTTTCCTGTTGTACTATAGGAAATATTGAAAATCTACGTATACTACATATATCTGAATATAGTTGACAGGTTAACACTTAAAGCATTGAAAGCCTAGCTGCAGTCTGAAACTGACTCTTAACAACAGTTCGCAATTCTAATTATCTGACACCACTAACAATTATATACAAACTACAATTGTGTTACTCAACGTTACCACTAAACCTACCTTCAGATACATGTTTAAATCATATAATTATAGTTGAAACATACAACGATGGTTTTCCAATATTGTGGCATATGCTTCTGGCTATTTAAGATGAAATACAGAGCAAACTGAGGATACAGTAGTTACCATTTACACGTGTATCTATTTCTCGAAGTCATCCTTCAAAATTGTATGGACTCTTACAAAAATGTTTCGTTCTAGATTCAAGTAATTTTTCAGCGCTGTATTGACTAATTCAAAAGGAGCCAACCTGTTCTCTCTAATATGTGCATAATTTGAAAATAAATAATAGTGTTAGTTCAGTAAGGACCACATTTATCAACCATCATTTTTGTTTTATTTAGATTATTGTTGTTTGTTAGTACCTTGCTACTGTTATGTACGTTATACATCGAATATGATTTTTTCCTTTTAAATCCTTATATAACTCTGTGCATTAAAATAAACTCAAATACATTTAAGGACTAAACTATGTATTTGCTTCTTTCATAAATTATGAGTTAGGCAAAATGATTTATTATGTAGACTAAAGCAACAAGAAAAAAAAACAAGTAAAAGAAATGCTATCGTCATCCAGATAATAAGTTTTATTCACTAGAAAAAGAATTATATCTGCAAAACAATGATATTTTGAAAGGTTTTGTTCACCAGGTGGTGAGGAATTGTGATTCACTGAATTCCATTTCTATACTTACAAACATGTAATTATCGATTAGTGTCATGTCTACGCCCAGGAGCATACATCAGAAATGCCGAATAACAGACAAGTTTGAGAAAATCATGACGAAAGTTCAGCTAAACATGTTCAGAAACACAAAACTGGTCTTTCTAATGATTTCCGATGATGTTTGTCATAAAATGCAGTTTCAGTGGCGGCCATTTTGAAATTCAAGATGGCCGCCATAAATGGAATTTTTCGGCTTGGCATCCACCCTGAAAATGCTTAGAATAGCTTTGTCTAGCATTGTGCCAAATTTCATGCTTTTATCAAAAAGTGCACAATTATTTCACATATCTGCCCAGCTGCTTTCACTGATAGCCATTTTCGTCCTACGTATCAGACATTCAGTGTCAGTCTCTTGTTTACTATAGGTGTCTTCAACGGCACCCGGTCGAATCACGTGTCTTTCACATTTAGAAGACATGCACAGCACAGCAAAACACTTAACATACCATTTGTTTTCGACGTATGACAACAATGGCAAATTCGGTTTGTTCAATCGAAACAATGGCTTCTAAGGGGAAGTTACCTCTTCAAAGTGTGCGATTCCAAATCGTAGCATGCTAACAGTTAAACTGTGTTTTTCGCAGGCAGCCTAGTCCGCCTTTTGTGGAAATTAAATTTAGAGAACGAGCAAGTAACATTGTTTTGGTGAAAACACAAATGAATGATAGGAAAATAAAAGCAGAGACATCAAAATCCGTTTCATGCAGATTTTTATTCCTTTTTTATCTTGTATACAGAGTTCTTGATAAAGTTATAGTTTACAGTAAACTCTCGCCATTAAGACCACACTGAACTTAAGACCACTATATTATAAACACATGATTTTGCCAGGCCTAAAATGGTATTTTCCTTATGATTTTGCATTCGATATGAAGACCACCTCACTAGTAAGACCATTTTTAGGCAGTCAGTTCCTGAAGACTTGGTGTATTTAATCTTTAAATTAATAAAGAGATTTTACTGTCACTGTTTAAACCACAGTTTGAAATAATCGTACTCGAGCTTTCTATTAAAAATACTTATGATCTAAGGTTACCTCTTTTATTTGTAATACTGCCTCCTTCGCTCCTTTATCATATAATAGACTAGTCTGGTCTGTAAGAAGGTCCATCATAGAATTAGTGAAGTCCTGTAACTGCTGTGGCGTTGCCGTGAAGGTAGGCGAATGCATAATTACATTTATACTCTCTCTAACCTAATAATACATGGATAATTATTAAAATCTGAAAGAGTTCCTTCAGGAGCAGAGAATACGTTTACAAGAAGGAACATGGATAAGACTACGTAGTTTCGGCTAATAAAGCCTCTTCAGTGACCCCGACAATATCTGGTGACGAAACCAGAGAAAAACATACTGTACTATCTTAATCTCCATTGGACAGTCGATTCAAAGACTGATTAGTATCAAAAAGGGTCCAAATGATATATAAAACAATGGTTTAGAATATGAGTATAAACCAATCTAAAATTTCAGATATCTCAGAATATATCCTCTGGTCTCAAAGGACGAAAATAAAATCAAATCTGCACTATGGATGATGCACGGGGAGACGTTTTACGGCCGCCACACGGCACAACACAGCCATTTTTGTCGGTTGTTATCCCACCGCTTTTGTGTTATACTGACTGTTTATACAATTGATAATCATACACCTTTAACAAAGGAAAACATAGTATCAACAGCAAGTATTGAAATAAAATTTCCAAAATAAAAAAACAAAAAAAAAAAACATAAAAAATTAAAACAGATAAACATACTCAATGCATTGTACTATCATATCATTGGCTTTCATGAGTGAATGCTTTTGTCTTTCAAACATATCGAAATAAGACTTATTAGGAAGAACGTCACTCGTACAATTATGTTTATGGGCCGCGGCATGATAAAACCAACAAAGTTACATCTGCGCCTGGCGAAGACTCACATTAAGCACCCGCCTAATCTGATCAGAATCTTTGCTATGTCTTTAACGTGTAGCTAATTTTCCACGCTACCACCATGCGGACAGCAAACTAAAACTCTTATCAGATTGGGTGGATGCCAAGGCTTGTCTGAGCCTTCGCCGGGGTTTCAGTCATTTTCTTGGTTTCATCAAGATGCGGCTGATTTAACATTTAATTTTTTGTAGATTTTCTGCTTTGTCCGTCTTTCTCTTTATTAAATGTGCAATTAAGAATAACAGTATCTTACCTTCTGGATGCTTTGTTTATTGGAAATAGCCAGGTAAGGAACCGAGCAATGCTCAATGAAATTAAGAATTGCACTCAAGTATGTATCTTCTGCTGTTTGGATGTTTTTGGCCAGTCTAGGATTCATGTACACTTTTGCTACTTCCCATTCGCTAACCGGCCAGAGTGTAATGTTAGAGTTTTCCCAATGGTTTTTACTAAACATGAAACCAGCAGCACAGACACTAACCAGTTCATTAATGTAAAGCTGGCAGCCACGACAGCCCGGGAAACAACTCATTGTCCAGTTATGTGTGTTACTTGATCCGGGAATAGTATGGTTGTACTTTGCCTTTGAAACAGAAATGTTAGGGCACATGTTGGTATAAGATGACGTATTCTGAACGTTGTGTTTGATTCGCTGATGCAAAGCTCGACTTCTGCCAGAGACAAATGACTCGAGGCCTTTCTTCGCAAAGCCAATACATGTTCCAGTCTGGACCCATCGTACATACCCCTCCTCTTCCAGCGCCTTGTCCAGATTCGGTACAGGGTTTGACATACTTTAAGCAGCGTCCATGCGTAACACATCAAGTCTGCAAAAGATGTTACAGTGTTTGAACTGATTGATCACTGTGACAAAGACAGAAATTAATATCAAACTTACCTGACAAATGAAGGGACGGAGAAATATCATCCGGACTATAGGTAAAACGACTTGTACCAGCTAAGTGTACCACGATATTAACGCTTCATTTTACCTATTAATACAAAGCTACATGGGCAAAGCCAAACATATTTTCCCTAACAAATGAGCATCACGAATTCACAACTAACAAGTACATGTTTATGCCTTTAGCGGGGACATGTTCAAATCATACCGTCCTTCCAAATACCTTCGAGTACGTAACGTGTGGTTGCGTAATTGCTACAAAACCACCTAAATAAATTTTGAACTTAATGTAAAGTATATCAAGGAAAGGAAAAACTTAAGCTTTCGACGCCCAAGATCAAAGTCACAAGCAAGGTTAAAGTTAAAAAAAGGTAAAAAAAAATACTGCATGATAACGCAAGGATCACTGAACCGATTTTGATAAATCTTTAACTGAAGATACCCGATAAAGTCAAGGCTTGTGATTTCTTCCTTTCCTGTAGTCTAATGTTTTCAAGAGAATTGTCTAGGCCTTTTTGACAGAAAGGTAAGGTAAACACTATAATAGAAATTATGAAGACCAGAGTCATCTGATATCAACTGTATGCTGCCAATGTCACAGATTTTGAAATTGAAATAGAGTGGCATTGAATATCCTTGTATTTCTAAATCCTTAAACAGAATTGTCTGACTGGGGCACTCAGAAGTTTTTTGAGAATTGTCCGTCTGTCTACCCATTGATATTTACTTTAAATGTTTACTTATAAGGCGGAGGTAAGTGCTGCAAACAACAGAGTTTCAGACAATTTAAATGGCTCCATATGGTTATATACTTATTGACAAAAAAAGATACGTGCCTTTAAAATTGAGCTTCGACATGAGAAAAACAATATAAATGTTGTGCGCCCTGCGCAGACTCAGATCAGCCTGGGCACTGCCCAACCTGAAAAGATTGTGCTAAGCACTTAAAGGGTAGCTAAGGGACTACGCTACCTCCATGCGGACAGCCAAGACTCTGATCAGACTGGGCGCATAACCACTTTGTTGGTTTCGCGTGTCGTGGCTCAAAAATACCTACTCCGAAAAATACCAACTAAGGAACCATCTGGAGCTTATGTCTTCAATGCGGGCTAAGTAGTGTAATCGGTTACCTGTTACCTGGAGAGAGTATTAATGTGAATGCAGTTATTTCCCTTAGACCCGGAGAGCGATAGGCATTAATCGATATTAGGAATGTCATATCGATGTCCATATCCCAGGACAGGTGTTGAACTTCTCTGAAGCCGGTTTTGTCATCATTGTGTTAACAATACCAATGAGCTGGATGGAAACATTTTTAATTTTTAACAATGTGGATTTTCATTTTCTTTTTCTCGGATCAAACCAATTTACTTTTTCAGTTGCTCCTTTTCGTTTTAATAAGTTTCGTTTTCCCCTCTCTCTGATATTTAGGTCAAATTTCGTAAGAATTGGCGGGAAAATAAATCTAATTATAGGTCAGTTTTGACAGCGGTTTGTTTTAGTTTCTGACAACAAAAACATAAAATTACTTATAATAATGAAATTATGATATTTCTATCCCTTTGACGGTCTCATCTTTATGGAAAGATTAAGCCTGTTACAGATACCCCTCCACCCAAATAGTTTTTCTCATTTTTTTTTTTTTTTTTTACCCCGCCCATCGGGGCTCGCGAAATAGACTGGCTGCCTGATGCTTCTGCGACAGAGCTGCTAGTCCTGGGTGTCATTTATTGCAGGCCGAGCAATGCTTGCAGTCCCACACATTCAGAGGCAACATCTCGACGACAAAATTTTACAGGAACGATAACGTTTTCTCTTGATTTTCTGTTTTGACAAAACTGTTTAAAAGTTTTATGTTAATTGTGTCTTTCGGCATGTAACTAAGCTGCGCTATTTAAAACATTAAAGATAAAAAATTAAGATTAGTCTGACTTTCTATGTTTTTTCTGCGAACAAAAATAAATAAACAAATGAGCCGTACCACGACAAAAACAAATTGGCACGTGTGCCCTGCGAACACCCATAATAGCGTGTGCGTTCGCCCTTCTGATCTTGACCTTCGCTGTCCGCATAGATGTAGCTTAGACCATTGCCTGTCCTGTAAGCGCACAGCGAAGATTCTGATTAGTCTGGGCGGCTTCCAAGGCTGATCTGAGACTTGGCAGAGCGCTATGGCACTGCGTTGATTTTGTTGCGACGCGACTGAAATTACTGTTTCATACAAAAATAATCATAAGAATGACGTTCGGATTAAATATCCATTTCTGACCTTCATTGCCGTTAGCAGGTGTTAATTTTGAAATTGCATTGTTTTGACAAGACGTGTGACCAACTGTATTTTCACACCTTCCGACCGACAGCGACTACTCAGTTGATGTCTTTAGCAAACAATTAAATGAGCCGCGACAAAGGTGCACGTACGCCCAGCGAAGTCTTAGATCAGCCTGGGCATCCGCCTGATCCGATCAGAGGCTTCGCTATCGGTATGGAGGTAGCTTAGAGTCTTTGCTACCCTTTAAACGCATAGTTCAGACTCTGCTCGGACCGGGTGGCTGTCCAGGCTGATCTGCGTCTTCGCTGGGCGCACATTCCAATTTGTTCGTCTTATTGTATTGCGGGTCATATGAGGAAACTTTCGAACATTGAGCAGAAAAGAAAGTGACCTGTCCATGGGCGGAACGCTGACGAGTGCCTTGTAGCTTTCAATTGTTCTTTCCATATTTCTTACTGCTTTTAATTCTATCTCAGTTTAATTACCACATGAGAATTTTAAATGGTTTTCGCACAGTCACAGCCTGATTTGATAAAAATATTTTGATTAGAAATTCGGATTAGTTTGGTTTGTGCAGAAACACGGGTAAGGTTATGTACAAACTCAAATTCAACTAAAATTGACAAATTATTAACTGATCATAAACTCATACCAGTGTTTTGCAAGTGCATAAGCTGGTCTGAGTCAGTTTGCATACATAATTAATTCCATAAATTGACTATTGCAGCTTTATATTTTTTGCATCTATTTTTGTTCAAGTCATGATGATAACGGTTTGACAATTACGAAACAGTTTAGAAGTAATATCGGATTTTACGAGCGATAATCGATTAATCCTCGTGTAATTATAAGTATGTTAATTGTACTGTATATTGTCAACAAATTCCGATCAGCTTGCGCAAACCGATCAGACACTGTTCAGTCTTATCAGTTTGCACATATCAGAGGCTGATAAGTGTCCGCAGATGCACAGGTTTATTATCTTACATGTAAGTACTCATATTATAGTAAAAATACAAAAAATAGCACAAAAATATCTTTCAATATTCCTTGCTAGCTTCACTAAAACAGTCATAAAATTAAAGTGACAAACTTGAACAGAAATATTACTAATAATGTTAAGGATAAAAATTATTTTTATAGCCTTGCAAGAAAAATGTTTCACAGCAATTGTTTCCCATAGCGATTAATCCTTACACTACCACGGTTACGAGATCTTTACCATGATTTAGTTTCTTACATTATTTTTTTTTCGACAGTAATATCTTAAGAGAGCAATACAGTGTATGTATCTTCGTGTCTCCTGTTTATGAATGAGCAAATCTGCCAGTCAAAAATACAATTCTATGGATTCTAAGATTCTACCCTGGGATACACAAAACATATTTCGGTTTCTTTGATAAAAACGCCCCACCACACTCAAATAAATTTCAATCAAAAATGTTAGAACAAACATTAGCAATTATGATAATAATTAATAGACTGATCGAACATTACCAAACAATATGTAATCGGTTTGCAAAGTTTTTTTGTTTTTTTTTTTAAATTTTTTTAGCTTATAAAGGGATTTTTAAAACTACAAGTAGTCGATTAACTGTCTGCTGATCATTTTTGATGGTCACGTGTAGGAGTTACGTGACTTCTTTCTCGTTTTTTCCTTTCTTGTGTTCATTCGTTTATTCTTTCTTTCCTTCTTTCTTTCTTGATAGGACAATATAAATATTCTTCCTTTCTTAGATCATAAAAGCACATATATAAATACATAAACAAAACACGAATACCAAGAAATGAAGTGGTAAGCCTTTGAGCAATATAGGCGGATTAGGACTAAAACTATTTGAAACTATTATGAGCGAGGTTGTTTCGAAACGCAATTTTCTGTATGTTTAGAGATCGATGGAAGAAACTTATAGTATACTTATTTTATAATGAATTACATCAATGTAAACCTTCTAAAAATCTCTCAGTGGTGATTACTTATAAAAGTTTTATAGAAAATTCGATCATTTTCAAATTTTAGGCTGAACATAGCTTCTTAGGCATTTTCGACATTATTCTTATATAATTTCATGTGACTGAAGCTTCAAACTTTAAAAGCCGATAGAAGTATCAAAACATGAAGTTAATTTGTATATTTTTATACCATATCAACGGACAAAGTCTGAAATTTATGACCATAACTTATAAAAATTGTCGTAATATCATATATGTATTTAATTTCACATTTTATATTTTATTCCTATGTAATTGCATATAACACTCGGCATTATTTGAACAGGTAAGCTCTCGGATAAACCCGTAAGTCGCTATCGGTAGTTTCCGCCATATTGAAGCATTAAGTTCCCTATGCTTCTGAGCATGCGACTTTTAAATTTTAGGAAGTTTGATATCTCTTCAAAGTAGGAAATCACTGAACATTTGAACAAGGTATTATTAATGCTTTATGAGATACAGCAGGTCGAAAATATATAAAACATTATACTGAACAAGCAAATTCGGTGAATTTATATCCCCGCCGACGTGGGCCTGATTCGTTTATGGTTTACTTTATGTTTCATAAAATTTCGTTCACTGGTTACTTAGTTATGGCTGAACTTGTGGATTGTAAATGAAATTAATGGCAATAACTCAGGGATAAGAGAGGCATAAGTTGAAGCTGTTCTTCTTAAACACTTGCCTCAGCAACACTGCACTATAATGATAGAATTTCAATTCAGCTACATGTACAAGAAATTTTATTCAACGGTACCTCGATTATGGTTCATATATGGATTTTTGATCAATTTTTAAAGGGCATTAAATCATGTACTACTGAAGCGATTATGACAAAATTTAATGTGAACTGCTGTGTCAGGACAATACATACATGTAAAGTTTCATGAAGTTCCATTTAGTTTAAACAATATTTTATTCGCATATACATACAAACAGCAATTGTACTATTACAAACAACAAGTAAGATATGCAAATGGGATTCAGAAAAAAGTCAACAGACTTATCTAAATCTGTATCCCAAGATGCCAACATAATATAATGTATAAGTGATTTGAATGGAATGAAGCACTGTTAATAATCGTATAAGGAAAGGCATTTGGACATTGCAGGCTTTCCCCGCACATCATCCATAGTGCAGATTATATTTTATTTACATCCTTTGAGATCAGAGGATAGATTCTGTGAAATCTAAAATTTGAGGTCGATGAAGACTATTATTCTAGATCATCGTCTTTTATATTATTTGGATCCTTTTGAAACTAATCAGTCTTTGAATCGACTGCCCAATTAAAATTAAGAAATTACAGTATGCTTTTTTTTTTTTTTTTTTTTCTGGTTTCGTCACCAGATGTTGTCAGGGTCACTGACGAGGCTTTATTAGCCGAAACTACGTAGTCTGGCCCATGTTCCTACTTCTGTATGTATTCTCTGCTCTTGAAGGAACTTTTTAAGATTTTAATTTCTTAATAGAAAATAGAAAATTCTCCACGGGGAGTGGACTGTGGTAAGTGCATAAACTATTACAATGCTGTAAGACATGGATTGCTATTGGAATTGCAAATTGTTGAACTTTATATTTCTCGCCAAAGTTCCTAATAGTGTTACTGCGTTACTTAACTTAAACGTTGATGGTTGAAGATGTACGTAAGATTCTTAGATAAGCAGAAGATAAACAGGAAAAACTAGACCGCTTCTAGAAGACAATCAAGGTTTGCGTTGTTTCGTCAATACGTTGAATATGATTTATCTACTTACTGAATCCGAAATCGCTTAGATTTTACAATATAATTGTGAACATTTAAAAATATTTGCTTGTTTTGTTCATACGACAGTTCACTTTTCCCATACAACAGTACATTAAGCGTTGGTTCACACATTTCAGACACAGCATCGATCAATTCTTGTCTTATATCAAGATACCGAGTACAAGCAAAAAAGTAATGTTTGGTGTCCTCATTCACCCCACAAATGCATGACGGACTGTCAACTATGTTTTTAGAAAACAGATGACTATTTAAGGAGCTGCAGTTAGTTCGAAGTCCCGAGTGATAAATCTGCCCAAGGCTGAAGCTGGCGTGACATTTTTTTCGATAAGCTTTAAGTATCAGTTTGTTGGCAACCTCTTAATAATTATATGGCGTCACGTGTGATTTTTTAATAGTCTGTTGCTAATCTGGTGAGGAGCTGAATACCGTCTCGTATCGAGCCCGGACCCCATACAGCGTCAGTGGTAGTATATAAGGATAGCAAAGTGACCATTCCTCTTCCCTCATGTGTTTATGAATTTTCTCAACAATGTTTTATATAATCGTTTTTAACATTTGGTGCATTGTTCATCTCCACGGGGACTTTTCGGACGGCAGGCGCATTGTCTTGCGTCAGTTTACTTATCCAACTTTGAGGATTGACTTTCAATATGCTTGTTGTATATTTTCTTGCAGACTTTTCTTTGAAGCCCAGAAACTACTACGATCCCTTGTGGATAGTATAACATAATGATAGTTGAGATTAGTAGTTACAGGCTTCAAATTGGTCTGCATTATTATCGCCAAGCCAAAGTCAAAGGTTTGAATTATCTTACTGCCTTTGAGAAGTTCCATTTACTGGTTACTCAATTTTTTTATTTTAAACCAATTCAGTGGCAATAACTTATTACTTGCTGAAGCAATTCTGACAAAACGTACGATGCACCAATGTGTTATGGTGATACATATTTAGTATAAGTTTCATAGAATTCTATTCATTGATAACTTAGTTGTGGTTGATTTTGCAATCTTAAATTGATTCAAGGGCAATAACTCATGCACTACTGATGCCACTCTGATGAAACTTTATGTGCATCAAACTTGTACAGTAAGAGTGACCTCCCCTGCTTTGAGAATTTAACGTAATACCTCAAAAAACATTTGAGCTAGGATGATGATATTTCATATACAGATTGAGGGTGAGATATGCATGAAAAGATTAGCTTTTGGGCAAGTTCTGTCAAAATGACCAAGTGATGCCCTTGTTTGAATTTGGCATTTTTCCAACTTCTGAACCGTCTGACATAGAAAGCTGAGTTTTGGTATATTGGTTGTTCTTGATATGTAGAATATTTTGGTAAAAGTTAGATGACTCTGCATTTTATAATTACGGAGTTATTCCCATGATAGTCAGTACTGGGCAGCTACTGGGCAACGCTGCTAAACCTGACCACCCGTTCCGTCTTTAGACTTAGAAATTAGCTAAAACTAGATTTTAACTATATATCTAGAGAACTGTTTTAGCTAAAATATTTAGCATGCAGCTGGGAGTCAGTATGTAGATAATCTGATTAACTTAGGAGGAATTACCATAAAAAATGACAGAAATGAGCCCCCTTTCATGCTTAGACATATAAAGTCTGACACCCTTAGTGGCAAGCATATGTTTGGGGGCATAGTATTTCAAAACCACACTTTCTAGTTGCTTTTGCTCTGCTGTTTGTCAGTTTTGTATCAACTTTTGAAACAGTTTCCAATCTAGAATACCAGTGATGTTAATGCATTCATATACGTGTTTGTTTCTCTGCTATGGCCATATAAGGAAACTGAAAAGTTTCAACAACTATATCTCCCGATCTGAAGGAAACATTTTATTAAAAGTTTCAGAAATCGCTTTTTAGGAATCATTTCAAATGATATACGAGTCAACTGAAAAAGGGAGCAAATTCTTTCCTTAAAGAAATTAATCAGGATTCCGTTTTGTCCCAAAGCAAGGGTAATCGATATTTTGCCGTTTTGAAGGCATGCAAACAAATCGCATGTTGTCGAGTATAAATGAGCTGATCCTTCACCATAACTGAAAAAGGATGTAAATTCAAATTCTTTTCCAACCAATTTATTTTCCCTTGCTATTCGTTACGTTTTGTGATTAAGGGAATTTGTTGCACATATGAAGATGATGGGTTGTGACCGAGAGGACTGTGGCATATAGGATCGGTGTTCGTTCATTACGAGTACCCACAACGCTTTGGTGCTCGTAAGTGGCTGTCTTTAGGTAACATTATTTTATGCCTCATACCATTTATTTTCATTCATAGCACGACATTGGGCTTGAGGAGATAAGTGGCCGGGAACCCGATTCTCCCGCTCTGACTTTAAACAAACACGATACAAAGTTTGAAACACGATTCTTACAAAGTAGTACCGACTTTCTTGGATCAAAATATTTTATGGTGTACGGGTACACTTCCATTTTTTCTGCCATTTTACAAAGACAAACAACTTTCATGATAGATTCCCTTGATGACGTAGCCCTTCCAAATGTGAGTCTATTTACAAAGAGGATCTTACATGAGTGCTCATGTATTATTGAATTTATTAAACGAGTTGGTTTAAACATAGTTTATTTGTAAATACTATCACATAACACAAATACAATCATAAAGTACACAAATAGGATTCAGAAAGAAGCCACAGGCTTATATAAATCTGTCTCCTGTATAGTCAAATTGCAAAATATATTTTAAGGTGTTAGGTAAGTTACAATCTAAAGCTATTAACCTACTATAACAATATAAAATGTTTTTAAACACAAAGAAAAAAAACGAGAGAGAGAGAGAGAGAGAGGGAGAGAGAGGGATAAACATCAAGTTGGCATTGATAGCATACCGGCAATGTACTACATGTTTATCAGCAAACGTATTGAAGAACTGCACTAAAGAAATGTTATATCAGGATTACGATATACTCCGATTTTTATTGTTTCCAATCTTTGAATGAATAACGGTGGCTAAATTCTGAGTTCGAAAGTATATGCGCCGTTGACATGTCCGAATACATATTCCGCTCGGTCGACCCTGAAAACCAAAAATAAATCGGAGTATACGAACCTGGTAATAATGAACTAAAAGTAGAAGTCACAAAAATGAGTAGGAAATACATATAGAAGGAGAAAGTAAGAAGCTCCTCAAGCATGAAAACGCCTACTTTCATCTATAAATCTTTGCACCGCAAGGAAAATCCTTTCGTTTGTATGGTTGTCGAGATGACTGTCTCCTGAAAGCAAGACATTCAGACTTGGGGTACAATAAAGAGAAACGCAATTTATCATGTTGGTACGGATATGCTGATATCTAACACAGTCTAACAAGTAGTGTTTTGTAGACTCAACTGAGCCGCAAACACAAAGTGGGTCATCAATTATGTTTTTCGAAAATAGATGTTGGTTTAAAGAGCTACACCCTGTCCGTAATCTTGTATGTTGTATTTGTAGGAATCTAGTGCCAGTATAATAGTATTTAGGGATTTTATGGACATCTTTGTTCAGTTGAAATTTAAAACTGGTCAAGGAGGTTGAATTTCGAACTTCTACCGGGAGCTCATTCCAGTCTCTTATAGATGAAGGGAGAAAAGATTTATAGTACAACTGCGTTCTTGTTAATATCGGCCTAATATTTTGTGAGTCGCGTAAATTATACGTTGTGCCTTCAAAAGATTCTGGTACTAGTGAAGATAGATAAATGGGAGAAAGATTATTTTTCATTTTATAAAACATACATAATTTGTGTTTTGATCTTCTAACTTGTAGTGATTCCCAGCCTGTTTCGCGGTTTAACATATCAAGTGAAACTAGTTTCGTTGCCCCTGTTACTACCCTAGCTGCTTCATTCTGAATTTTTTGTATTGCATTTACTTCATATTGTGTGATATTATCCCAAACGATATCCGAATATTCCAGGATGGGTCGAATAAAAGAAGTATATATTATTTGAAGAGATTCCCTATCGAGTAAAAATTTTAACTTTCTCATAATATTTAATCGTTGCCATGCTTTAGAGGTTATGTAATCTATATGTTCGTGCCATGTACCATCATTAGAAAGAAATAAGCCTAAATGTTTGTGATGTTTAACTTCTTTAATATGTTCATTGTTCATTTGTAAAGGCGGGTGTATATTTGCAATAGTTTTTCGTGACAAAAGCAGGGATTCAGACTTTGAAGGATTGAATTTAACAAGCCAAGTTTCAGCCCACTTATGAATAGTCTCCAAATCTTTATTAAGGATACTAGCTGTTTCGTTTGGGTCATCAACTATAAGATATTAACTCGTATCATCAGCAAACAATTTCACATTAGCATTAATATTAACTACAATATCATTTATATATAATAAAAATAAAAGAGGACCTAAAATAGAGCCTTGAGGAACCCCGGCTTGAATATACGCCCAATCAGAACTTGCTCCTGGTATAACGACCCGTTGTTTCCTGCCGGAAAGATAACTGGACAACCATTGTAAAAGACATCCGTTAATTCCCACATTATTTAATTTAAACAGAAGCCCCCTATGCCAGACACGATCAAAAGCTTTACTTATATCACAAAATATTGCCCTTACTTCCTTTCCCTCATCTAGAGCTTTACAAAATACATTATAAATTTCAACAAGCTGATTAGTAGTAGAATCCCCCGGGACAAATCCAGACTGTAAGCAAGTAATAATATTTTGTTCTTTAAAGAAGTTGAATATATGCTTATGTATTATTTTTTCCATCACTTTACTTATTGTATTAAGTAGGGATATCGGTCGATAATTTATGGTTAGGGATGGGTCATCTTTTTTAAATAGTGGTGAAACGTTAGCTTCCTTCCATATACTAGGACAAACACATTTTGATAGGGAAAAGTTAAAAAGATCACATAAGGGCTGGGACAGAGGGGTAGCTAGCTCTTTAAGGATCCTATTATTTATAGTATCAGGGCCAGACGATTTTCCTAATTTCAAAGTTTGCAAAACAGATTTAACTTCAGCGGGTGTGATTGATATGCTATCTAAGACAGCATTACCTTGGTTACCTGTGTCAGGAATAGTTGCATTCTGGTCATCTAGAACTGTTTGGGCTACAAAAAAGTCATTTAGAATATTAGCTTTGTCCAAACTTTCAGAATAGTAAACACCATCATGGAGTAAAGGAGGAATTGATGTATTTTGAGTCGGCTTTATAAAGGATTTCAGTGTTTTCCAATAGTCTTTACTACTAAGGTTTGTATTTTTAAGTTTGTATGCTAAGGAATCAATATAGTCTTTTTTAGCTTTACGCAAAACTTGTGTTACATCATTTCTAATTTTCTTATATGAATTGTATTTTTCAGGACTTTTGTGAGCTTTATACTTTTTATATAAACGATTTCTTTTTCTCATTAACTTTCTTATATTATTGTTCATCCATGGTAAATCTTGTGGCCTTAGAGTAATGGATTTAGTTGGTATTGACTCGGATGCTATTTCTAGGAGTTTGTTAGAAAAATTTAGTGCATACTGGTTTACATCTTCATTACGAACATTATTCCAATCAAAATCTGAAACCTTATTGCAAAGTTCATCATAATTTCCTTTTTCATACAGCCAAATTTTACGTTTAAATGGTTTAATAATTTGTTTCTTTAAGTTAAAAATACTATAAACAGGGCAGTGATACCTTACATCTTGCATCAAAAAAGGTTCTCCGACCCCGAACATTTCTATACTTTGCACATTACTTACCAGTATTAAGTCAATTAGAGTCGAGGAAAATTCCGTGAAATGTGTGGGTTCATTTATTAATTGATGAAGATTGTATTGCTTACATATATCTAATACTTTTTTCTCAGACTGGGGGTTTATCATATTTAGATTAAAGTCTCCTGTTATTACAATGTCTGTTATGCCCGTATCAACTGCTAAACCAATAGAATTTTCAATATCAATGAGGACTTGAGGAGATGAACTAGGTGGTCTATAAAATGTACCTACAAGTAATTTCCTATTTTTGATATTAAGTTCCAGCCAAACACATTCGATATTAAGTAGTTCTAAATCTTGTCTGCGTTTACAAGGGATATCATTTTTTACGTAAACAATTATACCACCATGACTATCACCAATTCGGTCACGCCTAAATGGAGCTTTAAAGTCGTTAAATGAAAGATCATCACTTAAAATCGAATCATTTAACCACGTTTCGGTGAGAGATACAAGATCAAAGGTTGATAATTAAACGAGTTGAAGAAAAAGATAAGATGCGAGGCTATGCCGAGCATCTTAGCGTTTTCCCCAACGAGTTTAATAATTTCAATAATACAGGAGCACGAATGCAAGATTCTATTTATCATATGACACTAAAATCGTGTTTTATTTGCAAATTTTGCACTAAAAACGTCACGATTTTGCCATTAGAAAACGCGACGTTTTATGGACGTCAACGCATAACGTTACAACCTAAATGTAATTTGCATATTTAATCCACTAGTGGATTATCGTTTTTAATGCATAGCTGTATTACACTCTCAGATGCGACGTAATATGATAAATAGGAAATAATTTGTTCTTGTGCGAGCGAATGTTTTTAAGACTTGATCCCTGGTGAAATGGGAGGAAAAATGGAAGAGTTTTCTCTCCTGAAGATGTGCATTAAAACCACCATGTGACATGTCCAGAAATAAAGTGTTTAGTCTAAAACAGGCCACAAAAATTTAAGGGTACATTAGAAATAACCTTGTTCTTGTCTTCCAAATAAAGCGTATATATTTTTCATCCTTTTTCCAGTTTCGCCTAGGTGTAACTTTAAAAAAGAAGAAAGAAACAAAAATGGACCAGCTCAACTTCCTGCTTTGAATGACACATGCGTTATACAATATGAATGATGTGTCGTTTTACTATGAATCCCATTCTGTGATATCACAAAATCGAAATTGTGATATCACTTTATCGATTTTGTGATATCACTATTTAAAAAATTATATCGCATATTATTTTCACTTATAATTATGTGATATCACTAAATCGATTTAGTGATATAACAAAATCGATTTTTTAATATCACAAAGTCGATTAAAGATGCAAGTTCTGCAAGTTTAATGTATTTTTGCCCCTGAACCATTTTTTGAGGAAAACAGTATTTGAGCATGCTTTCATCGAATTAAAATAAAAAACAAATCAATATTGGTGGAAATTGCCCATTTAGGAGCATTCTTTCCAGATTTTATATTTATTGGCTTCCAGACAATAAGTCCCTGCAGTAGTTATAATCTTTTCTGATAAGTCCTGTTATGCACATTAAATCCTTTGTGACCCTTGTTTTAGCCTGTTTGGGTGGTGCTACTCATCTCAGTATCCACTTTTAGAACCAGAACACTCAGTTGAAATCCTTTCAAGCAAAGTTAGGGGTTCAAAATAGGAATACTTTGCTAATTACAAGTTATAGCTTTTTGAAATTTTTTTACAAATAAACAATGTTTGAACATCATTTTTAATACATGCTCGCGAAAAATAGTTACTAGGAGTTGGCTGGCACGCTGAAATTTATGTTCTTGGTAGAATGTGACGTTATTTTAATGGATTGAAGGGGGTCAGATTTGCAGACCTTGCAACTTTAAGTGATATCACTAAATAGGAATGAATCAGTGATATCACACAATGAAACTTGTTTCGAATTTTTAGAATTCGTGATATCAAAAAGTGGGTATAATTTTGTGATATCACTAATTCGATTTAAGTGCTACATGTATCACAAAATAGCTGTGATTTAGTGATATCACAAATCCGATTTTGTGACATCACATTCTTTTTTGTGATAGCTCTTAAATCGCATGTTATTTGTAATATCACTAAATTCGATTTTGGGATATCACTAATTTCTATAAGTGATATCACAAATTAGGAACTTTATAGTGAAACAGCACCTCATAAACATGTGTAGCCATGTAAACCCAGCATTGTTTACGCCTCTATCGCAGTATTTCGTTGAAATGAATCGAACTGAAACTCAAATTAAATATCTCCCAAAACTTCAAATACAGAAAATATAATTGATTTATAAAGAGAGATAAAGTTAAGGAAAGAGTTAATGGACAGACGGATAGACGCCAGCGCCATAACGCAATGCGTCTCGTTTTTTGTTGTTTTTTTCAAACTAGCAACTAGCGTAACGTATTTTTAAAATAAGGTTACGCTGTAGTAAATAGCACGGCCAATATTGTAAAAAGTAAATGATAAGGTTTTTGGCGTGTGTACACTGGCGCTCACGTATTTGTACACCAAAAACGCGTTCGTACCGCGTTGCATGCCCGTGCTGCGTGCGTATCACCTAGAACCGCGCATCAGACGCGTCTAGACGCGCCCTGACGCGTCTCGACGCGGGAGATGCAAACGATGATAACATGAATATTCATGACTTTTTCAATACGCGTACAACCGCAGATTGTACGTTGGCCTAATTAAAATAGTTTTAAGATAGCTTAAAACAATATAAGTTACTAAGTTAATTAAATATTGTCTCGATCTCTCTACCGGGAATCTGACCAAATCGATGCGCAGAAGACGGGAACCATAAGGTAGTCCCACATTATCTGGGTCAGTTTTTACAGCCTCTCGGCAGGAAGCAGAGTCACGCAGACAGTCTCGGCAGGAAGCCAATTATCATGTACAGAAGTCTCTGCAGGAAGCAAGAACTCGCGGACAGTCTCGGCGGACTTCACATCATATTTGGCTTCTGCCGAGACTGTCCGCGATCTCTTGCTTCCTGCAGAGACTTCTGTCCTCGAAAATTGGCTTCCTACCGAGACTGTCCACGTGACTCTGCTTCCTGCCGAGATCCTCGGCAGGAAGCAGAATCACTCGGACAGTCTCTGCAGGAAGGTTGGTGGTATTCTTCAGGTACTCCAGTTTTCTCCACAACCAAGGCCACAAATAAGCAATTATCCTTGCCTTTGAGACAATGTAAAAACATTCGCATGCCTGAATTTTCTATACCTTCAATAATCCTGTTTAGACTAGAGTTTTAATCCGAATCGAATCAGAATTTGCTTTGAATGAGCTGTTTAGACTAGCAAATCTTATTCGAAATAAAAACTAATTCGGAGTAATTAAACTAATCCTACAGAGTACCTTGGATCGAATCCGAATTAACGTTTACTTCGGATTAAAAGTCCTGTCTAAACAGCAAACCGAAGCAAAGCCGCATTAAAATTTATTTTTCAACTGACCTCGGGCATGTTTAGGTCATGATAACATTTGAGCAGGCTGCATTTACTTTACTGCAAAGTAACTTGCACCCTATCAAAAACATTATTTTACTACGAAGTAACTTGCATTGGAAATGGTATAGTCTGAACAGACAAGTGGGTTCTCTTCGGATTACCTTATTGCAGAGCAATCTGTGCCGAATCGAAACAGATATCCTCTACACAGAGTAAAAGTAAACAAAATAAAGTTTAAGAATATTTCATTTGTAGCATGCAGTTTTGGCTGAAGGCAGAATAGTAACCTACATTGCAAGATAAACCTTGATTTCCAGAAAGCAATTTAATGCTGCAAACATTTTCAGCATATGGGGCCAGAGATGAATGATCATCAAGGTGACTGAAAACCGAGAACCCCGGCAAGAAAAAACACCTGACTCTCTACAAGAAGAACTTGGTTTTCTAAACGAAGTTAGACCCAAGCTGGAACAAGCCCCCCTGTCCTGGCTAGGTCCAAGGCAGTTCTATGGAGGAAAAAAGGGGGAGGAGGAGGAGGGAACAAGGAGCAAATTCTTGGATGGTATGCAAATTCTTTGGTGGGGAGGGGGGCGGGTGCAAAAGACTGCCCAGATTCATCTGTTAGTGGGGTTGCACCGAAGTGGACCTGTGCTGGGTCCTGGGCAGGTGACGTCTCAGAAAAAGGGAGAAGCAAAATCTTTGGTGGGGAACAAAAACTTCCAGAAACATTAAGTAGCAATGGGATAGAACCCAAATGGACTTGTGCACAGATCCACATAAATCACTTCCCATGCACACAGCCCTCGCGACCCACTGTGGGTTGGCTTTAGCAATACAATTCAGGGCTTCTGGAAACGCATGGCATGAGAGGCAAGCCATAATGCATCTTCCCCGAACTGCAGGCCTCCATCAGACTTCACTTTGCTAGTTCTGCCGGAACAAGCCCCCTGTCCTGGCTGGGCCCAGGGCAGGTCTAGGGGGAAAGGGGAGCAAATTCTTAGGTGGGGAGCAAATTCCCTTATTAACTAATGCAATAGGCAGTGGGGGGTAAGAAATTGAGGGTGATCTGGAATGCAGTTGTCTCATGTTTTTGTGGCCCTCATGAGTAATTGAGACTGCCTGGGTTACATCATGAATTGCGACCGTTGGTCTCAGAGAAGACCGTAGCTTAATTCTGTTGGGAGGGAGGTAGGTGGGGTAAAAATTCCTTTTGGGACCTAGGACTGTAGCATTTGTTCTAAACCTTATCTTGGTTTAGTTGGTTCCAAATTATATTGCATATTTAAACTTTTAGAGTCCTGTATTTTCATGGGAGTTTTTTTAGTGTTCTAATATTTTGGGAAATGGAGAATATTATTAGTCAACAACAGGACTGTAGCTAATTTCTTATTGTGGATTGTTGGGAGGAGAGAGCAGTTTCTTTTTGCTGTTTCTAGGGAGCAAATGTGATGAACCTTATAATGGTTCAGTTGGTTTCCAGGTAACTAAGCCTGGGTATGAGATTAAGGAGGTTGGATACACATTATTTTTTGGAGGGGAAATGGAGAATATTATCAATAGACACGGGGACAGTAGCTTATTTCTTATTGCGGGTTGTTCAAAAAGGACGGCGGTTTCTTTTGGCTGTTTCTAGGGAGCAAATTAGTTGAACCTTATAATGGTTTATTTAATTCTAGGTAACTAAGCCTGGGTATGAGATTAAGGAGGTTGGATACACATTATTTTTGGGAGGGGAAATGGAGAATATTATTAATAGACACGGGGACAGTAGCTTATTTCTTATTGCGGGTTGTTCAAAAAGGACGGCGGTTTCTTTTGGCTGTTTCTTGGGAGCAAATTAGTTGAACCTTATAATGGTTTATATAGTTTCCAGGTAACTAAGCCTGGGTATGAGATTAAGGAGGTTGTATACACATTATTTTTTGGAGGGGAAATGGAGAATATTATTAATAGACACGGGGACAGTAGCTTATTTCTTATTGCGGGTTGTTCAAAAAGGACGGCGGTTTCTTTTGGCCGTTTCTAGGGAGCAAATTAGTTGAACCTTATAATGGTTAATTTTGTTTCCAGGTAACTATGCCTGGGTATGAGATTAAGGAGGTTGGATACACATTAATTTGGGGGTGGGGAAGAAATGGAGAGTATTATTAATGGACCAGAGGACTATAGCTTATCTCTTATTACGGATTGACGGGAAAAGAGGGCAGTTTCTTTTGGCTGTTTCTAGGAAGCAAATGTGCTGAACCTTATTATGGTTCATTTAGTTTCCAGGCAACTTAGCCTGGTTGTGAGTTTAAGGAGGTTGGATACACATTAATTTTACCCTTTATTGTCAATAGACAAAAGTTATTTATACGACCGTAGGGAAAGTCAGATTGTAGTCGTACAGATGGGTTCTGGGGCTTTTACTGGGTAATGGGAGTTTTTGTCATGAGCATTGCACTTAGTAGGGTATTAATGTGGATCCAGGGATTTTGGGAAATTGGTTTGGTAGGTGGTTAGCAACAGGGGCTCGAATTAGAGAAAATTAGGGGGATTTTTTTCCCTATTGTATTGGAATCTATCTATATCCTGGCAATGATATTGGTTTTGTCTAGGTATTTAAAGACTATCTTCTGTATTGTATTTGCATGTTTCTTTGGGGGAGACAGGCGCAGCCTCAGGTCTATTGTGTGATAGCCTAACTTGAATATGGTGGATTCTATGGTCTCACCTTTGATTGTTATAGGGCCACACAGTCAAAGAAGATACGGTTGAGATCTTCTGCATCATTGCAGTGGGGGCATAGGGCGGACTGGTTACTGTAGTGAAGGCAGCCCTGTCCGTAGTGTCCTAGCCTTAGTCCGGAATAGGCTATGTCGAAACGTCTATTGAGACTATATACGTCACATTGAAGTTTAATCTTTGGTTTGACGAAATGGAAGGTGTGGCCCTTGTTGCTATTGGTCCATTGGGATTGCCATTTTTGGTTACTGCTTCATTTATTAGGGGATAAACGTCCAGTTTTGAGGGTTTGGTATGGTTGTAAGTGCCGATGGTCAATAATTGACAACTGCCTTTCTTGAATCAGCGGAAGGAGAAACGAAGTATGTGGCCCAACCGGGTTCTCGAACCCAAGACCTCTGGTATGAGTCAGGTGCCCCATCGATTGCGCTACGCTGCCCGGCACCTTCAGCTGTAGGAGTTTAATTCCACATTCAACTTCTAAAGCATTAATAGGGGCGGAGTGGTATGCCCTCGTAGCAATATGGAGTGCTAAGTTGTTTTGGATGAGGTCTTGAGCTTTGAGAGTAGATATTTGGGTGCCGAGTTATAAGCTTGCGCACCATAATCAACTTTTACTGAGGATTAGGGCCTTATATAATGTCAATAGGATTTTTTTTATCTGCTTCATAGGAGGTGCCTGAAACCGTCCTCATGAGGTTTAGGTCTTTATTACATTTTTCAATCAGATTTTTAATATGCTGACCCCATATGTTAGTTTGCTACGTGTATCTAGGATCATACCCAGGAAGGTGATATGGTCACAAAATTCTATTTCTGTCCCAAAAAGGGAGAGTTTTTAAAGTGATTCAATATTAAGTCTTTTTTTAAGGGAAAATTATAGCCTTTGTCTTAATAGTGGGTATTTTGAAGCCCCAGAGCGTGGACCATATCTCGATTGTCTGGAGGGCTGACAGGAGTTTTACGACAGCATGTTTGGGAGAGGATTGGTAGGTCCAGATAGCACTGTCATCTGCAAACTGAGAAAGAGAGAGGTTTGCCCCCCCCCCCCCCACACACACACACACCCAGCATCATCAAGGTTATTTATTATTACAATGAATAGGATAGGGCTGAGGACACTGCCCTGGAGACAACCGTTTTCAAGTCATGTTGATCAGAGCAGTGACCTACCACTCCTCTCCCAAACATGCTCTCGTAAAACTCCAATCAGCCCTCCAGGTCACTGCTATTTATAGGTCACTGATCAGAGGTTTTTATCCCCCCACCCTGACTTGAATTCTTTAAGATTCAGTGACTGTCGCCTGGCACTTATTTTCCATAAAGGCCATATTAATTTCAGATTCCACGATTTTAATTTCTGATACGAAAGGAATCTATGGCTGAAGAGTGCGATTTAGGCTATTTCCACTTCAATGGCGAAGTGTCAAGGGACTGTCCCAGTCGCATTTAATTTTGAGTTGCCGGTCGAGTTTCTAGGCTTCTTTTTTTCCTTTATTTCCCGTTATGGTTCAAGTAAGACCAAATGAGCATTCGACATCAAGCTTGATGTAGACTAATGGCTCTTTCTTTCACATGATTTACTTAAAGTTGACCTCCCTAAAATGCGCATTCATTACGCGATTTTGATTGGTTCCCGTACGCGCGCGTTGAGACGCAAAGGACTGCGTCACTACCCGTATCATGTGCGCAATTTTGATTGGGTCCATGAAATTTGCATAAAATGCGCGTTTTGCTCGCGTCGCTTCGCGGTATACGCAAAACTGAGAACGAATTTTCATTGGCTACTAAAATATTCGCGTTCATAATTACCGCGTATCCCGCGCGCATCAACTGCGTCCCCGACGCGTTTTGAATGTGTACAAATACGTGAGCGCCAGTGTAAACTGGCCATTTTGACTGGTGGGAACCTTCAAACCTTGCGGTTGTGTTCTCCGTTTATAATCTTAAGGTCACGAGTCGAAGCGCTCGATGAAACTTTATTTACAGGGTTTTCTCCTCCTACTACGTATAATTGCATCGCTGTTAATATTCAAAAGCGTCCAATGGGAAGTTCATTATATTTCCGAAAATCGAAACTGAAACTCACATTAAACATCTGCCAAAAATTCAAATACAAGAGAAAAATAGTAAAGGCGGATAATCACGTGACTTACTTCGGTTTTTTGGTACCTGTATTCGGACAGAACGGGTCAGAAACTTAATCGTTACTTCCTTAATATTCAATGAATTTGCATGCGGTGAAGTGCAGAAACCGCATCTTTTATCATAGCAAACGACTGCGTTAATGCTTTTATGCTGTGCTCTGACGTTTTCCACACAATCTCGAGCTTGTGTGGAGAAAAACAGCGTGCATGAAAACGAATCGTATACAATTGTTTTGCTGCAATCTGCACTTAACCGCATAAAAGATAATTGAGTATTATAGAAGTATTGATCAATTTATTTACCCGTTCTGTCCGAATATAGATACAAATCAATCGGCATTATTAAATAACTGTACCGCAAACTTTTAACAGCCGTATTTTAAACGCACAAATCAATACGTTTACGACACAATTCAGGTGCTGATAATGACCGGCTCTGTGGCCTTTCAGATGCTAGTTTCAGGACAATACTCCATCAATACAGACGCAAGCGGTTCGTTTGCGGCTGCAGTTATCGATAATTTAATACCTGTATGCAAGGGTTATGCAGACCTAAAACCTTGAAACTTGAAAGCGCATGCGAAACAAAGTAAAAAATAAAGAAAAAATATATGATTTTGACTTGTGAGCTGATAAAAATTCACTAAAGCTACGAGGATTTTTAAAAAACGCATACACGTGTAGGTAACAAAGATGAGGCCGAAAAAATAGTGCCTTAACATTAGCCTTATTTAAGTAGCATTGGGGTTGAATTTATGAAATAGAAGCCGTCAAACATGTTTTTTTTTTATGATACTGACATTTGCTAGTTCCCTAGGCATATTTGATCTCTATGATAAAACTCTACGCTGCCGTATTAGATCATTGTGACGTATGCATCCGACATCTCTTTTTTAGCAACGGTGTTATTATTATGGTCAAAGCATTACATGATCGATTATACGCGGTTATATTGACAAGGAAAACCAATCGAACGCCAAATGTTGCTACAACAGTAGAGTGTCATGGAAAAGGAAATAAATACTGTGTAACCATTGCCTTTTCCGTGCATGTAGTCTTTAAAACCAATCATTTATAGAATAAATCATAATATATGCCCTAAAACAATTGTATGAACAAACATCCGGAATACAAATGCTTGTTGTACATCCACAAATCGCGAGAGTCTTCAACGGCCGCCATCTAGTACGTAACGGTGGTTCAGACCTCGTTTGATCTCTGGAAAGTTCATGACGTCATTTTAGTAGCTACCATCGCACTTTCATTGAAACTTTAGTTAATATAGTAGCTAGTTTAGTTCGATTCAAAGTGGGCCATTATAAAATAGTTTATCACATGAAGTCGCCATTAATCAGTAGATCACGTCGTGTCATAAAAATCATATGACCACACGTGTAATAACCATTTGGCAGGTACACCTCACGTCATTGACAAAGTCCATGTCAGCAATGCATTTTCTTTTTGCATTAATGTTCACTTTGAAACCGAAAAAATCCCATTCTAAAAGATCATTGCATTGATAAATAGAATCTTACACTCGTGGTCATTTCATATGAAAATCATGAAACTCGCCGAAGGCTCGTTTTATAAATTTTATGTGAAACGACCATTCGTGTAAGATCCTCCATATCACGTTGTCACTATTCTACCAATACGTACAATGTATCAGAAATCGAAGCTGGGACTTATATACATATAAGCCAAAATTTCAAACACAAAAATATACAGACTTGAACTTACTTTCTTTTGTGCGGTCTATATGCGGCTGATTATACCCATCCACAAGTAACTACCCAGATTCATAGACTTTTATATTAACTCAGAAGAAAAGTAGACCGCCAAATTAAAAGAAATGCATTTTAAAAATAGCTTGAAGTCATCAGATAATATTCCAGGAAGCCACGTACAAGGTGAATGCCATCATGCGTCTAGAAGAAACGAGACAAAATTTTGAGCCGCGACACGAGAAAACCAACAAAGTTGTTGTGCGCCCAGCCCAGACTCAGATCAGCCTGGGCATCCGCCCAGCCTGATCAAAGTCTTCGCTAAGCACTCAAATGGTAGCTTAAGGTCTAAGCTACATGTAACTCCATGCGGACAGTGAAGACTCTGATCGGACTGGGCAGATGCCCAGGCTGATCTGAGTCTGCGCTGGGCGCACAACCACATTGTTGGTTTTGTCGTGTCGCGGTTCAAATGTATTACTTTACGGCGGCGGCGTCGGCAGCATTCATTTGGCAGTGTAGGCGGCGTCAATTCTGCGTCGAGTTTTCTGGTTTTTAATGACAGATTCTATCAGTCATTCAATGCTGTCACAAGCGTATTTTGGAAAGTGACTTTCACAGCTGTCTTCTTCCGCTCAGAGATGAAGTGACCGTAGGGTCATTTCGCTAAAAAACGTCTGGAATGGAAAATAAGTTTTGTACGAAGTTAAATGAGAACTTATATAACTTATTCTTATGCAGGTAGTTTTGTAAAATAAGAAGTATCCAACTAATGACATCAGCGGTCAAACAATATGACGAATACAAACTGAATATTAAAAATCAATCCGCCAATTATCGCATTTGCCCCCTCTTCAAGCACCCCTCATTATTTATCAAGTAAATAAATCAGCTGCCGCTGAAAAAAAAAACTGTTTTACAGTTGTAAACTTGCCTTCAACAGTATTCCGAGCACGTCAATCATTGCAGAGAATGTAATGTAAAAGAAATTCTGTAGGTTTATCCAATTATCTCGCAAGTGTTATACTGGACATCATACGGTAATTGTGTGTTTATTGTTGGCTATTTATAGAATTGCCATATTGTAAACATAGGAGTGTTCCATAGGTAATGCGAAATACCGCAAACACTGAGTTCTTTAAAGTCAGTGAAAAGCAGTAACCGTTGTAACTTGTGTACAAGAGATAGAATATTTGCAGGTGCATGAAGTGATTTGCGCTAAATGGCTTATTTACATTAATGGAGCAGGACCATTAACAACTGGACTGAAGTTTGAAATTATTTTTGGCCGATGTAGCATGCCTTTATTCTGATAGAATCTGTCATTTCAGGGCCATTGGCCCTTTGATATTATAATGCGCCGACCGGCCAGTTATGGCATTGGTTAAGTTTATGGAAATTGAAAATGGCATACATGTACCAGACCGTCTCCATTTCGTCACTACGGTCAGAAAAGTCAATTGATCATGCTTTCCGACGACTTGTTTTTCTGCGAACATCCTCATTTACTACTTGTTCGATACATGCATTATAAGTATCTTTGTTCACTATGACGAGGGTCACTGTTCGGTATCACGAGGCTTGCCGAATGATGCCGAACAGCGATCCCAAGCGATGGATTTTTTCTATCCACACCTCATAGCCATGATAGATACTTTTTCTTGCATATCTTTCTATTAAAAACCTTTGATTGTAAACGAAGATCTTCTTAAACTTTACAAGTTAAGCATTTTAGAGGGGTCTACTTAATTATGAATGAAGCCGGCGCTTTCAACGACCTTTACGTTAACGTTCAAAGTGGCATATGGTGACGTCATTTTAAAATTTTCATGACATCATCATCTGAAATACAAACGTCACTTGACGACGCAGATACATGACTTCCAAAAAAAATCAGTGCTTGAATGACGAATAGATTCCATGTGGGTAAATTCTTAAAGGACAGGATTTGATCCTGTTGGAATGATTTTTGTGTGTTAGACTCCATTTTGAAAGGCCTTTCTCAGCCATGAAGTCACGTAAGCTGTGAGCCTTTGAAAAATGTCAGAAAACAATCGAATTTATCCCTACTCGAACACCTAAATTGTGGATATGTGACGATTAAAATCACTTTTTTTCCTTTCACAGAGTCAGGAAATGTATAAGTTATTTTACCATCTATGAGAAGCCCAAAATTGATTCTTTAAAAGCATTGCAATAGTCTATTAGGTAGCTTGGTTATGATGCTGATGCAGAAGGTCGCCGAAGGTCTTGAGTTTTACCCGGGCTTCGCCACCCGGCGACTGGAAAACTCTATTTTGTAAACTCAGTAGTAAATGGGTACCTGTTTTGAATCAGGGAAGGATAAGGCAGCGAAAAGAGGAGAATAGGCTCCGCCTTTCATATGCTGTGCCCAAGATACAGCTGGCCTCTAACCGCCTCTGCTCCTACGGCCTGAAGGTTAGGAGAAACCTTCACCTTTACCTTTTACAAAAAGTTAAAGGTCTACAGATGCCCTTCGGGCTCACAGACATTCCATTGGTTGGTTGAAAGCTCAAAATTCGATGTCAACGACTTAAATTATATATGTTTGTCGTGTCTGTCGTATCAGCCTCTTATATAACTCTTAGTGGGTGGTCGTGGTCGGGCGATGGTGCTGGGAAACTTTCAGTGCCGGCGAGTCCTGCTAAGGCTAATAGTATAGCAAGGGCCTACTGTATATGCAGTAGGTGCGAGTGGGAGTTGTTTGAACAATTTTAGCTCGCCTGAACGAAGTTCAGGAAGAGCTATTGCACTACCCCCGGCGTCGGCGTTGGCATTGGCGCTGGCGGCGGCGGCGGCGTTAGCAAAATGTTTAAGTTTTACGTTAAAGTTTTTTATGTGATGGACAAGACGCTGTCAGGCGAGCTATCCTGTCCCTGTGACAGGTCTTGTTCTCTCTCCTATCATATCTCTTTTCTTTCTATCTCTGTCTGGGCGACGGCTTGAAATAGACTGAAATACTGTCTCAAAGAATCGTCAAACACCAAACAAAACCAACCAACTTACAAGAAAACTCAAATTTGGTAAGAAATTTTCATAATGTGCAATAGCGTGGTAAACAATAGTTCTACTATGGTTCGTCCGCCTGTACGAGGAGATAATCTACGAGCTTAAGCTCGTGGATTATCTCCTCGTACAAGCGGACAAATCATGGTAGTAGGGCTGTAAAAAAACGGGTGAACAAAAGAGGTGACTAGTAAATACAGTCTGGAAATTAGTTTATTATTTTCTCTCTAGTAAAGGCAAACTTGAATAAAGTAAGCACCTAAGAAAATGCCAAAATTTGTTTGATTACAACAAGAACTTGCTTAACGAGTTACATGTAGTCCCGAGCGTCCCATGAAAGGGAGCTTTGTAAATTGCGCAGACACAAATCAGTCGCCGCGGAAGGCCCCGTCGCATCAAGGCTTAAACTATTTGAATTCGAAACAAAATATCATTATCGAATTCAAATCAGACACCCTGAATAGGTTTGTACTGCATTACTTGGTTTATGCCCAAATTTGATAGTTCTGAATATGTTTTGATAAAAAGGGCCAGCCTTTGTAGGTTTGCAGGTTTGCATTGTAATAAATACACTCATCTGTAACAAAACATTCTAAGCCTGGTATGTTTTAACAATAATATAGATCACGAAACATAAAAACACCTTATAAAGATCATGCGATAACATACATAACATGTACAACAGATGAATGCAATGATTGCAGCCTGAGATCTATACCGTATTTACCTTAAAACGATAAACTGCCGTTTTACAACAGTAAGCCGGCGTCAACCGAAGCAATGGCATTGAGCAATTATCAGGCGTGTATTGGGCGATAAGGACTTCTATGACTAAGGCTAGGATTTTCCCCATTAGACCGGCGCGACATGTCCGAATTTTCAAAAGTATAAAGTGTGCATTTTTTTCTTAGCAGAGCTTCCACAAATATGTAAACCGTATGAAATCAGATCAAGTGTGATTCAGACCCAAAGACATGGGGAGATAATCCATTCTGACCCTACCTTCCCTAAATGCAAGGTTTTCGCATACCTTATCTTTTGAGGTAATAAAAGTATTTAAACCAGTCATTCATTCCATACATTTTTGTCATAAATGCATGCTAAATACACGCATATCACAATACAAAGCAATGATTTTCTTCTTGTTACGCCTGATTGGCATTCAAACATGCAAAACCATAGTTACACTGCCGGTCAAAACGGCCAAAATAGAACGCTTCGCTACAAGTAAAGTACAAGTACTTTCCCCCCCGTGACCCAGCATTTCCTTCAAGCAGCAGACTTACCCGATGCAAGTACGTAATATATATGAGTGGGAAGCTGGGTCACGGGGGGGGGGGGGGGGGGGGAAGGATACTCAGTAAGGCAAAGAAGAAGAATGTTCAGCAGTAGCACTGTGATCTTCAAGGATTATATTGTGTACCATGACCTTGAAATGAGGTCAAGGTCACATACATATAGTCAAAACTATCCAGTGTTGTCTGTGGTGTAAGTAATGAAAGTCAAAAAAGGGTGAAATGTATACAATAAATCATTATTTCAGCGATCAGTTTGAGGATAATTTACAATTTATCCCAACAATGACGTCAACGTCAACGTATGTTTAACGTACTTTACATAGACACAAACAGTTGAAAATTCATTTGTCATGCAAGTTACATCGTCATAGTCATAAATGCAAAGCAGAAGTCAGTGATCCATATAACTTTTTAATCATGGGGAAAATTCACGCCGTAACCATAGAAGTCCTTTGCTGAGTATATATATGTAGTACCTGAGCAGCGACACTACGAAATCAATAAAGTAACATGTGCGCCCAGCGAAGACTCAGATCAGCCTGCGCATCCGCTAAAGATCTAAGCTAGCTCCTTGTAAACACCGCTGACTCTTATCAGACTGCATCAGCCGCATCATGCATGACGAAACCAAGAAAATGGCTGAATAACCCAGCCAAGAATCAGACCAGCTTGCATCCACCGAGTCTGATAAGAGTTTAAGTTTGCTGTCCGCATGGCGGTAGCGTGAAACATAAGCTACATTGAACATGTAAAGTATACAATAAAAATTCTGATCAGACTAGGCTGATGCCCAGGCTGGTCTGAGTCTTTGCTTGGCGCCCATGCCACTTTGTTGGTTTTGTCGTGTCGTGGCTCAGTTGTATAGTTATTGTTGCAAGGGACACAAATGATGATTACTGTAATGGAAGAGCCTGATGAAGTATTTTGCCCTTGAAACCAAAGGTACTTTATATTCAATGTGGCAAGGGACACAAATGTTGATAACTGTATTTGAAGAAGCTGACCTTGAAAAACCAAACGTACCTCAGGGGCACAAATGTTGATAAATGTATCGGTAGAAGCTAAAGAAGTGTGTTGCCCTTGAAAACAAGATGTACCTTATTCAATGTAGGAATAGACACAAGAAAAAAGCTAATGAAGTGCGTTGCCTTTGTGTATCTTCCCTCTGAGCTCTCGAGTCATGTACTTGAGACGCTCAGGTAGACATATCGAATTTTTCGAGGTGTAAAAGTCAATAATTATAAGGTGAAAAGTGCTTTGGTTTAAAAGTTGAATTGTGTGTGTTGAATTACAGTACAAAAGCCAGGAAAGAACTATGATTCGATCGAATCCTCAAGTCTTATGCGAATTCTTTGTTGTATGAAAAAACATGTAGTTTTGCTCTTAGATCCATACAGACATATATGTACATAATGTAATACAATTGCACAATATAGCGGTGTATACATCACTGATGGGAAACGCAACAGAAGTGTCATTAAAGTGACAAAGCTATGTAACTTTACAACCTTTCAAGATACAAACACAAATTGTAAGTGTTTTATTATACAGATGAGCGACTAGTTTACCATGCATAGTTTATATGCTATTTCACTGATATAAATTTATTACGCATTTAAGTGGTCATCATGGCGGTTTAATATGAGAACGCTTGACTGTACTGGTATATGTGAAGCTGACGCGGTATATTTTGAAAACATGTTGTAGATTTGGCAATCCAGCGTTAAAGTGACATAAATGGTGAAGCGTTTTGTTTCAAGAACGTAGTCAAGCGTCATTGTTACCATGATGTTGCAAACTGTTATACGACTGTAAATCATAATGCATTTGTTTCAAATTCAAATTAAAATCAACATAAAATCAAGATGCCATTTGTAAACACAAAATATCTGGATTTTTTGAGCATACATTTTTATGAAAATTATATGAGTTAAATATGATTTTATGGCACTCCGGTTAAATCTCCCTTAAAAATATCAATGCCACTTTTAGCATTTACATAGTTTACATACTAATGCACATTATTCACTTTGATTCGCCTACATCTGAACAGTGTATTATTCAACTGTTTTGTGGAGAAAGAAAACCAGACGTAGTTCTCAGCTGTATAGGTAACGGGTATTATTCTGTGAAGCCACCGCAGTCCGGACGGAAAGAGCCAAATATCCGAACTTGTTAGCGCTAATGCGTTTATCCAGACTCGAAACCGTGCAACAGACATGTGTATAGTGGTAAGTTAGACCTTAATACTGACCGAGTAAAAAGCCATCATTATAAAAGGCAATTTCTGTTTATAATGTCGTTGGTTGGTTTGGTTGGTTTAGATTTAACGGTCCTTTGAGACAGTATTTCAGTCTATATAGGGCCGTCTCTGAAAGTGAGGGAAAAAGAAGAGAGAAATAGACGAGAGAAAAATGTCCAAACAACCCTACAGCAAGCACAGTAGGCCCTTGCCCTACTATTAACCGAATCAGTGGGACGCCCCGCCACTGGAAGATATACCCAGCACTATCGCACCAACCAACCACTCGATTATAATGTCGTGCAGGCCAATCTGATTTTAATAGCACTCAGACGTTTCAGATATAATCGTTTATCGTTCTGATTGATGAGCCGCGACGTGAAAAAACCAACAATGTGGTCGTGCGTCCAGCGTAGACAGATCAGCCTGGGCATCCGCCCAGTCTGATCAGAGTCTTCGCTTTCCGCATTAAGGTAGCTTAGTCCCTCAGCTACCCTTTAGGCGCTTAGCAGAGAGTCTGATCAGACTGGGTGAATGCCCAGGCTGATCTGAGTCTGCGCTGGGCGGACGACCACATTGTTGTTTTTCTTGTGTTGCGGCTCATATTTGCAACACTTCATCCCAATTTACTGTCACAAATACAATTATATACAGTAAAATGGACAAACACCAAATTCGAAATATTGTTGTATCTGTCATTTTTAGTTTGTCATTCTGTTGTTTTAAGCCGCTAACTCCATCAATATCTTTTTTGAATCTGGAATTAAGGGACGTGAGCAACAACATCTCTTTAGTCATTTTTTTTCTCAGAGATTCAAGCTGGGCCAATTGCATTTGCAAACAAACCTTTTCACTTTCTAAGTCCTCATTTTCTTCTTTTAAGTGAAGCATTTGATTATTTAATTCTTCAATTCTCTTTTTCAGATCTAAGTTTTCAACGACAGTTTGTTTGAGCTGTTTATTTGACTGCTCTATATCTAGTTTCAACTGTTGATTCTTTCTCTTTAAAGTATAGTTTTCATCCTTGAGCCTTTCCACTTCTTTTTGGACAGTTTTATTTACGTTTCGCTCTTGAAGCAGGTCTGCTTTAAGAATAGCATTCTGTGCTTTAAGTTCTTTTATTTCATTACCTTGCTTCAGTTTTATGGATTCAAGTTCTTTCTGATAAAGCTCGAATTGTTTCTTTATGTTCCTGATTTCTAACTCTAATTCATCTTTATTGTTAGAGAGGCTGCTAATTTTGTTTAAGCTTAAGTCTAGTTTTTCCTTTGTTTCCTTTATCTCAGTTTCAAGTGTTAGCTTCTCTGATCTAAGGTCGTTAATCAATTCATCTTGCATCTTTTTTGCAGTAACTAACGTATCTAATTTCTTCTGTAAATCTTTTTTGTCTGCCACCAACTGATCTCGCTCCACTTTTACGGAGTTTAGATTCTTCTCCATTGTTTCAGTATCTTTCTTACAGTCCTGAAGTGTTTGCTTTATATCATCTATTTCTTGTTGCTTTTGCACTAGGCTGTTTTCAGTCTCTGTTTTGCTAGTACTGAGAGCAAGATTTTCAGCTTTCATGTCTTTATTTTCTGTGATAAGAGCTTCTGTCAGCTTTTGGAGCGCGTCATACTTTTCTTCAACTGTTTCACACTGATCTGTTGCCTCATCAATAATATCTTGTTCTTGTTTTGTTAACGCACGATAACACTTTTTGACGTTAGTTAACATTTCTTTTGTCTCAAACAAAGCAGTCGCTGTAATAGTTGTATGTTCTGTCATCTTTGCCTTTAAATCTCTTTTCCTTGACGCAAAATGTTCTAACTTAGAGAATGTTGATTTAAGCTAAAATATAAGATTTGCTGATCAGATACATGTTTAGATAGCGAAAGCAGACAATAAAACAAATATTTGAATTATATACTCTCCTTATTGAGCACAATGCGAGCTTGTAATAATTTGACATTTGTAACGCTCGAGGTTTTTAAAGTATTTATCAAATATAATTTAATATAAATGAAGTATCACAAATTTTAATTACCAGTCACATAAATTTGCATTTGAAGTATTATCTCTAGCAGTATGCGATCCGAGAGCTAAAATGATTTATTGTGAAAATTAAAATGATCCTTTACTATGACATACACTTTAGTTTGGTGTACGAGTTAGATTGCTCTCAAGGCAGTAAAATAAAGCAGTGGACAGCAAATGATGCAATAAAATTCAACATTCCCCTACGTTACCATTTTGGAAATATAAACAATAAGTAAGCAGATTCGCATTAGAACATTATCAACTTGTATATCTTCATATAAAGAAAATGACCTCCAAATCATAATTATGGTGTGATCAGGTGCTCGCAACAAACATGACCGGCTAAATGTAGTATACATGTACTGGCCATGTCTATTTACCTGAAAGAAGAAACATTGACATTGTGAAAGCTCGACTGTATTTCCGCCGTGGTAATTAAAATCGGAAATATTTTTTTTTAAAATACTACATTTGTAGGGATCGATGGAGTCACGTTGTCTTTCACAGAACCTTTTAAACGTTGACTCTATTTTCACCACTGAATTTTCTAAAATATAAGCTTCGTTTCTGGTCCCGCCCATCGGGGCCCGCGAAATAAATGGGCTGTCTGGTGCATCTACGGCAACGCTGCTAGTAGCTGTAGCAGAATCTGAGTGTCATTTATTTCTTGTCGGGTAAAAACCCTAGGGATTCGAATGGAGCATCTTGACATGACTACACTTTTATTTACTGGGACGATAAGCCACAACTAAACGACAACAAAAAATATTCTGTCTCAATTCTGCCAAATATCATAACATATAATGTGAGAAATGTTAGGAAAGATCTGGTTAATTTTTTGCGTGCATTAAAGAATTCTGGTGACGTCCTTAAACTATGAAATGGAGAGGATTCCGTGGACATTTTTCCACACTTCATACCACTGTGCCTCATAATGAAATCAAAGGAAGAGTAGATTTATTAGAGTGGACTTTACAATGGTATTGCTCGTCGTATCCTCTCTGTAACAAATTCCACTATTTCTTCAAATTCTGAAGACAAATGATACAGACTTAGGTCGTGTCACAACTCGTGTGAACCATAAGCTCTTTAGATTTGTGGGCCTCTTGAGGCCTATGTTCCTGACATTTTTCTAAAGACAAACATGTTAAAATAATTCAAGCATTTAACTCAACATTTTGATACCTGGACGACATTTTAAATATTGCCAATCGTCACCAGTCCTTGCTCTGAAGGCATGTCAGTTAAAGGTCGGTTCCTGAAGTATGAAATGCATCATAATTTTCATGTTTTTTTTTTGTCTAAATTATCGAATACCACTTATAACAAGGAAATAAATAAGTTTCACTATAAAGTGTAAAGCCAAAAGTATTCGGTAAGTCGTTTTGCGAGGGGTTCCCTAACTCTGCTTCGCACACCAGTTAGTGCTAATTTTAGTTCATGCCACAAATAGATAACGCGGCTTAAAACATGCTGCATTGCATTTTGGGCTAGTATTAAACCATTCGCCTTGCCGGGACCTTTAGGAGAACTCACAACAAGAGAAAAAATGACCTTTTGGAGAGTGACGCTAGAAATTACTCACTTATAAGCATATGACAGAAATTATTGTTAGAACTGGAATTCCAAGGCATTGCTTAAACCAAAGAAAGTAAAACAGAGAAAAACAACAGTTTTCAACAAAATTCAACGGTTTTCTCGGTAGCAACAGTTTCAGAAAAATAAGAGTATTCAATACCACACAGAAAAAGACAAAATTATTATGTGAACAGAATTGATATCCTTACTTCGGGAACCTACCTTTAAGTACATTCACCTGAATTGTAGTTAAGAAAAGCTAACATCTCTGATACAGACGCACCATATTTGAGTTTGTCTTTGGTTTATCCCTCATTTTTATGCGGGCATATTTTAATAGGCAGGTGATGTTCACTTCTAGCCAGCACCTTATCAAACCTCTATTTTGGGGTCCATGACTGTGTAGCTAATAATATAAACGTATCTATAACAAATTCAATGCGACAGACGCGCGTTTCTGTACTTTAATTCTTCAGCGTCGCCAAAAAACCCAAAAGGCTTGAAAGAAAAGAGATGATGGGCAGGTCTCGGCAGGCAGCGAGCATCTATCTCCGAGCCACACTTACTGTCACATTTTGCGGGACACATAAGCTGGAGACATCAGGTAAGAGACGCCTACGTATTATCTCGCGAGCGCCGGCGTCCCCCATCGAGCCACCTCAACCTCTACATCCCGAGAAAGGCGGCAGACAAGGACATCAGCAACGAAATGTCCGATGCGGCAAGAACCCACAAAGAGCCAAAAATAACTTAAAAAAAAAAAAAAAAAGAAGCCAAACTAAAATATTTCGAATTTGTCGAATTTTCAAAGGTTTACGCGTCTGAATGTATGATTTGGGTACACTGACCACTTATACATATGTCCCTTTTTCTGTGGTTTTCTAGCAATATGGTCACGTACATAGCTGCCTACTTTGCTTTCTGCTTTGCTTTTTATTTGAAAATAGGTACAAATAAACGTAAATGCTACTTTTTTTCTGGAAAAGCTGTTAGTACAATGTATGGTTTACCGTACGTGCCTTCCGTGAATTTTGTCAATTTATGTGCTACTGCTTTCCCTTTTGGTTTCAAATGCAAAGAAAGGATCTATTTGTATCAGCTCCTGATTATATCATATCTTTATTTTTCAAATAATGCATTAAAATAATACACATCTTAGGCCCGATTTCACGTCAAACGTAATACACTTATTAGCAATCGGATCACCAAAATTTACATTGTGCCTTACAGTAAAATAAACCACTGACAGCTTAATCTGAGTCATAACAGTTATGACTCAGAATAAGCTGTCAGTGGATTATTTTACAGTTACTGTGACGTGAAATTGGGACTGAATTTACCTCTTGTAAAGTGTTTTCCCTTTCGTCTATGTCTTTCACTAATTGTGCCAAAGTGGTCTGAGATTCCTCGTCATCTTTACCTTCTAAATCATCGCACTGATCTTGCATTTGTTTCACTTCTTCTTGCATGGTTTTATTCTTTTTTTGAAGTTCCAAAGCTCTATCTCTCAAAACCCTAAACTCGGCGTCAGTGGTGATTGTAAAGTTTGGGCTTCGCGCCTGAATAATTAAAATAACACAGCGTTAACTTCTTAATAGTTTGAGCATACTGTATAGACGCTGGTATTTTGTTTTTAATGAAATAAATACTCAACACAAAACAGTTAAGGAAGTTACGACTGGCTAAGTATATTTTTTTTCCGATTCGGTTCTGTCTTATTAATCTGCCAGTCTGAATGTTAACAGAAACAAGGGAAGTTACAAAAATATATAGTCTGTTACAAGTAAATGGTAGTTTATTTTACCACCATGATTTAGGTAACGTTTTCTATTTTTAACGAATACAATAAATGTCTCTATATCTAAAAAGCATGCACCAGAATGGTCCGTTTAAATACATAATGTAATCACCGATATATAAAAATGATCTGTATTATTTGTGCGTCAATTACACACGGACCCACTGGGCCTCCTGGGTAACATCGTATGAGAATCGAAACAATACCAACGGAAATGTTTCGTTCATAGATCGCGTTTCTAAACTATCACAGTCATCTCCGACGGCGACGTATGACAACAATGACAAATTCGGTTTAAGTTCAATGGAAACAATGGCTACTTAGGGAAAGTTACCTCTTGAAAGTGTGCGATTAAAAATCCCAGCATGCTGACAGTTAAACCAGTTTTTTTTCGCAGGCAGCCTAGTCCGCTTTTTGTTGAAATTAAATTAAGAGAACAAGCAAGTAACATTGTTTTGATGAAAACACAAAGCTTTGAATGATAGAAAAATGAAAGCAGAGACATCAAAATCCGTTTCATGCAGATTTTTGTTTCTTCTTTATCATGTATACAGGGTTCTTGATAAAGTTATAGCTTACAGTAAACTCTCGCCATTAAGACCACTCTAAAATTAAGACCATTTATTATAAACACCTGATTTTGCCAATCCCAAAATTGTATTTTTCTTATGATTTTACATTCGATATGAAGACCACCTCACAGATAAGACCACTTTTAGTCAGTCTGAAAGGTGGTCTCGATAAAGGAATTTTACTGTCAGTTTGAATACTCGTACTCGAGCTTTCTAATAAAACTACTTATGATCTAAGGTTACCTCTTTTATTTGTAATACTGCCTCCTTCGCACCCTTATCATATGATAGAGTAGTCTGGTCTGTTAGAAGGTCTATCATAGAATCAGTGAAGTCCTGTAATTGCTGTGGCGTTGCCGTGAAGGTAGGTGAATGCATAATTACATTTCTACTCTCTCTAACCTAATAATACATGGATAATTATTAAAATCTGAAAGAGTTCCTTCAAGAGCAGAGAATACGTTTACAAGAAGGAACATGGGTCAGACTACGTAGTTTCGGCTAATAAAGCCTCTTCAGTGACCCTGACAATATCTTGTGACGAAACTAGAGAGAACCATACTGTATTATCTTAATCTGCATTGGACAGTCGATTCAAAGTCTGATTAGTATCAAAAAATGTCCAAATAATATAATAAAACAATGGTTTAGAATATGAGTTTAAACCAATCTAAAATTTCAGATATCTCAGAATATATCCTCTGGTCTCAAAGGACGAAAAATAAAATAAAATCTGCACTATGGATGATGTACGGGGAGACTTTTTACGGCCGCCACACGGCATAACACAGCCATTTTTGTCGGTTTTCATCCCATCGTTTTTGTGTTATACTGACTGTTTATACAATCGTTAATTATACACCTTTAACAAAGGAAAACATAGTATCAACAGCAAGTATTAAATAAAATTTCCAAACTAGAATTGTTTTCTTACGAAAAAACAGATGTCTCCCCCCTTTTTGATGTCAAAAGGATCAGTCATTAAGACGCCAAGGGAAAAACAATAAGTTTCCCTACCCTTAAGCAGGGATTCATAATAAGTAAAAAGTATAAATGCAAGAGTTATAGTTGTTATGCTCTGCATGTAATGTAATGTTGACTGCTATTCATATTTAGTTTTTGTCAAAAAATATAAATGCAAGAGTTACAGTGCTCTGCACGTCGTCTATTTATATGTTGACTAATATTTGTATGAAGTTTCATGAATATAGCTTAAACGGTTTTCAAGTTATAGAGCTTAGACGATTGAGACACGATTTTGTGAATGACAAAGTTCCAAGGGAAATAACTCAAATAGTATAAATGCTGTGCTCTGCAGGTTGTCTAGTGTTGACTGACATTTGTATGAAGTTTCGTGAATATAGCTTGTCCGGTTGTCAAGTAATAAAGCGATTGAAACACGATTTTGTGACTGACAAAGGTCCAAGGGAAATAACTCAAGAAGTATAAATGCAAGAGTTATGGTTTTTGCACTATGCAATTCTTCTAATGTTGATTGATATTTGTATGAAGTTTCGTGAATATAGCTTTAATGGTTTTTAATTTATAGAGCAGACACAACTGAGACATGATTTTGTGACTGACAAAGTTCTAAGGGAAATAACTCAAATAGTATAAATGCTAAAGTTATGGTTCTTGCATTCTGAAAGTCGTCTGATGTTGATTGATATTTGTATGAACTTTCATGAATATAGCTTGAATGGTTTTAAAGTTATAGACGGACTCGACTGAGACGCAATTTTGTGATGGACAAAGTTCCAAGGGAAACAACTCAAAAAGTATAAACGCCAGAGTGCATTCTGCACGTCGTCTGATGTTGATTGATATTTGTATGAACGTTCATGAATATAGCTTGAATGGTTTTAAAGTTATAGACGGACTCGACTGAGACGCAATTTTGTGATGGACAAAGTTCCAAGGGAAATAACTCAAAAAGTATAAACGCCAGAGTGCATTCTGCACGTCGTCTGATGTTGACTGATATTTGTATGAACTTTCATGAATATAGCTTGAATTGTTTTAAAGTTATAGACGGACTCGACTGAGACGCAATTTTGTGATGCACAAAGTTCCGAAAATTACTCAAAAAGTATAAATGCCAGAGTCACCATCTGTGCACTCTGCACATCGCCTCATGTTGATTGATATTTGTATGAAGTTTCGTGAATAAAGCTTGAGCAGTTTTCAAGTTACAGAGCGGACACAATTGAAACACAATTTTGCGATGGACTAAGTTCCAAGGGAAATAACTCAAAAAGTATAAATGCCAGAGTTACCATTCTTGCAATCTGCACGTTGTCTCATGTGATTGATATTTATATGAAGTTTCGCGAATATAGCTTGAGCGGTTTTCAAGTTATAGAACGGACACGATTGAAACACAATTTTGTGATGGACTAAGTTCCAAGGAAAATAACTCAAAAAGTATAAATGCCAGAGTTACCATTCTTGCACTCTGCACGTCGTCTCATGTTGATTGATATTTATATGAAGTTTCGCGAATATAGCTTGAGCGGTTTTCAAGTTATAGAACGGACACGATTTGTGACTGACAGACAGACGGACAGACGGACAGACGCCCGGGGAAAAACAATATGTCTCCCGACCCTGAAGGGGGGAGACATAAATAAAACAAAACAAAACAAAAAAGACAGATAAACATTCTCAATGTATTGTACTATAATATCATTGGCTTTCATGGGTGAATGCTTTTGTCTTTCAAACATATCGAAATGAAACTAATTAGGAAGAACGTCAGTCGCACAATTATGCTAATGGGCCGCAGCATGATAAAACCAACAAACCTCTTAACAGACTGGGCGGGTGCCAAGGCTGGTCTGAGCCTTCGCCGGGCTATTCAATCATTTTCTTGGTTTCATCAAGATGCGGCTGATTTAACATTTAAATTTTTGTAGACTATCTGCTTTGTCCGTCAATCTCTTTATTAAATAGGCAAACAAGAATAACAGTACCTTACCTTCTGGATGCTTTGTTTATTGGAAATAGCCAGGTATGGAACCAAGCAATTCTCAATGAAATTTAGAATTGCATTTAAGTCTGTATCTTCTGCTGTCTGTATCTTCTGCATGTTTTTGGCCTGTCCAGGTTTCATGTACACCTTTGCTACTTCCCATTCGCTTACTGGCCAATTTGCAATGTTAGAGTTTTCCCAATGGTTTTTACTAAACATGAGATTACCAGAACAGACGCTGACCAGTTCATTAATGTAAAGCTGGCAGTCACGACAGCGCGGGAAACAACTCATTGTCCAGTTGTGTGTGTTACTTGAACCGGGAATAGTATGGTTATACTTGGCCCTTGAAATGGAAATATTAGGGCACATGTTGGTATAAGATGACGTATTCTGAACGTTGCACTTGATTCGCTGATGCAGAACACGACTTCTGCCAGAGACAAATGACTCGAGGCCTTTCTTCGCAAAGCCAATACATGTTCCAGTCTGGACCCATCGTACATACCCCTCCTCTTCCAGCGCCTTGTCCAGATTCGGTACAGGGTTTGACATACTTTAAGCAGCGTCTATGCGTAACGCATCAAGTCTGCAAAAGATGTTACAGTGTTTGAACTGATTGATCACTGTGACAAAGACAGAAATTAATATCAAACTTACATGTACCTGACAAATGAAGGGACGGAGAAATATCATCCGAACTATAGGTAAAACGACTTGTACCAGCTACGTGTACCACGATATCAACGCTTCATTTTGCCTATTAATACTGTAGTGTTTGTCTTTATTGAACTGTAACCTAACAATAAGTTCTGACAGAGTGCTTTCCCTTAGACCATACATTGTTTTAGTCAGTAGCTATATTTAATTTTACCTACATCATTCGGAATGCTTCTGTTCTCTCTCTCTGGGTATTAATAAATCTGAAAGAGCATGTTTGTGTTTAGCTGTTAAATCAGGACCCGTCCTATTATTTAAATACAGAATTAGGATAAAAACAGTACATTCTGGCGACGAGGATAAACTTATCTATCGTATGAAATGGCTGCTGCTATGCCAGTTACGTTGGATAGTGCAAGATTACCGTTTTTTGATACCAGCGGTGATGTCAGCAATTTGGCCATCAGATGGCAAAGATGGATGCGCTCATTTGAACTGTTCATTACGGGACAAAGCATTGACAATGCGGAGCAGAAAAATGCATTACTTTTACACTGTGCAGGATTAAGTGTACAGGATATATTTTATACATTGACATTAGACAACCAAGGTGAAAATGAAACTGTTTACGATGTTGCAAAACGCATGCTGGGCCAGCATTTTGCACCACAGGTAAATGTAGCCTATGAAAGATCATTATTTCGTAGCATGTCTCAGAAGGACAATGAAACTACAGAACAATTTATAACCAGATTGAGACAGCGGGCTGTGTATTGTAATTTTCATAACACAGATGAAATGATTCGTGATCAGGTGATTGAGAAGTGTCAGTCTCATCGGTTAAGGCGCCAACTGTTGGAGAGAAATGTCACATTACGACAGTTACGTGAAATAGCACAGTCGTATCGTATGAAACTTCAGAAAGACAGGCTAAGTCAATGGAAAATACTGTCAGTGAACAATCGATAAAGACAGGTGTAAACAAGGTTAAATCAAAACAACGTGTTTCATACCAGACTAAAATAAGTAAGCATAAGTTCTCATGCTTTGCATGTGGTAAAGAAGGGCACATAAAGACAGATCAGAACTGTCCAGCTAGAGGACAAAAGTGTCACAAGTGCACAAGAATTGGTCATTTCAAAAAGTGTTGTCGCACTAAAATGAAGAAGGGAAAGAATGTAGTTAAATCAGTTCAGGATAATGACTCTGGTGAAAATGATTGTGACTATGTATTTACAATAAACAGTTTAAATAATAAAGAAGAAGGGACAATAAACATTACACTCGGTGGAGTTAGTGCAAATGTGATTATTGATTCAGGAGCTAGTGTCAATATTATAGATAGACAGTTGTGGGAAGAACTGAAGTCAGCTAAGATAAAATGTACATCATCATTTAAGAAGAAAGAACTATATGCGTATGGGAGTAAGAAGCCTCTTACCGTAGCTGGTAGTTTTACTACAACTGTGAAAGTGAATGACTCATAAACAGAAGGTGAATTCTTCGTTATAGAAGAAAAAGGACAGGCATTGCTTGGCAAGAAAACAGCAGTGGAACTGGGTATTTTGAAAGTGGGAATAAATGTAATAGAAAGTAAAGACTTGAAAAAAGAACTTCAAGAAAAATATCCAGGTTGTTTTGAGGGTATTGGGAAGTTAAAAGATTTCCAGTTGGATATACCTATAAATAAAGATATAACACCAGTTATTCAACCATTACGAAGAATACCATATAATTTGCGGGATAAGTTAGAGAAAAAATTGAATGAACTGGAATCGTACGATATAATAGAAAAAGTTAGTGGACCGTCAAAGTGGGTATCTCCTGTTGTGGTTGTTCCGAAAGAAAATGGGGACATTCGTCTATGCATAGATATGCGGCTGCTAATGAGGCCGTGTTACGGGAACATTTTCCTATCCCGACTATAGATGAAGTGTTACAAGACTTAAATAACAGTAAAGTGTTTACCAAGTTAGACATCAAGTGGGCATACCACCAAGTGGAACTTACTCTTCAGTCAAGGGAGATCACTACCTTTATGACTCATAAAGGTTTATATAGATACAAGAGACTAAATTTTGGGGTTAGCTGTGCCCCGGAAATGTATAATAAAGTAGTCCAACAAGTACTAGAATCGTGTGAAGGAGCTCAGAGTGTGTTTGATGACATAATTGTTCATGGGGCGACACAAGACGAGCATAATGAAAGGCTAAACAAGGTTCTAGAAACATTGGAAAAGAAAGGACTTACATTAAACTTGGAGAAATGCCAGTAAAGTATGCCTAATATAACATTCATGGGACACTTATTGTCTGAGCATGGTGTTGGACCTACTAAAGCAAAAGTGCAAGCCATACTGAATGCTAGAAAACCAGAATCAGTATCTGAGATCAGGAGTTTTCTTGGTCTTGTGAATTTTAGTGGACGGTACATATCAGAGTGGGCAAGTATTTCAGAACCATTACGCAGACTGACAAAGTCAGGAGTCAAATTTGAATGGACACAAGAGCAAGAATATGCGTTTAATGAGTTGAAGAAATGCTTGGCTAATGCCAAAACACTGGGATATTTTGATAAAACGGCTGTCACAAAAGTGATTACTGACGCAAGCCCAGTAGGGCTGGGTGCCGTTTTGATTCAGGAGCAAGAAGAAGATAACTTCAGGGTGATTAGTTACGCAAGCAAATCGCTAACGGATATAGAAAAGAGATATTCTCAAACTGAAAAGGAGGCCTTAGCACTGGTTTGGGGGTGCGAAAGATTTCACATGTACTTGTATGGAAAGGAATTCGAACTGTTAACTGACCACAAACCCCTGGAATTTATATTCTCAGCAAAATCAAAGCCATGTGCTAGAGTAGAAAGATGGGTATTACGTCTACAACCCTATAAATATAGGGTTAAACATATTTCAGGCTCTAATAACATAGCGGATGCATTATCCAGATTATTGAAAGAATCATCTGAAAAGTCAGATTTTGACAACTCAAATGAGTATATAAAGAATGTGGTAGAAAATGCTGTTCCTTTGGCTATGACAGCAAAGGAAATTGAAAGGGTATCGGCTGACGATGAAATGTTTGAAGACATTAGGAATTGTTTAAAGTCTGGGAAATGGTATACTTTGAAAAACTAGGAGTATTTGTTAGTTAAGGGTGAACTGAGTGCCATAGGGATGTTACTCTTAAGAGGAACTAGAATTGTCATACCATTAAAACTAAGGGAACGTGTCCTGGATTTGGCACATGAGAGCCATCCAGGTATAGTGTTAATGTTGTCGTCAAACTTGGAATTTGAAAAATCTCGAGATTGCTCACGGTCAATCTTGGAATTCTAAGTTTACTCGAGCAATCTTGAGATTTTTCATCGATTACCGCATGGACTTTGAGATATTATAATCGTGTTTATATTGTTTGAAATAGCTAAAGACTGCATCTGTTAGTGATTAATATTAAGTTTATGGTAAATTTATTAATATTATATCCATATTTCCGTTAATTGAGACAATTTCAGGCAATAGCGGAGATGGCACATTTCATCACCAATGTTTTCATTTAAGATTTACCACACCACTGTTTTCATTTAAGCTATCTAGAATTAATACTAAAAAAAAAATAAGAAAATAAAAAAAAATAATGGGGTCCCACACTGTAGAGGCCATAAGGCAGTGGGGTCATAGGTCCACTATATCTTAAAAGGTGAGGCTCATCCCTCTCCTTTCACTGCCTTATCCATCCCTGATTCGAAACAAGGTAGCTGTTAACTGCTGGGTTAACAGAGTTTTCTAGTCACCATCTGGCCCATCCCGGATTCAAACCTATGACCTTCCGAATCATAATTAAACTGCTTTAATTAGTTGACCACGTGTGTCTATGGTGTACCAAAAGAGTCCAAACTACTGATACCAGTCCTCACATAAAAAATATAGGTGCATCGTTTAATTTCAGTGGCACGTGCACCTGTAAATTTTATCAGTTGACCAATAAATTTCATACTGTAGTTGGAGGAGAATAATCTGTAAAGAAAATTTCATCAAGCGCCCCAACCGGGGAACCGATCTCAGGACCCCAAGATTATAAAGCAAGCACACAACCACTAGGCTAAAATGTCCAGACCAGTTAGACTGGTCAGTTATACACTCTATATTCCCATATATATATATTAACACATCATTAATTGGCTGTACTACTCACCCTCCATCCTACCAAAGAACATTTTACCAATACAGGTCTATGTATAAAAAAATATAGATGCACCGCTATTTTTCAGTAGTGGTGCACCTGTAAATTTTACCAATGGACCAATAAATTTTAAACACTGACCACTAATTTACAGCTCCACCAATATTTTATCAATCCACCGACATCAAGCATGTATCAGTGGACTGATAGAATTTACTGGTGCATCAATAACTTACAGGTGCACCTTTAGAAGTATTAGTTTACGGATCAATTTTATCGGTCCATCGATAACTTTTTCAGGTCCAATGATAAAATTATTTGTCAGTGATAAATTTTTCATGACCCATTTTGGCGGTGATCTTTTAAATAACAAACAGCCAATTAGATGTCTATTCCATCTGATATTGAAACCTGGTTGGGCTAATTATGAGAGTTAAAATCACTACTCTTATAAAATATGTGTGCTGCGATAATATCAGTCCACCCAAAGAAATATCTACAAAATTTAATAGGATATTCCAAGTTTGCTCGCGATCAATTTTGGAAAATTTGAGATATTTGTCATTCTGTACTTCCCCAAGCCCATAGACTCATATCAATGGTGTCATACCATTTATTTCAGCCTATTTGTTCAAAAATTTTCATTGTGTATGAAATATCTATAAAATTTAATAGAACATTCCAAGTTTGCTCATGATAAATTTTAGAATATGTGAGATATTTGGCATTTGCTACTTTGGAAAGCTCTTAACAAGTATCAACAATATCATGCTATTGATTCTAGTCTATTTGTTAACAGTTTTACATTACATGTCATATCAGTCAACAAAATTTAACAGAAATTCCATGTTTGCTCATGATCAGTTTTGGAATATGTGAGGTATTTGGCATTCTTTACTTCCCAAAGCCTATGACTCAAACCGTTGGTGTCATACCATTACTTTCAGCCTATTTGTTTAAAATTGTTCATTGTATGTCAAATATCCACAGACAGAAGTAAAGACCCCACAGCTAAAACAGCAGGGGCAGCCTTTGTTGTCCCCGAGATGGACCATGTCCACAAAATTAGACTAAATCCTGTCCTTGCGGTCTTTACCACTGAGTTGATAGCCATCGAACATGCCATCATCTGGATCCTTGAGAGCAGGATTCCAAACTCAGTTATTCTCACTGACTCCCTTAGCTCCATACAGACCCTTCAATCGGGTAAATCAAAAATGAGGCCTGAGAAGGTAAACAAAATCCTATCCATACTTAATTTAGCCGCCACAGTAAACTTCAACATTTCCATGGAATGGATCCCTGTCCATGTAGGGATTGATGGCAACGAAATGGCGGATGGGGCGGCAAAGACAGCTATGACCACAGGCACTTACGACCACACCAAACCCTCAAAAATGGAAGTTTACCCCCTAATAAATGAAGCAATAGCTGAAAAATGGCAAATCCAATGAACCAATAGCAACAAGGGCCGCACCTTCCATTTCCTCCAACCAAAGGTTAAACACCAATGTGACATATCGAGGGTTCAACGCAACACTGTCGTATCTTTTTTTTTCAAGAAACTTTTCAGGAACAAGAAAAAACTTTTATTCTTCAAAACCCTTATAAGCACCCAAACTGCTCTGTGTGTCATACCGCATAAATCGTTGCCCAGGTACACAGGCTCGGCTGCTCAAAGGTAGACAACTGGCACCAATAACTGAAGAAAGAAATGTCCCACAATGGCTTTGGGACCATGCAGCATTTACTGAATTACGACCATGCAAGGCCCTTCTGCCTCTGATAAGCATCTTCCTCAGACACCTGCCTGTGGTCAGACTTGTGGCAAGGAGAAATAAAGAAGCGGGGGAGGGGGAGGGAAGAAAATTCTGAATTGGGGGTCAAATTCCAGGTAGTTGTAGTAATGACAGAGGGAGAGGATGGTAGTGGGGAGAGTGTGGTTGTGGGATAGGGTTTAATAGTGGTGTAAGTTTGTGTAAATATTGCAAATTTTATTTGTGACACATGGGAGATAATCCTGTTAGTCTTATAGAGAAGTATTGGTTCTGTAATTAATGGATTTGGATGCCTGTTAAATGTGTTGGGCATAGCTGTATTTGTGCAATATGGGTGATAACGCAATGTTAGCATGGGGGTAATACCATTATGCCTCCCTGTCCTTTCGACCGAGCCAGTCAATTACCATACATGCAAAAGTGGCTGTCGACCGAGACAATCAACAGCAGTATCAGCTCGGTCAACAGCTATAACAATAGTACCTTTTATCGTTATTGGTAGTGCTTACGATTGTATTCTCAGTCGAAAGCCACTTTGTATAGTACAGACTTGGTCGAAAGCACAGGTAGCCAAGTTGGTATTACCCCCCGTGGTTAGTGACAAAGCCAGGCTGAATGGTGTTGAGGGGTCAACTGGAAAGTGAACAGAATATCAGGAAGTGAGAAGTCAGGAATCAAAGGGGAGTTATTAAGATATCAATAATTAGGCTAAATGTTTCCTGGGGATGGTGAACTTGTCTGGGTTGGGTGAATTAAGAAAGAGTAAAATGATGGAATAAGGAAGAGGTTTGTCTATTAGAGATGCATCCCTGAAAAGAGACAGCAAAGAAGAACCATGGTATGCTAGTGGAAGGTTACCCTATTTTCCTGTGGAAAGGGTAAAAGAAAAAAGGACCATAGTGAAAATCTGAGAAATGGCTGCTATGTAGGAAGAGAAATGATTTTTGTGTCTAGAACACTGATATATCCCCTGTACCTTATCATGGTTTAGGTAGTGTCCAAGTATTGTAGTTCTCATGTATAATTAAGATTGCCTGACACTGGTAAAATTTTACCTAAAAAACTGTTAGAAGAATTATAGGGTGACAGTAGCTAAATTCTGACTGGAAGAAAATAGTCGGAGAAAGAGATTCTTTTAGGGCCTGGAATTGTAGTATGTGTGCTAAACCTTGTTATGGTTTAGTAGTTTCAAAACACATTGGTCAAAATGTGATATTAAGGTGTCTGGATACACATTCAATTTATCCCTATTGTCAGTAAAGAGAAAATATTATGGGACAGTAGGAAAATTCTAATTGTAATCAGGCAGATAGAGCTGGTAGCTTTTATAAGGTTCATGATCTTAGTACAAGTGTTGTTATTAACAGAAAGTGCTGTTATTAACAGACAATTGGTTGATGTCCAAATATTTTGGTAAAAGAGAGATAGTTATTTGAGAATAGCATGACCATAGCAGAATTCTTATTGTGGGCTAGCGGTTGGAGAAAATATTTTTTTTTTTTTGGTTATGGTAATGTAGTAAGAGTATTAAACCTTATTACGGTTTAGTTAGTTTCAGAGAAATTAGCCTAGGTCTGTAATTAAGGTGGCCAGATACACATTGATTTTTCCCCCTACTGTCAATAGAGAGAGGTATTATGACAAGACATAGGAAAAGTCTGGTTTTAGTCTGACAGATGGAACTGGTGGTTTTTATTGGGCTCAGAATCTTAGCATGAATGTTGTACTTAACAGAGATTTGATTCGTGTCCAAATATTTTGGGAGAAGAGGCATAGTTATGAGTATTTGAGAATGTTTGTTAGTGTTACTTTGTATGGAGAAGATATGGTGACAGAAATCTTAGAAGGCCAAGATATAGATTTTGGAATATATGCTGTCCTACTGCTGGTGGTAAATATGGTAAATAGGGCTCGAAGTTGTTTTTGGGGAGTTGGGATGAATTGTTGAAGAGGAGACCCGGTAGCTAAGTAGGCTAAGTGCTGGCCTGCTGATCTAGCAGGTATGGTCATGTGTGCCATGGTTATAGCTGCCTGCCTTGGCTGCATTATCTGCCATAATATGCCATTTCATTACCATCAGTTCCTACATGGGCTGGGATCCATTTCAAAGAAATATTGAAATTTACTGTAGCAGCTAGGCTGAGTAAAGTTTAGGATTCTGTTTACTTTATCCAGACTAGTTTTTGATTTGCCTGCCTGCAAGGCCTGTATTGAGCTGAGGGAGTCAATAAGGATGACTGAGTTTGGATCTTATTTTCAAGGATCTAAATTATAGCATGTTTAATAGAAATCAATTCAGTGGTGAAGACAGATAGGACAGGATTGGACAGGACCTGTAAAATTCATGTGTGGACTGCTAATTTATAGGTCCACCTACATTTCATTGGTCCACCGATACTTAGAATTTTTATCGGTTGACCAATAAAATTACATTGCATGGACAAAAATGCAGATGCAATTTGCATCTATAAAAATACTGTGCATCTATAAATTTATTGATGGATGGACATTATCCCAGGTTGTATATATTTTATAAGAGCTGCGATAATAGCCCTCTGTATAGTTAGACCAGTCAGACATTAATATCAGCTGGAGTAGACAACTAATTGGCTGATATATACAAGAGCTGTCACCTGACAACAAAGCTTTCCTGAATTGATACTTGCCTATCTCACAGGCATTTGTCACTATGGTTTGCACTAAAGAAACAAAAGCTTAAAGACAAAATTCTATATCAATGACCTTGACTTCAAGGTCACCCAGTGCTATGGGGTGGGGTAGTATTTTGTAAAAACACAATTAAGCCAGTATCTAACATCAGTTCAAGTAAAGTGACTGTGACCTAATTTTTGACCCTATGCCCCACCCCAAGGCCTCACCCAGGGGTACGATGATACAGAATATAAGGATATGCTGTGATATGATTATATTCCAAATATAAAAGGGTTATGGCCAGTGGCTAATTGTTTAGATTTAAGATCACTGCCAAAAGGGGTCATGAAAAATTTATACCTGGATCAATAATTTTATCGTTGGACATGTAAAATTTACCAGTGGACCCATAGAATTTATCAGTGGACCAATAAAATTTATCGGTCCACCCATACTTTTATGGGTGCACCTATAGTTTATTGTTTTGCACCTGTAAAGTTTATCAGTCCACCTTCAAATGCCAAATATCGATGGATCGATAAAATATTGGTGGAGCAGTAAATTAGCTGCATTGTATGAAGTTTATCGGTCCATTGAATAAAATTTACAGGTGCACCACTTAATTTTAGTGGTGCACCTATGTTTTTATACTTGGACCGGTCAGTTAATTAGAACCACTTGGTTATGGTGCAGAAGGTTGTGGGTTTGAGTCGGGGGTGGGCCAGACTGGAAAACTCTGTTAATGAAGCCGAAAACAGGAATATTTTTTGGAATCAGGAAATGTTGTTGTTTTGTTGCTTTATGTCCACAGTAAACAGTTATGGTCATGTCGGGATGGTCATTTAACCTTACCACACTATTTCTGGGCAGGCTTAGACCTCCTAAGCAGTTAACGTGTACTAAGTGCACATACTTTTGTCCATTAAACTGACAATAGCCTTTCTTGAATCAGCAGGAGGAGAAATGAAATTATGTGGCCAGACTAGGTATTGAACCTGGGACCTCAGGCTCTTGAGTCGGACGTGCTACCAACTGTGCTATGCCATACGGCTGAACAGAGAAGGACTAGGCAGTGAAAGGAGGGGAATGGGCTTCACCTTGCATATGCTGTGCTCAAGATACATTGGACCTTTAATCCCCACTGTCCTACAGCCACTGCACTATGGGACCCTACTTTCTTGTTTTGTATTGTAGCGTTAGCCGGGTCGTCCATCAAATCAAGCAACCGGTCACCCATCCAGGTACTAACCGCGATCTCCGTTGCTTAACTTCGTGAAAGAGCCTTCCACTCTACCCGTGTCGCCATAAAAGCCGGCTTCTACAGCAAGGCTGTAGAAGTGTTTATATACCTAAACCGGTTACATTTCTCCCCCTCTTCTCTTGACTTCATCCCCAAGTCACCAACTGCTCACTTAGCAGACCCGAGGACGGAGCCTATGCAACGCAACCAGGGACGCCTTTTCCTGTACACCTGGGTCCGGAAATGATGGTCCTGTCATCTCCCATCCCACCGCTGCCACCAAATGTAGCATTAGCCAGGTTGTCCACCAAGTCAAGCAACCAGTCACCCATCCAGATACTAACCGCGATCTCCGTTGCTTAACTTTGTGAAAGAGCCTTCCACTCTACCCTCGTCACCATAAAAGCCGGCTTCTAGTAGTCAGCAAGGCTGTAGAAGTGACTATATACCTAAACCCGTTACATTATTACTCTATCTTTCAACTTGAATGAAAATAGTGGTGTAATAAATCTGCCAATTAACTAATTAAAAAGATAAAGGTTTCCCATCTAACTTATTTAGCAGCGTATTAAAACATCGTTGTCATAACTGTGTCAGAGAACAACAACAAAAACTGTTTATTTTGCCATTTAGTGCCATAACTTACCACAGATCAAGTATACCAATGCTATTACATGAAAATGATTTAATTAACGGAAATATATGGGCATAATATCAATATATTCCTATATGCTTAATATATGCAGTCTATAGCTATTTCAAACAATACAAACACGATTGAAATATATTATCTACGCCAGCGGACAATCTCGAGATTACTCGATCAATTTTGGGATACCTCGATATTCCAAGTTTGCTCGTTATCCCAAAACAGTTCACATCATTAATGAAACAGCGGATTAGAACCAAAGTGTGGTGGCCAGGAATAGACCGAGATATTGAGAAATACTGTAAAAGTTGTCATGGATGTCAGTTGGTTGCCAAATCGGAGAGACCGGAACCAATGAAAAGGACTGAATTACCTTCAGGACCATGGAAACAAATTTCAGTTGACTATCTGGGGCCATTACCATCAAAAGATTATCTTTTAGTAGTAACAGATTATTATTCATGATGGGTGGAAGTTATGATAACAAAAGTAACTTCGGCAGAAAGAACTGTTGAATTACTGAGCAAAATATTTGCCACTCATGGTTTGCCGGAAACCATAGTATCAGACAACGGGCCACAGTTTGTGAGTAGTATTTTTATAGGATTTATAAATCAAAATGGAATCTATTACCATAGAGTTACGCCTTTGTGGCCAGCTGCGAATGGAGAAGTGGAGCGCCAAAATCGCTCAATATTGAAAAGACTGAAAATTGCACAGGCTGAACGTAAAGACTGGAAAATAGAGCTTCAGAATTACCTATTTATGTATAGGAGCACTCCTCATACGGTAACAGGGGTAAGTCCAGCAGAGATGCTGTTCAACAGAAAGCTGAGGTCAAAATTACCAGACTTATCAGATTATCAAGATATGAACATCATCAAAGATTCCGAGATTAGAGACAGAGATCATGAAAGAAAAGAAAAAAGGAAAATATATTCAGATGAGAAAAGGAAAGCCACTGATAGTGGAATAAAGGAAGGAGATAAGGTTTTATTAAGTAAAACTAAGGAGAATAAGTTGTCAACCAATTTCGTTTGGATTGGATTGATTTGATGCTTAACGTCCACGGTAAAGAGCTATGGTCATGTCGGGACGGTCAGTTAACCTAACCACACTATTCCTGGGCAGGCTTAGACCTCCTAAGCGGTTAACCAGTACTAAGTGCACATACTTCCGCCAGTAACTGACAACTGCCCTTCTTGAATCAGCGGAAGGAGAAACGAAAGTATGTGGCCAGACCGGGTTTCGAACCCAGGACCTCTGACTTATGAGTCAGGTGCCCTACCGATTGCGCTACGCGGCCCAACCAATTTCGAATATGACCCTTATGTAGTGTGCCAAAAGCAAAGCAATAGTGTTGTAGTAGAATCTCCAGAAGGTGTGAAATATAAGAGAAATGTTACTCAGATGAAAAAGTTTAATGAAAGTGGAAAAAGTAGCATAAAAGGAAATATGTTGAGTGGGTATCAGGATAAAATTCCTCAGTATTCAGAAGGTGTTCCAAAATTAGATCATGATTCAGTGTTGGAAAGTATGCAGAATGATTCAATGTTGGATGGTACGCAGAATGATTCAGTGTTAAATGATACGCTGAATGATTCAGTATTGGATGGTACGCAGTTAGAATCAACAACAGAAACTGTTGAGTCTACACCTAGTATGAGACCAAGGAGGGAACACAAATTACCAGCGCGATACAAGGACTATATAATGACATAAAGTTCAACGGCATATAACAGTTAAAACACTTGAGAAGTAGTAACAATTGTTAGAACATATACGGTAAAATCAGCTGAAGTAACTTTGAGAGTAATATCAATATTATATTTTGGTGACATACAAAAGATAGACTAGATAGGGTTTTACAATAGTTCATGTGTTTATTGATAAACATCTAAGATAGGTACTTTTAAAGAGTTTACCGTAACATAAGAAATTTCTGGTTATTGATATTTAAGAGCTCTATATACACCATTTGGCTTAAGTGAACTGTCAGAGTATAATTTCATGACTTTGAGAACTGATGGGTGTAATTCTCAAATAATAGATTAAGTTTTTAAAAAAAGCAAGTTTATTTTGCTTATTTAAATCAAAATTGGGTTTGGATCTGTTGAAATTAAAAGGGGTTTTAATTTAGGAATAAAGGAAGGGATTGTAGTGTTTGTCTTTATTGAACTGTAACCTAACAATAAGTTCTGACAGAGTGCTTTCCCTTAGGCCATACATTGTTTTAGTCAGTAGCTATATTTAATTTTACCTACATCATTCGGAATGCTTCTGTTCTCTCTCTCTGGGTATTAATAAATCTGAAAGAGCATGTTTGTGTTTAGCTGTTAAATCAGGACCCATCCTATTGTTTAAATACAGAATTAGGATACAAACAGTACAAATACAAAGCTACATTGGCAGAGACAAACATATTTTCCCTTACAAATGAGCATCACGAATTCAAAACTAACAAATACATGTTTATGCCTTTAGCGGGGGCATGTTCAAATCATACTGTCCTTCCAAATACCTTCGAGTACGTAACGTGTGGTTCCGTAATTGCTACAAAACCACCTAAATAAATTTTGAACTTAATGTAAAGTGAATAAAGGAAAGGAAAAACTTAAGCTTTCGACGCCCAAGATCAAAGTCACAAGCAAGGTTAAAGTTAAAAAAAAATACTATTTAAATGGCAATTTAATTGGCTCCATATGGTTATATACTTATTGACAAAAAAAGAAACGTGCCTCTAAAATTGAGCTTCGACATGAGAAACCAATATAAATGTTGTGCGCCCTGCGCAGACTCAGATCAGCCTGGGCACTGCCCAGCCTGAAAAGATTGTGCTAAGCACTTAAAGGGTAGCTTAGGGACTACGCTACCTCCATGCTGACAGCTAAGACTCTGATCAGACTGGGCGCATAACCACTTTGTTGGTTTGGCGTGTCGTGGCTCAAAAATACCTACTCGAAAAATACCAACTAAGGAACTTCTGGGCATGCGACTTTTAAATTATAGGAAGTTTGATATCTCTTCAAAGTAGGAAATCACTGAACATTTGAACAAGATATTATTAATGCTTTATGAGATACAGTAGGTCGAAAATATATAAAACATTATACTGAACAAACAAATTCGGTGAATTTATATCCCCGCCGACGTGGGCCTTATTCGTTTATGGTTGACTTTATGTTTCATAAAATTTCGTTCACTGGTTACTTAGGCTAAACTTGTGGATTATAAAAGAAATGGCAATAACTCAGGGATAAGAGAGGCATATGCTGAAGCTGTTCTCCTTAAACTTGCCTCAGCAACACTGCACTATGATGATACAATTTTAATTCAGTTACAAGAAATTTTGTTTTACGGTACCTCAATTATGCCTAATATGTGGATTTTTAATCAATTCAAGGGCATTAAATCATGTGTTACTTAAGCGACTATGACAAAACTTAATGTGAACTGCTGTGTCAGGACAATACATACATGTAAAGTTTCATGAAGTTTCCATTTATTGGTTACTCAATTCGTCGATTTTAAACCAATTCAATGGCTATAACTCATTACTTACTGAAGCAATTCCGACAAAACGTAAGATGTACCAATGTTTTATTGTGATACATATTAAATATAAGTTTCATAGAATTCTATTCATTGATAACTTAGTTGTGGTTGATTTTGCAATCTTAAATTGATTCATGGGCAATAACTCAGGCATTACTGATGGCAGTCTGATGAAACCTTATATGCATCGGACTTGTGTTGAAAATAAAAAGAAGTCTTGTTACCATAATACCTCGAAAAGCATTTGAGCTAGGATGATATTTCATATACAGGTTGATGGTGAGATATGCAAGAACGATTAACTTTTGGGAAAGTTCTGTCAAAATGACCGAAGTGATACCTTTTGTTTGAATTTGGCATTTTTCCAACTTTTGAACCGTTTGACATAGGAAGCTGATTTTTGGTATATTGGTTGTTCTTGGTATGTAAAATATTATGGTAAAGGCTAGATAACTCTGCATTCAGCAATTACGGAGTGATTTCCATGATAGTCAGTACTTAGCAGCTACTGGACACCACTGCCAAACCTGACCACCCGTTCCGTTTTTAGACTCAGACTTAGAAATTTAGCTAAAACTAGATTTAACTATACTCATCCGAATTAAAAACTCACCACCTAATTTTCCAGTATTTCATAGCTTATGTCATATGCAGGTTATTTTATTTTAATGTTTTCACTCAACAGGGATTAACGTTTGTTGTCCCAGAAATTCATTTATGTTGATGAAATGGTTCACGCTTGAGAGAGCATTATCCGATAGCTACCCGATTTTTCAAAAGTCTCAACTAGGGTTATGTCTGCCAAGGAGCTTGGAATGTTGCATGCTTATGTAAACCTGCGGTTGGAAGCCAAACATTTCCATTACCACCCATCAATGATTTTAGACTTGTAAAAAGAGTTCGGCGCACCTGGGAGACCATAGATTATCTAAGACCCGGCGTTCGATGCAACGTATACATCCCGTCTCACGACAGTTCTGCCTCTTTTTTAGACTTTTGAAAATCGGGTAGCTCCAGGTAATGCTCTCTCAAGCGTGAACCATTTCATTAACAAAACTGAATTCTGCCACAGTAAACATTAATCCCTGTTGACTTTAGAAATTAAACTGAATTCAATCTACAAATGACATGAGCCATGGAATATTGGATAAATTAAAGATTTACACCCTCAATATTTCTATTAACTTCACAAAACATATCCTAGGCATGATAATGACTGCTATTATAAGTACATTTATCTGGCAAATTTATGATTTGTGACAGTCACTGGAGATCGGAGAATTTAAGGAAATGCATAAAAAGAGCGGCAATAGCGGACCATCTTTCCTGCCAAAATGAAGACTGGATACGCCCTCCAATCATAGTTAATCAGGTTAAAGTTATATCATGAATAATTTTAAGCCCTTTCTTTAATCGATTTCAAACTGTAATTGGCTGAAAAAAAAAACTCACGTGCACAGACGTTAATGCTCTTGTAAAAATATTTACTCCACCAATCATAAAATTCAAAACATGCTTGCAGAAACGCCCGTGGGAGTCAATCAATTTATAACGACAGAATATTCGTGAATATTCAAGACGGGTATGCATTGATATATCGTATCTGCCTGTGTCACAAAGATGTTTTCGCTGAAGATTTTTTGAACAAATCTTAATAATGTTGCATACAACTAACCACTTTAATAATTGTGTGATTATTTCGTAATGAAATACGAGGTAGTATACCTTTAAGTGTTGCGTTTTTTATTCGGTTGAGTATATATATATACTCGCGACCGATTTTTGTGCGTCAATTTCCATTTGTTTATCTAAATCCCTGCATCGTGCATTTCTCTGTTGTTCATATAATTACTCCGATGCAGTAGAACATTTGTAGACCTACACTAAGTATGTCCCTATAAATAACTAACAATAAGTAACTAACACAAGTATCGTATCTAAGAAACAATTATGACGTTAGGTTTATAAATGTTAAAATTGGCGCACAACGTCGGAAGGCCGCGGTAGTGTAATGGTTAGCACGTCTGCCCGGTAAGCAGGAGATCCGTGGTTCGATTCCCGGTCGCGGCGCGACCGATTTTTGTGCGTCAATTTCCATTTGTTTATATTTATATATATATATATATATATATATATATATATATAAAGATAACTGTTTGAGCTAGGATATTTAGCATGAAACTGGGAATCAGTATGTAGATAATCTTATTACTTTAGGAGGAATTACCATAAAAGTGACGAGTATAAATGAGTTCATCCTTCACCATAACTGAAAAAGGGTGTAAATTTAAATTCTTTTCCAATCAATTTATTTTCCCTTGCTATTCGTTACAAGCGAATGTTTTTTAAAACTTGATTCCTTGTGAAAAGAGAAGAAAAATGAAAGAGTTTTTTTTCTCTCTCTCTCTTAAAGATGTGCATTAAACCACCTTGTGACATGTCCGGAAATATAGTGTTTAGTCTAAAAAGGTCATAAAAATTTAAGGGTATTTTAGAAATTACCTTGTTCTTGTCTTCCAAATAAAGCGTATACACTCTATCACCCATTGCAAAGATTTCATAAGAAATCCTCTTTTCTACAATCTGTTAGCACGTCAAATAAACTATCATTAAAACTTGACTGTAACCGCAAAAGAAGATAGTGCAAGATTAAAAGGCATTTGTCCTGTCTGTCTCAATTAACTTTTTGTACACATTTTCAGCAAGGATTTTTTCAGTATTAACTTTAGAGCTGTAGATATATAAGTGTGAGATATGTTTCTAATTTCTTCTCAATACATATGTTGTCACCCTCGTGCTGACCCAGATCAGCGTCTGCATAACAGGTCTATACAATTCGCATAAGACAAATGGGTATTTTTCCTTAAAATGAAATAAAATGATAAAAATTAAACTTGACCAGACAGCCTTTAACTGACAAATGGATTCATCTATTTAATTAGGACAGTGCATTTCACTGGGCATAAATGGGTTAAGAAAATTACATTTAAGTTATACTAATAAATGCCCCCCTGCGTATTCTATTCTATTCTATTCTATTCTATCCCATAACCTTACTAGGTCGTTGGGGCACCACAGATGACTTCAAAACAATCCCTTTCCACCTTGTCCTGTCTTCAGCTGCCCTAGTTGAGCTGGCAAAATCCATTCCTGTCCACTCCTTGATATTGTCTTCCCACCTCTTCTTCTGTCTACCTCTTTTCTCCTTCCTTTCACTGTGCCCTGAAGAATCGTCTTTGCTAAACCAGAAGACCTTGAGACGTGACCAAACCACCTTAGTTTCCGTTTCTTGACCAGCGTAAGGAGTTCATCATATTCTCCAATGGCTGCTTGGATCTTCCTGCAAACCTCCTCATTGGTTATATGGTCCTTGTACGAAATGTTCAGTAACCTTCGGTAGCATCTCTTCTCAAAGGCCTGCGTTCTTTTCTCTAACTCTACTGTCAAGGTCCATGATTCACAGGCATACAGAAATATGGAAATGACAAGGGAGCGCATAAGTTTCACCTTTGATCCAAGAGATATATTGTTATCTCTCCAAATTGGTTTCAGCTTAATAAGAGCTGAAGTGGCTTGTGCAATCCTTGAGAGAACCTCCTGTTTTGAGCCATCATCTGAGACAAATGCTCCCAGGTATTTGAAGCTGCTTACGGTACCCAGCTTCTGCCCTCCTTCTACCTTGATCTCCCTCTGGATGCCGTCTGCGCTGTTCGTCGTCAGTTTGGTCTTCTCAGCACTGATCTCCATCTTATACCTTGTGCAGGTTTGGTCGAGACTTTCAACTAGAGCTTCCAGTTCCTGCTCTTCCTCAGCTAGAGCATCTATGTCATCGGCAAACCGCAGATTGGTAATGTTTCTGCCGCCTATGCTAACCTTTCCTTCATGTTCTTCCAGAGCATCAGACATGATCCGTTCGAGAAAAATGTTGAAGAGGGTGGGTGACAGAAGACATCCTTGTCTTACTCCAACTTTTGTTCTGAGCCATTCTCCTGTGCTGCCATTTATCAGGACTGCACTTGTAGCCTTGTCGTATAGCTGCTCAATGATGCGAACTAGATTTGCACTGATATTTTACTTCCGCATGGTGGCCCATAAGGCTGCATGCCATACCCTGTCAAAGGCTTTTTTGAAATCAATGAAGACATGGTAGAGATTCTGCTGATGTTGGAGATACTTTTCACACAGGATTCTAAGGTTGAATATTTGTTCCGTGGTGCTCCTTCCTGCTCGGAACCCAGCCTGTTCCTCAGCGAATATCTCTTAGGCTTGTGGTTTAAGCCTGTTCAAGATGACTTTCAGCATGACTTTGCTTGAATGACTGATGAGGCTGATGGTTCTGTAGTTATGGCAGAGCTGTAGGTTGCCGTTTTTAGGGAGCGTAATAATCAGCGACTGAGTCCATGGGGTAGGCCATTCTCCTGTTCTCCAGATCCTGTTACAAATATCTGTTAAAACATCAATCATGGTCTCCCCGCCAGCTTGAACAAGTTCTGCTGGTATATTATCAACTCCGACAGATTCCCCCTTCTTTAGTGCTGCTACTGCAATCTCAACTTCCTCACTAAGGATCAGTTGTTGATCTTCTTCTGGGGGCTGATTGCAGTCCAGAACCGCATTGTCACCGTAAGTCTCATGGTTGTATAGTTCTGAGCAATATTCTGTCCATCTGCTGAGAATCTCTTGTTCCTCTGTAAGGCATTTCCCAGACTTGTCCTGGATAGTTGTGGATCTACCCTGTTTCTCTGAAGTTAGATCCTTCACAAGCTGGTATGCTTTCTTGCTGTTGTTTTTGTTAAAAAACTGCGTCTTTTCCCGAAAATAATGTAATACTGTGTTGAATTGCCAATCTCCATGTTTTCCATCAATTTTACAAACGAGAATTACAGGAATTCCTAATAGAGTTTCTCTGGAGGACGCAGCTCTGCCAAATGGGGTTCACTTTTTAAGGAAAGAATTTGCTCCTAGAGAAGCAAATTCTTTCCTTTAAGAGTTGACCCATAGTGAGAAGGGTCAGAAAAGAAAAATAATAGAACTTCTTTATCTGAATGCATATCCATTCCCATTAATTGTATTTATTAGATGTATTTGGGCAGTGGTTGTTTACTACTTTTAAGGCTCTAAATACCCCCCCCCAGCCCCCTTTGTTAAAACGCAACGCCCCCGGGGCCTTTAATAGGATTAATATGGTATACAAAAATATGATTTTATTGCAGAATGGTGTCACTATTCTTAGAAATGATATTCATGTTCCAATTTTAAGAGACAAAGTGCTATGCATACAATATTTTTTTCTGATAAACGCTCCTCTCTAATAAACACCCCACTCACTTTTTCAGTAAAAAGAATGGCCAAATTCTAACAGAGCTTGCTTTAGACCATTAGACTGACTTTTTTGGTCCAATCTGTGTCTCCAGAATTCTGTTTATAGGACTTGTAAATAGCAATGCCCAGATATGTTTATTAGAAGAAATACGGTAGATCAGTATTTATAGCCCGGCTTTGAAAAAGTGGGGCTATACTGGTTTGGTCTGTCCGTAATTCCGTAACTTCGTAATTCTGCAAGACTTTTTCTGTCACAGTTTCCTCAGGAACGTATACATATGAACAATGAGTTGTATCACGGGATTAAGAATTGGACTCGAATGCTCTTATTCTTCCCTTCGTTTGTTCATTTTTCTGTCTTTTCAAGGTAAATTTGCGTCACAGTTTTCTCAGGAATTGTGCAAGCTTTGCAGAATCTTCAAATTGGTATACATGTACATTATGCAAAATGAGTGATTGTGTTGTGGGATTGAGACTCAGGCTCATTGCTATTATTCTTCTATTCTTTATTCATTTTTCTTTCTTTCCCTATGTTGCATGTTAACATTGAAATGCATGTAAACATTAAAAGTTTGTGTGAGAGTTGTTCTCAGAAATTAACAAAACTAGAATCTTGAACATAAAAAACATATCGTGGGATTGAAAAGCGGGTTCGTTGCTCTTATTGCTCTTGAAAACCTGCAAAGTTTCAAAAAAGGCGTCCAGAAGGGGTTGCAAACACAAATTTTAGGTCCAAAAGGGTTGTGACTCCATCAAAAAGGATTGACTCAAAAATCCAAAACCATATCCAAAACCACATGCGCATCTTCATACCAGAGCAAGAAACCCTGCAAAGTTTAAAAAAAAATGGAAGAGGCGTCGAGGAGGATGCAGACACAAACTTTTTATATGGAAGGTCCAAAAGGGCTTTAACTCTGTCAAAAATGATTGAAAATCCAACACTACATGCGCTGCAGCGCATCTTCATACCAGAGCAAGAAACCCTGCAAATTTTCAAGAAAATCGGATGAGGCGTGTAGGAGGAGTTGCAGACACAAGATTTGGGACGGACTGATGCACAGATGCATGGACACACGTACGGATTCACATTTACCAAGGGACGCACACACGTACGGATAGACATAGGTCATTACTATAGTCCCCCTACACCTAAGTCGGGTGACAAAAATACCTGCCTTTTTACTTTTTTGTAAAGAATGAAATGGAATTTGCTGGATGCATAAAGTGTTAAATTTGATACTGGGACATCTGGAGAATAATTAACTGTGGGAAGTGGTATTAGATAATGATGACAGCTAGCTGAAAACCACAAGATTATTTCAAGGATTTATTGCCTCCCAAACCGGGAGAATTTCTAGCAATAGGTGATAGAGTGTATATATTTTTCATCCTTTTTCCAGTTTCGCCTATGTGTAAATTTAAAAAGGGAAGAATGAAAAAAAATGGACCAGCTCAAATTCCTGCTTTGAATGACACATGCGTTATACAATATGAATGATGTGTCGTTTTACTCATGATGAATCCCTTTGTGTGATATCACAAAATCGAAATTGTGATATCACTTTATCGATTTGCGATGTCACTATTTCAAAAATTATATCGCATATTATTTTCACTTATAATTATGTGATATCACTAAATCGATTTAGTGAATAAACAAAATCGATTTTTTAATATCACAAAGTTTATTAAGTGATATCACTAAATAGGAATGAATCAGTGATATCACACAATGAAACTTATGTCGAATTTTTAGAGTTCGTGATATCAAAAAGTGGGTATAATTTTGTGATATCACTAAGTCGATTTAAGTGCTATCACAAAATAGCTATGATTTAGTGATATCACAAATCGAATTTGTGATATCACATTCTTTTTTGTGATAGCACTTAAATCGCATGTTATTTTTAATATCACTAAATTCGATTTTGTGATATCACTAATTTCAATAAGTGATATCACAAATTAGGGACTTTATAGTGAAACAGCACTTCATAAACATGTGTTGCCATGTGAACCCAGCATTGTTTACGCCTCTATTGCAGTATTTCGTTGAAATAAATCGAACTGAAACTCAAATTAAATATCTCCCAAAACTTCAAATACAGAATATAAAATTGATTTATAAAGAGAAATAAAGTTAAGGACAGACGGATGGACGCCAGCGCCATAACGCAATGCGTCTCGTCTTTTTTTCAAACTAGCAACTAGCATAACGTATTTTTTAAATAACGTTACGCTGTAGTAAATAGCACGGCCAATCTTGTAAAAAGTAAATGATAAGGTTTTTGGCGTGTGTAAACTGGCCATTTTAACTGGTGGGAACCTTCAAACTTTGCGGTTGTGTTCTCAGTTTATAATCTTAAGGTCACGAGTCGGAGCGCTCGATGAAACTTTATTTACAGGGTTTTCTCCTCCTACTACGTATAATTGCATCGCTGTTAATATTCAAAAGCGTCCAATGGGAAGTTCATTATATTTCCGAAAATCGAAACTAAAACTCACCTTAAACATCTGCCAAAAATTCAAATACAAGAGAAATATAGTAAAGGCGGATAATCACGTGACTTACTTCGGTTTTTTGGTACCTGTTTTCGGACAGAACGGGTCAGAAACTTGATTGTTACTTCCTTAATATTCAATGAATTTGCATGCGGTAAAGTGCAGAAACCGCATCTTTTATCATAGCAAATGACTGCGTTAATGCTTTTATGCTGTGCTCTGACGTTTTCAACACAATCTCGAGCTTGTGTGGAGAAAAACAGCGTGCATGAAAACGAATCGTATACAATGGTTTTGCTGCAATCTGCACTTAACCGCATAAAAGATAATTGAGTATTATAGAAGTATTGATCAATTTATTTACCCGTTCTGTCCGAATATAGATACAAATCAATCGGCATTATTAAATAACTGTACCGCAAACTTTTAACAGCCGTATTTTAAACGCACAAATCAATACGTTTACGACACAATTCAGGTGCTGATAATGACCGGCTCTGTGGCTTTTCAGATGCCAGTTTCAGGACAATACTCCATCAATACAGACGCAAGCGGTTCGTTTGCGGCTGCAGTTATCGATAATTTAAGACCTGTATGCAAGGGTTATGCAGACCCTAAAACCTTGTAACTTGAAAGCGCATGCGAAACAAAGTGAAAAATTTAGAAAAATTATATGATTTTGACTTGTGAGCTGATAAAAATTCACTAAAGCTACGAGGATTTTTAAAAAACGCATACACGTGTAGGTAACAAAGATGAGGCCGAAAAAATAGTGCCTTAACATTAGCCTTATTTAAGTAGCATTGGGGTTGAATTTATGAAATAGAAGCTGTCAAACATGTTTTTTTATGATACTGACATTTGCTAGGTCCCTAGGCATATTTGATCTCTATGATAAAACTCTACGCTGCCCTATTAGATCATTGTGACGTATGCATCCGACATCTCTTTTTTAGCAACGGTGTTATTACTATGATCATAGCATTACATGATCGATTATACGCGGTTATATTGACAAGGAAAACCAATCGAAAGCCAAATGTTGCTACAACAGTAGAGTGTCATGGAAAAGGAAATAAATACTGTGCACCCATTGCCTTTTCCGTGCATGTAGTCTTTAAAACCAATCATTTATAGAATAAATGATAATATATGCCCTAAAACAATTGTATGAACAAACATCTGGAATACAAATACTTGTTGTACATCCACAAATCGCGAGAGTCTTTAACGGCCGCCATCTAGTACGTAACGGTGGTTCAGACCTCGTTTGATCTCTGGAAAGTTCATGACGTCATTTTAGTAGCTACCATCGCACTTTCATTGAAGTTTTAGTTAATATAGTAGCTAGTTTAGTTCGATTCAAAGTGGGCCATTATAAAATAGTTTATCACATGAAGTCGAAATTATTCAGTAGATCACGTCGTGTCATAAAAATCATATGACCACACGTGTAATATATTTGGCAGGTACACCTCACGTCATTGACAAAGTCCATTTCAGCAATGCATTTTCTTTTTGCATTAATGTTCACTTTGAAACAGAAAAAATCCCATTCTAAAGGATCATTGCATTGATAAATAGAATCTTACACTCGTGGTCATTTCATATGAAAATCATGAAACTCGCCGAAGGCTCGTTTTATAAATTTTATGTGAAACGACCATTCGTGTAAGATCCTCCATATTACGTTGTCACTATTCTACCAATACGTACAATGTATCAGAAATCGAAGCTGGGACTTATATATAAGCCTAAATTTCAAACACAAAAATATACAGACATGAACTTACTTTCTTTTATGAAGTGATTTTTGTTTGGTCTATATGCGGCTGATTATACCCATCCACAAGTAACTACCCAGATTCATAGACTTTTATATTAACTCAGCAGAAAAGTAGACCGCCAAATTAAAAGAAATGCATTTTAAAAATAGCTTGAAGTCATTAGATAGTAGGAAGCCACGTATAAGGTCAATGCCATCATGAATTGTCATCATAACTGTCTCGCCTGCGTCTAGAAGAAACGAGGCAAATGAGCCGCGACAGGAGAAAACCAAAAAAGTTGTTGTGCGCCCAGCCCAGACTCAGATCACCCTGGGCATCCGCTCAGCCTGATCAAAGTCTTCGCTAAGCACTCAAATGGTAGCTTAGGGTCTAAGCTACATGTAACTCCATGCTGATCTGAGTCTGCGCTGGGCGCACAACCACATTGTTGGTTTTGTAGTGTGGCGGCTCAAATGCATTACTTTAAGGCGGCGGCGTCGGCAGCATTCATTTTGCAGTGTAGGCGGCGTCAATTCTGCGTCGAGTTTTCTGGTTTTTAATGACTGATTCTATCAGTCATTCAATGCTGTCACAAGCGTATTTTGGAAAGTGACTTTCACAGCTGTCTTCTTCCGCTCAGAGATGAAGTGACCGTAAGGTCATTTCGCTAAAAAAACGTCTGGAATTGAAAATAAGTTGTGTACGAAGTTAAATGAGAACTTATATAACTTATTCTTGTGCAGGTAGTTTTGTAAAAATAAGAAGTATCCAACTAATGACATCAGCGGTCAAACAATATGACGAATACAAACTGAAAATTAAAAATCAATCCGCCAATTATCGCATTAGCCATCTCTTCAAGCGCCCCTCATACTTTATCAAGTAAATAAATCAGCTGCCGCTGAAAAAAAAAACTGTTTTATAGTTGTAAACTTGCCTTCAACAGTATTCCGAGCACGTCAATCATTGCAGAGAATGTAATGTAAAAGAAATTCTGTAGGTTTATCCACTTATCTCGCAAGTGTTATACTGGACTTCATACGGTAATTGTGTGTTTATCGGTGGCTATTTATAGAATTGCCATATTGTAAACATAGGAGTGTTCCATAGGTAATGCGAAATACCGCAAACACTGAGTTCTTTAAAGTCAGTGAAAAGCAGTAACCGTTGTCAGAATTCAAATATCACTTGTGAAGAAGAGATAGAATTTTTGCAGGTGCACAAAGTGATTTGCGCTAAATGGCTTATTTAAATTAATGGAGCAGGACCATTAACAACTGGACTGAAGTTTGAAATTATTTTGGGCCGATGTAGCATGACTTTATTCTGATAGAATCTGTCATTTCAGGGCCATTGGCCCTTTGATATTATAATGCGCCGACCGGCCAGTCATCGCATTGGTTAAGTTTACGGAAATTGAAAATGGCATACCAGACCGTCTCCATTTCGTCACTACGGTCAGAAAAGTCAATTGATCATGCTTTCCGACGACTTGTTTTTTCTGCGAACATCCTCATTCACTACTTGTTCGATACATGCATTATAAGTATCTTTGTTCACTATGACGAGGGTCACTGTTCGGTATCACGAGGCTTGCCGAATGAAGCCGAACAGCGATCCCAAGCGATGGATTTTTTCTATCCGCACCTCATAGGCATGATAGATACTTTTTCTTGCATATCTTTCTATTAAAAACCTTTGATTGTAAACGAAGAACTTCTTAAACTTTACAAGTTTAGCATTTCAGAGGGTTCTACTTAATTATGAATGAAGCCGGCGCTTTCAACATCCTTTACGTTAACGTTGAAAGTTGCATATGGTGACGTCATTTTAAAATTTTCATGACATCGTCATCTGAAATATAAACGTCACTTGACGACGCAGATACATGACTTCCAAAAAAATCAGTGCCTTGAATGACGAATAGATTCCATGTGGGTAAATTCTTAAAGGACAGGATTTGATCCTCTTGGAATGATTTTTGCCTGTGTGTTTAGACTCCATTTTAAAAGGCCTTTCTCAGCCATGAAGTCACGTAGGCTGTGATCCTTTGAACAATCGAATTTATCCCTACTCGAACACCTAAATTGTGGATATGTGACGATTAAAATCACTTTTTTTCCTTTCACAGAGTCAGGAATTGTATAAGTTATTTTACCATCTATGAGAAGCCCAAAATTGATTCTTTAAAAGCATTGCAATAGTCTATTAGGTAGCTTGGTTATGATGCTGATGCAGAAGGTCGCCGAAGGTCTTGAGTTTTACCCGGGCTTCGCCACCCGGCGACTGGAAAACTCTATTTTGTAAACTCAGTAGTAAATGGGCACCTATTTTGAATCAGGGAAGGATAAGGCAGCGAAAAGAGGAGAATAGGCTCCGCCTTTCATATGCGGTGCCCAAGATACAGCTGGCCTCTAACCGCCTCTGCTCCTACGGCCTGAAGGTTAGGAGAAAACTTCACCTTTACCTTTTACAAAAAGTTTAAAGGCCCCATTGCTCTATCAGCATGAAAAATTTTATCAAGAGGTATCGCTGCAGGCTTCTCACTACAGTTTCGTAATTGTAAATGACTGTGATTAGGCAGCTTTAAAAAAATAAAACATCCTTAAATTCCACATAAAACCGGTTTGAAAACTTATCTGGGTCATTTTAGTTGACGACTAAAATGACCTACTTTCGATTTCATGAAATGGTAAAAATACAATGTACACGCGTGGAGTCCCAATCACTATCCCGCCTATGTTTATATAGCATTGCTAGACGGGAAACCAGAACAGGAAATTTTAATTTTGTGGAACGATTTGTTATTTTTCTAAAACTTGTTTTCTCCACTTTTTGTCAGTTATATGACTCAATATATGCACACCAACCCACAATTTATTACCAAACGTAAAGGTTGAACCGCTTTTACAATGATTTGAGTTTAGGCGTTTTTATCGCTGATAGGACTCTGGAGACTTTAAGGTGTACAGATGCCCTTCGGGCTCACAGACATTCCATTGGTTGGTTGAAAGCTCAAAATTCGATGTCAACGACTTAAATTATATATGTTTGTCGTGTCTGTCGTATCAGCCTCTTATATAACTCTTAGTGGGTGGTCGTGGACGGGCTATGGTGTTGGGAAACTTTCAGTGCCGGCGAGTCCTGCTAAGGCTAATAGTATAGCAAGGGCCTACTGTATATGCAGTAGGTGCGAGTGGGAGTTGTTTGAACAATTTTTTGCTCGCTTGAACGAAGTTCAGGAAGAGCTATTGCACTACCCCCGGCGTCGGCGTCGGCGTTTGCGTTGGCGGCGGTGGCGGCGTTAGTAAAATGTTAAAGTTTTACGTTAAAGTTTTTTATGTGATGGGCAAGACGCTGTCAGGCGAGCTATCCTGTCCCTGTGACAGGTCTTGTTCTCTCTATTATCATATCTCTTTTCTTTCTTCCTCTGTCTGGGCGACGGCTTGAAATAGACTGAAATACTGTCTCAAAGAATCGTCAAACACCAAACAAAACCAACCAACTAACAAGAAACTTCAAAGTTGGTAAGAATTTTTCATAATGTGCAATAGCGTGGTAAACAATAGTTATACCATGGTTCGTCCGCCTGTACGAGAAGATAATCCACTTACTTAAGCTCGTGGATTATCTCCTCGTACAGACGGACAAATCATGGTAGTAGGGCTGTAAGAAAATGGGTGAACAAAAGAGGTGACTAGTAGTAAATACAGTCTGGAAATTAGTTTATTATTTTCTCTCTAGTAAAGGCCAACCTGTATAAAGTAAGCACCTAAGAGAATGACAAAATTTGGTTGATTAAAACAAGAACTTGCTTAACGAGTAAGTATCGAGCGTCTAATGAAAAGGTGCTTTGTAAACAGTGCAGACCCCAAATCAGTCGCTGCGGAAGGCCCCGTCGCATCAAGGCTTAAACTATTTGAATTCGAAACAAAATATCATTATCGAACTCAAATCAGACACCCTGGGTAGTTTCGTACTGCAATATAACATTACTTGGTTTATGCCCAAATTTGATAGGGTTGACCTTTAGAACAGGTTTGCAGGGTTGCATTGTAATAAATACACTCGTCTATAGCATAACATTCTAAGCCTGGTATGTATTAACAATTATATAGATCTTGAAACATAAACGACACCTTATAAAGATCATGCGATAACATACATAACATGTACAACAGATGAATGCAAGATTACAGCCTGAGATCTATACCGTGTTTACCTTAGAACGATATACTGCAATTTTACAACAGTAAGCTGGCGTCAACCGACGTTGTCAGTGACAGAACAGCGGCAAGACGCCGACAACAAACATATTCTGCCTTAGCCCAGCAGGCACATGACGTAAAAATGACGTCGTACTGACGTTGAATCGATGTTGTGTGCTCAGCGCGAAGATAGCTCCCAGCAGGCACATGACGCCAAAATGACGTCGAACTGACGTCGATGCGACATAATGAAGTAGCGTCGACGTCAGTTTGACGTCGTGTCGACGTCAGTGTGGTGTCGTTTTGACGTCAATGCGACGTCATTTTGACGTCATTTGCCTGCTGGGAGCTAACTTCCCACTGAGCAAACATCATCGATTCAACACTGATCAACGTTGATTTAACGTCATGACGTGGAATCAACGTTCATTCTATGTTGATTCAACATCGTTTGTCCGCTGGGTTAGTTTCACAACGGCATGCTGGTGTCAGATGAAGTTGTCAGCCTCCGACTGCGAAGTTTTCAGCCAAATTCGTTTCACACCGGCAAGCCGATGTTAACGACGGAGTATATTATTTGTAGCCGAATTCGGTTAACACCAGTGAAACACCGACAAACGTTATATGCTGTCGTAGCCAATTTTGTCCTTCACACCAGCAAGTATCTGTCAATACAATGTTTTCAAATACAAAATACGAATATTTTAGTCAACTACAATTTACACCAGCGAAATACGGACAGATATCACATGCAAGCCAACTTCAAAACAAAGTTGCACGCAAACATGCAGATGTTTTAATTGATATTTTGTCAAATCGACAATATATCAATGCGTACGATTGTATTTGCATACTTTTTTCCCTAAACTTGAACAAATGATCTCAGTGAAGTTCATATACCCTGTTAATCCTATTAAACGCCCTGGGGTGCGTTGCATTTTTCGAAAGGGAGGGGGGAGGCGGCTAGAGTGTAGTAAATCAGCCAATGCCAAAATACCTCTAATAAGCAATATTAAGATGATTGTTCACTTTCAAGGGAAGCTACTGTGCAATTTTTGCATCCCTTCTCAGTAAGAGGCTTCTCGTAAAGAAAATTCTTTGCCCTTCTAGAAGCAAATTCTTTCACTTTAGAGTAGACTTCATTTCAAAGAGCAACTTTATCCAAAGAAGCAAACAGGAATTCATGTAATTTAATATAAAATTACTTTAGAAAAAGAGCAGGGGTCGTTTATTAGAGCAGGGGCGTTTATAAGGATTAATACGGTATTCGTGCTAGCGGTATATAGAAGTACATGTACGGTATTAGTGCTAGCGGTATATACAAGTACATGTACTTCTATATACCGCTAGCACGAATACCGTATTAATCCTTATAAACGCCCCTGCTCTAATAAACGCCCCCTGCCATTCATAATGCTCTTCGATGTCTTGAACGCGTCAACTTGAAGTAAAGGTGGATGGGAATGAATACTGAGGTGTTTTATCTATTATTTTCAAAAGCAGACAATATTTGAGCCGCGACACGACAAACCCAACAATGTGTTTTTTCGCCCAACGCAGACTCAGATCAGCCTGGGCATCCGCCAAGTCTGGTCAGACTCTTTGCTAAGTGCTTAAAGGGTAGCAAAGGGACTCACAGAGCTACCTCCATGCGGACAGCGAAGAGAAAACCAACTATGTGGTTGTGCTCCCTGTGCAGACTCAGATCAGCCTGGGCATCTGCCCAGTCTGGTCAGACTCTTTGCTACGTGCTTAAAGGGTAGCAAAGGGACTGAGCTACCTCCATGCGGACAGCGAAGACTCTGATCAGACTGGGCGGATGCCCAGGCTGATCTGAGTCTGCGCTGTCGTGTCGCGGCTCATTTGTCTTTCTTTTTGCTTCCCTTGACAACGTGAAGCGTACTCTTTGAACTAAAGAAAAATGAAGCGATCAAACCTTGGGCGTATCATGCAAGTACCACAATTAACGACGCTGACCATGTATTCATTTAGTTTATCTTTTGCGATACAAAGTAAGACACACATTAGCGTTGCCAGGATGAGTTGAAAGAGTTATCTGAACAATCTGTAGAGTTTCTATTCTTCTCTACGTCACCTTCGTTTGTCCCAAACTGACTATTGCTAGACACTTCTGTATTATCTGCGATCTTCTTGCGGTCACGTGATTCATTTTCCCCACTACTAGTGAGGAAACCATGTTCTGTGTATTTTGTGCGTTTAAATAGCGGATCGAATTCGTTTGAAAAGTTTCCCGTTCTTTTATTGAAACTATCGTTTCCACTTTTCTCATTAGACATTTGGCAGTCTCCATTTTGAGAACCCAATTTTACAGGCGAATTCAGAAAAGCACATTCAGGGGAGTTTTGACGCTCATATTTTACTAGACCATCAGTTTGTCCTGTAAAACTATTGACACGGTTTTGACTAGCGAAAGAAGAATTCAAGTTTTCTTTGCTATCATTTTCACAATCCGTAACTCTTTCATTAAAAGTTTGTGAATAATATTGCGACATGCTTTTGGTATCTTTCACTCTTTGAGTAACAACGTCATTACCAAACCCAGCGTTTGATTGGTTGTAAAAACTTGGTTGCGCATGCTCCATGCCTGCCGTTGGGTATACTCGATTAGTTGAAGAAAAGTGTGGTTGATAAGGTATTCCACGAGCCGGAACAAGTGACAGTGAGCCGGGCACATTGTAGGGATAACAACTGTTAGACGTCTGAATAACGCTGGTAAAATTTGGCGGTGACGGAGTTCTGTCTGGTCCGCTGCAAGATAAAAATGAATATGTCACAGGTATCTGGTGTACCAAGAGCGTCAAAAGCGCCGATACGGGTCTATCCGTATTTCTGAAATAAGGGTCGGCCTGTATTTGTACAGGTAGATCCGTAAATGTACGGGTCGACATGTAATTTGCGCCTTTAAAGTTTACATTAAATGAATAGAAAATATGGCATCCGCTAATGCTATGCGATAATAGCCAATTGTGTGGTCATACGATTTTATGACATCACGTTAGCCACGGTAAAACAGTGGCGTCAGATTATAAAAGATTCTAACCGTTTGCATTCGTCCTGCGGTATGAATTAAGCCTAAATATTTTGACACCAATTTAACAATAAGTTATCTAGACATATCAAATCTTTAATTAGCATGCAAGACTGTCAAGTTCTGTTACGTGTTAAGTGGGTTTCAGATACCCCAGAGGCTTATAACTACTCATGTGAGTAATTCATAAGCCTCTGGATACCCTTATTGGGCTAACGTGAACCGAATGTGATTGCTGATATCAGTTTCCATACACCATCCAAATTTTATGACATGCTGAGTCCGGTAGCTCAAAACTAAGGACGTTGTTAGTGTAGCAAGACGTTACAATATCAAATATACCGTATGCAAAAACATGGCCATTTTTACCAAAAGAAATTGTTACGAGCTGTACAAGAAGACTTGACGAACCCTTCACTAACGAATTCGTTGAGATAATGTTGCTTTGGACAGCCGGGCCCAGGATGCTTCGTGTGTATATATAATTGTCATGAAATATACCGTATCCAAAACAATCCGAAAAATCCAGATCCATCTTATAGGTTGGATCTAGTTATTTGGGATTCTTTTAGAAGGAAAACCCCACATATTGCTGAATTTCATAAGACAGATCTAGCTATTAGGGGTCATTCTATACATGGAAAAGCCCAAGAAATAGGGTAACCTTGGTTCACCCTGGTATTTGAAGCTAGCACCCATGCTTGAAATCCACCGACGAAGATTTTAGGTCGGCTTTTGAGATATACTAGTAAACAAAAGTTTTATTTTAAAATTTGGTGGTTGCAATGGTTTATTTGATAAGCATCAACTATTAATGGTTGCTAAGCGTAGACCAAGCTTTTTGTGAAAGCTTTACTTGTATGTATGGCTTATAGAAACGAAAAACATTCAATCAAGTGGGTTTCGCTTTTTAAGTGACTATAAGTAAACCTGAGAGGCGCGGTAGCCGAGTGGTTAGAGTGGCTCGGTTATTGTGCAGAAAGTCGCCGGAAGGTCGTGAGTTCCCGGCTCACTCTCGCCATCCGACGACTGGAAAACTCTCTCTGTCAACCCAGCAGTAAATGGGTACCTTTTTCGAATTAGAAAAGGATAAGGCAGCGAAAGGAGAGAGATGGGCTCCGCCTTTCATCAGCTGTGCCCAAGATACAGTGGGTCTCTAACCCCCACTGCCCCTACGGCTATTAGGCTATGGGAAACCTTTACCTTTACCTTTAAGTAAACCTAAAATACTCACCGATCAAAGTTATCACGGAATCCTTTGGCAAACGGGTTGTGGTCTATCTTAAGCTGTGTAATCTGAAAAAAATTTGAATTTCCTTAAGTGTATATCAACAAGAGGGATACAAACATTACCATTAAATATAGAACATCTTAAATATGGCAAATAGTGACACTTTAAAGGGAGGCAACCCTGCCATTTCAGGTTTTCCTCCATTCTTAAAGGGAAGAATTGGCTCCTCTAGGAGTAATATATTTCCTTTAAGAGTGTACCCGTTTTGGAAGGGCTTCCTCGTCCAGGGATACTACAATGTAACAGCAGCCCCAGATCGAGGGGGTGGGCTTTTGTGTTTCAGTCCCGCCATTTTGTCCTCTGTGTTATGTGTAATATGTAGGCCTCCGGATAATGAGTATATGATGACAGTTGGAGGTAATTTATCCTTGTGGTAATATTAAAATATATGTTGTGACATCTCATTAGAATCGCCTGGGTAAGACGATTCTAATGAGATGTTACAACATATATTTCATGGCAAAAAAGACGTTTTCAAATATGCTCATCAAACTGACCCCTAATTATGTTATATTTTCAAGTCCACTCCTCCTCCCCCCCCCCACACACACCCCTATACACATATATCTCGGCACCTCCCAGCCCCACCAGTTATCGAGAGCCCCGACAGTACGAGGTGGTCTGGGTCCGGGCCTGTAACAGGCTGGAGGGCTAACAGTCACACCTAAATTAATTACTGTACATTGTATTTGCATATATGCCCATACATGTATATATTTTAATAATTTTCAAATTTCCCATGAAAAAAATAAATAAGATGCACAATAATGGTCGATATCAGAAGTAGATTTATCTGCCACGTTACAACTCTGTGATTTGTCAAGGTCAAGGTCACTGGCAGTAGAAGAATTCAAGAAAACATATAAATGACTCGCGGACATTGCCGATGCAAAATGAGCTGAACGAGATACGCCCAGCAATCACATTTAATCATTTAATTTAAGGTTATGACATTAATAATTTTAAATCCAGTCTTTAAAGTGGTGATTCATGGTAAATGTAAAAATCTGCATAGAACCATAAAAAGTAACGTATCTGCCTGAAAGTTAGCAAACCTCTTATTTTTGTTGTTCTTTACAGTTTAGAATACAAAATAGATGTAAATGCTGCTTAAAAAAGTGTTTTTATAAGGAAAGATCAAAGGGTAATTTTCTGCGAATAAATCTGAAAAAAATATTATCGTTATTGAAAATTTACGTAGTGCTGAAGGTGCATTATTGCATAATGAAGAGCGTCCTAGCAATTTTTTATTCCAACTCTTTCTCAAATTGTAATGTAGACCAGATGAAAACGGTAGCTTTTTCTCAATGTTCAACCATGTACAAAGTCAATGTACACTGGACGCATTTATTAAATATAGGGTAGGCAAGCATACCTATGTTAACACCTACAATATAAATAATACATTACTGACATGATCAGTGGTGTGTAGATGAAATTGTTCAACCTTGTTAAAATAGTCTCACCTGTCTCACCTGTGTGTTTTGAGAAACAAATTTGGACACAGACTGCATCTTTTTTCATCTGCTCAGCCTGATAATGTGTGAAAGAGTTTGAAAAAAAATTGCTAGGACGCTCTCCATTATGCAACAAGGTACTCTAAGCACTAAGTATATTTTCAATAACGATACTATTTTTTCAGATTTATTCGCAGAAAATTACCCTTTGATCTTCTCTTATAAAAACACTTTTTAACATTAACAAATGCTGCATTTTGGGATTCTAAATTATGAGAAACAACATAAAGAAGGCATCTGCTAAGTTTTGGAAAGATCAATGTTATTTTGAGTATTTTATGCAGATTTTTGTCTTTGTCCCAAATCAGTGATTATCACCACCTTAATCGACTTCTCGCAAATACTGCCTGAAAGGAACTCACGTGCATAGATTAGACTGAGATACGTGAGGTGTACCCATACACCCCTTTTATGCACTAGATACCTACATCGGTGTTTTGATAAGCGGTGACAGCTATAAACTGTGTTTCCGGAAAAGAGTGGGTCTGCAATGTCTTCTGGTCTTCCGGTCCACATGACGTCACTTCTATCACGTGAATTCGGGGCTGGTATTTATGCATGGAGTTCAGCACCACCTATAAATAAATGATATCAAAATGCCTAGGTGTCTTACATAAATGGTAACAGCTGTTTAAGAATTCAGTGTAAGTGTTGCCGTTTGATTTGCCTCAAATGCAAGTAAATAATATCATCTGTATATTACTTACATAGAAATGGTATAGTTTGTATGTAAAAGAACGAGCTGTACGAAAAAAAGTCTACTAGCATATGTGTAAGCACGACATGTCAATAGTATCTCTTGAGGAAGCATTACATGCACATTAGTAACGTATATGAGTTATTGATATAAGTTGTACATGACTGAATGTAAATCGTATCGCTTGAACAGGATTGGGTATGATTAGCATTATTTGTATTATAGAAATGTGTAGATTAAATCATTAATTCTGCAAAAAAGGCTCGTAAATGATGTTATTCCTATAAGACTTGCGTGTATATGTAAATATATGTAAATAGAAGTATATCACTTCAGTAAATAAGCACGTAATGTTTTTCAATATGAGTCAAATATAAATGTTGTCATTTGTATAGGAGCTACAGATAAATGGTAACATCATTATTAAGAGTTACATGCAGGATATTACATTTGTATAGACAAGTTACACAAAGATAGTAACGTAAGATAAATTTATCACTATTATAGTGTATTGTACTTACGTGCCCCTGGTCGTTGTTCTTATTATTTGTCAGTTTTAGCTTACTGAACACAATATCCTGTTTCATCCAGTGGGCCCCGGTGTTGGGGGAGTCGGGGTGCAGGTACACTCGGCCGTCTGTAAACAAAAACATCAAATGTAAATGATTCTAAAAAGCCCGTCTGTACAGGCAACGTAAGGGGAAACTGTTGTACCTGTAAGTACCCAAAACGGTTGACCATATGAGCCACGACAAACACACACACACACACACACACACACACACACACACACACACACAACAACATAAAGCGGCATGTGCGCCCAGCGAAGACTCAGTCTGATCAGAGGCTTCGCTGTCGGCATGGAGATAGCTTAGACCCTTAGGTACCCTTTAAGCACAAAGCAAAATCTTTTAGCATACTGAGCAGATGCCCAGGCTGATCTGAGTCTTTGCTGGGCGCACACGCCATTTTGTGAGTTTTGTCGTGTCGATGCTCATTTACGTTTTTTGACTGAAACGACAAAGATAAAGATCTCATGCTTATACTCTCAGATTCTGTATCTTGCTAATATTTACCGTAAAAATCCTTAGTATTAAGACAGATAGATCTTAGCAAAGGAGCCGACCCAGAAGGAGCAATTTCGGTAATTTTTGCAGTGTCTCATTTACAGAGTTATTTAATTATTACGGTATTTGTATGTGCTGCGACACGACAAAACCAACGAAGTGGCATGTGCGTTCAACGAAGACTCACATCAGCCTAGGCAGCCACCAAGTCTAATCAGAGGCTTCGCTGTCTGCTTAGAGGTAGCTTAGACCCTTAGCTACTCTTTAAGCGCACAGCGAAGACCCTGATCAGACTACTCTACTTTGCTAATATCTACGGTTATCAGCATTTAGACAAACAAAGACATACATATATGGAATATTCATGCTAATAAGCCGCAAATAAGTGATAATTGCAACGATCTGATAATGCATTACTATATGAGCCGCGACACGCGAACACCAACAAAGTGGTTGTGCGGCCAGCGCAGACTCAGATCAACCTGGCCATCTGCCCAGTCTGATCAGACTCTTTACTTAAGCGCTTAAATTGTAGCTAAGGGTCTAAGCTGGCTCCATGCAGACACCGAAAACTCTGATCAGACTGGGCGGATACCCAGGCTGATCTGAAGCTGCGCTGGGCGCACGACCACATTGTTGATTTTCTCTTGTCGCGGATCATATAATTACCGAATCAATGATAATAATAAATAATAAAAACAATCAAGCAGCTGCCCACATCTAAAGTTTCGTTATTTCGCACATTTCTTTACTGTGATAAAACGGTTACTCAATCGACCAAAAGGAACCAAAATCCCTTTGTTCTATTGGAGCGACGTCTCTACAATCTACAACGGATACGTACAAAGCATATGCTGAAGAAAACCCTAGTTTATTGAAGGAGGTGTCCAGATAGGCCTGAGCAAGCGTATCAAGCTCATAAACTTTGCTATTATATAAATTAAATGTATACTTAAAGACAAAAGTTCTGCACGGATGTTAATTTAACATCCGTGCAGAACTTTTGTCTTTAAGTATATATCCGGTTAAACTAGCTTTCACAGTGCACCAATACATGTAGAAACATTGAAAAGTTACTCATTGATTCGGAGTGCCTGAGTCTAATTGTTGACTTCCTTGAAAGTAATTGCATACTTTTTTACATTTTGATGACGTTTCTTGGCATAACTTAGACGGTGAAACCTCTCTTCTTGTATAAAAAAAATCATAAAAAAATTGTTGTACATTTATCTGTGATGCAGTCAAGAATAATGACAGAATCATAATCGCGCTGGCAGGAAGGTTAAGCGATTTTTAATGAAAAGAATACTTTTTCTGCGTTTTTGAGTGTTGAAATGGAAATAGTTTAGCTCTTATATATACATGTAGTTAGTATATCATGAGCTCCGCGTTCATGATATGATCTACTTCAAACATCAACTCACAGCTAGAGCTACCCTGTTTCTGTTTCAACGGCGTTTATATTATAAATTTACACCCGCTGAGATTGCTGCGTATTTTCCATAAAGTTGACCTACAATACATGTAAGTAGCATGCCTGTCAACACAAGAGGAAAAAGTTTGTCAGAGCCAACAGAATTCAGAAACTGGACCATGAAAGAGGGATTTTTTTGTCTTGTTTTCTGAAGGGTTTCTCAATTCAAGCGTCAACCCAGCTGGACATGCTTAAATAAATCCAGTATTAGACCGTTTGTTTGCGTTTCTTTATTAAATTCTGGACGGCGTTTTAGTTAGGCAATAGACTGATTAATTCTTTCCGGCATTAAAAGGTTGAATTAATTTTTTGGAAAACGCCCATTTTGCGACGCGTGAGCTATGGCCATAATACTGAATAATACGTGGCGACATCTAGCGGTTTCTCGGATTTTGTGTCTACTTTCACACCATGGCTGGCGACCAACGGAATCTGATCCACTCAAAAAATGTTGTAACTGATAGTTTTATTGTTACCGTGAAATATTGTGCTATATATCAATTCTCATTTGTCGAAATCGCACCTTTTAGTATTATATTGGGATGTCATATTAATTACTTCCACCGTATAGCTTCTAGATATGGTAAATATGGGAACATATAATTGACCAAACAGTGCAGGCCCTGATCATACATAAGGAGCAGTAAGAGCTGGGTCTCTACTGTCTTTCTATTCCAGAGCAGGACGTCTGACATACCGCCAGATTGTGACGCCAACTGACTGTGATGCCAGTTCGACGCGGAATTTAATTTAGTAGCCATAATAGTTTAGGGTAATTACGGTACATTTGGCTACCATGGTAACGGCATTTAATTAAGTTCCGCACAATAAGGGTAAAATGGGCTTTAAATGTACAACATCAGCTCATACAGACTGGCTTTGTGAGGAAGTTACTGTATTTTATGCAGCTATCTAGAGGACCCGGGTTCGAGCCCCGCTTGAGGCGAGAATGTTTCCCTACCATGAACGGGGTTCCATTGCAAAAAGCCTTTCATAATTACCCACCCATCGTCCTGATATGATTGCAATACTGTTTATTTATTTATTTGTTTGTTTTAAATATGTGATTCTTGTTTTTGCTGTACTTGTAAGTTTGTTTTATTTATTTATTCCTTAGCTTATTTTAGCCGCGATACGAGAAAACTAACAAAGTGGTTGTGCGCCCAGAGCAAACTCAGATTAACCTGGGCATCCGCCCAGTCTGAGCAGAGTCTTTGCAGTCTGCACGGATGTAGCGAAGACCCTTAGCTACCCTTTACGCGCTTTGCTAAGAGTCTTATCTGAATAGGCGAATGCCTAGGCTGATCTGAGTCTGCGCTGGGCGCACAGCCACTTTGATGGTTTTCTCGTGTCGCGGCTCATTTTCAAAACAGAACAATATGCAACAAGAAGATAGCGAATAATTCGAAATGATAAGAAATCGGATTAAAAGTGTTTAATTTTTCATTAATTAAAAATGCTTTCATGCGAGGCATAGTTTCTGTGCGTTTGTTATGTTCGTTATTGTCTCGCCTAAGATAAGCAGAAACAAGACATATTTCCTTAGAATTTCACATGTTTTTGTCAGTCTTTTCTTTTTACTGTTGGTTACTTCAAACCATGTGATAGCAAAGAAAGGTTTATGCCGTCGCCGCCAACGACGACGACACCGCAAAAGTAATACATATGTCTTGTTTCTGCTTATCTTAGACCCCCCAATATTTAAATGAACAAATTCATTCTCTACGAGTAGATATCCCTTCCCTTCATTGAAAATAGCGGCAAAATAAATATGAAAGAGTTGTTTCCCTTACAAAGTACCATTCATCTAAAAGTGTATCCCCTGAAGGTGAACCGTTTATCTCAAAGTGATGCACTATAAGATAAATGGTACACCTTAAGGGGAAACAACTACAGTATAGATCACTCTGACATGAAATGTTTGCCTCCCGTCTTATTGAGAACATATAGGAAAGTATTTGCTCTGGAAGGACAAACACAAGTTCTTCTTTTAGGTGAATTTGCACAGTCTCAGGGAACACATCTCTGTCTTTTTCATTTCTGCCTCTATTCCCAATGAGGATCACTTCCTAAAGACATTTTTTTTATTCTACGAGCAACTTCTTTCCTGAAAGTGTCGACCCCATTTGGGGCGGCTATCCATCAAAGGATGTTAACAGGAAGTAACGTAAGTCAATTAAAGTTGTAAAAGTAGCGTACAGTGCAAAGGTGTATCCAATTACTAAAGAGAGTTGTCCCCATTGAAAGAAATCCATATACCTTTGCCTACTGACATCTTTAGATGACGAGACGTTAAGTTTTGAAACGTATTGTACGCAATAATGATAATAATAGGTAAATAAATAAAACATTTTACCGATGTGATGTTAGGAGTTTTTGCATTGCAAAAGCGTTTTTCATTCTTTCAGCAAAACAAAACAAAAAAACAAAAAACTAACAAAAAAAACAGAAACTTGATTTATACTAGCTAACGATGCTTTGAATAACTGGGTCCGGGGATACAAACACCTTTTTGTAAATCTCGTCTTTTTTGAGAAAATGACAGTATACCCTTTTTTTGAAAGGCTACTTGATCAAGGGAGAAAACAGAAACGTCACAAAAGTTGTTACCCTTTGTAAAAAGTGCGGAAAAAAACATGGAGGTATTCAAGTAAACCTTATATCCTATTTATTGAAAATTCAAGAATAGTTCATATCAATGCGTTTGCTAATATAAAAGACAGAGTATAGCGGCTAGGCCTGTGTGGGGTCATGTTGTGGCTTTTGACAGCGGTGTAACCCTTAATTAACACCCTATGATTTCACCTGTCACCTGATTGACTCACGTCGCCATAACAGCGAGGTGGTTTTTTAACCGACTGAGATGAGTATACTTTCATTATTTCAGGTAAAAATATACCTGCTGTTTGTTGTGAGAGTCTATTGTCCTCCTACTCAAATTGTTTGACGAAATGACAGCACAATTGCCTTTTTACATACTCGTATAGAGAGCATTTTCTCACAGTTATATGTAAGTGTATGTTCATCAATAAGAAACCAGGCGCCGATTGAAAGTCTGACAGACAAACTGTAAAAAATGCAACAGAGGCAGAGAATGTTGAGGAATGAGAGGTTGTCTTATAACTGATGTGAAAATATGTTCAACTTGTCTTTTCTAAGTTGTTTCTGTCAGAGAGTAGTTTTCCTTCCTCCCCACCCCTCCCCACCCGCGGAAAAATGACGATAGGACAACGACTATATATAGTGGATTGTCCGGACGACATAGGGTCACTTTTTCCCCATAGTCCTCCACTCCCACCCCCCTTCCCTCTATCTTCACCTCACCCCCTACGGAGAATTAGCTGGTAGAAAATTTGGTATATACAGGATTTCAAGTTATAATTATGAATACACGTACAGACACATACATGCACACACACACAGTCAGTAGCCAACAGTATTTCATCAATTTCTAAAATTCCATTCACTTCTATTCATTTTTCAGTGTGCAAGAAACTGCATTACTCTGCCTTATGTTAATCCAATTCATAATATCATACAAGCAGTAAGCTTGATTAGTGGAACTATTTACAATAATACAGTCAACTCCCGATATCTCAAAGTCGAAGTTATTTCCAAACTATTGATATTTCAAAGTAAATTTTCTGGTCCCAGAAAATTTACTTTCAGATATCAGTAGTTTGAGATAAGAGGAGCTGAAATGTAATTAAAAAGTAGGAATATCTTCAATGTTTTTCTTTGAAAGAAGAGGCACTTTGAGATATCAGTGTTCGAGATGTCGAGAGCTAACTGTACTGTGGAATGTATTTCATTATTGTTCCTCAGCTGAAATAGAAGTCATAACTCTCCAAAACCTATTGGTGTTATTTTTCGGTTAAATTTTTGGCGATGTTGTCATTGACGCTAATATAAAAGTCTTTTTTACCAGAAGATTTTGATCACTTTTTAACATCTGCATTTTTATATAGTATTGCATCGAGTTGATATATTATATTTCAATGTCATAATTACCGGTATTTTGATTTGATTTATATTCATGTAAGTTTCATCACGATAACTTCATTTCTTAATCAACAATAAATAAAAAATAAGCTTATTCTAGATCATTGCTTTTTATCATTTGGATCCTTTTTGAAATTTCACCATTTTCTCTGGTTTTCGTCACCAGATTTTATCAGGGTCACTGATGAGGCTTGTAATGCCGCAACTTCAAAGTATGGCCCATGTTCCTTCGTTTGAATGTGTTCTCTGCTCTTGAAGGAGCTCTTTTAGATTTTAATTGGAAGTACATGTTAGTCAATGAAAAAATGAAATATTAATGCCCACTAACTGTAGGAACATTTTCACGCCAAATGAATATAAAGAAAAGAATATATAATGTAGCTTTGTTCTAGCTTGGCAATAGCTGCCGAAGAAGGCATGCGAATGTACTTTTGATCATTTCTTCCAAGATAGACCATGGCAGACGGACACGAATACAAACAGACACATGGATAATTCTAACCTTTCCGTATGATTTCTCGGCATGTGAGCAACGACATGATAAAACCAACAAAGTGGCATGTAGCTCAGCGAAGACTCAGATCAGCCTTGGCATCTGCCCATTCTGATCAGAATATTCTCTGTTATGTTCCCATGGAGCTAGACCATTAGCTACTCTTTAAGCACACCGCAAAAATACCGATCAGACTGGGTGGATGCCAAAGCTGAGCTGAGTCTTTGCGTGGCACACATGCAACTTTGTCGCTTATGTCATGTCGCGGGTCATGTGAACTCGATGTAGATAATCACATACACTTGCAATCTTACAGACAAATGTGAAAATAAACAGATGAACGCACGATCTGTACAGTCGTGCTTTGTCACAGTCCCTGGGTATGAAACCATAACAGAAATATATTTTGTGTTTTGTATGCAAATGTACAGTTTTGTCGGTTCGATAAGGCTGATGCCACTGCCGACGTTCAGCGACAAGGCTATCGCCGTCGACCGTCAGCCTGGGATCGCTTATTTCGACCAAGGACACACTTTACGCGAATTCCCTGGTTTATATGATTGAAAATAATAAACGGACATGTGTCCCGATGGGATTCGAGCCTACGGTTTCCTGCATGAAAGGCAAACACTAAATTCACTAGTACATGCACTTCACGGCGCGCATGGCATAAATAAATGCTTGCACAAACACATAAATATACAAAAATATGCACAAACAACATATGCACATTCCCTTTCTAAAAAAAGTGCCTACTGTTTCTCCCAAAAACGAAAATAAGATAGACTGATGGACATACGATTTTACCAGGGAAAATCCACCATGGAGGGGAAAAAGCGGCTATGCAAAACACGTATGGCATATTTTACAATGGAAAATAATCATATTTTCTACTACACAACCATTTTCCAGTAGGAAAGTCTACTATGAAAAGAAACCATTGCCATTTCCGTATGTGTGTGTGTGTGTGTGGGGGGGGGGGGGGGGGGTTCGACTACCCTCTGACAGTTTCTGCTCTCTCCAGTAAAATGTACAAACTGAAGGTCTTTGCGCATACACTGTACGAAGGATTCAATATTCTCCATAGGGCCTACCAGAATTCTTCGGCTGAATGCTATAATAGTGTTCTCTATCCATTTTTTAAAGACAGAAAAAAGAACCATATAGCATTGGGATACGAATCTAGCTGTCTCAGATGATGGCTCTAAAACGATGGTTCTCTCAATGATTGCACAAGCCACTTCAGCTCTTACACAGCTGTAGCCAAGTTGGAGAGATAACAACATATCTCTTGGATCAAAGGTGACACTTATGCGCTCCCTTGTCAATTCCATATTTCTGTATGCCTGCGAATCGTGGACATGACAGCAGAGTTAGAGATAAAACGCAGGCCTTTGAGATGAGATGCTACCAAAGCCGAACATTTCGTACAAGAGCCAAATAACCAATGAGGAGGTTCGCAGAAAATATCCATGCATCCATTGGAGAATACGATGAACTCCTGACCCTGGTCAAGAAACGGAAACTAAGGTGGTTTGGCCATGTCTCAAGGTCTTCTAGTTTAGCAAAGACCATTCGACAGGGAACAGTAAAAGGAAAAAGAAAGAGAGGTAGACAGAAGAAGAGGTGGGAAGACAATACAGTACCGGCAGCGCAAAACCGTACAATTTTCGCGTTTTAAACGCGTGTCCAACGCGTTTTTCGTGCGTGTGTATGAAACGCGTTTTGAAACGCGTTGACTCGCGTTTTTCGCGTTTATCTCGTTTTCCAAATATCCAATCAAATCGCTTCCCGAGAAACCCATGCGAAACGCGTGTTATCCGCGATTTTCGCGTAGCATAACTTAACCAATCGGAAAATTCATTTGCGTTTCTCTGTGACGTAGATAACGCGAAAAACGCGATTCATAATAAGCCAATCAAAACGCTTCTATCAAAACGCGTGCGAAGCAGCCATAATATGATAGTACGCGCATCACAATTTATCAATATTTTTGCAGCGTTTTAAAGTGAATTATCAATTGGATTTATAAACAGAGTCACATTGTTTTCATATAAATATTTAAGTTCGTTTTCTGTGCTTTAATTATATTGTGTTCGCAGTAAGTCTCATAATATATTTTCGTTCAAAGTATTGAAGTATTGTTTACAGTTTTTTAGGTAACCGGAATTAAAGATGAGATTTTCGGTTGCGATCCAAAACATCATTTGGACCTGCATCGTGACGGTATGGCGCATTTGTAGCAGTAGTCTCGTTGTTTAGATCGTTGGTTGGTTGTTTACATCCTCGCCAGAATCATAATTGTTTAGAAAGTTTCCGGAAGCTAGGAACGTCAAACGCCCGGATTAGACTTACCCACATTTTGGGGACAACGGACAGAGAGACAAGGTGCCAGAAATATGCAACCCTGAGCATCCTGTGGAACGTTATGATAATGGGAAAAAACCGTCTGTTCTATGTCTCCAAGAGGCCGCATGGTGCTCCTGATCTTGGCGCCGATCGAGTCTGTGTCCAATCAATGCAAATGGGATCTGTTTTCTTTCTTTTTTAAAATATATTGTTCAGTACGATACAAAGTCAATAGCATTGTCAATGAAGCTAGGAACCAGTCTATACGAGACCGAAACGCGTTCGGCAAACGCAATTTTCATTGGTCTAGACACCGAAGCGTGCGCACGCGAAGTAACGAAAAACGCGAACTGGAATCGCAGTTCTGATTGGCTAAAGAGATTTTCGCGTACAAACGCTATTATTTGCGATTTTATGCAGCAATTTGATTGGTTCTTTCACAAACGCGTTTCTAAATCGCAAAACGCGTTTGAAAAATACGCGTTTCGAAAGCGTTTTGAACGCGAATTTCTTGCGAAGCGCATGTACGATTTTGCGCTGCCGGTACTGTATCAAAGAGTGGACAGAAATGGACTTTGCCAGCTCAACGAGGGCAGCTGAAGACAGGACAAGGTGGAAAGGGATTGTCATCTGTGGTACCCGCAACGACCTTGTAAGGGTATGGTATAGAATAGTATAAATTGAATACGAATCCAATATTCTATCTCCATAGCAGCTTAGATATTACATATGATGTCTCTGTGGGGATTTACAAGCTCAATTTAGCGTCTTTGACGTTTTGTTAGTGCTACACTGTTCTATGTCCATCAATAATTTTGAACCAGTTAAATGAAATTACTAACTGTGCATGGTTAGAGGGAAGGACCTTTTATAATGTGTCTAGAGTTCGAATCCAAGCGTCGTGATTTACTTTTTTCTTTTCGTTTTATTTTCATTGACAAAAAACTTACTTACTTTTCAAAAATAAAGGTGAAAATTATTTATTGTACTGCAGTATGTTAACTGATTAGCTGATATGTACAGAGGGCGCTCACTTGATATTTCTATAATTCATCTACCTTAAAGTCTCCATAGTCATATCAGCGGTAAAAGCACCTTAACTCAAATCATCGTAAAAAGATGTTCAACCTTCACGTATGGTAATAAAATGTGGGTTCGCGTGCATATATTGAGTCATATAATTTACAAAAAGAATAGAAAATTTAGTTTTGAAAAATAATAAATCGCTACACAAAATACAATTTCCTGTTCTGGTTTCCCGTCAACATAGGCGGGATAGTGATTGGGACCCCACGCCTGTACATTGTACTTTTACCATTTTACGAAAGTAAGTGATATTAGTTGCCAACTTAAACGACCCAAATAAGTTTTTTCAAACCCTTTTTATGTTAAACTCAAGGATGTTTCAATTTTTTAAAGCTGGCTAATCACGGTCATTTACAATTACGAAACTACAGTTGGATTCCTCATGATAAAATGTTTCATGCTGATAGAGCAATGGGGCCTTTAAATGTGGTTTGATGTGGTATTTTTCTTACAAACATGCACAATGTGCTCTCTTTATTGGCTCTCGTTCTTTCTTAAAACTATCTATATACTTCAATAACACATCCTTACACTTACTCTGAGGCAGTTGTTCGGCCTGTCCACATGGTACCCAGTGTCCACTCTGAAACTTCCAGTGACTGTTATCAGCTAATATCATATCAACAAACACGTTGTACTGGGCGTGGGGATCTAGCCCTGTCAAGCTAAACTGTAACGTCGGGAACATACGACTGAAAAGATACAAAAAATCGTATTTATTCGTTTATCAGGCGGGCTGTTAACTTCCAAAACCATCCCAAAATCTACAGCCGTCTTGTGAGATGGATCTAGATTTTTTTTCAAAGAGCTCTTATAAGACAAATTTAGATTTTTGGGAATTGTGTTAGAAGAGCAAACCCCATCTTATACCTGACTTAAACAAGACTGATTCGGTGGAACAATATTTATTCCCATAAATTACATACAAACAGCAATTGTACTTTTACAAACAACAAGTACATGTAATGAGCAAATGGGATTCAGCATGCCAGCATCATGTAATTGAATGGAAACATTACCGTTAATAATCTTATAAAGGAGGGCATTGCAGACTTTCTTGTAGTTTTTCAGTAGCCGCACGGTCGTCTTGGATAAGTCATTCGCTTAGTTTTGTAAGAGCACTATGAACACGTTTCTTGAGATAATATCATTAATATTGGTCACTGTTATTAGCAACAGAAAACCATTTCGGTCGCTCTGTTTACATTAGTTTGAAGAAAAAAAAAGAAAATAAAACTGATACAACTTGATGCAAGAATCATCTTTCTGACTAATTTTTGCTAAACCCGTTCAGCGCCGTTTTTTTTTTTTTATCTTTTCTTTTGATCAAATTCTGAAGGCCTATGTTTCAGTTATGCCAAAGTCTGTTTATAAGCTCTGTCAACATAAAATTGCGTTTCGTAATTTACGGCGTCTAAATGAAGTTAATGCAAGAACTTCCTGAAATAGCTAATTATATCGAAATACGTTCTGTGTCTTTCCGATGTCTTTCGGATGTACGCATGGGTGTGGTGCACATAGATACGTGTTTGTGTGTGTGTTTATGCAAGCGTTCATCTTGGCGTATTTGCATCTTCCTGCAAACTGTGTGTGTGATGCTTGTGTAAATGTAAATGTGTAAATAACGATGGCGTGAGGCTGAAATCCCGCCGAAAAGGTTCATTTTCTAGCGCAAAGTACTTTCGGGCGTGTGTGCGTGTTTGTCAGTCAGTCTGTCTGGTAAGTAATGATCAAACGTGTTTTAAATTCTTTTCTTCTCCTACATTTGTTGCCAACCAAAGCAGGAATAACATCGAATGCTGTTGTCTCCGTTAGAATGTGCTTATGTACATGAAAAGGGGAATTCAGCTATGATGAGGAGTGAAAATCCCACTATACACATTTATATCATGTACTGCTGTAACCATTATTTTAGCGGGGATAAATGACTATGGGTGAAAAGCGGCTTTATGAAATACTGATACCTAAATAGTCGTCTTCCCTTCGGTCTTTTTTTTCCTGAGGGAAAGGCCGGTGGGTAAAAGTTTCTCCCTGGCAATACATCTTGGTTGAATATCGATTTGCGAACATAACTTTGAACTTGGTTTCCAACTTTATTTATCGCAAATGTCCACATATTATCAGATGATTATATAAATTTCATAATTTGGTGTCCATAAATATATAGTATTTACAGAGAACAAACCGCGAACAACACTGCTTTATTTCATAGCTTTGTAACTTTTATAGATCTTTCTACCTACATGTACGCAGAAAATACATTAGATAAAAACGATTGGGACTGGTCAATCAAAATATCAACAGAACTTTTTAAGCCACGATACGACAAAAACAACAAGCTTGCATGTGCGCCCAGAGAAAGTTCAGATCAGCCTGGCCACCCACCCAGTCTGATCAGAGTCTTTGCTGTCGACGCACATGTAGAGGTAGCTTAAACCCTTAGCTACCTTTAGCGCACAGTGAAGACCCAGGCTGATCTGAGTCTTCGCTAGGCGAACACGCCTGATCGTTGGTTTTGTCGTGCTCATTTATAACAATACTGCGAACATAGTTTTCTTATATTACTTTCAAAGTTTTCACAAAACGTTCAGCCTTCGCGTTTGGTGATAAAATTTGGGTTAATGTGCAAAACGGCCCGATATAAGCTGAAATACTTCTCAAAGGGCCGTTAAACCCAAAACAACAACAACCAACGATGTGTAAGATTGTCATAAAACTGACAAAAAATAGAGGAGGGGGGAAGGGGTCACAGAAAGTGAAAAATGGCAAGATGTTCCGCAAAATACGCTTTCATTTTCCGGTTCTTTGTCGACCTATGCAATATGTACAAAAGCGCGACAATGAATGATTCCTCACGTCTGTTCTTTGTAATCTTACCATCTCGCTCGAGTTCATGATATCGAAAGTAGGTAATTTTAGTTTCCAATTGAACAGGCCAAATTATTTTTAAAACTTTTTTTATGTGAAATGTTGTGATGTTTTATTTGTTTAAGGTTGGAATATAAAATATTTCATGTTTTTTTACCACTGCCACGAATAAAGCAATGGGACCTTTAAGACTGCATATTCCGGGCGTGAAGTCATTCCTAGAATTTGATTATCACATCGTTATCACGTTACCCCAACACCGCCTTCTCACGGAAGCACTCTTTACAACCAATTTGGTTTCAAGGTTTTGAATACAGGCTTGTACACACCGAACCCAACCCCACCCATTCTACCCACGTGTCTCAAGTGCCAGGTTATATTCACTATATGTTGCTCTATAGGATATACTTAATAGCATCTCTTCGGAGACATACGTATATTTATACGACCCCAAAACCTCCCATCCCACAAATTTATGTTAATTTTGCCATGTCCATGACTTTATCGTTCCGTCTTTACTGATTTTCCTCTCAAGAACTGGAAACGTTTTCTTTGATTTCAATGAAATTTGCAGTGACACTGTACGGCAACAAATCTACATAAAGAGGTCTAAAAATCACTTTTGGGACTTCTATTCCCCTGTATATGGTCGAGTTGTGTAACTTCGGTTAACGGGTAAATTAAAAAATACCATTGCAAACAGTGAAAATCCAGATGAGACGGCTCATAATGAGTCGCCTCATTCGGATTTTCACTGTTTGTCCAGTTAATTTTGTTTTAGTGTTTCTCCAGTGTCGCTTAACCCGAAAAGTTTGAAAAAAAAAAGATAAAAAAAGATGATATGCAGGTCGCGGCCCTCTCCGAGCCACACTTACTGTCGCATTTCGCGGGACAAAGTGAATTTTCTGGGACTAGAAAATTTACTTTATTCCAGTAGATTGAGATATCCGGTGTTGAATAGTATAGAAAATAGAAAATGTGTCTGAACTACAATTTTAATTCTTTGAATATACTTTACTAAGAATATACTTTTAGATATCAGTATTTGAGATAAGGAGAGTCATATGTTTATATAATGGTCATTATGTGAATGGAGGTTTGTTCTTCTTTATGATAGTTTTTGACAAGTTTAATGGCTTTTGACAAAATTAAAGCTTTTCCAACTTAGTTTTACGGGATTGTGTTACTGTTGAATGCAGGGATATAGTGCATATAATGGTGAAATCAGGCAATAATGAGGTAAAACAGGTGTATTTTTCTGATTTGTGGATAAAATGTTTATACCAGGTAGCCATCCAGCGACCTATTTTCTTTCTTTCTTTCTTGTTATGAACAAATCTTAACTTGTGTATGCATAAATTATCCATTTTCTAAATTAAATCTGTAAAAACTGGCAAATTTCCGTTGGTTTCAAGCATAGGTTCCGTAAAGCGGTTTTGTGCCAGACTTGAGTTATCTCGGAAATTTTTAGCATACACAAGTTAAGATTTTTACATGTTGTCATAATTCCTGTATCTACATCTTGAGCCCTGACATGAGAAAACCAACAAAGCGGTTGTGCGCCCAGCACAGACTCAGATCAGCCTGGACATCAGCCCAGTCTGATCAGAGTCTTTTCTAAGCGCTTAAAGGGTAGCTAAGCGTCTAAGCTACTTTCATGCGGACAGCGAAGACTGGCGGATGTGCAGGCTGATCTGAGTCAATGCTGACTGCACAATCACTTTTTTGGTTTTCTCGTGTCAGTGCTCAAATAATTTCCCTAGCTATCTATCTAAAAGCACAACCCCAAAAACAAAATTTAATAATACTAATAAGTAAATAAATGAAAAATAATAAAAAAAAAGTCGCTATACGGCTACCCGATATCATCTTGATATCTACATTAAAGCTTTCAGGATGATTTAGATCTTCGTTGCTGATGATAGTACTGACGATGAATAATAAAATAATGGAACATGCCTACTCCGCCCTTCAATATGAATTGCTCTAAAGACTAAAGTAAGCGTTGTGGTCCTACCAATGCAGTTAAGAACTTAAAGTAACGCTTACCAAGCTGCTAGAAAAATAAATAAATAGGTAAATAAATAAGTAAATAAAAAACATTAAAACGCACACTGAAAATATGTAAAAAGAAATGGTAATAGCGGTTTCACGTTAAAATCACTATTGCCAGTCAATTGTCAGATAATAAGGAGTATCTGATGCCAGAATATATCCTTGTGATTAGAATAAAATATACAATGCATATTGTGAGTTCTCATTAGAATCGCCTCGGCGAGGCGAGGCGATTCTAATGAGATATCACAACATATATTTCAAGGCAAAAAAAAGACATTTAATAACAAAAAGTATCATCAAATTCATTCCTAACTATGTCGTAGATTGTAAACCCCCTCCCCACCCCCACTCACCCCTAACCCTCACATACAGATACATCTCGGCACCTCCCAGCCCCCACCAGTATCCAGAGCCCCACCAGTATGTGATGGTCTGGATCCGGGCCTGACACTTAACTCGTACACAGGCAACAAATAATATATAAAATAGGATGAAACAATATAGAATAATTAAAATATTAGAATGACTTGAATAAGATTCAAATAAAATATAATTTGAATACCCAATCGCCTTAAGTACGTTTAAAGTGCATTCCGTCACCTTTGATCTTAAATTGACTTTGATTGGTTAGTTGTGATTCTATTTTCTTAAGAAAACAGCCTCATCTACAAATTACTTATTTAAATCTTGTCTTTAAAACAGTAAATAACCCAGCGATTGAAAAGTAAAGAAGTTTGAGATATGTCTGATCTCCCTTATTGTCCGTAAGGATTAACGGCTGATCGAGCTACTTAATGTTTGTTAGGATTAACGTTTGATCCTTTTGGTGGGATTAAACTAACACCGAACACTTCTTATAATGGTCGTTGGCTTAAAAGTAAATAAGGTATATGTATGTCAATTTAAAAGGGACCTTAGCGCAAATGCGAACAGCGAAAGAGTCGTCAAGGATAAGATACACTATCATCATACTCTACGACTACACAGACTGATAAGAGTCCACATGTACATAGGACCTCCTGTCCTTTTATTCGCCTTAGTTAAATAAAATTGTTTTAATAATCTAAACTTGATATATGTCGGTAAATTTCAGTAACATTATCGTTTTCGTGCTGTTATAATTACTCGTAGTTATATTTTTACAAGATTTTACCATTATTATTATCATTCCTGTTAATATAATTATGCACTTTTATTGTATCATTTTTATTTGCTAAATTTACACTAACAAAGTAGGTCATAATGAAATTAACCGACAGGAATTTTTTATAGTTTGAACATACATGTAAAACTAGGGAAACACACTTCAAACAGTAGTATTTATACTTATTATTATTATTTGTCTATTTGTTTATTTTTCACGAAGAGAAATATAGTTTATGTTTCGAAATTTAAGCCATTATTTTCTTACTTCTCCCTACAATTTGTCTTAGAACGCATCGTCGAAAAAAGATATAAGAAGAGAAACTAACGACAAGCTTCCTTTGCACCCTATACAAAAAAGACTCGAACCACTCATACCCCTAGTACCCTATCTTTTTAATTTTTTTAACAATGCAAAATTACTGTATTGTATTAATATCTCCTTGTAAGTCCCCATATCTCACTGTATTGTATCGTATCGTATCGTTTCGTTGTATTGTATTAAATTCTCCTTGTAAGACCGTATTTCTTACTGCATTGTATTGTATTGCATTTATCGTATCGTATCGTATAATGAAATTAAAGTCATTTTAGTAAATCACTTTAGTCTGATACAGTCTCTTTCTAAAATGCTTTACATTAGGATTGATTTTCTTAAGAAAGAAATGGAATGCGAATTTAAAGCAATGCACTCAGTTTGAAGAGTGCACGATGAAAATAGTTTAAGTATTATAACGTTGTTCTCCAGGACACTCAGCGGTACGAATCCATAAATCGCAGCTCCTTGCACCGAGTCTGTTTATTTATTTATTTATTTATACTTGATTAATAAAAAAAACGGTCGCATACATTTTCTTATGTGTTCTCGTTTTTTTAATGGCTGCTAAGAAAAAAAAAACCTCTTTCTGTTATCAATGCGAATAAGCCAGTGTGCAGTTGAATTTGATGCATGAAATGCATCAAATTCAACTGCACACCGTCTTATATTTACAGCTGCGACAGAAGAGGCTTTTTTTACGCTTTCCCATTTTCCGGTCTGTTAGCAAAGGCAGAACCTCACTCTCAAAATCTCTCTCTCTCTCTCTCTCTCTCTCTCTCTATGAATTATAGATTGTGATATAATGTTCCATATTGACCCTAGAGTTTGTACACTGAACACTTTTCGATTTTCAAAGCAGACAAATGAAACGAAACTTTAATCCATTCCTAAACACTTTAAAGTTCTACAGTGTAAAAAAAATCTCGTAGACTTTACGGTAAAAGACCTGACAACTGACTTCTAGGCCCTTTACCGTAAAAAGTATGTGATAATAATGTAACCTTTTAAGATGGAAAATGACTGCATTGTGTAAGAACCCTAATTTCGCATTTGATTTTCAAATGAATTGATTACTGATTGTAATAAAATTAAATTATACTTAAAGCAAGGTTTCTTTACAACGCACATTGTAAAAAAATCCGTAGATTTTACGTTAGAATAATGGAAACCAGCTGCTAGTCCATTTTCCGTTATTTTTACGGCCGCCCGTAAAATTGCAGGAATCATCTAGCAGGAGATAGAATAGAACAGGTGTAAGTTTGGTCATATAACTCTTTAACACTATGAAGGTAGTTTCGAGTACGGCCAGTTAACATGACACTACCATATCGTGATTTTCGAAAATGTCTTACAGGCACTAGCCAGTAAAAATAACGGGAAATGCACTGGCAGCTGGTTGCCAGTTACTCTACCGTCAAATTTACGGGTTTTTTTACAGTGCTGTCGGTTGGCATATTGAAAAGTTACGGTACATTCCCATACTTTACCGTGGAGAGCCTGACAGGCAGTTACCAGTATCTTAAAGAAAAAACCTACGTGATTTTTTTAAAGTGCATGTATCTTTCTGACCACATGATTGTCTTAAAATATTTTCGCATGTGCGCTGGTGCTGGTCTAAAGATGCGCACTATGTATCCGCCATCATAATTTCCTCCAGCGCGACATTCCCCGGTGTACTCTGTATAAAATCCGTAGATTTTACGGAAGAATACTTGGCAACCAGCTGTCAGTACATTTCCAGTTATTTTTACGGGCGCTGTTTCCCCCTGATAGCATACCCATATACCTGAATATGCATTTTCTTCAGGAATTTTTAGCAGTCCATCGCTCAAGATTAAAGGGGGTACTGAGGATGATTCAAAGATATCTTTCTTATTTTCAACAAAAACATATGTTGTAACCCTTCATTAGAACCGCCTCGGCGAGACAGTTCTGATGAAAATATGTCTATATGGAAAAAATATAGAAAGTTATCCCTAAATTGAGCCACGACACGACAAAACCAACAATTTGGTTGTGCGCCCAGCGCAGACTCAGATCAGCCTGGGCATCCGCCCAGTCTGATCAGAGGCTTCGCTGTCCGCATGGAGGTAGCTTAGACCCTTAGCTACCCTTTGAGCACCTAACAAAGAGTCTGATCAAACTCGGCGGATGCCCAGGCTGATCTGAGTCTACGCTGGGCGCACAACCACATTGTTGGTTTTGTCGTGTCGTGGCTCAATTATCTCTGTCACGCATTCTTGTCTGGAGAATTGGAAGTCTCTCGGGGTTAGTTTTTAATCTCTAGGCTGATAGATATTTCAATAAGATCCTTATAAATTTATTCTAATCCTTTTCTTTGCCTAATTAAGCATTTCGTCTGATAATGAAGCTGAAAACGGTAATGTTTAAAATGTCGCTGAAATAAGTATTTGGATAACTTACCGCCCTTGTTTGGTAATGATCATCTCACAGGTGTGGGTATGAAATTTGGCCCAAAGATCCCGGTTACACAAGTAAACACAAATATTTCCCGTAGAAAACATTCCTGGGTGTGACGCTTGCATGCAGCCCATTGGCAGCAGCCCTGGCGGAGAATGTCCCAAGGCCGGTGACATCTGGCCGTGATAGTACATTGGTCCCATATTTACCGAATCCTGGTAGGTCGGGTAGCTGTTTGGGTATCGCTGGAACGGTCCTGGGTAATACCCACCATTTCCATACGGCTGTTTAGCGTACTCGCAGTTGGGTGAGGGCAAATATCCCGGAGCAAGTGTCTGTAACGCCGAATACTGCACGCTTTGCGGGCCTTGTAAGGATGCTTTTTGACATGCAAGGAACTCATTTCGCTCTTGTTCATCTTCTTCAATTTTGTCCGGCGTGTCTTCTTTTATCTGGCTGCAGCTGATTTCAGGATCATCTGTCCGTCCGTCTGAGCTTGAGAATTTTCCGTCATAGCACTTAAAACTGGCATTATCAAACTGACCACCGCAGTCAGAATAAATGTTTTCGTGTTCCACATTCTCTCCATATGTATTTTTTCGCGGGTCGTCGTAAGGCGCAAATGAGGCGACATTGGAAAGTTCGCAACTTAGTACCTCAGAGCGTATCATTTTATGTTTTTGTCGTTTTATCAACTAGGTGAGGAACAAATTTTACAAGAACAAACAGATGTGTAAATATCAGAGCCAACACTTCCTTATCAGGCAATAGTCACTTCACCGCATGCGTAAAATGTTTATAACAAATATACAATCAAAGTGTAAATAGTTCCAAAAACTGCGAAAAATGGTGAGAGACGCATAGTTTTTTTCTTCGTGAACTCTGGATCCGAAAACAACTTATGAAACTCAGCGATTTTTTTTACTTTATATTTAAAATTATATTTATTTCAGAACTTATGTTTTGCGATAAATCATCAGGTATTTTCTAAATCGCACAATGATCTAATATGAGTTTTTTACCTTTTTCTGATATTTTTGTGCACAATATTGGGCGTATCAAAAATTCCAAAGCTGATTGGTCAGTTTTTGTGTGTGTGCTGACAATGATTGCTACGTAATAACCTCTCTTTGACCATCTAAAACCACGTGACAGGTGAATTGCAAAAAGTGTGAAAAACAATGGCGAACGAAGGCAAAAAAACAAATTGGGCATTTATTGGATTCCAATAGATGGTCAATTGGATTTTCGTACTTGATATAAACTTGTATTCATCTACAATTTAATGATGGTCATTTTGTGGCTAGTTATTGAAAAGCCGGGTACAATATTTGGTCAATTAAGATAGACACTTGTCAACAGGTATGAATAGGGTGCGCAACAAGGGGTCTGATCGGTCAGTGCCAAACGTAATTACCATTTGAGCCGCGACATGACAAACCAGCAACGTGGCATGTGCGCCAAGCGAAGACTCACATTACCTGGGCATCCGCAAGGTCTAACCATAGATGTCGCTGTCCGCTTAAAAGGTACCTATGGGTATTAGCTACCTCCATGCAAACAACGTAGGCTCTAGTCAGACTGGGCAGATGCCCAGGTTGATCTGAGTCTTCGTTGGGCGCACACACCGCTTTGTTTATTTTGTCGTGTGGCGGGCTCAATTTCAATTATGTCTAGAGTTTTGAGCGGCGGCAGATTAATAATGATGGTAATAGTGATGATAAGGATAAACCATTGGGTCATTCGTGTGTGTTTTTATAGTTCTATCGTGGGATTTTCGTGCTCTTGCTATCGGCATGCCCGGGGGACCCCGTTGACCCAGAACTATGAAAAGATACGATAGTCGCTGGTTTTGGTACCTTCACTGCCAGTTGATTTAAGAAAAGCATGTAAATACGTTTTGTTTAACAATGTTTCACAATACTGTTACATACTTTGTAGGTGGTTTGACCACAACTCAGTGTCGACTTGCATAACAAAGACAATTCTACAGGCCACAGTTAAAGGAAAGACAGAAGAGGTGGGAATACAATATCAAAGAGTCGACAGGAACTGACTTTGCCAGCGCAATTAGGACAGCTGTAAACAGTCATCTGCAGTGCACAAAAGGAACTTGCAAGGTTATTGAATAGGCTAGACTAGACACTAGACTGTACATTTAAAGCAGACAGACAGGCATTAAGAGTTACTAAAGAAAGTCAGTGAATTTTTACCTATTTAAAAAATCTCTATCTCTGTATACTGAGAAACTCTTTTATTTGGCCTTACAGAAGCTTAGCTTAACAGAGGCTCAGATGAAAAAGCAGAACCTGATTCGAATTTGAAATATTTTCTATACCATTCCACGAAGCTATACCCTGTATCATCTCATAAGATGCGGCAATGTATAGTTTAATAGAAAAGATAGAAATAAAATGTCAGAAATTTCTATAATTTTCTTTTCTATCTTGAACCATTGTACACCATGAACGCCAAAATTAACCTGCGCCACTGTCATTTTTATTTAACCGCTAAGTATTCTACAATATACATATACTAGTACGTTTTATGGCAATCCGTTGGTTGGCCTGACATGGAATGAACTATGTTCAAATATGGACTATCAAGGACTGTATCATCGCTATGTTGGGCGGTGTGCAAACGGTAATGGATTTATATACTCAAGCTCAGGAACTGTAAGTCTCCAGACAGGTTTTCAGTCAAGGCGCAACATCCCACGACTACACAGCAGGCACATGACGTCAAAACGCCGTCGTATTGACGTCGATGCGACGTAATGACGTCGCATCGACGTCAATACGACGTCATTTTGACGGTATGTGTCTGCTGAGTAGCGACTATAAGGCATACGAATTACGTTTCAGGCGTCGTTTCCTCACACACACATATACAAAACACACACACACACAAAAAAAAAAAAAAAAGAGAGAGGCATAGGCGAGACACAGCGTTCCGCGAAACTTTCGTTGTTTTTTATGTTTGTCTCGTGCCTTATATCCGTAAATATGCATATAGTCGGCCATAAACTTGGAAACAGTGTGCTAATTGAGTCTTGAAGTATGGCCAATGTTCCTCTTTTAAATGTGTACTCTGCTCTTGAAGGAACTCTTTTATATTTTAATTTTAGTAATTCTTTAAAGAATGACTAATAAGATTTCTTCTATATTTTTAAAGTGAAAAAAGGAGAAAATCGCAGTATTAGTTACTGTAACTGAAATTAAAAGAAAAAGGGCGCCAATGAAAATAAATCTTTTGGCAATGAAACTAAAACAAACATTTCAGATAATTTTTTTCTTCAGTAGGTCAATGGTGTTTTACTTGTCAAAGCTGGCCAATGGCGATAGTTTTCTCTGTGGATGCCTAGTGTCTACATGTACTTTGTAGAGATATTCCAAGTCTAATTAACACGGCGACACATGTCGCATGATATGATTTGCCGTTTCACTATAAATCCGATTTTTGTGATATCACTATTCCGAATAAATGACAACACATATTATTTTGTGTTATCACTATTATGTCACTAAAAAGAATGAATAAATGATATCACAAAATGAAATTTGTAACATACCAAGTCGACCTAGCGATATAACTAAATAGAATTTTTTAAATCAAAAAGTGGATTTTGTGATTATACACAATTCGATTTTTGTGATATCACTAACTCGATTTCGTGATATCACTTATTCTATTTCGTGATATTACTGATCCGATTTTAAAATATCACTAATTTACAATTTCTGATATCGGTAATTCATTCAACAAAATCGAATTTGCGATACAATTATATCGAATTTGTGATATCACTTATCATATTTTGTGATATCACTAATTCGATTTTGTGATACCAATAAATCGCAGATATTTTGTGAAATCACTAATTTGATTTGATGATATCGTTCATTTCAATTAGTGATGTCACAAATCAGGATTTTTATTGTAAAACGACACATCATAGCATGACACATGCGTCTTGCCGCCGGTTTTTTGTGCCAGATAGGTTTGTTTAGTCGATGAAATTCTAAACACATTATTTCAGAAAATTTAATTTCATCTAGCTTTCTCTTTTTTATTATTTTAAATATTTGTTTTTAATTTTCCGGTGGGAATGAAATTGCGCGTTTACAATGTAACTTAGAACGGCAAGCGAGATCTGCCCCAGCAGGCACATGAGGTCATAATGACGTCGATGCGACGATTTGTCGTCGTACTGACGTTAATGCGACATTATCGAAATGACGCCGTACTGACATCGATGCGACGTTATAACGTCGCATTGACGCCAGTACGACGTCATTTTGACGGCATGTGCCTGCTGGGGCCGGTGTAGCTGGAGCCAAATACCATGACACCTAGAATTGCAAGCCTATAATGCGGACTGGTTATGCTTGTTCGGGGGGATTTGCACGACGACATATATTGCATGACATGTTTGTCATGTAACCATTAACTTATGTTTTGAGCATTTTGAGGTTCAAGCTTATTTCACATTCTCTGCATCCCATGATCTCGAGAAAGAATCTTCACTACCTACAATGTGTTATTGCGGTATTCTGTATGCGTATGTTAACGTTATGGTTTTCACTGGTTTTACAAAGAATTGTGGGAAAGCGTCATTAGAAACCGTGTAAACAAATGATAAAACTGGAGCAAAATTTGATAATTAAGGTATATATGTCTTTATTCACATGAAAATTTGCATCATAACAATACATATATTCCGGGCTGATTAGTACTTTATTCTTCCTGAAATCAGCTTTTATAGAGAAGAAAGTGAAAGTAGACATTTCATCATATATTTGTAGAATATAATCCTCAATCGGGTTCTTAAACATAATATTGTTGTCCGCCAACCTTAAATCTCTTTCCGGAAAGTCACTTTTGTGCCGTAATTTGCCTTTTTTCATCATTTCTTGTTATTATAGTTTTCGTCAGTAGGTGTTATGGTTTCTTTCGGCTAAGATATATCATTCTACGGTTAAATTCGTAACTATGATACAGTATTATACGGTTCTTGGCGGTGGTATTTATTCTCGCCGGGCCGCGTAGCACAATCGGTAGGGAACCTGACTCATAAGTCAGAGGTCCTGGGTTCGATACCCGGTCTGGCCACATACTTTCGTTTCTCCTTCCGCTGATTCAACAAGGGCAGTCTAGCGAAAGTATGTGCACTTAGTACTGGTTAACCGCTTAGGAGGTCTAAGCCTGCCCAGGAATAGTGTGGTTAGGTTAACTGACCGCCCTGACATGACCATAGTTGTTTACCGTGGACGTAAAGCAAGCAATCAGTCAGGTATTCATTCTCACCTTCTGGGAAACATTATGAATTTTGTGAGTCAGATTTCAAGAAATGAAAATATAAATGAAAGAAACTTCATACAAACTTCATTGCTGGCCTAAGATAGGGGATTAAATTGGTATGACTCTCTCCTTCCTATCTTGATTGTAATAGTCATGACTAAATCCATTTAATTCACCTCTTTAAGTAAAAAATAAATGCTTCTTCATATTTGTAGAAGAACATTTTATTGCTACCATTGTTTCAGAGACAGATCAACCTTTGAAGATGTCATAAATCACAAAGTTGTAATCATTATGCACAAAAATAAACCACTCAGGCCCATATTCACAAACACAACCCAAACTCATACTCGACTCATACTTTAGTAAGGTCGGTTGAAGTGACGCTCGAGTAAGCCTTGAGTGCGTGAAGTTCAAGTACAGTTTTGGTATTCACTTTGACTGCGTGGAGGAGACTCTAGCTACACTCCAGTTCGACTCACATCATGCAAAGGACATTGTGGACCCAGATCAGACCTCCTAAAACATATGAACTGTAATGACTCTAAATTTTGAGACATGGTTAACTTAACAGTGTAGAACTAGATCAAAATAACTAAAATTCGTAAAATTATAAATATATCGCGGTAACTATGCTTTTCTGCTTGACGTCTGAGAGTCCCTCCGGTTTACGTTGCTGTGTCTGCAGATGCGTTCTTGGTGTAGTGGTTGAGCTACCTGCCTGTTAAACATCGGTCATGAATTCGATCCCGTCCTTCTCCAGTATGCAAGTTGGCTGGAACTTTAATCGACTTTCCTATTCTCGTATAATTGTATTTATTTTTGTTTCACTTAAACTGAATATTATGATTCTGTATGCATATAGATTCAGTATTAATTAATATTTTTACAATTTTCTGTGAACCATTGGTTTCCTATTCAAGCTAATGCATTTCTCGCCACAGATAATATCGATTAGTGTCAACTCGTATGATCAGATAAGTTAGGCTTGTAATCATACCTCCTACATGGTAATACCATGTAGTTTCTGCGAGCGGAACCCGTCCCCCCCCCCCCCCTTAAACCACCCTACCCCCTTTCTACCTTAATGATGAAAGAGTAATTAAAGAAAGTGTAAAGAAGAAAATACTACTTAGTACTTTCTAGATGTATATAAACTTGTACTGGCGAAATCTTTTATAAACCTTTAAGGATATTCAAATTTGTTACAAGTACACAATGTTCGCTGCAAATCGTCAGGTTTATATGAAAACCGAAGCAAATTATATATGACTGTAACTGCATATACTCGGCACACCGGGTATAATGTGGAGGACGAAAGTTCCCAAACAAAGACCTAGAGTCATAACACTGTTGCAAATGGTAATTGTGAAAAATGAGATAAAAAATATAGAAATATATACAAAGAAATAAAATATATTCAAAGAAATATATACAAAGAAATAAAATAACGAAGAATCTCAAAAATCTCAAAAAAGAGATGGGATCTTCGTTTTAATCTAGTCAAAAATGACCACAGTGTTTCTTTTTAATTTAAGGGAATTGAACTTACTGTGTGTGATCCTAATTGAGCCGCGACATGAGAAAACAAACCATGTGGTTTTGCGCCCAGCACAGACTTAGATCAGCCTGGGCATCCGCCCTGTTTAACCAGACTCTACGTTAAGTGCTCAATGGTCAGGTAAGGGTCTAAAGCTACATCCATGCGGACATCGAGGACCCTGATCAGACTGGGCCGATGTCCAGGCTGATCTGAGTCTGCGCTGGCGCACAGCCACATAGTTGGTTTTGTCGTGTCGCGGCTCATTTTTAAAGTCTAGTTTACACGGCGAATCATGTCGCATGATATGATTTGCCGTTTCACTATAAATCCCATTTTTGTGATATCACAAAATGGAATGTAATATCACAATATCGATTTTGTGATATCACTATTTCGAATATTTGACATCACATATTATTTTGTGATATCACTTATTATTATGGCATTGAAAGGGAATGAATAAGTGATATCACAAAACGAAATTTGTGATATCACAAAATCGATTTTGTGATATCACTAGATAGATTTTGTGATATCAAAAAGTGGATATGCTTTTGTGATATACGAGTACATAATTCGATTTAGTGATATCACTAACTCGATTTTGTGATATCACTTATACTGTTTAGTGTTACCACTGATCCATTTTTGTAATATCACTTAATCATAATTTGTTATATCAGTCATTCTTTCAACAAATCGAATTTGCGATATAACTTTACCGATTTTGTGATAGCACTCTTCATATTTTGTGATATCGCTGATTCGAGTGTGATACAAATACATCGCAGATATTTTGTGATATCACTTATTTTATTTTATGATATCACTCATATCAATAAGTGATGTCACAAAACAGGAATTGTATAGTCAAACGGCACGTCATAGCATGACACATGCGTCTTGCCACCATTTGTTTTGCCAGATAGGTTAAGTTACGATGACATTCGAAACACAATATCTCCGATAATTTAATTTCATATAGCCATCTTTTTTATTATTATAATTATTTATTTTTAATTTTCAGATGTGAATGAAACTGCGCGTTTATCACGGTCGTACTGAGGCCAATGAAACGTTATGTCGTCAAAATGACGCCATACTGACGTTGATGCGACTTTATCAAAATGACGTCGCATCGACGTCGGTGCGACGTTAAAACGTCGCATTGACATCAGTACGACGACATTTTGACGTCATGTGCCAGCTGGGGCCGGTGTAGCCGGAGCCGAATACATGTACATGTACCATGACACCTATACTGAAAGGATTTAAAAACTTCCGCTTTTTATTGCTGGCTGCTGATCTGTTCACTCATGACAGTGTTGAATGTTTAACGACGAAATGCTCGAAACTGATCAAATTTAAAGATTACGCAGCTTATTCATATCATTTACTTAAATGACGTCAGTAAAGGAGCGTTACGTCACTGAAATGCATAAAGCAATGCCGGCGTGATCTTATGCAACACTGTTTTCGACCATTTCTTACTGTCTTAATATTGTGACGTCATTCACGTTGATTTGAAAGTATCATTGCGGGTGATGCTGTCGCGCAAAGCCTATTACGGAGACGGCGTCGACGTTAGTTAACGTCATAACCTCTGGTTTTTAATCTCGGTTAGGTGCTCTTCTGACGGTCTTTTGAGCTTCCTGTAAGCAGTGCACGTCGTCTGAGATTTTGAATTGCCGTAATTAACACATCGAATTGTCAAACGATGTCACTTTTTGAAATTTCAGCATTTATCTGGCCCAAAACTCTGTACCTGTTTGCGATATTTAGGCGCGGTAGGCTAAATAAAGCCACAGACCGAGTTCAAACTTTTAAAATTCAATTTGATATTGTCAGAGAAATGTTTCATCAGAAAACTGTATACATGAAGCTATTCATCCTTATGTAAACGGTACTAAGAACACGAGGAGCACGTGCTTTTTCCTGACCGATTCGGTTGAACGATTTCAGATTCGGTATATTGATATAACCAGGTATAAAAGAATATATACGTTGTAAAATTTTGGTGGATGTAGCTTTATTAATTTTTGAGATATTCAAAATTAATGGGTGGAAGTTTTTAAATCCTTTCAGTATAGATTTGCAAGCCTATAATGCGGACTGGTTATGCTTCTTCAGGTGGATTTGCACGTCGACTGAGAAGAGTTGTGAGCCCTGAATATATTACGTAGGCACAAAAGATGGGTAGGGTCGATAGCCGGTTAGAACACGAAATGACAGCCGAAGGTAGGTTTCATCGGGACTTGAGTTACATAGTAAAATCTACAATATGCAAACGAAATCCTTATCATACGCCAACAGTACAAGTGGAAACTCAAACCAGCCTGTGCATCTTCATCGTCTGATCAGCATCTTCATCGTTTGTCTCCAGATTCCTCATTGGCCTAAGTGTATGGGAACAGCATAGGCTCTGACCGGCCTGTATGCAGGCCTGTTTGAGGCTTTGCTGTCCGCATAAGCCCCGAGGGACCTTGTCAAAACTTTCCTAATCCGTTTATTTTTGTTGTCACCTCAGTGTTGGAAGTGTTTGGTCAAGCATTGGGTGAACCGGACTCTTGACATTAAGGATGAAATCTCACAGACCAAATAATTAGTCACCGTGTAATTAGTTAATGGGCAAAACCTTAGAAGATTATTTCAAATTCAAAGAAAGCAACTCAGTGATTTCCATCTTTGCCCCCGTTTTTCAATGAGGGCCCACACTTTAAGGAAAGAATGTTCTTATTGTAGAACAAATTCTATAAATCTTTTTATCATCTGACGTTGCTGTTATTCAGTGAATTGTACGACCACGCGTGTAATAATATTTTGGCGCGTTCATGTAACGTCATTGAAAATGACCGTGTCAACGAGGCATTTTCTTATTGGAATAATGTTGAAATAATGTTCAGTTTGAAGGCGTTAAAATCCCTTTTTCAAGGGTCATATGATAAACAGAATCTTACATTCTTGGTCATCGCATATGAAATTTATGAAACTCGCTGAAGGCTCGTTTCATAAATTTTATATAAAATGACCACACGTGAAAGATCCTCTATTTCTATAAAAGTTTCGGAGAACGTCTAGTTTGTTGATTAATATGAATAGAACAATGCCATAGTGAACAGCGGAACAGATAAAGAATTGCTAGGATTCTATTGCATATCACCTGTGTGAATGTGACTCGTTTCAAAAATTTAAAGAATAATATGATTACTGACATGAATGTCTTAAATGAATGAATTAAATACGATACTTTACGATAAACCTGGTTTATCTAAAATTTTCTTCTTTTTCAGGCTGTTCAGCAGTATATTAAAAACAGCGGCAGATTTAATTAAATCTGCTGTTCTTCCCATACATTCTTTGGTTTACTGGGGCTAACGGCTGACACTGTGGTTCTCGAGTTATCAGTCTTCTTGATTTCTTTCCTTCTCCCTTTTCTCTTTCTTTCTCTGTTATCTATTTATTTTTTATTTTGTTTATGTGCAGTTACCGTCATGGTACTAAATATTTAGACGAGGTGCTTTCTGTGCGGGATGGTGTGGGCTTGGATCAGACAGCTGCCACTGGAGCGGTCTGATCTGAGTCCTTACTGTTCTCGGCATAATGCGGTACATCAAACCGAATACGCTGAGTATAAATTGTCTCAATGTTTGGGATTATAACGGTAACTGAATTGTTAGTTGTTAGCCATGTTGCTGTTGTATTGAATATTGTAGGGGGAGGGCTGTAACTAATGTTGTGAGAACTTGTAGCCCGACCTCATTGCTACTATTTGAGCAATAAAATATGTTTAAACTAAACTGACATGAATGTGTTGTTTCAGTAATTTTAAAGAAAACTGCAACAGCAGAGCACTTCCTTTTAAGGAATACAACGGTAACAGCAGCTTTCAAAAGCACTTGATAATTGGCTTTTGTATGCAATTAACTGCGATAACACTGCAAAGAATGTTGTACTGTGCAAGGCACTACAAGTTTCCCCACTCACCCAGTCTGCATAACTCTATTACTAAATTTGGATGTAAGATTCATAAATATACAGAATTTTATTACTAATTTTGTTGACTGTCTGGCACAACTATCGTATGTATTTACTGGCAAGAAAATTATGACTACATGTACGTTAATTTCAGTCAGTTTGCTATAATGTAGAGTTTTTCTATTTCCTCACCCACTGCTCATAAAGATGTTACATTACAGGGGTTATAATAAATACCACAAGGTAACACAAGGTACCGCAAGGAAGCACCAGACGCAAGGTAGCACAAGGTACCGCAAGGAAGCACCAGACGCAAGGTAGCACAAGGTACCGCAAGGAAGCACCAGGCGCAAGGTAGCACAAGGTACCGCAAGGAAGCACCAGGCGCAAGGTAGCACAAGGTAGTACAGGGAAGATAGAACAAGATTGTTAAATGATTGAACTCGCTTAATAGTGAGTAAAAGTTACATTCCTAAGTATCTTTAATACTTACAGGTCAGAGCTAGCACTGAAAGGCCATCATGATGAAACGAGAAACATATCAGGAATTAAACTTCTGAGAAAACAATAAACTTTTATGCAAAAAATAAAAAACAAATTGTGTCAACACAACTACATATGATGCTCTTTGTGTCATCTATGGATCAACGCCGATTGTATTTCTATGACGTACCAATTTCACAAGAAAACTTGGTGTCGTCGGGATTTGAAACTCTACTGTCATGAGTGTTGCTTTACTAATCGCTTTTAAAGAAGCCTGTACCGCAGAGCACAACTCTGAGAATAATATGAAAGCTAAAATGAAATATGTACTGAACTGGTAGACTATAATGAAATATTCTCCCTACCACCTTGTGCCTACCTTGTGCTATATTGAGGTACCTTGTGCCTACCTTGTGGTACCTTGTACCCTATTTTGCGGTACCTTGTGCTTTCTTGCGTTACCTTATGCTACCTTGCGGTATTTAGTACGCCAGTATAGGAGACCCGAGGGAATGAAATTAGATAAGTTGTACCCTCTGGTATAGAGTCTCCTTCTTCTTCTTCTTCTTCTTCTTCTTCCAAAACTAGGACAGGATTCCTCGTCGGAACGTACTCGTATGTTGTCCAGCGAGAGGGAACGGGACAGCCACCATCCGGAAAGATTAAAATCTATCTAAAATCTCTCTAGTACAGTTTTAAAACTATTTACACATCTCGATCCGGACCAATAGGCTGGAGTGGATGGAAAGGCTGCAGATATCAGGGCAGCCGTAAACTCCTCCAGTGTCTGGCAGTCTGTTACCCTTGTTGGTAGTCGGTTCCAATCACTGATTGTTCTGGGGAAGAAGGAATATTTGTGAACGCTGAGTGTTGCTGGAGGCTTATAGAGTCTGTATGCCCCTCTGGTGTGTTGATCAACAGGACGTAGGATGGTACAATCACCAATGTCTACTAGACCATGTTGTAGTTTGAACATACGGCGCTACGCCAGTAGCATTGGTATGACAATAACAATGTAGTTTGGACAGCATGACGAGGCGCTGGTTGTACCGTCACGTTGTAAGGGGAATCCAGTTCAGACTCTCAAGCATGGCAGTTACGCATCCAGGGGTTCTGTCTGTATAGTTGTTACAGACAAACCTTGCTCCTCTGCGTTGGACCTTCTCCATTGTATTAATGTCATCCTTGCTGTGTGGGTCCCAGGAGGTAGAAGCGTAGGCAAGTGTTGGCTGGGCCATGGCACTATAGGCTGCGGATCTAACCTCTTTCCGGCAATCCCTAAGGTTGCGGCGCAGGAACCCTAGTGTTCGCGAGGCTTTGGCAGCGGTGTTGTCTACATGCTTCTTCCATGTCAAGTCTTCACTTATACTGACGCCCAGGTACTTGCTACAGTCGAGAGTATCTAAGACATGACCGTGCAATCTGTAGGAGCTATTCTTCCTGAGGCGCTTGTTGGTGCAGACTCTGATCACTGTGCATTTTTCAGGGTGGAAGTGCATCTGCCATTTCGTTTCAAGTCTTCGAGGGCAGAAAGATCAGTCTGTAGGTCCGAGAAATCTTTTTCATGACTAATGTGGCGGTAAAGGAGACAATCGTCAGCAAAGAGCCTGGCTTCAGATGTATTCACTGCTTCTAAGAGGTCGTTTACGAAGGCAAGAAATAGTAGGGGACCCAATACTGTACCCTGCGGCACTCCGGGAAGAACTTCTTTCTGTGATGATTTCTGACCCTCTTGTATGCCCTGCTGTGATCTTCCGCTAAGAAACTCCTTGATCCATGATAAAGTGCCTCCTCGGACTCCGTAGTATTCTAGTTTATGCAGTAGACGTTGGTGGGGTACCTTGTCAAAAGCTTAGGAGAAATCAAGAGGTATGATGTCCGCTTCTGTCCGTGTCCTTTCCAGGTGCTGCAGCGTTTGTTTCTGTGTCGTCCAGTCGTTCTTTTTAAGCGAGTCCACAGTCCCTAGTTACGCCACCATAACAGGCACATTACCTCGGAGTACGTTGTCTTTTGGGTGCACATGTTTTGCCGCTTTGATAAGGTAGACGCAAAGTGCGGCGTTCAGCGACACGGCAGTCGTCGACCGCCTCTCTCACCACTTTCTTCGCCTCATGCCAGACTTGGTGCACATTTCTGGGTCGATTGGATTGAACGGAAGAAATTGATCGGACATGTGCCAGCTGTGGGAGTCAAACCCACGACACCCTGCATGAAAAGCGAACACTATCCGCTAGCCCACGCGCTCGTAGATAATGGTCGCATATAGGCTTCCGTACATATAATATCAAGGAAGTATATCTTAAAATTTGTATGGTTCTGTTTAAAGCAATCTCACCAATTTTAAAACAAAAGTCAATACAAAATTTTGAGACAAATCTCAAAAAGAAAAAAAGTCATAAAAATCATAAATGATAAAAAATATTAAACAAAGTTCAAAGATAGCTCTGTACTTTATAATTGTATTTAAATGTGTATTGACGAAATCTTACATGTATATAAACCTTTAAGGATATTCAAATTTGACACAAGTACATAATGAACGCTTCAAATTATCAGGTTTATATGACAACCGTATCCAAGATATATATGACTGTAACTGCATATGTACTCGGCGCACCGGGTATAATGCCCCAAACCTGGTAATAACAAAGTTAAAAAGTAAAGATTATTGTTGAGATGTACAGAGACGTACGAAATAGTGCTACTCTGGAAAATAACGAAGCCCTTGGACTTTGTCGAAGCCCTTGGACTTCGTTTTGATAATATAAGACCACATTGTTTTTATTTTAACACGCTTTACTTCACTTTACTTCTGTATGATGAACTTAGGTATGAGATGGACTGAGTTTCTTCGTGACTTCGTCTAGCAAACAAGCAGCCCTGCGCGTGTGTAGAGACTGGAAATACTTCCCTTCACCACTATAAATGTGTTCCCACCGTTTTTAATGGGGTTGGGGGGTGGGTATATAGTATCACCGCTGTCCGTACGTTCGAACGTCCGTCCCGACCGTGCGTCTGAAAAAAGATTTCCGGTCGATATCTTTTGAAAAGATTTATTTAGTGTATCGGATTCATATTTTATACACATGTATATGCATAAAATACAGGTCAAGTTGATTTAGGGTAAAATCCGTCAATTATTATTGCCCCTTTTCGACTTCATTTTATACGAAAAAATGGTTTCCGCTCATTACATGAATCTTTGAAAAGATCAGTGTATTGGATTTATATTTTATAAACAGATATATAAATATAAAATACAGGTCAAGTTAAATTGAGGGTAAAAGCCATCAATTATTATGGGAGTTATGGCCCTTCTTCGACTTCATGCTGTATGAAAAAAAAACTGGTTTCGTTCATTAGCTTTTGAAAAAATAAGTGTTTAATATTCGTATTTTATACACATGTATATAATCATAAAATACAAGTCAAGTTTGATTTAGGAAAAAATCCATTAATCATTATGGCCCTTTTTCGACTTCATTTTATACGCAAAAATGATTTTCGTTCATTATCTTATGAAAAGGACAGTGTATTTGATTTATATTTTGTACACAGGTATATATACAGAACACGTTTAGTTAAAGGTAAAATCCGCCAATTTTTGGGGGAGTTATGGCCTTTTTTTCACTTCACTATGTATAAAAAATGGTTTCCGTTTCTTAGTTTTCGAAACGTTACTTGTTTCCGGGCTTGGAAAGTTGCATGGTATCCAATTTTATGATTAGATACAGAATGTTAATATAATATGAAATAGGCGCCATCTAAATTGCAACCAACCTACATTATGACTCCAGTAAACAAGAGGGCCATGAGGCCCTGAATCGCTCACCTGTGCAATTAGCAAAGTGGCTTTTTCTTATGTCTGAAATTGCCAAAATATGAGTTTTGGGTCAAAAGTCAAAGAATGACCATGACTTCTTGTACTCATAAATCTTCATGTACTCATTAAGACAACCATACATAGCATTTTTAGGCCAAAACCTTCAAAACTTCCCATGAAATCTTATGTTCTAGCATTTTCCCATATTTGACCTTGCCATAAAAAAGGTCAAGGTCAACCCAAGGTCATAATTTGAACAATCTTGATAGTACTGGAGTACCCAATGCTACATACCAAGTTTCAAGGCCATCGGTCAATTAGTTCTGGAGAAGAAGATTTTTAAAGGTTTTTACCATATATGGGCATGGCCGCCGTGTTGGTCATGTGACCCAGACCATTTGAAGAAATCGTCAACCCTCAACCCCTGAAGGCTGTTTATGAAATGTGTTTACAATTTGCTCAGGTGCTTTAAGAAGTTTGAAATTGTCATACCATGAGAATTCAGGGTCAAGGTCAAAGAACAACCTTGACCTCTTGTACTCACAAATCTTCATGTACTCATTAAGATGACTGTATTATTCAATTTTTAGGCCTAAATCTTCAATACTTTCCATGAAATCTTATGTTCCAGCATTTTCCCATATTTGACCTTGCTGTAAAATGGTCAAGGTAAACCCAAGGTCATCATTTTAAACAATCTTGATAGTACTGGAATACCCAATGCAACATACCAAGTTTAAAGGCCATCTGTCCATTGGTTCTGGAGAAGAAGTTTTTTAAAGGTTTTTACCACACATGGGCGTGGCAGCCATGTAGGTCATGTGACTTGGACCGTTTTAATTAAATTTTGTTCCCTCTAACCCTGGAGGCTCTATATGAAATTTGGTTACAATTTGCCCAGTGGTTTTTGAGGAGACTGTTTGAAATTGTCTAAATATGAGAGTTCTGGGTCAAAGGTCAAAGAATGACCTTGACCTTTTGTACTTATGAATCTTCATGTACTCATTAAGATGACTGCATACTATAATGATTAGGACTTAATCATCAAAACTTTATAAGAAATCTTTATGTCCTAGCATTTTCCCATATTTGGCCTTCTCGTAAATAAGGTCAAGGTCAACCCAAGGTCATCATTTGAACAATCTTGATAGTACTTGAGTACCCAATGCTACATACCAAGTTGCAAGGCCATCAGTCAACTGGTTCTGGAGAAGAAGATTTTTTAAAGGTTTTCACCATATATGGGCGTGGCGGCCATGTTGGTCATGTGACCCAGACCATTTGAAGAAATCTTCGTTCCCTCAACCCCTGGAGGCTCTACATGAAATTTGGTTTCAATTGGTCTAGTGGCTTTTGAGAAGATTATTTGAAATTGTCAAAATATCAGAGTTCTGGGTCAAAGGTCAAAAAATGACCTTGACCTCTTGTACTCCTAAATCTTCATGTACTCATTTAGGTCATTGTAGATACCAATTTTTAGCCCAAAATCTTCAACAGTTTCCAAGATATCTTAAGTTTTAGCATTTTGACATATAAAAGCACAAGGAAGCAAATTTGACCTTACCGTAAAAAAGGTCAAGGTCAACCTAAGGTCATAATTTGAACAACCTTAGTAGTACTTACACATCCGATGCTACATATGAAGTTTCAAGGCCATCGGCCTATTGGTTCTGGAGAAGAAGATTTTTTTAGGTTCTTACCATATATGGGCATGGCGGCCATATTGGTCATGTGACCAGGACCGTTTGAACAATTTTTCGTTCCCCCTTCCTCTGGAGGCCACATATGAAATTTGGTTACAATTGGCCCAGCGGTTTCAGAGAAGAAGTCGTTTGAAATTGTTGACGGACGGACGGACGACGGACGGACGACGGACGGACGACGGACGACGGACGGACGACGACGGACGACGGAGCCTTACCATCCTATAAGCTCCCCCGGAGCCGTTGGCTCAGGTGAGCTAAAAACTGAAATAAGAAAATTGTAGCACAGCTGCATGGATAGCTCCTTTTGTTATGAGATTGATTGATTGACAGATTGATTGATTGATTGATTGATTTTACCATTTTCGATCGACATCTGAACAACACGTTCGTATCACGAGATATTAAATAAATGATAATGAAATGAGAATAAAAAAAGTAAGCCTAAGCAAGAGACAGGACAGTGGACAGGTGTTTTGAAGAGAGAGAGAGAGAGAGACAGACAGACAGACAGACAGACAGACAGAGAAAATAGTACCACTGGCAACCGTAAAACCCGCACAGTATCGGCAGCCAATGGTTCTATTGGCAACCGTTGGCACAACTGGTAAAATTGTCAATGTCACCACTGGCAGTTCTTTGGTAGAGCCAATGGCGCCAGTGGTACCGTTTGTAGAGCCGATGGCGCCAATGGCACCATTACAGAGCCAGTATTTTTCTGTGCTCAGAAATTTTTAGTTTTTCTAATTTTCTTTCATTATTTTTGGGGAAAACTCTCCCATGCCAACTCGAGTGTTTATGATGGGTTCTATTGAATGACGCAATTTCCCGCCATGGTATTTTTCCCATGCCCTAAGTTGTCTCTAGTATTGGCAGCCAATGGTCGGCAATACTGGTTTCAATGGTAGAGCCAATGGTGCCAATAGTGAAACTCAGAGCGGCACTGGCATGCCAATGGTGACATTGGCAGAATCCCGAACGCAACCAGTATTGATTTTGACGTCACATAAAAGATACAACGTCACACTGGTGCTGTAACCAGTTCAGTTCAGTTCAGTTTAATTCTCCTAACGACGTTCCCCAAGTGGCCCAGCGGTACGTAACCATAGTTGCACACACTTGGCGCCGTGTGTCAAGTGGTTTGGTGCTGCTGTCAGAGAGTGGTTTTTCCCCCCGGAAAAATGACTATAGGAAGGACGGCTATATAGTGGATTGTCCGGGCCTCATATAGCCACTTTTCCCCCATAGTCCTGCCCCTCCCCCCCCCCCCCCACCCCCACCCCCACCGGGAAATTGGCTATTAGTGAAATTTGGTATAGCTACTCAGAGTATTGGTCAGAACGAAACGGAACGGAATGGAACAGAGCCATTTTACGGAATTAATTGCTTAAGAAACGTACATGTATCAGTTCTTCAAGGGAGGTAATAAACGCGATTAATTCCAAAAAATTCAATATGCAAATTTAGCAACCATATTTTTATAATAATCAATAATTACTAAATCAAGGAACTAAAAGAGTGTGGACGGACGCTCGGCGCCCCGTTACTGCGGCTATGGATTCGTTCCGCTGAGGTGCGGGGGTAACGTCGATATGAGAATTGAAATATGATGATGAGTGTGATTTCTCCCATCGCAGATATTTATACACATGCCAGCTTACAAGAAGATGTACCAACGGGTGCTTTGTCCAGTCATGTTTGATTTAGTAGGGAGTTTATAACATTGAAAATGATAATCGGACGTGTATCCCGATGGGAGTCGAGCCCAGGACTCCTGCATGAAAGGCGAACACTAATCCTGGCGCACGCACAGATAAACGCTTGTACAAATACAAATTTATGCACACAACCACGTATACTCATAGCCGTTTTTTGGCTAATTTGGAAAAGCAAAATGTCTACCTGTTTTCCCCCAAACAAAAATAAGACAGACTGGTGGACACATGCATGCGGTTCTACATGTAGCATCTGTTTACGATTTTACGGACAGATACTCGTATTTCTATTTTAATTATGAACCTCACTATGTATTATGATTGGAGAAGGAGCAAATTCCGCTATGTAGCGTGTTTTCTTGCAATCATATTACCAGGGGGGAAATCCACTATAGAGGGGGAAAACGGCTATGCAAAAACACTTATAGTAGACTTTCCCCGGGGAAAATTGGCTATATAGTCATTTTTCCGGGGGGAAAGTCTACTATGGAAAAATCATAGTCATTTTTCCGGGGGGGGGAACTACTAGGGGGGAAAAGCTACTCTCTGACAGCTGCAACCAATCGATTACTAGATTATTTATGTAACTGAGAGAAAACCGATAGTAGAAGTCATAAGCTGTTATGCAGAAAGATTCAGTTTCCCCGTCAGCCTTTGTCGTTTTCAGAAAGTTGTAAAGCTTGCTAGCTACATCACGTGTGTACCTGCCTGCTGCCGACCTAGAAACATAATGCGTGTCACCAATGAACAGGTGCCGAGAAGCCGCAGTGAAGAGGTGAGGGTTGTTTTTTCTTCGAGCTGTACGGCCTTCTAGCTGAATTCTGACGGCCATCATAGGATTTTTTTTTAATTCATTCGCGTGTTCCCAGGGAAGTGGCGGCGGAAGTTCAGGAATTTATTTTCGTGCAATAAAAAAATGCCAGCGTCTCATTTCTGCTGAGAAGAAAAAAAAAACGCCGACCGGAAATTCAGTGACTCAAAATATTTGAAGCCTTAGTGGTTTAGTGGTACGGGACAGAATAGAATAGATCAGATATACGCCTTATTAGGTGAAGCAACCAACATTCATTGTTTGGTTGCTATCACGTGTCACATATATCATTGAAGCCCCTCCCCCCCCCCCACACACACACCCACCTAAACCACCCTTCTTTTGATCCAAGAAGCATAATACATCCGCCTAAGGAAAACAATAAACCATGTACCACACATGTCTGCTTCTGTAAACCTAGTTTTTCTACAAGTGCCGGTACCTTAAACAAGGCGTCATCTTAAATCTTACTTAAGGCACTATGCGGGGGCATTAGTGTCCAACGGACACATTTCTACTTTGACAAGTGGACTTGTCTATCGGTAGTATTAAGATGAGCCAATTTCTAGGTTCAGGGGTTTCTAGTGAATTTTTACCACTTTTTTGTATTTGGCATAGAAATTCGTGTAAGCAAATAGTGTAGAATCTGATCCGACGTCTGAACTGGATCTGCACTCTTTGCATAAGTCCCTAAAACGGGTTTCCAGTCTATAAAAGGTTAAAGATAGTAAATTCTATAAGATGACTATTTCTATCTTTGTGACATGGCAAATTATTTAGTTCAAGAAAAGCAACTCATTTCTTTTAACAGCAGTATTCCTTCCTTTCAAGAGTAGGCGACGTTCGCAGCGTAAGAATGGAGTCACTTTCCAGTAAAGAAAATACAATTCTGTTTAAAGACACATTTTTGATTACATAACACTCAATTGACCGATTGTTGGAATATAGAGATTTGAGAAAAGGAATCAGCAGGGATCCAAAAAGAACTCCTATTGTGAAGGGAATTTTATGACTCTCACAGTTAAAAAATGAATCCGTTGATGTAAGGAATTAGGAAAGCATACGTTTATTAGAGGTGACGATGAGGGACCTCTCTTTTCATATACGCTGAAACAAATGTTGTAAGTTTTCTCAGTTGTATAAGAAGGACGGACGCACATTTCGCTGAGCTGCTGGAGGAAAAAGAATTGGATTAACTACAGTCTTAGCTGTACAACATGGCAACAAACAATGGTGTTGAATACGTCTCAACGTCTTTACCAGTAAATAACAATACATGTATTTTGGAAGAAACTGAGCTGCAATCTATTAGCGTATATGCGACCAGCAAATTCTCACATCTGATCAGAGTGTTTCCTGTTCTCAAAAGTACACTTATCGGTCCTTATCTACTGGCATAATTGTAAGATTGTGACGGAATACTGCAGGGATTCACAGAATGGATTTAGTCTTCGCTGTTCGAAAAAAATCAAGCACTTTTGTTTACATCAGGCGCCTCATATGGACATGAACAGACTACTGGGCATACAACGTTGAATCAACATTGAATCAACGTCATGGCGTTGATTCAATGTTGTTTCAACGTTGTGTACCTGCTTGGATGGACAAATTATATCAGCCAGCGGATTTGAACAGACTGATCAGTGTCTTCATTTTATCCAATATAGATGCCTTAGGACAGGCATGTACATGTATATAAATGCACTAGTGTGTATATTGAGGATCCGGGTCACCCAAAGCTCACGCTAGTAATAAACCCTTTTTTTCTGGCGATGCCACTCAATGAAAGTCTAATACGACCACCAATCAACGTTGATAAATCCTGTCAGGCGAACTGTCATAGATTTCTACAACAAGTAAGGTTACTTCATATACATGTAATAGCCAAATTAATGAGGGAAAAGTTTGGGCGATGGAGGATTGGAAGAAAAAAGGATTGGTGATAATGGTGGAAATAATAGGTGAAAGGATGTCTTGCGAGTATTTAGTCATTTCAGGACGATGGAAGGGTGATAATGAACAGCTGTGTGCAATGAAACCCCGTTTACGATTGAAACGATGTCCGCCGACAGCGGGAGTCGAACACGGGACCGCTAGATCGGCAGACCAGCGCATAATCCACTGAACTACCGGGGCTCCTCACATTTGACTCCAACTGGACTCGAACCACACCAGTGAGAAACACATTTTAAGATAAGGTACTTTCACGCCCGTTCTACCAACTTCTAGGATTTTAAGAAAATATTGAACTTAAATGCAATTTAAACCTGTTCAATGTCAACACGGTTCAGTTTATCTTGAATATGACCCGAAATCCGGCATGATCTAGTGGAAAAAGTAGTACCGTTTCGACTCTAAATATTGGGACATAACCGCCTGAGCAAACAGTGTAGACCCAGATCAGACTGCTCCTCAGGAGCAGTCTGATCTGAGTCTGTACTGGTTGCCATTTCGCGAGACGTTTTCGAGACACCTTTGGCCTTGCACTATCATTTTCTTGTTAACTTCTTTGGATTTTATGGTAATTCGGTTGGGTGTCCCGATATTTAGTATAAAGATACTACTTGAAATATCAGGAATTCTGTTCTCAATATGGATTTATATTGTTCTTTTGTTTAATTATTGACTCTCTGTATGACACAATTAGTGGAATTTTGAATAGTTAGCGCTGTTACACTTTTACCTTATAGGAATTATATAATAATGGTGAGAATTTCTCTGTTTTTTTTTAATTCATTGTTTATTGACGGTCATGCTGATGCAGCTGCTAAACAACACGAAACCAACGTTGTGTTAACGCTGACACTTCACAACGTTGCATTGAGAGCCGTTGATTTAGCATTTCGTGACGGCTTGATTAACGACTTCTTGTCTTTGGCGTCACGCGATAAATGATTAGGCTGTCCTCAACGCTATGGAGCCTACATGACCTAAAAGAAAAAGAAGCTTGGCGTAAGATATGGGAAAAGATATGATAATTATAGGAACTTGTTTTTCCTTTATGTTTGACGGATGATTTGTGATTTTACGTCCTTTTCAACAGTATTTCAGTCATATCAGGACGATGGAAGGTGATTGCAATAGAAACCCGTGTAGGATTGAAAAGGAATTCCGCATCCGGGAATCGATCTCAGAATCGCTGGATCAGCAGACCAGCGCTTAACCCACTGAGCGGCCGGGGCTCCTTTTTTTTCTTTATTTTCATATGAAAACAAATGTCGCATACCTGTCTGATACTACTTTGCCTTCCACATGCAAATAATGTATATACGGGGATCCCTGAGCAGAGCTGTCCCAGCGAGACAGGGCTAATGACAACCACAACACAAAAAACTTTATGGACGAAATTAACAGAATTATTCCCTTTTTTTATTATTTTGGCGACATACTCTCCGGGCTTTTACACCATCAGGCCAAATTCTTTCTGCAGAAAAGAGGGCAAGAACCGCTGAACTGTCCCACAAATGCAGTCAAACCGCCCAAACCCCCGGTTTGACTGCATTTGGGGTAAGGTTAAGCGGTTATGCGTGGAGTAGGGAATGAGATAGTGTTAAAATTTTAAGACTTAATTTCGCAGATATCTGAGTGCGGGTTTTAGAAAGCACTTCGATTCCTAATACATAGGGTAATTTTTTATTGACGCACTCCGAGATTATTCATAGTCAGAAATATTCACTTAATAGACAAACAGACAAACAATGGGATAGAATTTATTGAACCCAATAAACAAAGTCATTCCGCTATATAGGATTAGTTATATATGCATGTAATTCTAGTATAAACGTATATATATGGTCTGTCGCTTTCGTTCAATCTAAAGATCCGATATTTTGATATTTGAACCGCGACACGAGAAAACCAACAAACTGGTTGTGCGCCCAGCGTAGACTCAGATCAGCCTGGGCATCCGCTTAGTCTGAGCAGAATCTACGATGTCGACATGGAGGTAGCATAGACCCTTAGGTAGATTTTAAATGCAAAAATAAAAAATACTCTGATCAGGCTGATCTGAGTCTTCGCACGGCACGCATGTGTGTCGGTTTTCTCGTGTCGCGGCTCATTTAGCAGTGAGAAAATTGACTTTCCTAGGTGCTCAGACATAGTCCAGAGCAAATAGTTGACCCAACTTCTTCTTCAGAAGCAGTCTGATTAGAGTTTTCCAATTTTTGTTCATTTTGCCACCACTATCTGACTGTATATTAGTAAAGTCAACAACAACAGCGGCAATAATAATAATAATAGTAATATGCTAGTCACGGTAATTGGATATATATCCATTTTTTAACCATTTTTACAAAGGGAAACAACTTTTGTGATTTTCGGTTTGTTTCTCTGAACTATGTAACTATTCCTAATCGGAGTCTTTTCTTAACAAAATGAATTGGTCCTAGTAGGGCAAAAGCTGTCGTAATAAGTTGACCGCCGTTGAAAAGGGAGACGAAAATGAAAATTTCCTTCCCTGAAGTGATAGAATTGCTTCCCATTCAACTTCAATGATCATTATGGTGTATCGGCCCAGTTAACTCAGCGCGTTGTGTGCCTCACGACTGCATGTGGTTTGATCGTCTGTTGAACACCGGTTGCACCAGGCATACATGTATGAGCCGCGGCACGAGAAAAACAGCCAAGTGCTTGTGCGCCCAATGCGGACTCAGATCAGGCTGGGCATCAGCCCCGTCAGATCAGAGTCTTCGCTGTTCGCATGGAAATAGCTAGGTTTGAGCCGCGACACGGAAAAACCAAGTGGTTGTGCGCCAAATGCATACTAAGATCAGCCTTCGCATCCGCCCAGTCTGATCAGACTCTTCCCTGAGCGTTTAAATGGTAGCTAAGGGCCTAAGCTATCTCCATGCGGACAGCCAAGACCCTGATCAGACTGGCGGATGCCTAGGCTGATTTGAGTCAGCGCTTGGCGCACAACCACTTTGTTAGTTTTGTCTTGTCGCGTCTCAAGTATTTTCTCTTACTCGTCTTCAATGCCGATCTGTGACTCAGCTCGCCCAGAGTTGACTGTATGCGAGGGGCGTTTGAAAAGTAATGCAAATGGCCTCATAACTTTGTTTACGGGAAAACTGGGTACAAATGCTTTGCATATGCTAAAAACACTACATTTTATCTTTACAATGATACCGAACGCTGTACAAAGACACCTTTTCATATTGACTTACAACGCATTTTATTAGGCCCCTGTCATGCCACTGGGCTAATTTCATATGTAAAATAGTTTCAGTGTTGGGCATTCAAGTCAAATATCATTGCAAAAACAAAATTAATCTTTGTCAGTTGCTTGTCCATTGTTGCCTACAATATCTATAATACTAAATAAACGAAGTAACGCATAAACTGCAAAATTGGTGGCATTTTCAAGCGTAATTTCTGTACTGGTTCTTTCGCATATTGCTATAATTGATAATTTCGGTTAGCGTGTGTTTTAGTTTCACGTAGATTTAAAGAATTTGGGAATTAAATTCGACTTTCATTTTAAATTCTCCCAAGTATTTTTCTAGAAACTTCGATGTCAACAATGGGTGCGTTCGAGTGAAATTATCGTGTACTCGAATACACGTTTTAAATTAATCCGGTCGTTTCGGTTCTGCGTCGTTATATCGGCGCGCTGCTTAGCAAGTCCAAATTTAGCAGGTTCTAATGCAAAAATCCGACCCATGAACGTACGTCATTCCCCATAAATAACGATTTATTTTTGTATTTTTGCTCATACGTCTAAACGGATGAAGAACTAAATGGTCATAGTCCCGACGGCCCTGGCTCGAAACGACCCATTTTCTTCCAGAACGATAGTCAATACGAGTAGCCAATCGAACTCGCCCATTGAAGAATAAAGCTCAACGCACATGGTCTTTCGAAAAGTTGGACGGACACACGGCGCCAAGTGTGTGCGGCTATGGTTACGTACCGCTGAGCCACTTGGGGAACGTCGTTAGGAGAATTCAAACTGAACTGAACTTTCGAAAAGACAAAAATTAAAAATGTCTAAGGTTAACACGCATGCGCCAGGTAAGAAAGGGCATTTTTTCCAGCGAAGCAGACAAATCAATTTCAATGATTCAACGAAGCTAAATAAGCCTTTAGTCTTCAGAGGGCTTGAATATTTTCCCCCAAAACGTTCCAGGACCCATTTTTTCCAAAAAAAAAATACCCAGGACAGGTCACATAACCAAGATGGCAAACATTTATTATGGTAAAAAAATTCAAAAATCTTCTCCCCCAGAACCACGCCGGGCCGCGTAGCGCAATCGGTAGGGCACCTGACTCATAAGTCAGAGGTCCTGGGTTCGAAACCCGGTCTGGCCACATACTTTTGTTTCTCCTTCCGCTGATTCAAGAAGGGCAGTTGTCAGTTACTGGCGAAAGTATGTGCACTTAGTACTGGTTAACCGCTTAGGAGGTCTAAGCCTGCCCAGGAATAGTGTGGTTAGGGTAACTGACCGTCCCGACATGACCTTAGCTGCTTACCGTGGACGTTAAGCATCAAATCAACCAATTCTCCCCAAGAACCACAAATCCTATGATCTTGAAACTTAGCATGTCGCATCAAGGACTCAAAAGCTCAACAAAATTTATATAAATGATGACCCTGGGATGACCTTGATCTGTTTTACGGCAAGGTCAACTTTTGAGTCACTTAGGTTTTTCTATAGGAAAAAGTGAGAAAGTTGATTTTTTTAGAAACAATGCAGTCTGCTACCTGAAAGTTTGTAGATGCAGACAACTAATTAGGTAAATGAAGCTTTAGTGAGTATCCATGGTAAAGGTCATATCCTCACCTGGGCCTAAGGCCATTTACATTGAAAAATTAAAACTCGTTTTTTTTATATAAACTTGACCATCATGAAATATTTCCGCGCTTGCGCGGGCTCTTTTCTAGTTCATACAAAAGTTAGAAGGGTGGCAATTGTTATCGATTTATTCTTGGCAAAGCAATGCGCAATTCTTAAGACGTTATTGAAATATACGTTAACGTCATTTTTAAAAGCTTGTAGAGGCTTCAATTTTGGGATTAATTTAAATTTATTGACAGGTTTTCGTTGACCCATGTAAATACTCTTGCTGACAAGATTTTGAATGCTAATACACTTGTTTTCATTACGAAACCATTTAAATTTTGGTAGAAATAGGGAATTTGCTTCTACATAATCCATATTCCCGGGCCAGTATGGAACCCAGATTAAAAAAATATTTTCAGGACAACATTGCTTGGGCATTGTCTTTAAGTAGCAAAATAAAAAAAAATCAAAAAAAAAATCAAAGACTGACGATATATAAATTACGACATACTAAACTAAAATCCTGCAGTGTCTTTAGGGTTAACCTCTTTCAAAGAAGATAAAAATGCGCCTTTTTTTAAAACATACGCCATGTTTGCAGAATTTCCTACGCATAATATAGCTTTATGTATTTTTGCAATCAGAAGTTCTGTTTTTATATTGGTTACCGAGAAATTACGTCATTTGCATTACTTTTTGAACACCCCTCGTAATGTGGCCATAGGCGATGTTGGCTCTAGGCACTCAGGCAAGCTGCCTATGTGCACGAAAACGAATATTCTGTGGCCACGTTACGTGACATAATGGATAAGAGCGCCGACTTTTAAATATTAAGCCTCTCACCGCTGTGTTCTTGGAATCCTTGGCACATTTTCATTTCAACTGAGTAACTGAAATGTTCTGTAGATGGATTAAAGATTTAAGCTTCCGCAGAATGGATTACCAAATTATAACGATGTTATTTGGGTCATATGTTTGTAAAGCATGCATATGAATGCAAAATTTCAACTTCATAAAAAGTAAACTTTGAAGTCATCACAGAACTCCTATTCTATTCTATTCTATCCCATAACCTTACTAGGTTGTTTGGGCACCACAGATGACTTCGAAACAACCCCTTTCCACCTTCAGCTGTCTTCAGCTGCCCTAGTTGAGCTGGCAAAATCCATCCCTGTCCACAGAACTCCTGAAAGTGGCCAAACCGAAATAACGGCGTGGCCACTTCCAGATGTTTTGTGGCAATTTCGCCATTTCTTCCCTGCCAGCAAACGCTATTCATAAATGTGCTTTTTATCTACATGTATACACCAAAATATCATAAGTTATATGTTGACTAACAATTAGCAGAAGCTTGAATTTTTTAATTTCCAGTTGGCAATGTAATTTCCCAGTTATCAGGCGTATTGGTAGTCGTTGAGCGGCCTCACTATCGCCATTGAGTGAGTGCGTGAGTGAGTGAGTGAACTCGGGCTTAACGTCCCACCAACAACGAGGTCATATGGAGACGGGACCTCGGTTTAAAGTCTCATCCGAAAGACCGGAGAAGCGGGGGATCGAACTTGCGACCCCTGGATTGGTAGTCAGATCGCCATTGAATTGCCTTATTATCTGTTCTGCTGCTGAGGCTGTATTCGATTCATATCCTACATTGTGTATATTTATATTTTGTAGGCAACCAAAAATGACACAGGTCAAACCAAAGAGAAAACGGAACAAGAGAAAGTCAAGTTTGAAAAAGGTTTGCATTTAATACCGTCATGCTAAGGATTAGATAGCTCTTGAAAGCATGGGCTGCCTGCTTACTCCTTGAACGACCCTCGTTCGTCACAGATATACAGTAAACCCGTGCGGCCTCATCTTTCTGATATTTTCCCAACACCCCGAATGACAGAAAATATTATTGGGTAGGTGGGATGGAGAGGGGGTGGCGTCGCGTTGAAAGGAACCATAGCCATGTGCGTACAGTCAGTTAGCCTGTGTCTAGTTGTCAATATTATTTTAAGCCTTTTCTAAAAACGGATAAAATGAATATTATTAACATTTTGTAAATATTGATTTTTTTTTTTTTTTTGACAAAAATGTTTAAAGAAAGAAAGAAAAACTGATCAGACTGGAATCCAGGCAAACGGTATTTACAAACTTCAGCTGCACCTTCTCTCAGATTTGACAGTTTTAGATGTTCCAGATTTCATAGATTACTTATACAAAAAGAGAAAACTCTGATCAAAATGCGTGGATACGCAGGCTGATCTGAATCTTTCCTTATGGGGCATGCAATATGGTCCATTTGGACAATGCCAATTTTATTTTTATTTTTCAGAAATCAAAGAGATGTTTGAACTGTTTGATAAGAATAAGGACAAGAGTATATCAGTGGACGAGATGGGCAAGGCCCTCAGGGCCATGGGCTTTAACATGACACATAAACAAATCAAGACCGCCATCAAACAAATTGATGCTAACAGTAAGTCGTCTAGATTCCTGTTCGACTGTATAATTGTCTAACGGTTTCCTCAAGTTTCTTCAAGAACAAGTAGAACCTGGAGTATTGCTAACAAGCTCGCTTCTGAAGCAGTCACGTGCGGTGGTTGATTGTTTGGTTGTTTTGGGGTTAATGGCTCTTTGAGGTAGTATTTCAGTCTATACCTAGTCGTAGCACAGCCTACCCCAGCACGATCGCCCACCCGACCACCCCGGTCACATACGAAATTATGTTTAAAGGCCCCACTGCTATATCAGTAGTAAAACAAAAATATCGTGATGTATCGTTGCAAGTGTCTCTCAACAGTTTCAGGAGCGGTGGTACTTTAGTTGAGAAAGGTTTGTGTTCAGTCGTTTTCCCACTGGTAGGACTATAGAGACTTTCATGCATTTTTTACATCCGATTGCTGCATGTTTGAGCACCAATATATAGACGGTGATTTATATAATTACACTCTGTAAATGAGAGAATGGTACTTACACTTCGCTTCCTTTGTTTCCCTCGGGTTAGTAACCAACTTGAACACCCGAAAATTGCGTAACCGTGAGATGTTTTCTCCATAGACTCCCATACAAAAATGCTCGTGCCCAGGTGGTTCCTCAAAGAAACACCTGGGTCCGTGCAAATTATATAACACATTATAAGCTGATTTCAAATGATTAATGCGGTGTAAAAATGCACCGTTTGATAGTTGCAAACACGTAACTCTGATCAGCCTGCGCATAATGCCAGTCTGATCAAAGTACCTTGTTCGCAAAACAATCTACGGACCCTGGGAAGTATATTTGGAAGCAGACAGACTCTTCGAACAGTATGCTCGGCTGCGCAGATTGGTTAGAGTATTTACAGTAAAGACGCTATTCAAAAACAAATCGTACATCACATGTACTTTTTTAACAAAGAGAACGGGATATTAAGAAAACAGAGAAACAACCTCTATAATTCATTGAAAAGTATAAAAGAAAACGGGATATTAAGAAAATATGTGTGAAAATCATCACATGCGATATGTCAGTTACTCTTTGTTGTGGCCAGACCCTTAGTCGTATCAACAGCAGCGCGACGTCATACTGTCGCACAGACGTTAATACGACGTTGTTGAAACTAATTAATACTGAAATTGAAGCCGGACAAGTTCATTTCTTTCAGAACTCCACACCTGAAAATGGCAGTATCTGGCGTAGTGGATCGCACTGTCTCCTAGCTGTAAGCGCCAGACAAGATGGCATCTTTCTGCACAATCGAACAGCACCGGCTAGCCACAGACCATCCGACGGCGCAAACGTTGCTGAACAGTTAGCGAATTCTATATTTTCACACACACATACACACACACGCACACACACATCATTTATTATCAACGATTGCGCAGATTATTTACCTGCAACACGGCTGATCAGGGTCTATACAATATATACATCTTCGAAGCGTCACATTAGCAGATTAGAGACCATTTTGACATTTACGAAAATTTCATGAAGATATCCCGTAGTGACGAGCACAGGAATGTTTACGAGCGGATGGACGGACGGACAGACGGACGGACAGACAGCGCCATGACATAATACGCCCCGTCAAAAAAAAAAAAAAACTGGCGTATGAAAATTAAAAAAATATAAATTTTATTAATAATGGTAATTAAGAGCAAAAAAAAAAAAATATTTGAAATACTGCATTATATGATTTTTATACAACTTTAATTTATAGGCAAACTTACGATGACATAACAAATCCAGATACACAGACACGGTGAATTCTGTGCAATGTTAACAGTTACATTTGAAGGACTGATAAACTGCACGAGATGATGGCATTGCTGTGTCGAAGTGTAAGTCAGTTACCGGATTCGTGCTCGTGGTGCATGAATTGGAAAGACCTGAGCACGGGGAATGAAAACACCTCGCGGCTAAAGCCGCTCGGTGTTCCCATTTCCCCGTGCTCAGGTCTTTCCAATTCATACACCCCTCGCACTCATCCGGTAACTATTACTTACTATATACTGCACATATATACTGCACATAGGTAGCACGATCGCCCACCCGACCACCCCGGTCACATACGAAATTATGTTTAAAGGCCCCACTGCTATATCAGTAGTAAAACAAAAATATCGTGATGTATCGTTGCAAGTGTCTCTCAACAGTTTCAGGAGCGGTGGTACTTTAGTTGAGAAAGGTTTGTGTTCAGTCGTTTTCCCACTGGTAGGACTATAGAGACTTTCATGCATTTTTTACATCCGATTGCTGCATGTTTGAGCACCAATATATAGACGGTGATTTATATAATTACACTCTGTAAATGAGAGAATGGTACTTACACTTCGCTTCCTTTGTTTCCCTCGGGTTAGTAACCAACTTGAACACCCGAAAATTGCGTAACCGTGAGATGTTTTCTCCATAGACTCCCATACAAAAATGCTCGTGCCCAGGTGGTTCCTCAAAGAAACACCTGGGTCCGTGCAAATTATATAACACATTATAAGCTGATTTCAAATGATTAATGCGGTGTAAAAATGCACCGTTTGATAGTTGCAAACACGTAACTCTGATCAGCCTGCGCATAATGCCAGTCTGATCAAAGTACCTTGTTCGCAAAACAATCTACGGACCCTGGGAAGTATATTTGGAAGCAGACAGACTCTTCGAACAGTATGCTCGGCTGCGCAGATTGGTTAGAGTATTTACAGTAAAGACGCTATTCAAAAACAAATCGTACATCACATGTACTTTTTTAACAAAGAGAACGGGATATTAAGAAAACAGAGAAACAACCTCTATAATTCATTGAAAAGTATAAAAGAAAACGGGATATTAAGAAAATATGTGTGAAAATCATCACATGCGATATGTCAGTTACTCTTTGTTGTGGCCAGACCCTTAGTCGTATCAACAGCAGCGCGACGTCATACTGTCGCACAGACGTTAATACGACGTTGTTGAAACTAATTAATACTGAAATTGAAGCCGGACAAGTTCATTTCTTTCAGAACTCCACACCTGAAAATGGCAGTATCTGGCGTAGTGGATCGCACTGTCTCCTAGCTGTAAGCGCCAGACAAGATGGCATCTTTCTGCACAATCGAACAGCACCGGCTAGCCACAGACCATCCGACGGCGCAAACGTTGCTGAACAGTTAGCGAATTCTATATTTTCACACACACATACACACACACGCACACACACATCATTTATTATCAACGATTGCGCAGATTATTTACCTGCAACACGGCTGATCAGGGTCTATACAATATATACATCTTCGAAGCGTCACATTAGCAGATTAGAGACCATTTTGACATTTACGAAAATTTCATGAAGATATCCCGTAGTGACGAGCACAGGAATGTTTACGAGCGGATGGACGGACGGACAGACGGACGGACAGACAGCGCCATGACATAATACGCCCCGTCAAAAAAAAAAAAAAACTGGCGTATGAAAATTAAAAAAATATAAATTTTATTAATAATGGTAATTAAGAGCAAAAAAAAAAAAATATTTGAAATACTGCATTATATGATTTTTATACAACTTTAATTTATAGGCAAACTTACGATGACATAACAAATCCAGATACACAGACACGGTGAATTCTGTGCAATGTTAACAGTTACATTTGAAGGACTGATAAACTGCACGAGATGATGGCATTGCTGTGTCGAAGTGTAAGTCAGTTACCGGATTCGTGCTCGTGGTGCATGAATTGGAAAGACCTGAGCACGGGGAATGAAAACACCTCGCGGCTAAAGCCGCTCGGTGTTCCCATTTCCCCGTGCTCAGGTCTTTCCAATTCATACACCCCTCGCACTCATCCGGTAACTATTACTTACTATATACTGCACATATATACTGCACATAGGTATATATGATCCGCGACACGACAAAACGAACAAAGTGGCATATGCACCCAGCGAAGACTCAGATCAGCCTGGCCATCGGCTCAGTCTAAGCAGAAACTTGGCTGTCAGCATTGTGTTAGCATAGACCCTTAGTCATGGTTTAAGCGCATAGAGAATACTCTGATCAGACTGGGCGGCCCATATGCGATCACCTTCTTTTTGAAATATTCTAAATTAATCTGGCAAGCCAAGATTAAGGATCACTGATGACGCCCCAGCGGTATTTGTAAACGTATCTTGTCGATTTATTGCAGAAAATGGAAAAGTAGAATTCGGAGAATTCCGGAAATTTATGCTAAGACAATATAAAGAGCAAGACGGTGACGTAGATCAGCAGAAACAAATAAGACAGGCTTTTAAAGTGTTCGACAGAGATGGCAATGGTTATATAGATAAAACTGAACTCAGGTAAGCCAATCATCAGATATATTCGCACAGTAAAAGCATGTAAGAGGACTCAGCCTGCTTTAAGCTAGATGCTGCCTTAGCACAGATCACTTTTCACTGAAAAAGCTACTTTGGGATATGAGATTTTTTACCTTTTTAAACAGGTTGTTGCTGAATGGTAGTGACCTTTAAGACATATAAATGTATATATAAATTTCTCAAAGTGGTTTCAGGGATGCCTAATATAAGCATTACTACAAAACTTGGCCAGTTTGACTGATTTTTTTATCAACAGTGGCACAGAATTTAACTTTGAATCTCAGCATATTCTAAGTAGACTAAAGTTCTGGACCAAACAGAGTCGGTGATAAAGTTCGTTTTGCCGACGCCCATGGATGTTTTGCCGACGCCCATGGATGTTGTTCTAAGTCTCAAAATACGAGGGTTGATCCAGAAGTAATGTCACTGCAGCTATAAAAGAGTGAGCAACAAAATTACGTATCCATGTACCTTATTCTATTTGCAGTATAGTCTGAAAATGTCATAAAATTATAGTGCACAGTAATCGAGGTTTTTAAGATGGACAGAAGGCATGGTAACGACAAGCGCCTCAGGTCAATTACGTTGTTGACGTTTCAGACGAAGTTTGGATATTGTGTCATGTCTTAAGTAGCATTTTCATTGTTCTAGCATAGCACAAATGTCTGTTTACACATGTTTATCCCATCTTTCATTATTATTTGAGCAGCCCCGCAGCTCATGTTCAAGAATTTAGAAAATCTTCAAATTGCAGAATATCGGTCTTCATATATGGGGTCCAAGCAAGCCGATTGTCGTCATTGTCTGACATTGCACATAAAGAGCTTCCGGTATTAGGACGATCTTCTAGCGACTCATCCGCACCCTTGCAGCGCTGATTGCACCTTTACACAACCCTCATAATCATGTTTATATGACCGCATGTCTAATTAAACAGCCAAAGTACTCAAATGGTGATATTCATAATTTGAGGTAAAACCACATTGTGTATCTGCAGACGCGTTTGTCGGTAATCAGTTTTTTTTCGCTCGGCAGTTACAAGCATTAGCACTACCTGGCGAACTTCAAACTGCAATTACGATATCAAATTTTCAACAGTTGGTGGCAGGAATATATTTTCGTCATCGTATCAAATTTTCATCTAATTTGGCGCTTTAGTTTGATTTTGATTTTTGTTTGCCTTTGAAAATTATGTTCATGTAATTAACGTTATTCTGCCGTGCGGCGCGATGGCGGCGGTGGCATATTTTGAACGTCTCTATAACTAGAACGGGCAAAGGTTCCAACTTTATATTCATTCTGTTAATCAGAACTGAATTACAGTGTGTCTTGATATGATTTTTATAATAATGCTACGATGAATAAGCGCGCAATGGACACAGTGACATTACTTCTGGATCAACCCCTGTAACTAGATTTCCAAAGAGGCACAACGAAATTTTATCCTAACTGACATCCCTTGGTACCGAGTCTTTACATCCAAGTCCGTGGCCCATATTTTCCCTTTTTGATACTTTTTCCTATTTTCAAATATTTATATACAGTGTATATTTTATTACATTGTAGACGTGCAATGAAGTCTCTTGGTGAACCACTGTCAGAATCAGAATTATCCATGATGATGTCAGATGCTGACATCAACGGTGATGGCAAAATAGATTACGAAGGTATGTGACGCCTGGTCAACGCACAATTTCATTCCTACAGGGAAATTAGAAAATAAATAAAACAACGTTTTAGCCATCGGAAAAGGGGAACTGGGGGCGGGGGGTTATTACAAAACTCCTGAAAGTGACCAAACCAAAAGTCACAAAAAATCCTGAAAGTGACCAAACCAAAAGTCACAAAAAATCCTGAAATTTCGGTTTGGTCACTTTCAGGAGTTTTGTGATTACTCCGCCTTTTTGTTTCTTCTTCGAAGCGAACATTGTGCACATAACTGAGCCGCGACACGAGAAACCAACAGAGTGGCATGTGCGCCCCGTTAAGACTCAGATCAGCCTGGGCATCCACCTTCGCTCTGCGCTTAAAGGATAGCTAAGGGCCCAAGCTACCTCCGTGTCGACAGCGAAGACTCTAATGAAACTGTGTGGATGCCCAGATTGATCTGAGTCTGTGCTTGGCGCACAACCACTTTTTTGTTTTCTCCTGTCGCGGCTCATATGCTTTACATACATACATGTACGGATGGAGTATATTTGTACATTTTTGCCAGCTATTTGCAGAAACTTGGATGTTTAATTTGCTGGTAGGAATGAAATCGTGCGTTTACCAGGTGTGTATGTGGTGAAGACTGGAATCAAATAAAATACAGTTTTAAGACTGCAGTGGCTTGGTGGTTGATTTTTTTCATATTTTTTTTTTAATTCAGCCGTTATCGTACATGTACCACGACGGTATCCAGCCGTATATTTTTCACGCCTGGTAACTGCGGAGAGACATTTCCACCTAAAAATTTAAAAGTCACCAGGGGCCAAACCGTATTCATTTTTTTTACTCCAAAGTAAATATATGAATTGTGCACATTCTGCAAATGGTAGGCCAAAATTTAACAATGTTATTTGACTTACATACATGAGCCGCGACACGACAAAACCAACAAAGTGACATGTGCACCCACAGAGCACTCAGATCTGGGCATACGCCCATTCTGATCAAATTCTTTGCTCTGCGCTTAAATGGCAGCTAAGTGTCTGAGCTAGCCCCGTGCAGACAGCAAAGGCTCTAACTGGACTGGGTGGATTCCTAGGCCGAGCTTAATCTTCGCTAGCCGCACATGCCACTTTGTTTGATTTGAAGTTACATCACCTTTGTATTAGTACAAAAATGGTTTCATGTTATCGTGTATTACAAAGGGAATCAACTTAATTTAAAATATTGGCTTTAAAAGAATTGAGTCTTATCCCATGGACAGCAAAAAACGTTGCATAATCTGGTCTCAGTGTAATACTTTTTTGTCCACGGGATAAGACTCTGTTCATCGCAAACATGTTCATGTATCATGTGTCAGGGGCGGATCCAGGAAATTTGGATAGTGGGTTCAAAATTTCTGAGAGGGGTTCAATGTGTGCAGTTTGACCAATTTTTCCTGAAATTTCCCATGAAAATGAAATAATTTAGGCTGAAGAGAGGGTTCGTCTGAGCCCCCCCCCCCCCCCCCCCTTCGAACCACCTCTGGATCCGCAACTGTGTGTATGTAGATATATCATATATGAAGATTAATAGGTTGTTGATAGGAACTGTACGATTCTGATCAAGCTGCGCGGATTCGTGCACATGCTTTTAGGGACTATATCAACAAAACACAACAATATGTCAAGTATAATCTACCATATGGGGTAGCGGGCAAGCAACTATGGGTGTGAGTAAAACTACAAGACCTCAGAAATAGAATGAAAGCGGCGAATAAGAGTAATAAACTGTATAACCTCCCTTAGCGACTGTTTAATTGCCTCCCTTGCCAAAATATGTACGTCTTTAACCCACGACAATACGCCTTCCCGCGCTCTCCTTTTTCATTGTATGACTGGCGTGATTTGAAAAGGTAACATACGGCATATACGAAAAGGAAAGACTCAGATCAGACAGCGCAGTCTGATTATATGCAGATTGATTAGAGTCTTCACTTGTTGGCTTAAACAACATAAGGTTCAGACATGAAAATGGACGCTTTGACCATTTTGCGCAGATGCGCAGGCTGATTTTTGCATTTTACTAAACGCACATGGCGTTTCGTGTATGTTTTTTTTCGCCATTTTTACAAAGGAAAACGTCATTTGCGACTTCTTGGACGAAGAAGGTCTTCAAGAAGGTGTCTACTCTTAAAGGAAAGAATTTGCTCCTAGAGGAGCAAATTATTTTCTTTAAGAGTTATCCTTCATTGAGGAGGCAGGCATAAATACGTGTACATGTGCCATCATATTTTCTTTATTTCTTTCTCTTTTTTTAGAATTTGTAAGAATGTGGACACAAAAGACGGCCATGTTATGAGACCAGAGGTATCATCATCGAATTAAATGATCGCAATCTTCATGAAACTTAGCAAAACTGTGATTCTAGAGGAAGTGCTAAATTTGTGGCGATGTTAAATTCTATATGTCATAATGTTTAGCTCACCTGTATGGAAAGCTTCGGCGTCAGCGGTTTGCGTTGGCGTCCTCGGTCGAGTCTGGTAACTTTGGACAGCGGGTAAATTCGGACATACCAATGCAAACAGTAAAAATCCACATGAGACGGCTCGTCAAGATTTTCACTGTTTGTCCAGTTAATTTTGTTTTAATTCCAAACAACTGACATATAAAGGAAACAATGTCACTGTCTGAATTTATCTGATGTCCGAATTTACCTGACTTGAGTCAGTAAAAAGTTCGCATGTTCCATATTTTGATAGTTGAATCATTCGACCACGTACTTGACTTAATAGGCCTATAGCATCAATACTTTAAGTCTCAGTGCTTCGTCCAAGAACCATGAACAATTAGATAATTAAAGTTTGCTTCCGAAGCCAGATAGTTGTAAAATCAAAACTAGTAATTATAAGAATTCTTGTCTTCAGATACATGTAGTATACGACTGACAGACTAAAAGAAAATGATGTGCGTTCTCAATTTCATTAGTACAGTCAAACCTGTCTTAAGAAGCCACCTAAGGGAAGCCCAGAAATTAGCTGCATAAGACAGGTGACCCCTTAATACAGGTTTATTTGCACTTTATTTTGGTTCAAGGAAACCAAGAAAAGTGGCTGCTGAAGGCAGCTGTCCACAAACGCAGGTTTGAATGTACATAAAGGACCTCTGACAGTATCAATGCATATTTGCCCATTTTTCGACAAATTACTGCACCTTCCTCGGGCAGCAAAAGTTGAAATATTTGGCATTAATATGTAGCCTTGTGTACTATAAAGACATTTTAACAGTGATTTTGAAAAAATTATCATGCCTCTAGACTAACATAGACCAATTTTATCAAGAGGGGTATGTGAATTTTTCAGTCTCTGAAAATAAGTCCATTTATTTGGTTTTCTAAGATATCAAAATCTTAATTGATAACTATGCTAAAACTGACGTACACACTACTGTTACTGATATTATGCAATATTTTTTCAGTACTAAGGACTTTAGCCTATTTTTAGATATAAAGGGTGTAAGTACCCCACCCACTTTTTCAGTTTTTCAGCTGTAGACTATCTTTTCCCCCCGTGCCTCAGCAAGCCACTCACATATAATGTGTATTAGGATAGTACACACATACATGCGAGGTGGCTAGCTGAGGCACGGGGGGAAAAGTATCTTTAAAAAACTTTTCCAGTTTCCATTACGTTTAATTACAAAATTTGGCTTTTTCCACCAAAAATTGAAGTCTATGTGCAAAGTAATCAGAAATTAAATTCATGGCCAGTTAGGGGAAGTTGAGAGCAACAAATTTCAATAGAAATTCTTTGGCATATCAAAAATTTAATTTTGACTATTTTATAGGCAAATTAACATTACAACCGTCAGAGATCCTTTCTCATTCTTTCTTCAGGAACAATATTTTGATTTCTACCTATGTTTACTCTCAGATGAATTCTCGCAAATGATAAATGTATACTCTTTCAAGGGAAGCAACTCAACCATTTTCGTTTTTGCCTCCCCACTCAATACGGGCCTGCTCTTTAACGACAGAATTCGCTTCTAAAAGAGCAAATCCTTTCCTTTCAGAGCAGACCATTTTGAAAGGGTTTCGTTGATCAGAGAACCAACAGGAAGTCACAAAAATGCTTCCCTTTGTAAAATGACAGAAGAAAACAATATTCCTAACGTTTTTACAAGTACTTGTATTTAACACGAATTTGTAACTTCATTCATAAAACGGTTCAGAGCCAAATCATCTTTCAAAAGTCTGTACATAGAGGATCTTACATGAGTGCTCATGTATAATTGAATTTATTAAACGAGTTGGGGGAAAAAGGTAAGATGCGAGGCTCTGCTGAGCATCTTATCGTTTTCACCAACGAGTTTAATAAATTCAATAATACAGGAGCACGAATGCAAAGTTCGATTGATCATATCACACTTCCATCGCATTTTATTAGCAAATTTTGCATTAAAACGTCACGATTTCGCCATTAGAAAACGCGACGTTTTATGGCCGTCAACACATAACGTTACGGCGTAATTTGCATATTTAATCCACTAGTGGATTATCGTTTTAAATGCATGGCTTTACATGTATTACACTCTCAGATGCGACGTCATGTGATAAATGCATGCACTTGATTTGCCCTCGTCTCACGTGTGACAACCCCATATCAATGTTTTATATTGGTATCTCTGTTCCGTTTAGTTCTAGTCTTAAAGACTTATAAGTCAAGCTCATGGTCATAGATTTAGAGTTGTTCTTTTGATGGCCAAAGCGCCACTTCAGGCGAGCCATAGTGTCTGGGAATAGATCTTGTTCTGGTTTATTAGAAATCGTTGATGACAAATATACACGTCAAAGAAATGAAATGGAGTAAGGCCGCATAGTATGTACCAGATCAAGAACCTGAATTTCCAATGAATTTATTCATAGGCTAGATTTTGTGACATGTTGACCCATAAATGCCTTAAGTCCAAAAAAAAGAACTAGACAAATAGTGCAAACCCAGATCCGAAGCTGCAAAATGCGGCGTTTGATCAGGGTCTCCACTATTTGCATAAGGCATAAATTAAAATAAAAGTGATGGAAATTAACTAAACCAGACACCCTTAAAAAGATAGATAGACTTATGCATTTCATAAAGGTCAGAAGAGTCCACGTCACTATCGCGTAGGAAAAAGAACTGGGCAAGTTCTACACACGAGAATACTTCGAATCAAATGCAGTGCACTAAACTACTACTATAATACAGAGTCCCTGCTGCGATTGTGGGGCTGTTGAAGTTAATAAACATTTTCTTCTTGACTGTCCTCTGTATAATGTTATAAGAGAAGAGATGATAAGAACTTTATCAAATCTTTGCAGACCTAGTTTAAATATTCTTCTATATGGAGACCAGGCTTTTTTCTATGACACTAATAAGCACATATTCATTATAGTACAAAACTTTATTATCCAGGCCAAACGTTTCCAGTTGAATCGTTGAACAGAAACACCTAATTAGTGAATAGTCGCTTTATTAAAAATCCTCATTTTAAACACTACACCTCATAATCCTTATTAGGATACCCATTATTGAACTCTGATATCTTACATGTAAGTCAACAACTACGTAAAATGGGATTCAGCCTCTTGTATAATTCAGATATGCTAAATCAGTCCGCGAATAGACAAAGTGTATTCTTAAGCGTCATTATCTTTGCACATGTTATTCCATTCCTTGTGGAGCTTTCCTACTATCTCTTCTCTCTTTACTAATGTACCAAAACATCAAATTCATTCTATAACACATTCAGTATTTCCTTTCTCAGTTTCTATCTGTAAAATTATTATTAATATTTTAATATACATTGTATTACCTTCCGCTTTTGGTATCACTGTACAGAAAAAAATCACGTTTATGTAGAAACTTTATGTCTTTGCTGGTTGGAATACAGATTTAGGTGGCACTACACTAAAAAAATCCCATAGCTCACATTGCAAGATGGGTCAAAGTCAATGCCTATAGCTAAAAAAGTTGGGGGTTGTGCGGCATGTTTTTGACTTATTCTATTTTTAGTGCTGACAGGGTGTAGTTTGCAGTGAATACACAGGCACCCCTGTGTATTTTTCAACCCCAACAAAAATGTAGCAAAACAGCTTTGTAAATAAGCTCCATTTTTTATAATAATAAATAAGCATAACATTCAGAAAAATATTCAACTTTCATAATAAAACCAATCAGGGGCCGGCAAATATTCATTAAACTCCTGAAAGCTCTCCCCCAAAAGAGGCGGGGCTTGCATAATGAGCATTTTTTACTGTAGTGCAACCTTTAAATAAGTCCTTTGACTTTCTTTTGAATCCCGTTTGTATGATTATTGTATTGCTTTTACATGTACTTGTATTTTTTGTACGTTATATGGTTATTATACAAATAAATGGTAAAAATGGATGTTTGATTTTACAATGCAGTAATGCATCCAAAAGATGCAAATGGACTGGCAAACACTGCAGACTAGGGGCAGTCTGGTCAGGATCTTCAGTGTTTGCTCAGCCTTTATTGTTTCCAGTACTTAGAATGCTTACGATATTAGCTTTGTCAGATGGAAAGATGTGATATAACATAGACGCAGAGCAGCATGCGCAACTGCACTATCTGACTGATCAAAGACTTCCGTTTTCGAACCAGCAGTCTATGAATCCAGCGGATGTGTGGTTGTGGAGCGTAACGGCCATTTGAGATGGTATTTCAGTCAAAAGCGAGCCGTTTCCCACCGAGAGGTAAATAAAATAGAGATATATGATACATGAGAGAAAGCATGTCTAAACCTCCCCCATCTGCACCTACTGCAATCACAGAAGCACCATGTCCTTCTTTACGCAAATATAAGTAGGCCGCCCTTAGACGAGTAGTCTGATCAGATTCGACACTGAATGCCATTACATCGGCATGTTTAAAGGTTTACTGCATGTAAAACTGAATTGTTCCATTCAATAATAATTAGAGGTGTCCCAATAGTTTTTAATTTTCCGGTATTAAGCCTGCCAAGTCCAGGGTGCGAGACCTATCTCATCGACTCATATATCGTTATACAGTCAACTCTTGACATCTCGAATACTGATATCTCAAAGTACCCTTTTATATCAAAGAATACAATTTGGACACATTTCCTATTTTTATTTCATTTCAGCTACTTTAATCTCAAACTACTGATATCTCAAAGTAAATTTTCTGGGACTTTGAGATGTATCAGTAGTTTTGGTTGAACTTTGACTTTGAGATATCGAGAGTTGACTGTACAGCTTGTCAAAGCTGCTGATTTACAGACGTAGCATCTTTTTTCTTTAAAATTAAATTTGGTCACCATTTGCATGGGAGTTGTAGGTAAATAGTGACAGGCGGCCATATCAGACTGCTTCTAAACGAATGCATTTTCATCCCTCAGTTAAAACGCTCCCACCACAGAGCACATTCACAGCTAGTCCGTCAGTAACAGCAACGAGTTGGGTACATGAGGAATTTCTTCTTTCGTTACAAAAAGTGACCATTCCTGTCTGAAACTAACTAAAATCACCTAAGCTGTAAAAATCACCACACCCACAATATGGCTAATGAGATTTTCCAACTTTAATGCTGAAACCTTCAGCATCAGAATAGGTTGAGTATATCTTCGGATCCCATCACATACTTAGGTAATTTATGTTTCTAAACAACACTGACTTCAGTGTTGTACCAAATAGGTCCAAGGCAAGCCGGGTATGAAAAAGCAAGGGTATGATTAAATTGTACTTTTGAAATATACATGTAAATCCATAAAACTGACATACTCTTGATTTCTAAGATAAATGATGGGCTTGGATCATACTGTAAAAATTTGGACGGACACACGGCGCCAAGTGCGTGCAACTATGGTTACGTACCGCTGAGCCACTTGAGGAACGTCCTTATGAGAATTGAAATACTACTACTACTACTGTAAAAATTGGACGGACGAACGGCGCCCCGTTTCCCCGTGGCTATGGATACGTTTACGTCGTTACGAGAACTGAATATTATACCACCCTTACCAGAAAATGCAAACTTTAGTACGAAATACTCGCAATGAGAAAGGTCTATACTAGTAGGGTGGTATAAAATAGTTATACCATAGTTTGTCCACCTTTAAGGGAGATAATCCACTCGCTAAAGCTCGCAGATTATCTCCTCGTACAGGCGGACAAACCATGGTACATGTATAACTATTACCACACATAAACATACTGTACAAATTCTAAGTATTGGGACAGATGGGCTTGAACTGCTACAGGAGCAGTATTGTAAGAATCTGCACTTTTTGACATTCTATGTTACATTACTGCATTGTGAAAACAAACTGTTTCATTTCAGTAGGACAATTACTGTATTTTTAAGAATTTTATGGTAAACCAAAAAGTAATGCTGCTGCTCTCTCTCTCTCTCTCTCTCTCTCTCTCTCTCTCGTGTTCACATAATATATCGGTTTTAGCCATTCTTATATTGTAGATTCCAACATGCTTCAGGAAATGACTTTATATATTAGCATATTGCTTACTGTCAAATCCTGATACTTTTGAAATTGTATTGTGGTATATGTTTGCAATTTATAGTTAAAATATCGTCTAAACTAAGTATTGCAGCTGGATTCCGACGCTTTCCTATAAACATCACGTGACCCTAAGACCAAGGACTATCAGTGGGACTAATTGACGTGGTTTATGGCGTCCACTTATGGAGACAGTAAAATCAATTTTCAGATATGACCACTTAGAGCAGTTATAAACAATAGCCTGGGTTTCATTAGAGTGCATACATGTACACATTATAATCTGTGATTTGTCGCAGGAAAACAGGTCTCATGAACGTATTTCGAACTGTCCAATCAGAAACTACATCTGGGCGGATTGATTGATGGTTCCCTGTTTCTCTGTTCCTTCATCTTTATTAAAAAGTACATCAGCTAAAAATATACATGCAACTGTTCCACGTGCAATTAAGTCTTGTACGCAGCTAATGGCATATAATAGAGTTTCGCCACGCGAGGCTGCAATATCTTAAAGACTTCATTAGTCCTCGGTTAAGGCTAATGGGTACGCTTTCAGGGAAAGTAACCCTTGCAATGTCATTTTAGCCTTCTCTTCTAAATGGGGTTCAACTCTTAAAGGAAAGAATTTGCTCCCTCAGGAGCAAATGCTCTCTTTTAATAGATGACACCTGTTTGGAAGGATAGTTTGTCGCTTGGGAAGTAAACACGAAATCACAAAAGTTATCTCTCTTGGAAAAAATGGCAGAAAATCATGGATGCCTACCCATATATTAAGGCAATCGTACATATACGTGGTGAGAAAATATGTCCACAGCCAAAAAGCGCTGCGCATTCTCAGTGTAGCTTACGGACATGCCCTTTCTCGTGGGATGATCGCACAGGCATTTGAAATTGTGGATTTTTAAATCTGGACCAGATTTTGCACATGCATTGTCAGGCCTGAGCCTGCGCAGACTGCGTTTAATTTAAGACACTTTTTCTCAGGAAACAGCTCCTTCATCTTTGACTTCTTTTGGGGCGTTTTCTTTGTATAGCTGCTTAAAAAAGTGCAGAAATGTGTTGAATAATTCTGGATACAAACACGAAGACAGCGATATTAGTAAGTTGCAGTTTATCTATATTTTTTTTCAAACGGGGTCTTAAACGTGAATTTTAAACGCAACATTAGTCCGTCCGTCGGTCAGTAACCTTTGCAAATGACCACTACGTATACATATGCTACAACAAATATAGAAAGGGGAGAGCAATGTGTACATTTTAAGGTAGAGGGATACTGAATAAAAATATTGGTGGGACATTCATTTCATTATACCATCTGAATAACCCAAAGGGCTATAAAACATTTGGATACGCAAAAAAAAATCACCCTTTTGATCTCCAAGACCATTAGACCAGTAAGGCAGCGCTGGAGGCGGAACTCTTTACAACCGTTAACGGAATTCATTGCATTCAGTCTTTCGTTATCACACTCCCATCGTCATGATACATGTATGACGGAAATTTTGATAAAAAGACGTAAAATCGCAAGTCATCCCTCCATCCACCCTGACAAACTGTTCATACATGACCCTGTAACAATTTGTTTCACCGCGACTGGAACATACTAGCACCAGTATTGCCAGAAGCTGTTACATATACATGTACGGCCTGCTAATTTGCCCCAGATCCTTGACTTTTAAAAACATTGGTTGTCACGTTCGCCAATAAAATCCTCATTAACTGGCTGAAAGACGAAGATCCAGGTTTAATTAGTTACTGATAACAACATAGTTCGATTTACAAAGGTGCAATGAGCATCTGAGCCTTCATCTGACGGTATCTTTCTAAGCATATAAAGCAAATAATTTGTTTTTCTGGAGATATTTCCTTCACAGTGGCTTGGTAATAAGTTGATACTTTGTTACCAAATATTTCATTTTCCTCACGATATCTTCCCCACAAAGGCTTAGATGATAAGGCAATGTCAAGTACAGTGCAGCTTAAACGGCCCATTGTCCTCCTGGTGGTATAAATTCAAGTAAATATTTTTGCAAGAAATTGCAAGACTTTCGGCATTTAATAACCGAAGTACATGTAGGCCTGCTTTAAACCACTAAATTAATACAACCTTTATTGTATCATATAAAATGTTAAAAAGTTATTTAGGTTATTTTAGTTTAAAACCAAATTGATCTGCTTTCGATATCACAAAGTTTATTTCATGGTAAAATGACTTAGAATTCCATGGTAAAAACGTAGATTTTACGATAAAAGTCCTGGCGACTGGCAAAGTACAGAATAGTACTGAAAATGAATATGTAAAGCCCTACATTAATTCCGCATTTTTTTAAGAATAAATGTCATTTTTGGATGTTCATGGAAGAATGACCGCAAAGAGTTACGTGCAAAGTAGGTGACGCCACAGGGGCGTCACGTTAGCTTTGCATAGAACCTATTGTGTTCATACTTCCATGAACTTCCTAAAAATGACAATTATCTTTTATATTAATACTATGTTTTCACATCACTTTTTATACTTATTCGTAGAGTTTTGACTTATATAACGCCAAGGAACGTCGCATGAACGAGTGTTTTTCATGGATGTATGGACATCGTCAGTCCAGCAAAGGTTCATCTTAGGAAATTGTTGACAAGCGTAAATATTTTTAAAATAAAAGAAATTTAAATGCGGAATAAACGCAATTATTATAGTGTTATACAATGCAATCACTTTTCATATTCCGCAAACGCTACTGTAAAATCCCGTTCTTTTGCGGTAAGGGGTGTGGCAGACGGTTGTCAGGTCGCTTATAGTAAAATCTGTATCAAGGAGAATCAGAAAAGAAAGAAATATATTTGGTAACGAGATTTTTCAAACACAATATGGTTCTTGCTGCCTTACTCGACTGGTTCACAGCATTACAAGTAACATCAAAATCGTCGAACGTTTGAAGTCATAGTAGCTGAATGGACACTTTTACAAATTATGTCCAGTAAAAAAAAATCCATGCAGTAAAAAGATTTAGGGAAAAAAGAATAAATAGAAATGTGCACATTTCTTGATAACGAAAAGAACGCTTTTTATAGTGCCAGAACTTTTGTCAATAAGCACTCAGATTCAGGTAAGAAAAGCTACAAAATAAATACATATCGTAAGACCAACTTTATGCTGACTTGTACAAAAATGTAGGAAAGTTGCTACAATATCTAGGTCATATCGATTGCCAGATTCTAATTTCCGATTCCGTTTCCTTTAGTAACTCAAATGTTCTATAAGATCCGCGATCAAGGTAACTTTAGCATTATCTAAGTAATTGCTAGGTCATAGTTGTAGGGGCTCTCCTTTGTAGAATTTCAGCCTTTGCAACAGCATGGCAACCACTTAAGTCATTTTATAAATACGGCACAGGGTCTTTTAATAAAAAACAACCGAGCCGCACGAAGATGTGCTTTGTCAAGTGCTTCGTCAGGTCTTCCAGTTGCAATAAGATCAAATGTGCCGACTGGTCTCGCTGGAAAAAATATATGAGGGGCTTTGGCGCTGCAAAATCTGAAAATACTTTCGTCGGTCGGGTGGCGGTGCTGAGTAACTTTCAGTGCCCGGGCGTCATCCTTATTTGGATAATAGAAGGGCAAGGGCCAACTGTGCTTTCAGTAGGTACGGGTTGGGGGGTGATTTTTTTCTCCCTCGCCTGTCATACATCTTTTCTTTCTCCCTCTCTCTGGGTGACGGCTCGATATAGATGGAAATACTGCCTCAAAGAGCCGTTAAACTTCAACCGACGACCAACCAAGCAAGCAATCTTTAGACTAGTGCACCGTGCCAGTTCGTTTCCTTGATAAAACGGTCCAAAATACCTTGAAAACACCCACAGAGCGATTTCCACCGGAGTATCCGACGTTTCAGCTGTTTACGAGTGGACACGGTGAAGTGGTCTGAGCGGCCTCCTTATCAAAACTGTAGTAAATTTGATTTTCATTTGAAATATTGCAGAAAACGTTAGTTCTTATATAAATATTGTGAGAGTATCATAATTTATTCATGGTGAAGTTCAATGTCGGTCAACATTTACAAGGACAAATAAAATAGTATAATATATATTTTCCGCGGTCGCTATATGTCTAGAACGGCAAACTTAGCGCTATGGCTCCTGATAATTACATGTATAGCCTTTCGGCTTTGTAAAAGATAAAAAGGTGGGGTTGTCATATTAAAACATTTAAGCCACAACATGACAAAACCAAAAAAGTGGTTTTGCGCCCAGCGAAGACTCACAGGCCCGGATCCAGACCACCACGCACTGGTTGGGCTCTGGTGAACTGGTGGGTCTGGAAGGTGCCAAACTGTGCTAGTCTGTGTATGTGAGGGGGGAGGGAAATAATAAGGGATCAGTTTGATGAAAATTTTTGCCTTGAAATATATGTTGTGACATCTCATTAGAATCGCCTCGCTGAGGAGACTCTAATCAGATGTCACAACATATATTTTGATCTAACCACATGGATAGATTATCTGAAACTGTCATCAGATACTCATTATTATCTGAAGGCCTACGTATTATACATTACACAGAGACCCAGATTGCGGGCTGAAGCCCCAAAGCCCAACCCATGGATCCGGGGCTGAATCAAATCAACCTGGGCATCCACCAAGTCTGATTAGTCTTCGCTGTCCGCATGGAGGTACCTTAGACCCTCAGCTACCCTTTAAGCGCTTAGCAAAGAGTCTGATCAGACTTTTTGGCGGATGCCCAGGCTGATTTGAATCTGCGATGGGCATACAACCGCTTTTTTGGTTTTCTCGTGTCGCGGCTCAATCTTTTTAAGAAATATCAAACAATGCTACGTTTCCAGGCCGAAATTAGGTGCAAGTCGAACTAGAACCTTGACTGATGCAATCTCACTGCACTTGTAAAGCAGAAAGTATGTTTTTGTTGATAATGCTGTCTTCAATAACCTTGCAAATAAGATTATAGAACTGCAGAATTGCCTGACAGAACCACTCAGGCCAGGACAATGATTAAAATGCCATCACTAATGAAAATCTACGGAGAAATGTTACATCCTAGCAGTTGCTTTGTTAAAACTCCCCGTGTTCTCCCGTGACCGAACGACGATAATGAAAACACTGCTTGATCAAGCAATTTATTTAGCTTCTTTTAGATGTTAAGATATAGGAACAAAACATAACATAAACCATGTTTATCATGATTAAATCGGATACATGTACGCAGACAGATTCTCGGTCAATGCTACACTTCCGGTTTCACAATTTTTCAGCAAAATATATGAACCCAGTTGATTTGTAAGATCTGCAGGACTTACGATTCCTGAAGTAACAACTTCGTTAAGCTGACGATGCTTTGAACAACTAGGCATTGGCGTTGATAGAACTTGCGTTTTTCCTTATAAATCTGTTCTACTTAACAGCTTCATAGCAAAATGTCATCTTTTGTCGTCACGTGTCAAAAATTGGTAAACGCGGAGAGCACATACAGGATGCGCAAATGAAGGTGAGATAAACCTGATTTTCTTTCAAACGATTCCGGACTATGCATGCGCACAGCATTGTTGTTGTTGTTGTGTTGTTGCTTTACGTCTACGGTAAACAGCTATGGTCAGTAAACCTAACCACAATATTCCTGGGCAGACGCCAACCTCTTAAACGGCTAGCCAGTACTAAGTGCACACACTTTCGCCAACACAGCGTTGAATAAACAATTAATCAAACTTGATTCAACGTCATTACGTTGAATCAAGGTTGATTCATAGTTGATTCAAGGTTGTGTGCCCTGTGGAATTTTGTTCTGTGAAAAAAAGGGCTCTGCTGTTTGTTACGTTTTTTGCCAATACATTCATGAGTATTCACGTCGACCTCGTGTCTTGTAACAATGCTTTTTGATTCCAAGCACTGATTATTATAATGTTGAGATTCTATTTGATTTTACTTAGCGCTTGAAATTGGCTTGAAATTTTAAATTAATTAGTTTCAATAGGCCCAGGTTCGTAAATTATTCGGGACTATTTAGGTCATGTACTTTGTCTTAAACCAGGCTCATACTTTATCCATCAATGCCTAGCGTCCTATAAATCGGGCACAGACAAACAAACAGTGCAGACGCATAACAGATACCGCAAAACGCGGCGTCTGATGAGGATCTACACTATTTGATTGACAGACACGCTTAACAGACAAATGGGCTCTTCTATTTGGTAGGGATAGATTAGTCCACCGGGCACAAACGGTTTAACATGCAAACACCCTGTCCTCGGAGACGTACAATTTAAGGAATGACAATCGAGTTAACGTCGTGACGTAGTTTGTCGTATGTAAATGAACCATGACACGAGAAAACAAACAATATGGTAGTGCGCAAATCGGAGATTCAGATCAGCCTGTGCATTTGCCCAGTCTGATCAGAGTCTTCCTTTTGCCCTTAAATTGTAGCTAAGGGCCTAAGCTACATCCATGCGGACTGCGCATACCTGATCAGACTGGGCGGGTGCCCAGGCTGATCTGAGTCTGCGCTGGTCGCACAACCACTTGTTGGTTTTCTCGTGTCGCGGCTCAAATGCCTTCTATGTTATAACCTATCCTTTTTACACCGAACTGTTATCCTTTTGAACTGTTTCAAAAATCAGTTTTTTTCCTACAATTCTAAAGGTTTTGTAATTATAGAAATAAGAATAAGCAGGAGAGATCTTTTCATGTCAACATTATATTTGGAATTCAATTCAGAGTATCGTCAAATCAGCTTCTGTGTTTCTTGTGCTGATATTCTCTAAGACTTTTAAGAAGGTTAGAAAGAACATGTAAGCATGCATTAAAACATTTTCCAGCAAAATGACTTCTTTATTTCGTCTGATCTGTAACTTCAAATGCAGGCCGTGTCACGTACTCCATAAAAGCTTTCATTAATCAGATGAAAGAACAAAATCTGACTTTAATTAGTCGTTGAAACTTCATCGTACTCTTAACAAAAGCTGCACGGGAATTAGAGCCCAGATCTGACATTATCTCATGGCGCTTGTGAAGCAACAACATTGTTTATGTTTAATTGCTCTCACTACACTTGCTCTTGTAAATAAAAGGCATCATACATGTAATACAGATGGCAGAATTCCACGTGATACGAGGATGGATAAAGACCAAAGGGACAGCAGCTGTAATAACTATCTCTACGAAATGAAATTTATTAAGATCACTACAAGCTTTGTGATAGTTTTGTTTCGAGATGAAACTTGAATCTAAGTATAATTTTTGTAAGGGCTTTGATGAGTTCGATGCACTGAGTTAGGCAGTCGACAGCACATGTAGGGAAGCCGGTATTACCCCCCGCGTAAAAAGGGGACTAGAGAGGCGCCGTGCTCGAGTGGTTAGGGCGACTCGGTTTTTGTGCAGAAAGTTGCCGGAAGATCTTGAATTCGAACCCGGGCTTGGTCATCCGACGCCTGCAAAACTCTGTCAACTCAGAAGTAGATGTGTACCTGATTCGAATCAGGGAAGGATAAGGCAGCGAAAGGAGAGGGATGGGCTCCGCCTTTCATGTGCTGTGTCTAAGATACAGTGGGCCTCTAGCCCCCTTTGTCCCTACAGCTGCAAGGCTAAGAAAAGGACTATTCTTTGCAATTTATTCGTAAATTTTCTCATCCTCAGCAGCTTAAATCTAATGTCACACTGACGATCGCGGGAAGTCACTAGTGTGAACTGACAACTTTTTTTTTACCCATTTATGCCTAGCCTCCAAATAAAGGGCTTTTTTATGCCTGTGCGTAGATAAACTATCAGGAGACATTTATACTACACTCCTAAGGTAGAAAGGTCAAGGCGTGGTCTGTTGAATTCTTAGAATCAAAGCAAAATGATAAATATACAATATAAGTAAGTGTTCAAAGTACCGACGTCTTAAGTCTGAACTCGAAAAGCATAGAAACATTGTCAAGTACGAAACATATATGTGCAGACACCTATACAGAGTTGCGATCTGTGCTGGCGAGTAAATGAGCTTCAGTTGGAACATCATGGAATCAGAGATGGATTCCACCGGAGGACTTTTTCTTGGCTGTTATAAAACTACAAAGGATCCCGTTCAGAATTCTCCCTTCTCCAACAACAGTATAATTGAGCCGCGACACGACAAGACCAACAAAATGGTATGTGCGCTCAGCGAAGACTCAGATCAGACTGGGCAGATTCCTAGGCTGATCAGCTAGGAACCCGCCCAGTCTGATCAAGCTTGGCTGTGCGCTTAAAAGGTAGCTAAACGTCTAAGCTAGCTCCATGCGCAGGGCGAAGACTCATATCAGGCTTGGACCGTCGGCAACCGAAGACAGAATTCTGAACGCAACCGTCGCCGGATATTTTAGCATACGCATGAGGATGACTTGAATAAAAGCTTATATATTAGTATTGACTGTTAATAGCATTTTTGTTTCATTTAGAAGGAAAGCCAAAAAAAAAATTACCAGATTTTCTTCACAAGAAAGTGAATCCATTTAGCTGACTACTAACTATTATCAGCTTTTAAGAATACAGGAAGTCACCTATAATATTAATAGGACAAGTTTCCTTCAAATTGTTACATTGCATGCAAAGACAAAATATCTGTAATGAACGAATAGGAGAGTTACAGCACACTCCTTAAGGAGAAAAATCAATGACTTGCATGCGTGCGCCATTATAGAATTGAAACAAATCATAAACATACATGAAAATAAACTTTAACTAAAACATTCTGACAGTGGAGATGTGTCAGTCCAGAGGATTCGTTTTTCATATAACTGAGCCGCGAAACGACAAAATGTGCACCCGACGAACACTCAGATCAGACTGGGCATTCACTCGGTCTGATCAAAGACTTTGCTGTTAGCATGAAACAAGCTTAGACCGTTAGCTACCCTTTAAGTGCACAGCAGAGTCTCTGCAGAATAAGACTAGGTGGATATACCCAGGCTGGTCTGAGTTTCAAATAACACAAATGTCACTTTGTTGCAAGGTTTTATCGTGTCGCAGCTACATGAAAGAACAGTTTTATGTGGACATATACATGTACCTGAGATTGATTAAAATCAGGTTTTTTGGATTGTTCAATAGTTAGCAAATATGGGCTTACGTTATAAATGCGGCCTTGCGGACAAAATTTCTCAGTTCGCATTTTCAATTTTATTACCAAGCCCCTCACTTTACGCACTGAATTAAGTTAAATAATAATTTGCTCGTTGCTTTCCATGACATTCAAATTAATAGAAATTCATAGAATAGCAATCACCTGAAAATCTATCGTATGGTCAGTGACTTTAGCAGCTGTTTGCTACAGTTATGAGAAGAGTCTCTATAGTCGAGGAGTTCGAGCCCTTGGCTCGGTATTGAAAGTTGCAGGTTCAAATCTCAACGGCCCAATGAATTTTATACCCACTCAGCAGTAAATAAGTTTTAAACTGCAATCACGGCAAGTTAAAAGCAGCAAAAGGAGATGTCTGTCGTCTTTTATACAATACAATACAATACAATACAATGTTTATTTCTCCAATTAAGGACCCTTTCGGGTAAACAAGCAATCACATAAAAACATTTAGAAGATGATTTGGTGATTAGAAAAAGATTAATAATAATAATAATGTTTCAACAACTTTACACATATAAATATATATACATACATATGAATTCATTATATGTATCTATATACATATATATATGCATACACAAATACATACACAGCTATGTATACCACACGTCCATATAAGCGGGCAAACGGGCATATGAACTAAATGCATACATACAAAGACAATATACGATGTCAGGTAATATGTATCAGAATGTCGGAAGACCGGATTCCCAGCATTGTGAACCTTACATCTTACTATGATTTTACACAATCTCATAAGTCTGGGTATTATAAGAAATTTCTTCTTTTAGAAAAACAGGTATCTACATACTGTGCAAAAACCCTTAAAATATTATTATCTTCCTGTATTAATAACCATATCGCTTTATCATTTAGGCTTAAATTACGAAAACCTTCATTGTTTAAAATTACATTCTTGGACAAATTTTCTCTTTCTTTTTCAAATAATTTACATTTCAATATAAAATGGAATTCATCCTCGATTTCATTTAAATTACATTTTGTACATATTCTATCGGATCTCATCAATTTATGCTTGACATAACGTCCAGATTCTATTCGTAAATCATGTGCGCTTATTCTTAATCGACACATAGATTTTCGCAAATTAAAACTTTCTAGCGATAAGTACTTTTCCATTGTAAAATTTTGTTTAATGCTGAAGTAAGTTTCTAGTTTACCAGAGGTGATTGATTTATTCCTTTCGTTATTCCAATATAGTTTAAACTGTTTGACTAGTCTTGTACTTACCATACGTACTAGCTGGTTTTCTGTATAATAACCACATCGATCTATATCGATACCCAAAGTTTTAAATACAAATACGACAGAACTGTACCATGTCTGTACATTACAATTATGTAGAGTTTTAGTGAGTTTGAACGCTTCCCGTAATAATCCGTCATCACAATTTTGTAGTCTATATAGGTATTTAATCATCGATATAATAATAGAAAAATACATAGGAGTAAAAAGTATGCAAAGACCAGGAACTGAAACAATCAAAATCCAAATCCAGCCCTCAAACCATAGTTGGAAACAACTAAGAAACCGACCTGTTTCAGACATGTATATGTTACTAGAAAAGAGCCCGCGCAAGCGCGGAAATATTTTATGATGGTCAAGTTTATATAAAAAAGCGAGTTTTAATTTTTCAATGTAAATGGCCTTAGACCCAGGTGACGATATGACCTTTACCATGAATACTCACTAAAGCTTCATTTACCTAATTAGTTTTCTGCATCTACAAACTTTCAGGTAGCAGACTGCATTGTTTCTAAAAAAATCAACTTTTTTCACTTTTTCCTATAGAAAAACCTAAGTGACTCAAAAGTTGACCTTGCCGTAAAACAGATCAAGGTCATCCCAGGGTCATCATTTATATAAATTTTGTTGAGCTTTTGAGTCCTTGATGCGACATGCTAAGTTTCAAGATCATAGGGTTTGTGGTTCTGAGGGAGAATTGGTTGATTTGATGCTTAACGTCCACGGTAAACAGCTAAGGTCATGTCGGGACGGTGTTACGCAGAAGGTTTTACACTCGGTCGACACGGGTGTAGAGCCTTATGCGTCGCCAGGACGGCGGAGGGTGACTTCCGGTTAAAGGGTTATCTACCAGTGTATTACACTAACAAGGAAACTCTAACAACGTTAGAATTTTTTTAAGTTTATATATAATGTAAATTTTATATACAACAATACAATTTACAACTGTCACAATTACAATAATATACAACAAATATCAGTTCATGTCGCTGGCCCAAGTAAGGTGTTTGTTTCAAATATGTAATCGATTTGCGTACAATACGCAAACAGATTACCGTCTGACGTCAACACCGTACTCGGCTCAGCGCCATGAACTAAAGGAAAACACAAAGAACAAAAAAACGTTAGTTTGAGCTCATAGAAAAAAACAAGGCCTTATGTTGGTAGACTTCAATTCGTCGTTCCCTGGATCATGTCATGGGCCAGTCCATATATCATGAGGAACACCAACTCTTATTAACACGTGCACGATTATATACTGGTCGCTCCCTGGATCGTACCAGGGACCAGTCTATATATATTGAAACACCTTAGTGGACGAACACTGTCCCACACTTGATGTGACCTTCAGATCTTATCACAGAATCTGGCAAAACTGTGCTAACCACTTCCGCCTACATTTTGTGCTTCCCGCCTCTGCTTAGGAACCATGCACAAACGGCGTTGTAACTGCCTCTACCCGGGTTGGTATTAACCTGGAGACGTTTATCGAATCTCCAGGTGAGACGTGGCTCTAAGCCCTAACAGCTGACTGCCGGACTTGATGTGCCTAAAAAGAACGAACTTACACTTAATACATTGTAATTACATAATAACAATACGTAAGACTTGGGCCTGTCTTGGAAATACCATACAACGCCCTCGGCGAATGCCGAGCATAACGTGCACACGCCAGCCGTGTCACTAGACACAACTCGCGCTCACGATGTAAAGCCAAAATTGTGCTTACTACTTCCGCCAATGAAGAAACGTAGATCCTACCACGCATGTGCGTCGAAGGATCTGACGCCAAACATTGTCGAGAAGTATACTGACGTCAACAGGTATTACCATGACATATCCCACATAAAACATGAGTAATCTAGACAATAACCTATCTACATTAAATTGATTTACCAAAAATTTAACTCTCATATGTATTAATTCATTCCTTTAAACTAAGCGTAATACCATTTGCCATAGAATATAATAGCTGAATAAGCGTTTCTCACACATTTGGGATCATAACGTTTGATCTGACATCATGACATCAATGATGTTATACCATATGACGCCGTCTAATGAAGGCAAATCAAACGCATGATGACCAAATGTAACCATTATAATGTATGGAAAAAACCCTTAATGCGGTGCATGCTATGACGTCACTTGACGTCGCGAGTATGTAAATTAGTTCCATTACAAATCAATCTACTTCTATAGGCCACGTATACGTGAAACTAATATAAAAAGTGCTGACGTCGCAATAACATGAATGCAACTGACGTCACATGAATAACATGAATGCAACTGACGTCACTGGACGTCAAATAGACGCACACCATTGCAACGAACATCAGTGATATAAACTATTTCCGAAATTTACAAAACTTCCTAATATACAAATATTATGCGCAGCATGCTTACTAACAAAATCGGTCGACACATGCGCAGCCTGATCACTGCCAAGAAAATCAAATCAGTCGACACATATAATCATACCATATCAATCAGAAGTCACATTTTTCATTCTTAGCCAAACTATTCTAAATAAATATAATAAAATCTTACCCTTCTAGGTCTTAACACAGAATCTGGGCACACAACAATATAACATCCATCAAGAATTAAACAGCCACGTCTAACTTTTCATTAAAAGATAGGCGTATAAATACTATGCGTCTCACATTAAAATCATGCAACACGCTTTCCACAATCAAAAGACTCGTGCAGGTATTCACCTTAAAATCATGCAATACGCTGTCCACGAGAGGTATTCACAAACAACCCATGCATAACGTAGCCACAATTTCCGTAAATGTTTTATTACCACAGTTGCCCTAAAAACTGTAGCCTTACTGATTGAAAGGATTAAAATAATCTCGACGACATAGTGGACGATTAGATCCATTTCGTAACATAGGTTTCCCCTTAGGGAGAAAAAAACATAACAATGTTTCTTTTCTGAAATAGTACGAAATGCGATCGAATCGTAGGCTATGTCAAAACTGGAAAACTAGCTATATACACAACAACGGTGCGATGCATAACGTGGCCAAACTATCTACTAAGGTAGTCCGCCCCCAAATTATCTTGGCAACAGATTTACCTAATCCCAAAGTCAATCAATTCTCTGTGTCGTACCTGTCGTGCCTCAAATGGAATGGGGAAGTATGGGTAAGTCTGGTCGAACACTAGGTGGAAATCGCCACCTTTAAGTGTATCAGACGTAAACTTAACGTTGTCTTTGACATTACACCTACTTCGCACGACAGATCCCACAGGATCCGTTGCCTCTGCCTCTAATCTACTATCGCCACCGTGTTCTTCCATATTCGATTTCTGAGTCGTCGTTACGTCGTCGGGCTTTACGTTTTCACGTATGAAGTCATATTGGGATACGTCCTCTGACGTACAAATGTTAACTCTTTGGACATTCGGATCACTGTGATCCTCTGATCTAACATTGTCACGTGCATTAACAACTGCAGACGACACGTTCTTTTGACGTTGAACGTACTGCTTAATCATGTTAGCAGGATAAGTATTCACGACGCCCTTGACGTTAATCTTGTAGTTCATTGCATTGACTACTTCGACAACTTCATATGGCCCGTTCCATTGAAGTAACAATTTATTGCACTCATTCGGGAGTAGCAAAAGTACTTTGTCTCCGACGTCAAATTTACGCGACCTCGCGCGTTTATCATAATAAGCATTCTGCTTTACGTCCATTTTTCGGACAATATCCTGTGCTAACTTACACGTTCTCTCTAAACGTTCTTTTAGATCAATAACGTACTGATACGTCAATAACGCACGTTGGTCAGTTTCCTCTACAGACCACAATTCCTTTAATATTTGCATAGGACCCCTAACATTACGCCCATACAACAGTTCAAACGGGGAAAAACCTAATGACTCTTGTGGAACTTCCCTTACTGCGAATAATAGTGCTGGGAGATACCTGTCCCAGTCATTCGGACGTTCTACGCACATTTCGCGTAATATCTGTTTCAATGTATCATGGAATTTCTCCACGGGTCCTTTACCAGTAGATTGATAAGGAATAGTTGTCAGATCTTGAAGCGACAACAACCTACTAACCTCTCTCATGACGTCAATCGTGATCTTACTATCATGCTCGATTAGCATTTCACTCGGTATTCCTAATCTACTGAACATTTCAACTAACGCTTCGGCTACGCGTCCCGTTTCAATGCCGGGTAACGCTACCGCCTCGGGATATCTCGTCGCATAGTCTATCATTGTTAAAATATAGCGGAATTTCCTGTCAGAACGAGGTTCTATCGGTCCAACTATATCAACAGCGACTCGTTTAAATGGTGTGTCAATCTGTGGCAACTTTCCTAAAGGAACCTTAGTGACACGACCTTTTTGAATAGTCCTTTGACATATGTCACAAGATTTACAAAACCTTGCCACATCACCACAAACTCCAGGCCAAAAGAACTCAGTTACCACTCTATCCATAGTTTTCTTTATGCCCAAATGACCTGACATCAAGGTTTCGTGCGCCAATCTTAACACCTTTTCACGAAAACCTTCAGGGATAATAAGTTGCAAAGTGACCTTGTTTCCCTTAGTAAACTGCCTATACAATAAATCTTTCTTTCGGATAAACTTAGTTTCACCTCGGTTCAATCCACGACTAATAGTCACATTCCCAGATTCCACTCTTTGCCTCATGCCATTCAATTTAGGGTCAACAACTTGGGCCTGCTTCAATGCCTCCTTATCACTAGCAATAATTTGATCAGGAACTTTAAGTTTCCTATAGACCTCTTCACCTTGCTTAGCTTGTGACCTAGTCACTGCCGCCATTGCAAAATGGGACATATCGGGAAGTTTTGACCCGTCAATATTTCCAATAACCAGGTCATACAATGTATCTTCCATGCACAATGCCTCAGTTTTTCCTGTGAAAAATGGACAATCTATGTCAACCATTGCTAAGGGATACCTTTGGGTAGATTCATCAATCAAAGTTACATCAGATTCTCTACCAAGTAACTGATCATTAGAAACCAAGTTTCTACGAACGACACACCCAGTACAACCTGTGTCCCTTAAAACTACAACAGTCTTACCATTAACCGTACCCTGCGCTGTTGGTAATCGCAACCTTAAAAAGTAACAGACACCTTCCCTATCCACGTTATCATTGATTAGTGGACTTTCTTCCTTACTCTTATAGAGAGCTTCAATTTCATGAGACCTATTCATTGTAGTTTTACAAAAGCTCATTTGATGTCCGCCACCCCGACCACGTCCGCGGGAATAACCCCGACCACGGCCACGATCTGAATTACTACCCTTCGTCTGTACAGTATCGCTCTTACTCTGTGATCTTTGTGTCTCATCTTTCGGTGCATAACTACTCCCCTTACTTCCGCTATACCCGCTTGCACTTGCACCTACCTCCGCACTATATGCTTGCTTCCTATCGGGATTCTTAAAACATTTATATGTTAAATGTCCCTTACCACAAATACTACATTTTATCTCTGGCTTCGCACTCGGCTTATTATCAGATCTACTCTGAGTTACGCCCTTAATATCACGCTGCCCCTTATTAACACAAGCGTAGACACCGCCACGTGCTTCTGCAAATAAATCTGCTTCCCTAGCCATCTCACCTAGATTCGTGAATGTTTTCGGTTTCAAATGAACATACAGTTCTTTACTACAAGATTCTAAAAACTGATCTCTAGCGAAAAAATCGCAAACAGATTCATAAGACTGGTCTACCTTCGCCATTTTCAACCATTTATTAAGATACGACCTAAGTCTACTACTAAACTGAATAAACGTTTCGGACTTTTCAGGCCTATCATAGCGAAATTTCTTCCTAAATCCGCGTTCAGTCATATCAAAATTCTTTAACAACGCATCTTTCAACTTGTCATAATCTGCTGCATCATCTACAGACAATCTATCATAGACATCAAGCGCGCGACCTTTAAGTAATGCGCTTAAATATGCAGCCCAAACGTTTTTATCCCATTTATTCGCCGTCGCGTATTTCTCAAACCTTGATAAGTAACTATCCATTTTGTCCTTACTTTCATCAAAATACGGTAATTTGGGATCTCGCGCATGCGCTAACTTTTCAGCCTTCTGTTTTTCTAATTCAACTCTAAACGTTACCTTCTGCAACTCTATCTGATTCTTTAACTCGCGTTGCTGCAATTCAAAACTATACTTCAACTTTTCTAACTCAACTTCGCTCGACAACTTTGCTTCCTTATCGCTTTCGACTTGATACAACCTAGCTTCCCTATCTTTCTCGGCTTGCCGCTCTATACTTGCAATCCGCGCCATCTCGATTTCCCTATCCGCCGCAATCTTAGCTTCTTCCGTCGCGATCCTAGCCAATTCAATTTCCCTATCTTTTTCGGCCTGCGCGATCCTAGCTAATTCAATTTCCCTATCTTTTTCGGCCTGCGCAATTTTTTCTTTCTCCGCCGCGATCTTCTCTTTTTCCGCCGCGATCTTCTCTTTATCAAGTTCCCTTACCGCGTGCCTTTCTGCCCTCTCAGTCTCTTGCTGTTGCTTTACAAATTCCTGCAATGCCTGCCCTTCATAACCTAACTCCCTTCCCGTCTTAACTAACTGATCCATGCCGCTTAACGTAAAGCTCACGTTAACCTAACTGAAACCGACGTTCACTTATAGTCACACACGTTAACTAAAACGTTAACAATAATAATAACAAACTAATCCAACTAAAACGTTGATTAATTAGTATACACGCGATCTAGACGTAGCTATTAAAGTTACGTCGATAACAGACCGGAAATGACGTCATAAACTGACGTTGACTTTGCCGAGAATTACTTTTCACTATTAGATGACGTAATTAGATGACGTAAATAACCCACATACAATTACGCCCAACTTGATCTAGCGTATCGGATATACAAACGTAACGTATGTAACGCAACGTATTAACACTGACACGACAACTGTACGTCCTACATTACAAAACCATATTAGATACCAACGGTAAATCAAACTTAAGATTCCGCTATTAGGTTTAATTCATTGTAACGATATTATATAACGTTACGAGTGACCTACGTTACTAAATCAGGACATAAAATGGACCTCAGTAACGGTTACGACACAACGTACAAAACGTTTAGGATAATAAACTTACAGATTGTCATGCAACAGCAGTGCCAAGGTACTCAACCGGACCTTAAAACTAAATATGTATCATCCGTGCCAAGACAATTCAGGTCTATATACCTCAGTTTCCCCACTCAGATATGCAACCTGTTACATTTTATCACAAATTAATGCATGGGCTATCGCACTTCATCACGCAGGGAATAAGGATAGTTGACCTTAATTGAGTGTAGGTTACATTTACAAAGAATTTAGTGGCAAAATTGCTCCCCTAAAATTCACAGCCTTACGTCACCTTAGAAAAGAACAATCAGAAAGTCAATAATAATAATAAAAAAATGTCTGACAAAATTGTGCCTAGATTCTGTATATATTGTCAATGTGTTACACTGGCAGATATTAACCGGAAATCAAATCCCGTTACTTCATGACACCATGTTACGCAGAAGGTTTTACACTCGGTCGACACGGGTGTAGAGCCTTATGCGTCGCCAGGACGGCGGAGGGTGACTTCCGGTTAAAGGGTTATCTACCAGTGTATTACACTAACAAGGAAACTCTAACAACGTTAGAATTTTTTTAAGTTTATATATAATGTAAATTTTATATACAACAATACAATTTACAACTGTCACAATTACAATAATATACAACAAATATCAGTTCATGTCGCTGGCCCAAGTAAGGTGTTTGTTTCAAATATGTAATCGATTTGCGTACAATACGCAAACAGATTACCGTCTGACGTCAACACCGTACTCGGCTCAGCGCCATGAACTAAAGGAAAACACAAAGAACAAAAAAACGTTAGTTTGAGCTCATAGAAAAAAACAAGGCCTTATGTTGGTAGACTTCAATTCGTCGTTCCCTGGATCATGTCATGGGCCAGTCCATATATCATGAGGAACACCAACTCTTATTAACACGTGCACGATTATATACTGGTCGCTCCCTGGATCGTACCAGGGACCAGTCTATATATATTAAAACACCTTAGTGAACGAACACTGTCCCACACTTGATGTGACCTTCAGATCTTATCACAGAATCTGGCAAAACTGTGCTAACCACTTCCGCCTACATTTTGTGCTTCCCGCCTCTGCTTAGGAACCATGCACAAACGGCGTTGTAACTGCCTCTACCCGGGTTGGTATTAACCTGGAGACGTTTATCGAATCTCCAGGTGAGACGTGGCTCTAAGCCCTAACAGCTGACTGCCGGACTTGATGTGCCTAAAAAGAACGAACTTACACTTAATACATTGTAATTACATAATAACAATACGTAAGACTTGGGCCTGTCTTGGAAATACCATACAACGCCCTCGGCGAATGCCGAGCATAACGTGCACACGCCAGCCGTGTCACTAGACACAACTCGCGCTCACGATGTAAAGCCAAAATTGTGCTTACTACTTCCGCCAATGAAGAAACGTAGATCCTACCACGCATGTGCGTCGAAGGATCTGACGCCAAACATTGTCGAGAAGTATACTGACGTCAACAGGTATTACCATGACATATCCCACATAAAACATGAGTAATCTAGACAATAACCTATCTACATTAAATTGATTTACCAAAAATTTAACTCTCATATGTATTAATTCATTCCTTTAAACTAAGCGTAATACCATTTGCCATAGAATATAATAGCTGAATAAGCGTTTCTCACACATTTGGGATCATAACGTTTGATCTGACATCATGACATCAATGATGTTATACCATATGACGCCGTCTAATGAAGGCAAATCAAACGCATGATGACCAAATGTAACCATTATAATGTATGGAAAAAACCCTTAATGCGGTGCATGCTATGACGTCACTTGACGTCGCGAGTATGTAAATTAGTTCCATTACAAATCAATCTACTTCTATAGGCCACGTATACGTGAAACTAATATAAAAAGTGCTGACGTCGCAATAACATGAATGCAACTGACGTCACATGAATAACATGAATGCAACTGACGTCACTGGACGTCAAATAGACGCACACCATTGCAACCAACATCAGTGATATAAACTATTTCCGAAATTTACAAAACTTCCTAATATACAAATATTATGCGCAGCATGCTTACTAACAAAATCGGTCGACACATGCGCAGCCTGATCACTGCCAAGAAAATCAAATCAGTCGACACATATAATCATACCATATCAATCAGAAGTCACATTTTTCATTCTTAGCCAAACTATTCTAAATAAATATAATAAAATCTTACCCTTCTAGGTCTTAACACAGAATCTGGGCACACAACAATATAACATCCATCAAGAATTAAACAGCCACGTCTAACTTTTCATTAAAAGATAGGCGTATAAATACTATGCGTCTCACATTAAAATCATGCAACACGCTTTCCACAATCAAAAGACTCGTGCAGGTATTCACCTTAAAATCATGCAATACGCTGTCCACGAGAGGTATTCACAAACAACCCATGCATAACGTAGCCACAATTTCCGTAAATGTTTTATTACCACAGTTGCCCTAAAAACTGTAGCCTTACTGATTGAAAGGATTAAAATAATCTCGACGACATAGTGGACGATTAGATCCATTTCGTAACATACGGTCAGTTAACTTAACCACACTATTCCTGGGCAGGCTTAGACCTCCTAAGCGGTTAACCAGTACTAAGTGCACATACTTTCGCCAGTAACTGACAACTGCCCTTCTTGAATCAGCGGAAGGAGAAACGAAAGTATGTGGCCAGACCGGGTTTCGAACCCAGGACCTCTGACTTATGAGTCAGGTGCCCTACCGATTGCGCTACGCGGCCCGGCGAGGTTCTGGAGGAGAAGATTTTTGAAATATTTTACCATAATAAATGTTTGCCATCTTGGTTATGAGACCTGTCCTGGGTATTTTTTTCTGGAACAAGAGGCCCAAATGGGCTTGATATCGCTCACCTGGCTTTTGTACAACGGGCCCATTCTGATACAAAATTGGTCCAATTCCAGAGATTTTCTCAATTTCCCATTTTGCTACTTTTAGTAACAGAGGCCAACTTGTTTGGTCTTTATATATTTACTTTTGAAACACCTAAATGCAAGAATCATTTTGCCACAAATTTCATCAAAATCCATTCAGGGGTTACTGAGATATTGTCAGTTTCATGTTTTGTGCTATTTTTAGTAGCGGCAGATGGCGGCCGTCTTAGAATGCCAAAATGCAAAAATTGAAAAGCTTTCATGCAAGGACCATTTCGACACAAAATTGGTCCAGTTCCATTGTAATTTTCTAATTTTCATATTTTGCTATTCTAAGTAACAGAGGCCAACTTGACGGGTCAATATTTGTTAATTTGTGAAACACGTTAAAGCAAGAATCATTTTGCCACCAATTTCATCTCAATCGCTTCAGCGGTTAATGAGATGTTGTCATTTTCATGTTTTGTGCTATTTTTAGTAACGGCAGATGGCGGCCATCTTGGAATGCCAAAATGCAGAAAATCGAAAACGCTTAATGGAAGGACCATTCTGACAGAAAAATTAGTCCTATTCCACTGAGATTTTCTTATTTTCACATTTTTCTATTTTTAGTAGCAAAGGCCGTTATGACTTGTCAATATAGTTACTTTTGAAACATCTCAATGCAAAAATCATTTTGTTGACACAAATTTCGTCAAAATCTATTCAGCGGTTACCGAGATATTGTCATTTTCATGTTTTGTGCTATTGTTAGTAACGGGTGATGGTGGCCATCTTGGAATGCCAAATTGCAATTAATCGAAATGGCTTCATGTAAGGAACATTCTGACACAAAATTGGTCAAATTCCATTCAAGGGTCTGGAGTAATTGTCATTTTATGTTTGTGCTATTTTTAGTAACGGGAGATGTCGGCCATCTTGGAATGCCAAATTGCAATTAATCGAAACGGCTCCATGCAAGGAACATTCTGAAACAAAATTGGTCGAATTCCATTCAAGGGTTCTTGAGTAATTGTCATTTTTATGATTGTGCTATTTTTTGTAACGGCAGATGTCGGCCATCTTGGAAAGCCAAATTGCAATTAATCGAAACGGCTTCATGCCAGAAACATTCTGACACAAGATTGGTCGAATTCCATTCAAGGGTTCTTGAGTACATGTAATTGTCATCTTTATGTTTGTGCTATTTTTAGTAATGGCCATGGTGGCCATCTTGGATAGTCAACTGGCACAAAATTGAAATAGTTCCTTTCAAGGAGCATGTCTGACCAAATCTGACCACAATTGATTGCATTTTCTTGAGATACTGACATTTGAGCAAAATCGGTCTTGTAAACGCTAAGTAGGTCACTGTGACCTAATTTCGCTATAGATTTTTTTTCATTTTTACAATTTTTAATCCCAAGGTCCGATTAATGTTCCACCCAAACTTTCAACCAAATATACCCAATGGTTCTGGAGAAGAAAATGATTTTGTTGTTTTTGCTATTTTTAGTAACGGCAGTCATCTTGGATACTTGGCCCGATCTAATTTTACAATTTTGAAACCCTGCAGTCTGGTCATGCTCCATGTGAAATTTGAGACTCATGGATGCAGTGGTTTTAGAGAAGAAGTTGTTTGAAGTCGTTTGAATAATTAAAATCTAAAAAAAAAATCTAAAAAAGTTCCTTCAAGAGCAGAGAATACATACAGAAGTAGTAACATGGGCCAGACTACGTAGTTTCGGCTAATAAAGCCTCGTCAGTGACCCTGACAATATCTGGTGACGAAACCAGAAAAAAAAAAAAAAAAACATACTGTACATGTAATAAGTCGTTTTTTGAAATTGGCATTTGAGCAAAATTACACTCGTAAACAGAAAGTAGGTCACTGTGACAAAACTCCTCTACAGATTTTTTTTCATTTTTACAATTTTGAATACCAAGGTTTCACTGATGTTCCATGCCAAAATTCAGACAAATATACCCAGTGGTTCTGGAGAAGAAGTTTATTTTGTTGTTTTTGCTATTTTTAGTAACGGCGGCCATCTTGGATTTTCAACCTGACCCAATTTTACAATTCTGAGACCCTGGAGTCAGGTCATGCTCCATGTGAAATTTGAGAACCATGGGACCAGTAGTTTTACAGAAGAAGATGTTTGAATATTTGTTTTTAGTTGTTGACGGACACATTTCGGGACGACGCACGACGCACGCCGGACGCATTGGTATGACAATAGCTCACTATGGCCCTTCGGGCCAGGTGAGCTAAAAATTGGTTCCTGGAACGTTTTTGGGGAAAATATTCAAGCCCTCTGAAGACTAAAGGCTTAGTGAGCTCCGTTGAATCATTGAAATTGATTTGTCTGCTTCGCTGGAAAAAATGCCCTTTCTTACCTGGCGCATTTGTGTTAACCTTAGACATTTTTAATTTTTGTCTTTTCGAAAGTTCGGTTCAGTTTGAATTCTCCTAACGACGTTCCCCAAGTGGCTCAGCGGTACGTAACCATAGCCGCACACACTTGGCGCCGTGTGTCCGTCCAACTTTTCGAAAGACCATGTGCGTTGAGCTTTATTCTTCAATGGGCGAGTTCGATTGGCTACTCGTATTGACTATCGTTCTGGAAGAAAATGGGTCGTTTCGAGCCAGGGCCGTCGGGACTATGACCATTTAGTTCTTCACCCGTTTAGACATATGAGCAAAAATACAAAAATAAATCGTTATTTATGGGGAATGACGTACGTTCATGGGTCGGATTTTTGCATTAGAACCACGGAGCTAATTTTGGACTTGCTAAGCAGCGCGCCGATATAACGACGCAGAACCGAAACGACCGGGATTAATTTAAAACGTGTATTCGAGTACACGATAATTTCACTGGAACGCACCCATTGTTGACAAAAAAAAATCGACCAATAGTCGAAGTTTCTAGAAAAAATACTTGGGAGAATTTAAAATGAAAGACGAATTTAATTCCCAAATTCTTCAAATCAACATGAAACTAAAACACACGCTAACCGAAATTATCAATGATAGCAATATGCGAAAGAACCAGTATAGAAATTACGCTTGAAAATGCCACCAATTTTGCAGTCTATGCGTTACTTCGTTTATTTAGTATTATAGATACCCAAGAAATGGTGAACCTCTAAGATCTGTCCTATTAAACGGAAAATTTGAAGTTTTAGTTGCCGTTAAAAATTTTAACCAGTCTAATGTTGTATTTGATTTAGATAATTGAGCCGCGACACAAAAATACCAACAAAGTGGCATGTGCGCCCAGCGAAGACTCAGACCAGCCTGGGCATCCGAGTCTTCGCTGTCGGCATGGAACTAGCTTAGACCCTAAAATACTCCTTAAGCGCACAGCGAAGACTCTGATAAGACTGGGCGGATGTTCAGGCTGATCTGAGACTTCGCTGGGCGCACATGCCACTTTGTCGGGTTTGTCGTTGTCGCGGCTCATATATTTTGTGTGCATAATAACTTGCCTATAGTGAGATGACATTGTGAAACATTGCGGCTAATGAATCGAAATCTAAACACGAAAAATCTGTCTCTTAACTGTTACAGAAAGTTACGTCCTTTCTGTTCTAGTGTAAACCATAACCTTGCAAGATCGTTGGTAGTCCTAGTAGTGCGGGAAAAGCTCATGCTTGTCCATGTTTTAGCTCACATGAGCCGAAAGCTCACAGAGAACTTATAGTATAGACAGGCATCTGTCGTCCGTCCGTTGTCCGTCTGTATTTTAACATTATACTGTCTTTCCATCTCTTCATCTGTCTACCTCTTCTTTTTTTTTTTTTTTTTTTTTTTTGGGGGGGGGGGGTTTTACTGTGACCTGTAGAATTGCCTTTGCGGAGCCAGAAGACATTAAGATGTGACCAAACCGCTTAATAGTTTGTTACTTGGTCAGGAGTTTATCGGATTTCCTCAATGGAGGCTTGAATCTTTCATTAGTTTCATGGTCGTGTACAAAATATTTTGTAACTTTCGGCGCATTTTAGCTCAAAGGTCTGCGTTTTGTCACTAACGCTGCAGTCAAAGTTCGGTTTTCAAAGACATAAGGAAAGATGTATATGGCATTAAAGCACATCCGCTTCACCTTTGGTTTACTTTAATAATATTTTCGTTCTGCTAACTGTACCGAGCCTTAAAAAAGAAATACCCATGTAATATGTAACTGAGGACTTTGATCCAAGAATCATGCTTTTAGTTTGTTTGTTTTTTAATATTTGTTTCACTTTCAGCAGTGGCTTTATGCAATCCCTGACAAAAATCAGGTTTCAAGCCACTAACAGAGACAACTCTCCAAGGTACTTACAATATGTCACCGTTCCCAGCGTGTGTCCCTTTACCTTTAAGTTGATTTCCTTTTGGATGCCATTGGCAATGTTTGTTATCAGTTTGGACCTCTCAGCATTTATGTGCAGGTTTTGTCGAGACTTTCCGCTAAGGGTTTAGTTCCTGCTCTTCCTCAGCAAGAGTGTCAATGTCACTGGTAAACTGTAGTTTGGTAGTAGTACTATAGAGTATGATAACCTTTTGACCAGGCTTATCCAAAACAGCAGACATGATCCTTTCGGCAATCTGCAGAGGATGGGCGAAAAGAGTCATACATGCCTAACTCTAACTATTTTTCTGAGTAGGTCTCCTTTGCTGTCGTTTATTATGGCATTGTCCGTCACAGTGGCAAGTTTGGATAAACTCATACTGAACAAATATCCTATATTCTCCTTTGCTTTGTTTATAAAAATCTGCGTATATTAACTAGTTGTGCTCAAGATAAGTGAGCCTCTACCCCCACTGCCCTTATGGCTAGTAGGCTACGAAAAACCACCACCTATACTTTTTTATGTTCTTAAAAATATACAAGCACCCTGGTGCTGATTCTGCTACAGAAAATGATTTCCCTCCAAGCCCCATAACCCGAAAAAAACCTTCCCTCGAACCACATAAGAAAAGAAAAAAGGAAATACATGCATATTGCAAAGCATGAATCCAGTATATTAAAGGTTGTCGTGTTTGTCAATCTTTTTTACAAAGAGAAACAGCCTCTTTGAGGTCCTGCTGGCTTCCATGCGGACCCAACCTTTCCAAAATGAGGTCAACTCATATCGGAATTTGAAATAGTTCCTTCCTCGTAGAAGAGAAATGTCTTCCTTTAAGAGTTGTTTCCTACTGAGAACGAAGGCAAGATTGACTATAGCACAGATGCTTCCATTGAAATTGTACCTAAACAACTCTGTTGCCGACCTTTGCAGTACGTTTTCCTGGTTAAGGAGATAGTATAATCAATTATGAGCCGCGACAAGACAAAACCAACAATAAAGCGGCATTTGCGCTCAGCGAAGACTCAGATCAGCCTGGGCATCCGCCCAGTCGGATCAGAGTCTTTGCTGTGCACTTAAAGGGTAGCTAAGTGTCTAAGGTAGCTCCATGCTGACATCGAAGACTCTGATCAGACTGGGCAGATGCCCAGGCTGATCTGAGTCCTCGCTAGGCGCACATGCTACTTTGTTGGTTTTGTCGTGTCGCGGCTCAATTATGTTTCATACAATTTCTATAGCATTTTAAAATTCCTTTATATGACCCGCAATGATTGAGACAATGCGAACTGATCAGGTGAGAGTGGTAGATCGTGGTTTGAAGGAAAATCAGAAAATTTACTGTTAGATACAGACATTTAGTTTAGGTCAGAAGTACCAAGTCATCTTTCTTTTCGATTCTTCTTACTTTTATTTACTGTTAATAATTTTGACAGATTATGGTCCTTTTATGGACACTTGCACTTGGCTTATATAATACGTTCTTGCATAGTATGACGTCATTGTATTTCTAAATAGTTAGAGTAGGCGAGTATATTTTACTTTTACAAATCATGATCTTTTTTTCCTATGAGCGATCAGTGATCGTCGTAGGATTCTGGGAGTTGGGACGCTCCGTACTCTTAATTACCATAATTTTGTCCTGAAATTGGGCAGTCTGTTTGGTGTGTTCAAGGGAAGCAGACGAAATGGCCAGCAATGTCATGGGCAGCTGGGTAGCCTAGATTTGTGCTGCTTGTTCAAATTTAAATGTCCAGACGCCTAGAATTTGTTTTGTAGAACTTGTATGGTACATCTTCCTCATGGAGGAGTATCCACTGTAGAGTTCAATGCTATTGGTATTGTCGTGCAATTTTCCTCAAAATGTTTTTATGTTCATAAGTGTTTACTTGTTTGTGACTCGTACACAGGTTGGGGTTTTTGATCAAAATAAAAAAAAAGACTCTCAAACTCTAAATGTCTGAAAAGCCTCTTTTGATTTAATTTTCTTAGTTCCAACAACATTGTGTACATGTAAAGCCTACAAAATTGCAGTGTTTCTTCACCGTGTTACTGCTTTGAAAATTTGAATAGAACAACAAATAACTGGACGCCGGAGATTCAGTTGCACCCTTGACATATCATAGTTCCTCTCTTTGCAAGTCATTGACTCCTTTTTATTGACTTTGCGTAAAAATAATTGGATACTATCCCTTTACCGATATAATAAGTGCAATAAAATATTTAACTAGGCTCAATTTCAATATAAGCCGCGACACGACAAAACCAACAAAGTGACATGTGCGCAAAGCGAAGACTCGGATCAACTTGGGGATCCGCCCAGTCTGAACAGAGTCTTTGCTTTGCGCTTAGAGGGTAGCCAAAGGTTTAAGGTAGTACCATGACAACGAAGACTCTGATGAGACTGGATGGATACCCATGCTGATCTGAGTCTTCGCTGGGCGCACATCCCATTTTTTGTCATGTCGCGGCTCAATTATGTTCTTCATTATTATTCAAATTAGGTCTTAGGGCAGAATTATGTTAGAACGTTATGGACACGACAATTTCATAGGACTTATCATCAGCGAAGACGCCTGCATCGATGTTCAGAAAATTAAATATAAGCCCTGTGCATTAGACACGCCAGTTCTACGCGACGCCCGTTCGGAGTAACGAGCGGTATGGCATGAGCGTATGAAAACCACCACGTTGACAGACAGACAGACGTATGCACAAACAGACAAAGGCTAACCTGTGTGTAAAGGACCATATACAGTTAACTATTTTGTTATCTCAAACACTGATATCTCAAAGTACCCTCTTATATTAAAGAAGAAAATTTGACACAGTTTATACTTTTTTTTACGTTTCAACTCCTGTTAACTCAAGTTACTGATATCTCATTATAAATTTTTGGGGCCAGAAAATTTCCTTTTAGATATCAGTAGTTTGAGATAAACTTCAACTCTGAGATATCGGGAATTGACTATAAAAAACTGGGACCAGACATCATACCTTGAGATATCAGTAAATGAGATTTATTTCGACTCTGAGATATTGAGATTTGACTATTTAAAACTGCGACTAGAACATTTATTTGGAGACATGTACATCAGCAGTTTGAGATGAACTTCCACTTTGAGATTTCGAGAGGGTTATCATATGAGGCGGTACATGTAATTAATTTGCGTATATATGGCTAAGAGATTTCATTTCCACGTCAGCCGCAATCCGTGTCCGTATCAGTGTCCTCCTCCGCGTCAATTGGTCGGTCGGTGATAGGATATGGCAGGAAACTATAGTGTTTATACGTATCTGTATCTGTTTACAAATACAAAAATGCCCAAGGCACGGAAACTCAGCATCCCAACAAATACTTTATTTTGATAATAAATTAGCATATCTGTGTTTGTATTATAATCATATGTCCGAATGAAGTTGTTGACACAATGGCAACCGAGGCCGAAAATGATTGACACCGGAATATTGAATAAGTACGTATGTCACTCAGGGCAAGAAAAGTCAGTGATATCATATCGAGTCAAATCTCATTAAGAAAATTGAAAACAAAATTTGGGCCGCGACACAACAAAACCAACAATGTGATTGTGCGCCCAGCGCAGACTCTGATCAGCCTAGGCATCCACCCAGTCTGATCAGTCTTTGCTGCCCGCATGGAGATAACTTAGACCCTTAGCTACCCGTTAAGCCCTTAGCGAAGAGTCTGATCACACTGGGCAAAAGCCCAGGCTGATCTGAGTCTGCCCTGGGCGCAGAACAACATTGTTGGATTTCACGTGTCGCGACTCAAATGAGCGTTGCCAAACGGCAGCGTACAACAGGGACACATGTGTACGGCTTCAATGACCGATGAGTTTCTCACGTAACTGCACGGATCCAGAGATGGCTCCATATACCTTCGTTATATACACGTTAGACGCAGTTTGGGCGTAATTCCATTTCACTTTTGTCCACAGCCTACAAGTTCAAATTCTGGTGAACTTTTCAGCATGAAATTGTTTGTTTACATAGATGGCTGATAAGCAGCTGTAACTGTTGCTTAAGTGGCATCCTGCTGCCAAACAGTGGTCAAACTGTTTGATGTTAGAGATTTTACAAGCTGTATCTGAGCTTTTTGTTTTCTTATGCTATTAGAGGCTAGTTAACAAATAACTATAACAATTTTATCTGATCCTTGACTCAAGGGACATTTCATAGGCTGGAGCATATAGTAATTTGGCACACAACATTGCCGTTCCATCAGCATTGAACCAACATTGAAAGAACGTTGAATTAGGGTTCGTATGTTCAAGCAGCGTGTCTCTGACTATACATTCGGATGTATCCTCTTCGAAAGTTATAATCAATAGCAGTCCGTATTGGGGACGTAGTAGAAAAAGCTACGAAAGGGTTTGAACTGACCACGGACGTGCTTGGACTGCTTGGAAACGCTCTCTGCACAAGGTGAACGGGAAATATGACCCGATATTAACTTGAAGCGAACGAACTGCGGACGGTATACAGATGAGATGGACGTATTGAGGATTGTTTACGAACGAACTAGAATCGCATTACAGACATTTTAGGCCAGAATTTACACGTTCTATCCCGACCACAGACCGTTTCACGATATTCTATGAACGGGGTATGATGTGTTGAGAACTAGTTTGGTGTGACAGGGACTTAACCTTTAACCTGAGTGTTAGGCTAGGAAATTGAAAATATTTACCTAGCTTCAAATTTCAATAAGGCCTTCGACTTACCGTATTATTATTTTTAAATATTCGAACATAGCAAAAAAAAAAAAAAAAAAAAAAAAAAAAAGGGTGGACCCAATTTTGACTGCCCTTGAGGAACAGTTTGATCAGTGGCTGCACTGTGTGGAAACTTAATTTTCTAGACCATCCCAGGAGTGTATCCGAATCCAAACTGGATAGGGTTGTCTCGACCAAATATTTGCGGAAAATTGTCTCATTTAAACTGAAAAACGAAGGTGTAATTATTTTATTGCCGCTAAATTGGCGTAGGCTTGTCGGTTTAAAATATTCTCGTCCGTATTTGCGAGTCGCAAAAAAAATTTAAACCCTAGTTGTCCCTTATTGTATCAAAGTCAGTTTATCTTGCATTGGTCATTTCCGCGATCGAACATGTATTTATATAAATAGAATCTACTTTATTAACGCAGTACAAGGGCACAGTGTATTTTTGCTACCTCTGATGTGACGCGACTAATATACCGTAAAAACCTAAGAATTCGGACAAATGGGTATGAGCAAATAGTGCTGACTTAGATCAGACTGCCGATCAAGGTCTACACTGTATACCTTTCCATATCAGCCGCATTACTACACTGTCAAACCAAACTATTCCAGTTTAACGACAGTTTAGGTAATTATTTTGAGTGTCCAAATCTTTCAATTTTTAGGTATCACCGTCTTTTACAGTAAATATCTGGACACATACCCTCCCTGTATATAGTAATCTCTTTCATTGTCAAATATCGACACGCCGATTTCTTTTATAAGGGATTCTATATAAGTCTTTTGGCAAACAGAGTAGACATTGATCAGACTGCTCCGCAGGGAGCAGTCTGATCTTTGTCAACACAGTTTTGCATAAACATCTTTCCAATTATTTACGCTAAATACGGTAACTTGAGGCTGAAGGCATTTTAAATCAATGTTAATATGTTGTTATCTAGTTTCATCAATCTCCACTCTCTAGTATAAGTATTAAATGTTAGAAGTTCGTAGCAATGAGCTAGAGAGCTTGAGCTCTTTAAATCTGTGATGAAATAGGAGCTCTTTTATTCCGCAAACAAGTCACAGTTTCACGGTAAGTTGACATTTCTTCCCGTATTTCATGATCAAAATTTCTAATTGGGCATTGTTTCCATAGAGCTTAGCCGGATACATGCCTGTTTAAATAATTCTGTCTTAGAATTGAAAGAAAATTATTTCACCGGAATTGTTATATTTTATTGCAAGTTAAATCGCAAAAGCATTTGCATAAGCATTTGCGTTCGTGTAGTATTGCGCCAATTCTTATTCAACGAGAACAATTTTTTTCAGTTTCAGAATGGCTATTATTTACATAAAATTTACGAATCTGTGTCAGTTTATCTCTTTTTGATGCACAGTTCTATGCTTAGGCAAAACATGTTATGGTTTTAAGAAAAAGGGCACTAGCTCTTGCATTGTAACAATGATTAATTATACTGGCGTTATTTCAATACATGCACAGCTGTACTTAACTTTGCTTACAAAATTGTCCGAAAAAAGCTTAAGAATAAAATTTCTGCAAAGAAAAAAGTTGACCAGTTACACACTGTATTTGGTGTTTGCTGCAATATTTATCTATATTTTGAATACATAGTTCTGATGATTGGAAATCTTCCGGTTCTAAAAATAATACACGGCCGACATAAAATATAAAATATATAAATGACAAACTTAAGACAACAAACATGCAACATTTATGTAGACATTAGAAATATTCATTTTAAAATTCGTTCATTCGTTGGTTTTCCTATTCAACTGCCGGGCCGCGTAGCGCAATCGGTAGGGCACCTGACTCATAAGTCAGAGGTCCTGGGTTCGAAACCCGGTCTGGCCACATACTTTCGTTTCTCCTTCCGCTGATTCAAGAAGGGCAGTTGTCAGTTTCTGGCGAAGGTATGTGCATTTAGTACTGGTTAACCGCTTAGGAGGTCTAAGCCTGCCCAGAAATAGTGTGGTTAGGTTAACTGTCCGTCCCGACATGACCATAGCTGTTTACCGTGGACGTAAAATATCAAATCAATCAATCAATCAATCAATCAATCAAATGCTTTTCAACTGCAAGCAGATACATTTATCTGACGCCGAAGTTCATTTAAGTCTGACCAGCAATCTAAGGACATATTTTAAGAATCGGGCGGGAACCTTCCAGTCCGATTCTTAAAATTTGTTCATAGATTGCATGGTTCTATATAAATGCACCATATTTTTATACATGTTTTTTATTATTATTATTGTACGTGCACTGGTCAAACTTATCCCTTTACTCTGTTTTTACATATAAATTGTTTATAACCATTTATTGTCGCACCTACTTTGGCGTCCGGTTTTCCGTCCGTCCGTCCGTCAGTCCGTTCACATTTACGTTAACCCTGGCGTTAAATTTTGTACAGTGAATTTCTCCAAAACCACAGCTGCCATGGTTCTCAAATTTCATATTGAGCATGCTCAGACTACACGACTTCAGTGTACAGAAATTCAGCCTGGTCGAGATTTCGAGATGGCCGCTGTTACTATAAAAAGAAAAACACCATACTTAACATTTTCTCTAGAACCACTAGGTATATTTGGCTGAAACTTTGCATGGAACATCAATAGGACCTTTTTTCCAAAATTATAAAAATGAGAAAGATCTGCAGCGGAATTAGGTCACAGTGACCTACCTTTCGTATACGAGTCTGAATTTTGATTGATTGCCGATATATCGATAAACCAACTAGGTGGAGTTTGTTCAGATGTAATCAGAATGATTCTTGAAAGGAGTTTTTCTTTTTTTTCACATTTATGGGAACGTACCATCCAAGATGGCCGCCACTGTCGTTACTAAAAATAGCAAAAACATAAAAATGACTATATTTCAGGAACCCCTGAATGGATTTGGACCAATTTTGTGTCAGAATAATCCTTGCATATAGCTTTTGTTTTGGCAAATTGGCCTTCCAAGATGGCTGCCATCCACCGTTACTAAAATAGCACAAACATGGAAATGGCAGTACCTCAAAAACCACTGGGCAGATTTTGACAAAACTTGTGTCAGAAAAATGCCTAAAACTATCTTGTTTTCTTTTTATTTTCATTTTTTGATTTCACTGTCTTCTGAACATGATCTCTGCTATTGTGGAAATGTAGTGCAAGTGCGACATAGCATTCCGCGGAGTTCTTGTATAATGTACATGCGAAGGCAAAACTGCTGATAGTATTTGTTATATCCCAGGCATACGAGTATGTCGAAGTTTTATATTTCGTCTTTCCTTTTGATTGTCTCATTCTTCGTCCTTTAGTTCGTTTGTTTTCGCCAGCCCATCCGTTCGCCCATCGTTAACATTTGCAAACGTTTGTATTATTTTGATTTATTAGGCGGTGGCACTTGAGCCTTGGCTCACTTGCTCTACTTTATTATAACAATTTTGTCCTATTTAAAAACATAAATACCACAATACCTTCTGGTCGTATTAACATGTTTACAAAAGATAAACAAACTTAGTACGTTAATGAGTAGTACTGTATTCAAGCCACGTTCAGGGAAAGAGCCTAACCTAGTTTTGTCCGATTTACAAGTATAACGGTTGTCCCGATGAAAGAATTTACTTTCCTATACAGTTTTTTTTTCATCCCGTTCTAAAACTAAAATGCCTTAATGCCTATATAGAACATAAACTAAAATAAATGCTGCTCAGTTTAAGATTTTCAAAGCTTTGGAGGGTATATACGTTCGATGTCACTATCGACCGCTACTCTTAATAACCCAAAATAGGTGATTGATTGATTGATTTGATGCTTAACGTCCACGGTAAACAGCTATGGTCATGTCCACACTGGTCTGGCATTCATCACAGGCAACGAAGGCAACGTACTATAAAACTTGATTTTTTCGCATACCTCTTAGATTAATTTCAAACTACTATTCTTACGGACCCGGCAGTTTGTCATACCTCTTAGTCAGACCAGATTTTTGAAGAAATTCCGTCTAGTATAAATGCAGTGCTTGAATAAGTTTATTTACCGATTCGTTACCTAGACGTTGTAGGCCAAAAATTGTTTTCAAGCATTCCCTGAATATGCATACGAATTCAGTAAAACTTTTGATTCCTACTTCAAGAGCTGGGGATCGGATGGTCCGTGAGACTTTACTTCTGAAACAAACTTATCCTGATGAGCGGAACAAGCAAGATTCATGTACGTTGTCTTCGTTACCTGTGTTGAATGCCAGACCAGTGTGATGTCGGGACGGTCAATTAACCTAACCACACTATTCCTGGGCAGGCTTAGACGTCGGAGGCTCGTAGGCGGTTAACCAGTACTAAGTGCACATACTTTCGCCAATAACTGACCACTACCCTTCTTGAATCAGCGGAAGGAGAAACGAAAGTATGTGGCCAGACCGGGGTTCGAACCCAGGACCCCTGACTTATAAGTCAGGTGCCCTACCGATTGCGCTACGCGGCCGGCCAAAATAGGTGAAGTAAAAGATAGGCAGTTATCAGGAACTTTTACAACCTCAGCCCCGGATTCAGAGATGGACTTTGGGGCTTGAGCCCCACCACCTGAGCCTGTTTAGATTAAAATATAAATTGTGACATCTTATTAGAATCGCCTCGGCGAGGCGATTCTAATGAATTATCACAACATATATTTCAAGGCAAAAAAGACATGGAGGCAAAAATTTTCATCAAATTGATCCTTGATTATGTCAAATATTTTCAAGCTCCCCCCCCCCCCCCCCCCTAAAAAAACATACCTCTCAGCCCCATCAGTTATCTAGAGCCCCTGCAGTACGTGGTGTTCTGAATCCGGGACTGATCCTGCCCTCACAACCAAACGGAAGGAAAGAAGTATATATGACAGTAGTGCACGTCAGGCACGCAGGGTAAACCGAATAAACAGCTCTTTCTCAGACAGATGGTCATTCAACTACCCCAACTAAAACACCAAACACACAACAGGTGGACGAAAACACCGACATTGACAACAAGAACAAGTAACAGTAAGGAACCACAGTACCGCCTTAGAATCATCAGTAATAAATTACTTGGGTATATGTTGCATCTGCACAAGCTTTACCTGACTGTGTGCCCTGATTAAATTCATTGTATAATAATATGGGAAATTTATTCAAGTCATCTGCATACTTTGACCAGATAATATTTGTCACAGGTGAGTAAACCTGAATATCCTCTGCCTTTGCTACACTTGCGAACTTTTAACAATAACAAATGGTTCGGATGCATGTTCTCGAGATGGAACAAGTGAGACTTATATTTCTACATGATTGATAAATCTATATAATGAATGTACAGTACAAAAATTAGCGCCGCCCATAGATCTATCGTGTACAGACTTAGCCCCGCCCATAGATCTATCGTGTACAGACTTAGCCCCGCCCATAGATCTATCGTGTACAAACTTAGCCCCGTCCCTTAAAGCTTAAGAAATGTTCTTACACAGTGGTGCATGTAGCAAACAGCAAAGTGATAGTTTATACTCCACAATGCTTATAGTTTTTATCAACAACAAAGTAGCAAAGTCTTTAATGACCTACAGAACCATCACGCCTTTACTTTTGTTATGGTTCCTAGCAATGACAAACAAAAAGTCAGTCTCATTTCTACAGACTCACAGTATTCTTGGCCAAAAGCTATATATTGTTCATGTACGTATATTTTACAAAAACGACTGATGACTGTGCCTTTTTGAGGCAGGAAGAAGACGTTCATATATTGCAATAACTTATTCCTTATTCGTTATAGATACCGAGACTCTGGGAGAAAAGAAAAACAACAATTCAGCCCCGATGTGTGTGTGTGGTAGTCAGTCTGCCAGAAAAACACTTTATCAAATGTACAATGTGCTTGGTTGGTTGGCTGGCTGTTTTGGGTTTAACGGCTCTTTGAGACAGTGCTTCAGTCTATACCGAGCCGTTCCTCAGGGAGGGATGGAGAAGGCAAAGAGAAATGATTGGCCAGAGAACAAAATCCAAACAACCTCCACCCGCTCTGTTGCAAGCACAGCAGGCCCTTGTCCAATTATAGTCAAATTTAGTGGGACGTCCCGCACTGAAACTAACACAGCGCCATCGCCAAAACCCTACCATCCCGCATGTGCTCGGACACAATAAAGAAGGAAATGAAGACTAATAATAATGTTTGTGCTAGCCTGCACAGTAGAAGAATTAACTGCTTGAAAAGACATAGGCCAAGGACAAATTAGAAAATTGCAATTAAAGATAATTGAAGAACTAATTAGCAAATAGACTGATCGGGTGGTTAACTGATATGTAGCCCTGCTAGATTATTGGACTTTTGTTAAGAATTTGACCCATTTATGCCTTATCCTTATAAATTGGGTGAGCCCATTTGTCAGTTAACGGGTGTCTGATTTAGTTTAGTTTTATCATATTTATTTTGATTTAAGAAAAAATACATATTGGCTCATGCAAGTAATGGAGACCCTGATCAGACGCCGCTTTTTGCGGCGTCTGATCAGGGTCTCCACAGTTTACTAATGTCTCTTTTATTGGTCTCAAGGCATTACTGCGTTAATGGCTTTGTGATAAGAATTTAATTGATAGATTGGTAAGAACTGGGTTAATAGATATTTGCTGCGAAATAATAAATGAATAATTATAATGAAGCAAATGCGAATAGCACAGGAAATACTCCAACAAATGTGGCAGGCCGGAGTAGGCTATTGGTTATAATGTTCGGATTATAAAAGGGCGTCGTGGGTTCGAACTAAGCTGAGCCTGGCTAAATTTCCTCGGATTGTTTACAAACCGGACTGGTCTAGTAATGCAAAGTACCAAAATACCTTTAACCATATGCCAACAGCGAAAACGAATTAGATCACTTTGTGCAACTGTGCAATCTGAACCCAGTTTAAGTTCTTCCCTGAAAGTTCACAGATAATTGATCTGAATCTGATGAGACTGATGAGACTGCGCAACACTACATCCTCTGAGTCTTTGCTGTTGAGCGTACCGAAGGTCACATACATGTACATGTGTAGTTTCACAAAATTTGCATCGTATCTCTGTACCTAGAATTCCACGGCAATATCACGGTTTTTGCAAAAAAAAATGTAAAATGGTGGATTGGCTGGTCGACAGGTTGTTCTGGGTTTAAAGGCCCCATGAGACAGTATTTCAGTCTATGTCAAGCCGTCTCCCAGAGAGAGGGAGCTACACAAGAGAGATATGATGACGAGATAATCATTGCTAGACAACCTCAACTGCAAGCACAGTAGGTTCTTGTTCTACTTAAGCCAGCCAGATGCAGAGAGTATATCTTTATCTTAAAATGGAAACAACCTGAGTGTCATATATATAATAAGCATGAAATTATTACTTACTGTAGGTATATTTTATCGGGGCGTTATTGTAGGGCAAGGCGCTACTGTGCTTGCGGTAGATGCGGGTATGGGCTGATTGAACAGCTTTATTCTCCCTTATCATATCTCGTTTCTTTCTCCCTCTCTCAGTGAGCTGGCTCTTTAAAGACTGAAATGCTGTCTCAAAGAGCCGTTAAACACAAACCAACCAACCAACCACATTATCAAATTATTATTATTGTTCAGCTGTCAAATGCAGTTGGACTGACATTTTTGCGGCACTCTAGCATCGATAATCGAATGTATAAAAAAGGGAGAAAAGCTTTTATATCGTTTGTGTTGGACAAATTGTAGCTTTATGTTTGCATATATACATGTATATACGTGTATTATGTCGTAGGAAAGTCTGCTAATTAAAGCACTATACAAAATGATTCCAAATATACGGTTTGAATTCTGAACATTTGTGACACCTGGAATACCGTTATTGTCCTGACAACGGAATATTTTGGTTTCACAATGCGAAATGATCCCAAAAGATGTATATGGAAATGGAAACAGTACAGGCACTGACATGGTACATGTACTGCACTGTTTGCTCAGACATATGTCACGGTAATCAGGGTAAAAACCTCTTGACACACAACGTTGAATCAATATTGAATCAACCTTGATTCAACGCCATGACGTTGAATCAAGGTTGATTCAATGTTGTTCAACTGTGAGCACCTGCTGCATTGTATCCAAGTAAGAGAGGGCAATTTATCCTTAACTGCAGGAAATATTTTGTGTGTGTGTGTGTGCGTGTGTTTTTTATTGCAAACTTCAAATCTTGGTGGTTGAGAATCGCTGTTAACCCAATTATGCCTAGTGGACTCTTCCATCCGTATCAATTGCATGAGCCCATTTGTCAATTAAGGTGTGTCTGCTTTAGTTTATTTGTATCATCTTTATTTTATTGTAAGGAGCAATTAAGCTTACCGTTTGTCTTACTCAACTACAGAAGATCCTGATCAGATGCCGCTATTAGCTGGGTCAGCACTGTTTGCATACGTCCTGTTTATCAATGGTTGAAACAATTAGCAAATGCTGAAATTTACACTGCAATTGGTGATTACATGTACCTGTATTTCTACATGTCCATTCCAGCCAACTCAACTTCAAACCATTCCATGTTTAAACTATGCTGATTCAAGTCGATAGCATAGAAAACGCAGGAGTTCTTTCAACAAGTTGAATTTGCTACGGCAATAATTACTCTACCCTTAAAACGAAAGCAGCACCCCACAAGCACAAAATATCCTAATAGGAAACGTGACAAAACGACAATTTGTGATATTATGCTGAGCAACAAAAACCTTGGTTTGTACAATTTTCATTAATTCACTAATAAACTTAGCAAAAACAAAAACCTGACACTCGCTATTTTTCATCCTATGGTAGTCGGGAAAAGGTGGGACATGATTTTTTTAATTTAAGAAAGATTAATCATTTTGTAATACCATAATCACACAAAATTCAAGAAACTTTGGATACAGCAATATTTATTGTAAACGTCACGAGGGTACTTTTCTGTTTTTCTATGCTCTAAACCAAACAATTAACGAATTTAAAAATGTTGAAGTCAGCTTAAATGTTAAGAATTCTGTTGGCAATGCCTTTTCATTATTACGTCCAATCTGTATGAACTCATTAGCCAAAATTATGCCAAATGCACGGTCGACTAGGAGGCCATGAGGACCAGACGAAAAACCTCAGTCCACGCCATTATGCCATAGTCGGTAATTCCATAGTTGTTCTTGTTACAGATCTATGACGTCATCTCACTTGTAATAAGGGAGAGTCATGGCATACAGTGTATGTCATGCTCCTCTCGAATTATAAGTGAGATGCTACTTGAAATTCATACATGGAAAAGTGTGATTTTTCTCAAACATATAATTTATTCTCAAATAATTTAATTCGCTGTTATTAGTGTTTTACTTTTCTCCTTCTCTCGATGTCTCGGGGTCGTTTGTGTTTTGCGACTGCGGCTTCTCCTGGGATTTTAACTACTATAGAAAACACGATTTTCACTAATATTTGTCAACAAACAAACACCTGAATGTAGACAAAATGTTTTAATTTAAAAAAATTGGGTGGAGATAAAATGTTTTAAATTAAAACAATGGGTGGTTCTCTGAGATAATTATAAAATGCAATTTCTTGAAAGCATTAGAACCTTCAGGCGTTTTTTAATTCATGTCTTATTCATGGTGCAGAAATAGATGCACACTGCGGCATGAAACTGACAATGCGTTTCAGTAAACAACATTTTTTACGATGTAAACTGGATTTTGTTTGCTAATGGATTATTATGTTTTTGGGCAAAATATCACTCAAATACGTGTATACCCGTTTAAAGTAGTTATCACCTGCTCCTAGGACTGAAGGTATATGGTGTACCTGATTCTTTTCCTGCCAGTTTTAGAAAGGGGAACAACTTCTATGACTTCCTGTGTCCTTTCCAGGACAACGAAGGCCTCAATTTTTCAAAATTGAGGTCATTTCATAAGGAAAGACCTTGCTCATAGAGGAGTAGTTCTCTCATGTAAGAGATGAGGCCCACTGGGAACGGAAACAAAATGAAAGTGTTGCAAATATATTCGAATAGATAAGTACCGCCAAACAGCGTTCAATGAACACCAACATCATTATCAGCCGTTGCAAACTTAGTTATAATTATCGTTAACTGCCGATGACAACTACATGGTACACACCATAATCTGCCTTGGCCAACTTCATTGTAATCATCGTGATCTTCCATGGCCTACTTCATTATAATCATCGTAATCTGCCTTGGCCAACTTCAGCCGGGCCGCGTAGCGCAATCGGTAGGGTACCTGACTCATAAGTCAGACGTCCTGGGTTCGAAACCCGGTCTGGCCACATACTTTCGTTTCTCCTTCCGCTGTTTCAAGAAGGGCAGTTGTCAGTTACTGGCAAAAGTATGTGCACTTAGTACTGGTTAACCGCTTAGGAGGTCTAAGCCTGCCCAGTAATAGTGTGGTTAGGTTAACTGACCGTCCCGATATGACCATAGTTGTTTACCGTGGACGTTAAGCATCAAATCAATCAATCAATCAATGGCCAACTTCATTATAATCATCGTAATCTGCCGTGGCCAACTTCATTGTAATCATCGTAATCTGCCGTGGCCAACTTCATTGGTATCATCGTAATCAGCCGTGTCCAACTTCATTGTAATCATCGTAATCTGCCGTGACCAACTTCGTTGTAACCATCATAATCTGCCGTGGCCAACTTCGTTGTAAACATCGTAATCTCTCACTGCAAACTTCACTGTGGATACGGTAATCTGCCGCGGCCAGCTATGATGTAACCATCGTAATCTGCCGGCCAACTTCGTTGCAAATGTCGTAATCTGCTGTTGACAACTAACTTGTAAATATCGTAAACTGCCGTTGACTAATACATGGTAAACATCGTATTCTTTCGTGTACAACATTGTTATAATCATCGTAAACTGCCGTTGAGAAATTCGTTATAACCATTGTAATCTGCCGTGGCCAACTTCATTGTAACCATTGTAATCATTGTTTATTGAAAGAAGCACCTTTTCGAAAATTGATTCAAAACCTATGAGAACATATTTCGTTTGCCGCGCTTCAGACTACCGTAAAATTCTAAATATTGGGACAGATAGGTCTAAGTAAGCAGTGCAGACCCAGATCAAACTGCTCAAGAAAAGCAGTCCGATCAGGGCCTACACTGTCTGCTAAATCTACACCGTTCGCTACAGAAGCAGTCTGACCAGAGTCTACACTGTTTGCCAGTCCATCTGCATCTTTTTGATCCATTGCAAATATTTGTGACAATAGAGCCACGACACGAGAAAAACAACAATGTGGATGTGCGCCCAGCGCAGACTCAGACAAGCCTAGGCATTCGCCTAGTCTGATCAGACTCTCCGCTAGGCGCTTAAAGGGTAGCTAAGAGTCTAAGCTACCTCAGTGCGGACAGCGAAGACTCTAATCAGACTGGGCGGATGCTCAGGCTGATCTGAGTCTGCGCTGGGCGCACAACCACTTCGTAGGGTTTCTCGTGTCGCGGCTGAATTATTACAGCAACTTTTTTTAGGTGACCCACTTTTTTTATTCTTTTTTTTTATTTTTACCATAGCTTGTCTATAGAGAGATGTGTCCATTCCATCATTCCTCTCTGTTTGAAGCACAAGAATAATTCTTATGATCACGTTAATTGCATCTTAACACGACTGTCTGACACAGAGTCGTAATGAGCAAGGATACAAAATTCAAAATGGTGTTTTCATATGAATTTCCAACTCTAATAATGTTTCTTCTCAATCACTGTAATCGATACACCTTCAGGGTTGCAACTCAGTCATACTGAATTTGCCTCCCTGCTCAGTAGGGGTCAACTCTTAAAGGAAAGAATTTGCTCCCCTAGGAGCAAATTCTTTCATTTAAGAGTAAACCGGTCCCCCCCCCATTTTAAAACGGCTCTGTCATACACACAGGAGGTTCAAAAATGTTGTCTCCGTTTTAAAATAGAGGGTTGTCGGGTGGAGCAATAGTGCTGGGTGACTATCAGTGCCGGGGCGTCCTTCTAATCTGGATTATAGTAGGACAAGGGCATACTGTGCTTGCAGTAGGTGCGGGTGGGAATATTTGGACATTTTTTCTCTCGTCTATCATTTTTCTCTTCTATCTCCCTCTCTCTGGGAAACGGCCCGATATAGCCTGAAATACTGCCTCAAAGGGCCGTTAAACACAAAACAACCAATCAATCAGCCCTTTGAGAATTTGGCAGAAACACAGAGAGGCGTACCCATACATGTTATAAAGGGGATGATCTTTTCACCATAGTACTTTTTATCGGATATTCTTCGACGGATTCGCAGTATACATGTAACACCAGGCCCCGAGGTTATAAAACTTGAGTACATTCTCAAGTTCAAAATAAAGCCCACTGTTTGGCTGCTTCCGAGCATGTGTGCTTTATTTTGAGTTTGAGATTATTTTGGCAAAACGTCTACCATGCCTTTTCAGGCAGTCTGTAAGGTTACATTTAGGATAGTACTGGACAATCTTTAAGATTACATTTCAGACAATCTGTAAGGTTATTTTTGGAATAGTCTCTGAGGTTACATTTGGGACAATCTGTCAGGTAACATATGACACCATCTGTAAGAGTACATTTGGGACACTCTGTAAAATTTAATATGGGGCAATCTGTAAGATTACATGTGCGGCAAAACGTAAGGTTACTTATGGGATGGTCTGAAGATTACATTTGGGACAGTTTGTTAGATTATATTTCATACAATCCGTAAGATTAAATTGAGGACAGTCGGTAAAATTTCATTTCAAACTACAATGTCGGTGAAACAGTCTGGCTATCGAAGACTTTTAACTTATTTAAGACATAATTGCTTAATGCAATAGACACATTAATATCAGCTTTCGGTTGATAATTTACCGTATGCCTTACTAAGTGATCTAAATTATGAAGAAATAAAATAATGCTCCCACTGGGCACACAAGGTCGAATCAATATTGAATCAACGTTCTGAGTCGAAACGGCATTGATGCAATGTTGATTCAACCTTGTCAAAGCCGAAAGACAGTTTAGGCAGGTACTTTTTGATTCAAAATTTAACACTGACATTTTGTAAGCAGTTAATTTGGCATCTTCGCGATCACCACTGTTTTCTTGTTTGTTATGATGAAACGTGTGTGTTTTCTTTTTTTTTTTCTTTTTTTTTTTTTTGAGGGGGTGGAGGGGGGCTGGGGCTTCTGGACTTTTCCACGAAGCGTTCCCCGTTTATGCCAGGTGAACTCTCTCTTACTTTTCTTATAAATTGGAAAAGTCCTTGTGTCAATCTCTCATTTAATGGGTGTCTTTGTTAGTTTCGTTTTTTTTATTTTAAGGAAAATACATGTATACATTTGTCTTACGCAAATAGTGTAGACACTGATCAGCCGGCGCCTGATCTTGGACTCCACTATTTGCTAGTGTTCCGTTTAAAGGGCCATTTGGCATAAATTGGTTACATATAATGAGATGAACTATAGGCAACTCTCGGTATCTCAAAGTCAAATTTTAAACCAAACTACTGATATCTCAAAGTAAATTTTCTGGTCCCAGAAAATTTACTTTGTGATATCAGTAGTTTGAAATAAGAAGAGTTGAGAAGTAAAGAAAATTTGAAAGTATGTCCTAACTATATTCTTTGATATGAGAAGGTACTTTGAGATATCATTGTTCGAGGTATCGAGAATTGACTGTATTTCAGATTTGTATCCACAAACGCTGTTTCTTGTATCCATGTGTTTGAATAAAAAATAGTTGACACGAAGGTAAAAACTGTTTCGGATGAATATCGCTCTTAATGCGGCACTTGGTATGGAAGCTTGAGCAAACCAGTGTCAGATCCTTGACATTGCGAAGCAGTTTATAGAATCTCTAAATTCAAATTTTGTTATTAGAAAAATACCTTGTAAGAGTTTCAGGACGAATATGCACACCCCGATAAACACCACGCTCACTGCACTACGTTAATACGAGTCACAATGTTTGTTTGAGAAAATGTTTGGGATAAACATAGTTCTTCATGCGGTACTCGGTAGTGCCAAAGTTTGCTACCTTGTAAGTTATACTGGACATGTACAGTACCTGCATCTTATAGCGTAAATTGTGAAACATGAAAGGCCCCATTGCTCTACATGTATCAGCATGAAAATTTTTTATCATGAGGTATCGCTGCAAGCTTCTTACTATAGTTTTGTTATTGTAAATGTCCGTGATCAGCCGTGATCAGCCAGCTTTATACAAATAAAACATAACTGAGTTTCACATAAAATGGGTTTGAAAACTTATTTGGGTCATTTTGGTTGGCAAGTAAAATGACCTACTTTTGATTTCATTAAGTTTAATAAAATAGTAAAAATACAATGTACAGGTGTGGAGTCCCAATCGCTATCCCGCCTTTGTCTATATAGCATTCCTAGTCGGGAAACCAGAACAGGAAACTGTTTTTGTGCAGCGATTTGTTATTTTTCAAAAACTTGTTTTCTCTACTTTTTGATACACAATGTAGTTATATGACTCATTATATGCACATCAACCCACATTTTACAATCAAACGTGAAAGTTGAACCGCTTTTCACAATGCTTTGAGTTTAGTCGTTTTTACCACTGATAGGACTATGGTGACTTTAAAATCTTCTCCTTGATATTGCGAAGCAATCATATGGAGTCTTTAAATTCAAATTTTATTAAATAAATTATTTGTAACAGTTTGAAGACAAATATGCACATGCCAATAATCACTACGTTCACTGCACTAAGAGATTAACTTAATTTATTACATGTACATGTATCAGTTACATAAGCAATATTGTGTTTAAAATCAATGGGTCTACTTTCAGGGGAAGCAACTCTATCATTTATATTTTTGAGTTCCTCCTCAAAAGGGTCAAACTCTTAAAGGAAAGAATTTGCTCCTACAGGAGCAAATTCTTTCCTTTCAGAGTAGACCAATTTCTGGAAGGGCCGTCAGCCCAGGAAAGCATATAGGAACTCACAACATTTGTCTCTCTTTGAAAAAAAAATGACGGGAAAATATTGCGACATTATAATATACCTTAACCACCAATTTTCTGTAAGGTAGTTCATGCTTTATTGAATGATTATTACCTGGAGAGTGTTTAATCTTATGCATATAAATGCATGAAACAAAAATACTGCAATCTATATAAAGACAAAATTGTCTTTTTTTAAACTGCATTGTCATTCTACCACAGGCTTAATGATAGTGTATAATCTTATTATTGATTGGTGTCGCGGGAAAAGGTGATTTACCTCATACGAGTACTGCAAATACTAAAATCAGTCTGTGCACCAGCACAGACATATCAGAGATTTAACTTTTCACTTTTTAGATTTTCTAGTATCCAGAATTCAGAACTTGAATATGCTAAAAAGGGAGACTCTGACCAGACTGTGGATTTGCAGGTTTATCTGAGTCATCCCTGCTCACACTCGCATTAAGGTACTTTTTTTTACGATACGTCAATCATTTATTTACTAATGCATAAATTCGAAGAAACAAACTCTCCCATGACAATACATGCACCCGTTTTTGGCTTGCCATATAGATTGAAAAGCTCGTTCCGGTTTGAGACTGCATTTGTTCATGTTTTTCTTCACATATACGAACGTTTCATTGCAACAAGCGGAGAACTCGTCCGACTTAGTCTATTTATATCCACAGCTGGTTTACCGCATCTGCTAAAAATAACGGCTGGGATTTTATTCTATTTTTGATCGCATTGTCGCCAACGGTCGGCACTTTCCGTACACATGACGCTTATCGTACAAGAATTAGCTTTTCAAAAAAAGCTTGCTGTTTTTAGCATACAGCGGCGTTTGGGCGAAAAAAGGCCGTAGGGTATTGTGTAATGTAACTACGTAGAGCAGCCACCACGCTCGAGCTGATGCATCCGTGCAGACTGATCAGGGTCTTTCTTTTTCGGTATTCATATTCTCCATGATCCAGGCATACGTCATGCTGAGGCTGGATTGATCAGACTGCGCTGATGCGTCTGGAGATTTGTGTATCTGGAAAACCTGTCAAAGCAGAAAAAATCAACGTTCAAATTTATTGTTTAAACTCAACTAGCAGGCGCTTCTGGAGATTTTCCTCATCACTCATCACCTTTTACCAAATCAAGTATCCCATCTATCTCTGTGTGTGTGTGTGTGTGTGTGTGGCTAATATGCACAGTGGCCGTGTTAATATATGCAAAATACGGTAACGCCGGTGTATAGGTAACGTGTATTCATTGTAAAGGCCATGTCGATGGCAAGCAGCGGTGTAATGTACCCAATTCAACATCTAATACAATACCGTTTGACCAGTCATGGATAATCTGTCCTTGAAGCCTCTTGTAGGAATACAGGTAACGAAAAGAGTGGACAATTTCAGAACCGTTGAGATTTTAAACTCTCTGAGGGATTCATTGACAGTTTTAAGACACTGGATGAGCCACTGGTCTATCTCTCTCAGCCAGAACCGAACCAACACCCGAAACTATGGAAACATGCCACAACACCTCGCCATGTCTCCAAAGAAGGCAATGGCTATGCCTTCGGATGACAAAGTGATCGCTTCAGTCATTCGGGATCCATAAAGTGTTTGCATGTTAACCACCTGTTTAGGACAGGTAAATAGTGGGGAATGTGAGGTCAATTACTGAAGCAGCTGAGACAGAAAATCAAGATTCATCGCCGAGTAAAGTTATCAAAGGCGTGTTGTCGCTGCATTTCTGTGGATAACTTCCATTGTTTTCAAGAATTGGCTGGAAAGTAGTTTGCCAGTGATTATGACATCATTTTGGTTGTCTTGGAATTTCTTGACATGCAAGAAGAACCTTTGTATGCAACTGGAATCCAAACACTGCAGAATCGCTGGCCTAAGAGGGGATTTTGTTAAAAAATAAATTGTAACAAGAAGTGTACGACAACAATTTCATAATTAGTCTAAATTTCTTTTTGTTTAGTCCTAATACGCTAGTTCTCGTAACTCCCCTTCCGTTGGTATTAACCCAGCGGGCACATAACGTCAAAATGACGTCGATGCCGGGCGCTTACATCGCAGTGCGACGTTAGTAAAAACTCGGCAAGCCTTTCCTTTTAAAAGGAAACTTTATCTTTTGCTTTGTCGTATCATATTGTGTCTTGAAAATAGTTTTAGCACTTTATGACTACCATAGATTCAAAATAAAGACAGAAGCTTGATATCAGCATTGACATTTTCCACTGAATCACCATTGAATCAACGTTGATTCAACGTCATGACGTTGAATCAACGCTGATTCAGTGTCGATTAAACAGTGTGCGCCTGCTGGGCTTTGAAATTAAATTAATGATTTATCGTATTCGGAATAGGTTACATAATAAACCGGCAACATGTAAGAAACTTTTTGCCTGACTTATCGTGTTATGATCAAAATAACTGAGGCTGAAGATTGATTTAACGTTACGATCCACCAACACACCCGGAATAAAGACAATAGGACAGTATATAATCTAAGGCTAGACACTTATTAAATTAGTGAATGCATATTCAGGGCAAGTTCAAGTGAATTTAGTTTCATTCGTTTTGCCTTTCAACTTCGTCACTCTATAATGGCATAATTCTGCCTTTCAAATTCTTCAGTCTTCAGAACCCTATAAGCGCACAGCTTTCGTTCTACAAATAAGTACAGGGGTGACTTAAATATGACCCCTGTTCCCTGTTATAAATGTGTCTGTTGCTGCTCTTAAAGGATTTTTTTTTCAAGATTTACTTTACTAATTATTAAATTATAGGTTTACTGAGTTTTGTACCAGGCCTTTTCCAGCTCTCAAAAGAAAAACATGAAGTATCCATTTTAAGTGCCTGACATATGAAGAGTAACTCTTTTTATGGGCAGGCTGGATGGCAGAAGCTAGTTTGGTCGGTTGTGATTAACGGCTGTCTGAGACAGTATTTCAGTCTATATCGAGCCGTCTCCCAGAGAGAGGGGGGAAGAAAAGAGATACATGTATGCTAGGGCAGAGAAAAATGTCCAAACAAACCCTACCCGCACCTACTGTAAGCAGAGTAGGCCGTTGTCCTACTATTAACGCCCGGCACAGAAACTTACCCAGCATCATCGCCGGACCTCGACCACCCTCATGACAGGAAGTGCGGCTATGGATTCGTTCCACGAAGCCTCTTAAAGACAAATATTCTTGTTTATTGGCTGTCATAACCATTTTATGCAACAGTCCAGGGACACTGCTATTTCATCAAAGGAAATATCTTTTCTCACATAGGTAGACATATAGACTAATAACAGGATCATAAAACTAGACTGAGGGTGGGTTCGATATAGTAGAGAATATGCTTTAAAGACCATTGTTACGAGAATTGAAACAAAGTGCAACTCTCATCATGTATACTGTAAAATTCTAAGAATCAGGGCAGATAGAATTGAGTAAGCAGTGATAAATTAGCAATCTGATCAAGGTGTACAAATGTTTGCATTTTCATCTTCATCTTTCGGCCGCATTTCTGCATTGTAAACCAGACTTCCCATGTCCAGAAACATAGCGGCAACTAATTTTGGTGTCCAAGAGTTCTAATGGTAATCGTTTTTTTTTTGTTTTTTCTTCCCTTTCTAGCAAGAAGAATGTGAATAACGAAACATGTGCAAATTTACCTGTTACATGCAGCATTCGCTACAAGCAGATTCTAAATTGTTTAATATGATTGAGCCGTGACACGACAAAACCAACAAATTGGCATGTGCGCTCAGCGAAGACTCAGATCAGGCTGTGCATCCGCCCAGTCTGCTAAGAGTCTTTGCAGTGCGCTTTAAGGGTAGCTAAGGGTTTGAGGTAGCTCTCGGCGGACAGCGAAGACTCTGATCAGACTGGGCGGCTGTCCAGGGTGAGCTGAGCCTTTACATTGCGCACATGCAACTTTGTTTGTTTTGTCTTGTCGCGGCTCATATGTGCACACATAGGAAGTAACTTAAAATACATAATGGTGTTGTTTGTCCACAGATTGTGGTATTGCATGCCAAGATTCCATACGCAATTCCAACTCTAGGCTAGAAGAAGCTATGATGGGGTTGAAGCCGAGACAAGGAAATCTCAGGCTCGTTTTCAGAATATTTAGTCTTATGCGAGGCTTAGCATAAGGTTTAAATAATCTGAAAACGATCCTGAGATTTCCTTGTCTTGGTCCCAACTCCATCACTTATTTCTCCCACCCATTTTGTTTTATAAAATTCCTTCAACTCTTTAACTTCTTGTTCAGAGCATTCGTACAAAGTTTTTTTTAAGTTGATAGTTCTCCTGTTAATTTCATCTTGTGCATACATTTTACATGGCTGACATCTCGTACAGTGACATAATTTTCTACATCACTGGCTGGCAGTGTCATATCCTGCACGCAGTTGACATGGCTGATAACTAGGAGAGTTGTTAAAATTAACAATATTTGGCTATATTAAGCAATTATTTACATTTTGAGACAGCTTTCGGAGCCTATGCTAGGACAGCAGACCGGGATAGAAAAATCTCTAACCTAGCTTGTTCAAAAAGCAAATAGGAAAATTCATAGAAACTGACACGATTCAATCCTACCCAAGACACAATGTGGGAAAAAGACATCACAAAATTAGTCACCACCAAAGACATCATCAGCGGCAGCCACGTGAACAGCCACTCCCCTGTGGGTAGTCACCACCAAAGACATCATCAGCGGCAGCCATGTGAAGAGCCACTCCCCCGGGGGTAGTCACCACCAAAGACATCATCAGCGGCAGCTATGTGAACAGCCACTCCCCTGTGGGTAGTCACCACCAAAGACATCATCAGCGGCAGCTATGTGAACAGCCACTCCCCTGTGGGTAGTCACCACCAAAGACATCATCAGCGGCAGCCATGTGGACAGCCACTCCCCTGTGGGTAGCCACCACCAAAGACATCATCAACGGCAGCCATGTGAACAGCCACTCCCCTGTGGGTAGTCACCACCAAAGACATCATCAGCGGCAGCCATGTGAACAGCCACTCCCCTGTGGGTAGTCACCACCAAAAACATCATCAGCGGCAGCCAATGTGAAAAGCCACACCCCTGTGGGTAGCTACCACCAAAGACATCATCAGCGGCAGCCATGTGAACAGCCACTCCCCTGTGGGTAGTCACCACCAAAGACATCATCAGCGGCAGCCATGTGAACAGCCACTCCCCTGTGGGTAGTCACCACCAAAGACATCATCAGCGGCAGCTATGTGAACAGCCACTCCCCTGTGGGTAGTCACCACCAAAGACATCATCAGCGGCAGCCATGTGAAAAGCCACTCCCCCGTGGGTAGCTACCACCAAAGACGTCATCAGCGGCAGCCATGTGAACAGCCGCTCCCCTGTGGGTAGCTACCACCAAAGACATCATCAGCGGCAACCACGTGAACAGCCACTCCCCTATGGGTGGTTAACATTGCAAGCAGCATATCAATAAAAGATATAGAAACAAAGAGCACATAAAACAACCAAGAAGAAGCAAAACCTAGCTCATAGGTGTAACATCTCTGAAACATAGAAATCAAAATCATAACTAAGATATAAAACAAACATGAGGACTCAAAGAATAAGCAACACTGAAATTCCGGAGCAGAAGAAACCTACCAGTTAAACCAAGGTGGGACCGACCCGCGACGTCCCAGTTCAGATTGAAGGCAGGCAATTTTTATTTTCTTACGAGTGATCTGAAGTAACGTTTGAATATCACAATGTGTTTACCAAGTTTAAAAGTGGATGTAACACAATCTGAACCACAAAAAGAGAAAAAGACAATCTGTCACGTATTTATCTTTAAGAGGACATAAACAAAATGCAGCTTACCCTGTTATGTTTTGTGTTACCAACGACGTTGTATTACAGATTTTAGTAACGTCATAAATTTAGTCTTAACAAAAATAGGGTGATCAAAAATACGTGGATTTTTGTTGCAGAAACTTTATTATTGATAGTAAACTCATTAAATTTGCAGTAAATACAGATTCATATTTCATTTATCCAGTAGTGTATTTAATTTACCAGTCTAACTTCGGGAAGTTGTCCAAATTGGTCGTAATAGTAACCTCGTGACAGTTCTATGGAGCATGGTAAAATTTGCCTTATTATTTCGAATTGTTTGTTTTTTCTTTGGCTATTTCTAATATTTGCAGTGCAGTAAAATGCTTGACATTTGGTGTGCTATTTTGTTATGGTTTCTGCTTTTCACTATGAGGAAATTATTGCCGACAATTGTTATGCTTGCATAAGCAGGGTAAAATATAGTCTGTGGGTCATATAAGGACGACAAAATGACGCCAAACATTATACCGTGTATTTAATGCAAGTTCCAGGCTTTGTATATATTTGTAAGCGAAAAGAGGGCAAAATCAAAGAAATGTTTCAAATGATCAAATTTGATATTATTTGATCCTTGTATGTTAGTTCTGTCTGATATTGGCACTGATTTGAGAGTTGTAGACCTGCATTTAGACATACACCGCAAAAGTATTGTGCATTGAACGATACAGAAAGCTAAAGTTCAACTTGGATTTATGAACCAGTGAAGATGAGAAGAGTATGGTATGAAATTCAAAACACTTATATTGCATGCAGATGTGTCTAAAGTTGGTCAAAATCATAGAAACCCTGCAAAGAGGGTGTTAGTTTTTAAAAACAGGGAAACAAAAGAACCCTAACAATGTTGAAACGGGACAAAATGTCAAAGGTCATTAATGTGGTGCTCCGCTGTAGCTGTACCTACCTAATATACAATGAAAGGAAATACTTATTATTCATTGAAATTTCTTCAAAACTTCACATTACGTAGCTATAAGATTGAACTTTTTCGCGGCATGAGGAAAATTTAACTGCATAATCCTTAACCTCACAGCACAAGTCCACGTGTTTTTATCACCCCTCGTATGATCAGTGACTTCATCATCATCTGCTGTCCAACGTCATCCTAGTTGCCTGCAGTTTGATATGGAAATACCGTATTAATTCTAAAAACGCCCACCACAACTTTTCCGAAAATAATGTCATATTAATTTGCCTGAATTCCTGTTTGCTTCTCTTGATACATGTAAGGTAGCTCTTTGAAATGGGGTCTACTCTTAAAGAACAGACTTTGCACCTTAAAGAGCAAATTCTTTCCTTTAAAAGTTGGACCCTAGTAAAAAGGGAGGGAAAAATAGTAGAGTTGCTTCTTCTGAAAGTATACCCATTAGCTTTATATTGCTTATTAGAGGTAGTTTGGTTTTGATTGATTGATTTGTTGCTTAACGTCCACGGTAAACAGGACGGTCAGATAACCACATCTAACCACACTATTCCTGGGCAGGCTTAGACCTCCTAAGCGGTTAACCAGTACTAAGTGCACATACTTTCGCCAGTAACTGACAACTGCCCTTCTTGAATCAGCGGAAGGAGAAACGAAAGTATGTGACCAGACCGGGCTTCGAACCCAGGACCTCTGACTTACGAGTCAGGTGCCCTACCGATTGAGCTACGCGGCCCGGCAGAGGTAGTTTGGCAGTGACATATTTACTACACTTTAGATCTAAATATCGCCTCACCCCCTTTTGCAAAGTGCAACGCCTCGGGGGCGTTTTATGGGATAAATATGGTATTAGTTAAAACGGGATAACTCATGTTTGTTAATGGTCGAAAGAAACTGTTTATGATATGAGCTGCAATTAATATGGGAAAACCGGGAAACGGATTGTCTTACATATCGTGCGGAAGAAAAAGAGACATAATTTCTGCAAAATCAATACGAGCTTTATAATTCCTTGAGTGTTAAAGCACATGTAGCGGGGTTACACCTGTTAAAAATTGCATGTATCGTTCTAAAATTATGATGAGTCCGTACTTACGTAAAGCAGGTATAACATGTAGAAGGCTTTTTGACGTTGCTATATGTTTAACTTAGCAGAACAGATGAATACCTAGAAAATAATATATCACAACAAAATCAAACCTCTCAGCATTAAATTACAAAAAAAAATATCACTGCCCGTCATGATACCAGAGCACGGTAAAACGTCACCAACTTACATTCTCACAACTACATGTCTCAGAGGCACCAGGCAGCCCATTGTTTCGTGGGCCCCGCTGGGCGGGACCGGAAAGGGAAGTCAAATACCCCAAAGTCAGAATGATCTCTGAATGCGTGTTGTCAATCATTTTGGTTTAACGATAGTTATTCTTTTCAATGATATACATGGGAATTTAATAAACAATTGAAAATGAGGATCTGAACGGAAACATATCACCATGATTTCTGTCTCAATATTTAGGGGAATTACAGCGGGTCGTTGTCCAATAAATCGCATTTATTGCTGCCTTTATTTTTGGAGATTTTTAAGGTCGTTATCCAACAAATCCCAATGATTACTTATTTGATTTTAGAGTAATTACTGCAGGCTTTTAACCATTAAATCACAATGACTATTGTTTCAACATTTAGAAATATTCCAGCAGGTCGTTCCCCAAATCATCACAGTGATTATGGTCTCAGCATTTAGAGTTAGGTATAGCAGGTTTTGTCCAACAAATCGCCGTGATTTCTATCTCAAGATTTAGAGTAATTACAGCCGGTGGTTATCCAACAAATCGCCGTTGATTCTGTCTTAATGTTTAGAGTAATTACAGCCGATCGTTATCCAACAAACCGCCGTTGATTCTGTCTTAATGTTTAGAGTAATTACAGCCCGTCGTTATCCAACAAACCGCCGTAATTTTTGTCTTAATATTTAGTGTATTTACAACAGGTCGTTATCCAACAAACCGCCGTAATTTTTGTCTTAATATTTAGTGTAATTACAGCAGGTCGTTATCCAACAAACCGCCGTAATTTTTGTCTTAATATTTAGTGTAATTACAACAGGTCGTTATCCAACAAATCACAGTGATTGCTGTCTCTCGTGAACAAAGCCTTAATCAAAAACTGATTTTCTCTTAAGCTATTTATAACTTTCATATGACATTGTGGCAGCAAGCTTGAGAAACAGCATTGGTTTTGTAAATATTACAAGCTTTGTTGTGTACATGTACATGTAAGATCACTGAAACACTTGAAGTGTCAGAGACGAAAAAATCCGAATTTGCAAACAGTTTAGATCTTGATGAGGCGGCTCATGATGAGCCGTCTCATCTAGACCTACACTGTTTGCCCTCTAGTCTTTGAATTCTCAGTATGGTATAATTTGGGCAAAACATTTTTTGAAATTTTGCAGTCGAAATATTGTCGTCTGCTTTTTGGCGCTTAAATTGTTCATTCTATAGACATCATATTGAAAACTCTGTAGAATGGCAGAACCATTGAAAATTATAACATGTAAAGGAACAAGGATACTGCTACAGTCGGATATGTATTTGCACATGGGCATGATACCTTGCAAAGTAAGTTCATTTTGAATATTGGCCGGGCAAGTTATCATTTAGTTTCTTTCAGTTATTGCAAGAATACCAGTTGAACTTTAATTCTTTGTTGACCAGTAGACCTGTCTATCCTTATCATTTGGATAGAGTCCATTTCTACTTTATGGGGTTTCTGTTGATTGTTTTCATATTTCTTTTCTTCAAGGATTTTGCTTAGAAATTCCTGTTAACAAACAGTGTAGACTCTGATCAGATGCCGCCAGTCTAAAAAGGGTTAAGAAAGCATTTTTTGGATCCAAGAAGTCTGTAAACGACAATATGAGAGATAGATGCCTTGATGCTAATCTCGCTTTACAGTTCTGACCACTAAATAAGAACATAATATTCTTTAGTACCAGAGATCATGGTCGTTCTTTGACCTCTGACCTCAGTTAATTCATATCCCTAATTTCGAACATATTCTCTTCCAAAGCTAAGGGGCTGATGGGAATTGACTTTCATGTGGAGTCTGCAGGGGTAACAGGAACAACTGTTAGTTCAAAGGGTTCCCGTCACATGACCATATGTAGGGAAAGAGTTTTAAAAAGTTTCTTCTCAAGGTCTAAGACACATTGAATTCGGTATACAACATTTGAAGCAGAAATTGCTTGATTAATTTCGAGGTTACATTAAGTTTAAGTAATATACTCTCAGTATGTTCAAAATTACCTTTGACTTGAGATTGACCTGATTTCAAAACAGTTACCAACATGATGTAATGTTTGTTTGTATTTTTAAACCGAAAGCAGAAATCGAAAGTAGATCTATACTGAAAAAAAGAAAGTTTTGGATATTTGGGTCTGTTTTCGATAAATTTCTATTATAAATGATATTATTGGCTGAAATTTGACATTCGCGTTATTTGACCAATGAATTATTGTGAAATGTGAAATAAAAAAAAAGAAATTATACTCGTCTGCGCTGAGAAAAAACGTCCTCAGTTCATCTCTATACATATAACAACATCTTTAATAATGGCTGCTAATTTGCTATCATTATCGACCGATTAATAAAGGCTGCTGGTTTTCTGCTTGAGCTAAATGAAGATATATGAACTGTTCGAATGCCCTTGAATATTCGTGTTTACGACACACTATCTGAGATCTTTGGAATTAAGATGACCACTAAAATTTAACTGAGGAAAGAAACTGGTTTAATTTTGATTCAGTTTGTTAATTAAAGACTAATCAATTACGTATCCAATCAGACTGAAAGTATCGCTCGTATATTCAGTATTTGCAAATTAAGAGATAAAAAGAGTTTGTTTCGTTTAATAAGTCTGGAAAAACTCATCTGTCGTCTCAATGCATCCTTTGGGTATTACAGCTATGCAAACGGTTTTACAAAGCAGGAGGCTGTTGATTTTGCATTTACGAATTGGCTGATTATAAAAAATGATTTTTAAAGAAAAGCTTATTCCGACTTATGCACTCCATAGTCAACTGTATGTATCAAACATTAGTATGAAATCTTCTGCACTTTTATTTTCACTTAAACTTCTGCAACATACATGTACCAAATCTGACCAAAGCATGCTTAGTTAAGCCTGTTTCAAATCAACCTTGCGGCAGCCGTACACCTTTAAGCGAAAAATCGCTTGATTTCATGCGGCAGCATCAAGACCTTCGTACAAATTCGCGTAGTCGCAAGGCTGTCACTGCGTCGCAAACATGCAAATTTCGAGCGATTTTCGGAGGACGCAAGGCAGCTACAAGGCAGCCTCGAGACGCCCACGCAATTAAAGTACAATTTTGCACGTTGTCAGGCTGGGGCTGTTGTCAATCAATTCTTGGATTTGTCTTACGAAAGCCGCAAGTCAGTCGCGCGAACACCTTGCAGGAGCCTTGCCTTTTGTCGCAAGGCTGCTGCGAAACGTACGACAAGCGCAGACCGCATAGGTGCAGTGCGGCTGCTGTGTGACTCTCCTCTCCTATTAGGCAGACCCGCTCAGACCACTGAACACGCACTGTCGATTTTTTTTCAATCGGACAACATCATGCCAGCAAAGTATATATACAAAGGAAAGGGGAAGAACACTGCAGCTGCTGCCGTTGCGGAGTCCGCCGATAAGCAGTGCCAAAATTGCTTCACGACGCTCTTCGTCTTCACGAGGCATTCTTCTTATAGCTCTTATACAAATTTTAAGAACAGGTCTGATGCGTAACCGACAAGTTCACTTTACGCTAAGGTTAACTGCCCATTTTAGCACAATTTAAACATATTCTGCTACAGCTGACTACTTACTGATATAACACCTCATAATGGCAGCTTTAATATGAACAGAAGCCGTCTCTACAGCAGATGCCAATGTAAACCTAAATAAAATTGATTTTACCTTCACTGATTTGACTGTCGACAATTTGGCACAAAGGCGCTAGCAGAATGGGAAATATTACTGCAGTCCGTGAACAGTCTGTCCTTGGTCTACACTGTTTGCCCAGACATTCCTGCCCCAATATTTAGTGAGGTGGTGCAAGTTTTACTGATCATTTTGGAGCATTTGTTCGCTTGTAAGACCACATTCATACCGGCATTTATATATCACTTTGAGTAAAAATCCAAGTATAAGCATGTACATGGTAAACATTAAAATAAATAAGATGAAGAGGGAAATATATCAGAACCCAATTATGTCTATGCAAAGAGATATATTACTAAGCATCAGTTCTGGAAAGCCTTAACTGCCATAATGGTGAAAGCCAGTCAACAAGTTTCCATAGTTTGAAATTTGTTTCTCAAAACTTTCACTATTGCCTGTACATGTATGCCCTTTATTCAAGGTTTTCTGAATAGCTGTTTTTAGGTCCAGTTTCTATAAATATATAGTTTTAGTTAGAAACCAGGGCCCAGTTGTTCAAAGCGTCGTTAGCCTAACGAGTTCGTTAAGAGGTCAACTCGTTAAGTGTTTTGTGACTTTATGGCCAAATTCACTGATATTTTTGTTGAAAATACGTGAAAAGCTTTTGCATTTTTACAACAAAAAATATTGTCATATTTGTGATATCAACGTGTGAAATTTTAACGTCACGTTAACTAACGACGTGGTTAGTTTTGAACAACTGGGCCTAGGTCAACTATTTCAACAGCAGAGTATTAGCATTCGAATAAGTTCAGAATCTGGCCTTTTCCGTGCTTTCATTTTAAGAAGTCATAGCATGGCTTCTAAGCATGTATTTACGCACAATTAGCTAGGTAACAGATTTTGAACAGTGCACTGCCTACACATGCATAATATGCTAAATCATACAGGTGTGACAGCCCTTATTCAGTGAATAAACCTTACCACCACTGAACTAGAAAGTGTAAACAGTTTATAAAATTCGTAGAAGATCTATAGTACGGCCACTCGCTGTGGAAGGATAACCCTTACGAAGGGATATGATTCCGATAAGGTATGATGAGCACTGACAGCTGTTGGTCCTTGCACTTGCATATATACCCTGATCAGGGGCGAACTTGTACTTTGAACGCACATGCATCGTCAGGCATGCGTGCTGCAACCTTCCAAAACTTGTGTGTTGTAATGCCCCTATTCCACACAGACCACGAGTCCCACGAATCGTCACGAATTGATAAATTTTGAAATTCGTGGCGATTGTAAATTTTCTGGTCCAATTCGTGATGTTCTACGATTCAGATACGATACAAGTACGATAGGGTTACGAATATTCGTGGGATTCGGCTGGACTCGCACGAATATTTTCAAGAATTCAGTACGATTTACAAGAATCTCTTTGGACATACTGCACGAACGTTTAGAATTAGTTACGAATCAGTTAAGAATACGCCGAATACAGTTACGATTCCGGTACGAATAAAACTGAATTCGTGACTATTCTTGAAGATCCGTGGGATTTTCTCTTAAGATATGTATATAAAGGCCCAAATTCTGGTCAGACTCTTCCCACTGGTCACACAACGTTGAATCAACATTGAATCAACGTTGATTTAACGTCATGACGTTGAATCAACGTTGATTCAATGTTGTGTGCCTGCTGGGTTTGCTGTACGCACATATTAAGTATGAGTAATCACCAAACTATGGCCACAAAATGAAGTCACTACCCACCAGGCACTTGACCTCGTAACGACGTCGTACTAAGGTCACTGCAACGTAGTGACGTATCCTCGACGTCAGTAAAACGTCAGTTGCCCGCTTGGTAGATACATGTATGCGTCCAGAGTCTTCACTGTGCGCAAATGCGTCAAGGTACACATTCACGAATCCCCGAATGAGTTGAGAACACCTAAAAACGCCTCCGAATCGATTTCGATTCAGTTAGGATGCCTAAGAATGCACTAAGTTTGTGTTACGAATTAACTACGAATTTTTGGAATCGGGAATTCGTGGCCAAAATTTTGAACAGCTCAAAACTTTTGTCACGAATTCCCGATTGCTCAAGAATTGCAAGAACTGACTACGAACATATACGATTCAGTTAAGAACCTCAGGAAGTGATTACGATTCAGCTACGAACTCTCAAATTTCTCAATTCGTGGCGATTCGTGGGATTCGTGGTCTGTGTGGAACATGGATAACTTTCCACGCCACCTGTAAAATCGATAAGCGATAGACGTGTATTTGACAGGTAATGAAAAATACACAGACGTCTATGGGGAAATTTTCTTTCGGGACCGATGTAATTAATATTGTCAAATATATTCATTTTTCCGTGTCCATTTCGAAAACCTCATTCTCTTGCGAATATTTTGGTATATTTTTCATAATTCTCGCATAAAAATCACCGCGGTCATTTTTTGGTTAAAGATGGCAACCCTCAAAATGTATAGATTATATAGTAAATTATGATTTTTACACTAGGGTGATCGAAGGTCCTCCTTACATATTCAAGGCCGTCGTCGCCGGTCCGGCGAGCGCCGGACCACTTTTTTTGGCCGACTATGCTATCTGCCGTACCACTTTTTTCTTTTCAGCCGATTTTTCTTTCGTGCTTACCTGTGATTTTAGTGAATCGCATCATCAAAAGTGCCGCAATTTATCGATGAAATTATCAATGACGCTCGTTGCTCGTGTCATCAATAAACCTGGCCAAGGTGTGAAAACATGCAGTCACACACCGTGCAAAAGAATGCAGTTATTATAATGACACCTGCTTGATTAATTTCATAATCGTTAAAGGATTATTTTCAGTGGACGATTAATCAAAGACATGATAAACTCTTTGATCCAGAATGTATTAAACATGTTAAAGAACTTCTTCGTTTTGATTTTTGTATATCAACAATGGTATGAAAACAAAATACAGCGGCATGTTTTTTTTCTCGACGCAACAGAAGAAAGTTTAAATCACTCAACGTATGTTTCTAATTATTCTAAATCAAAGAACATTTCGGGCGCCAAAGTATATAAAACATTTTGACTGTACATGTATGAGCATTCTAAGTCCTGAGACTGTACCGAAAGTTCCATGTCAATGTTGTTATTCCATTATTGATATACAAGTGCCACCTGTTCCAAATCAGCCCAAGACTTTTCGGTTCCCACAACGTTTATTTGGTGTAAAAAAAAGCCGGAGTAAGGGACGAGTCATTTATTACCAGGTGGGGGCCGGGTACATTTAGGGGGGTCGGAATTTCTTTTGGCGATGTGCTGGGGGGTCGGAAATAAAAAAGCCATGGAGTAGGGGGGTCATATATTTTATTAGGCATATTGGGGGGGTCAGAATTCTTTCTTCGGTCTCCATTTTTAAAAAATGTCTCAGCTTCTGGGGGGCTGTGCCCCCCAGACCCCCCATTACTCTTAACAATTCAGACTCTATTCTTTTAAATTTGAAGACATCAGAAAAATATATGGGAATGACAGACACACAAAACTTGGGCAGCTTCTGTCAAAAAATTATTTTATTAGCTTGCTAGTAGAACAGAGTACAATTGTTATAAAACCATGTCGAGAAAATGATTTTATTCTCAATTAAATTTTATTATGCCTGCGTTTGTAATACCAGCTTGTCATCAGCAAAGTTACTGTGGATTCAGCGGCCTGTGCCCCCCACACCCCGCCTCCCCATTATTATTATTAAGAGGTTATTGAGCATTCGACAACAGTTTTCAAAATGACCATAAGCATAAGGAGTGGAAAGACTTGCAGACAAAATTTAAATAAACCATTAATCTGCATGATTAATTAACATGTCAGAATAAGTAAATGTTCTTTATGTTTCATACAGGTTTTGATTGAGATCAGTCTGACATAAAATAGGTAATATGGTGTGTGTGTGTGTGTGAAGGGTAGCTGGGATGTGGGGTGGGGTAGGGGGGGGGTCATAAACTTTTTTGTCACCAGTCTGGGGGGGTCGGAAACAAATTCTGGTGAGACTGGGGGGGTCGGAAAAATTTTGGTGAATCATATGAAAATGTACCCGGCACACCCCCCCCCCTACCTGATTATAAATGACTCGTCCCTAAAGAAGTTTTCAGCCGTCGTGGTTTGACAGTAGGTCGTGGCTAGCCAATAACAAATAAAACAAAACAAAAATAAAGAACTATATATAGAGTGGGGATTATATCTGTAACTGGCTTAATTTTGCTTGAGGGGTCGAAATAGTTGTCAAAGATCTTCTCGAGTCTTACGTTTGTTCTTTTTCGTATTTAACTAGCAAAACTTCGTGACCAAAACGACTGAAATTTGGCCACAAACGTATCCAAAAATGCATCTAAAACGCACATAGAGACGCCCATAAATCAAAAAAAATTCTCGGGGGAGGTCCCCTGAACCTTTAAAAGAGGGGGAAATCCCCCTCTCGTGTTCTCCCCCCTCGTGCCTTTGGCACTCGCTGATATCCCCCACCGGACCAGTTTTCACTAAACGGCGACGGGCCTGACATATTTCGCCTTTTTCTTTAAAATTGGCAATTTTCCGTGTTCATTCTGAAAAATACATTTATTAAGGATTACGGTGATATAATTTTTATTAAAATAGATTGGAAATTACTGCGGTCATTTTTTACTTTTTGATGAGTACCCTATAATTTTTTCGCTAGTTGCATATGGTTTGCCAGTAACGACAACCTTTACCAAAAACAAAGGGACTTAACCTACTACGCTATTTGATATAGGCGCACACATGGACAGATGGAAGAATGGTGTTTGACTGAATATGTATAACCTTCTGTAAATAAAATTAAAATCTTAAAGAGTTATTATTTCATTTGATGGTTAGATGGATGGAGATAGATGGCTGGATGGATGGCTGGCTGGATGGATTTCCCTCAAATTAGATTAGCATATTAACATTTTCTGAATGCATAGAATAACAAAAAAAATGATAAAATTAATAACAATATTTTACAAAATTATATATGGGCAGCTAAAAATGGATTATTAATAAGCGTATCAATCATTTATCACAAATATCGGCAGACAAAAGTAGGTTGAAAGTTTGCCAATAAAGGGAGTAAAAAGGGCAATTTATAGAATAACAAACTTTCACGCTGCCAATCAACAGAATAATAAAAGTTGAACCAACAATTAAATTACACATTTTTAAAAGGAAGATGCGTTTTGTTTGATGACCAGTTAGCCTGATGAGACAATAATTACGTCGGGCAGCTTGAAAGGTGTCAACTTTTACTCAAAGTTCTCAAAACCAAAACAAAGTGTGACGATAAAAAGAGAAATATTGTATCCTTCAAACACAACTCCAGTCATGTCATTAAGTCTCAGACCTCGTAAAATTACAAAATTCTTGATAGTGGGGAGAAGCTACCCACATCGCGTCGTCGCCAAAGAAATTATTCCATCGTTCCCTGATTCATACAATGTTGAGAGGATATCTTTTAAATTAAACGATTCAAGTTTATTTTTATTTAAATTATAAACTTTGCAAAATATACGTTTACTAGAAAAAAAATTAGATACTATCAAATATGTTGTACAGAGAAGACTGTTATCAAACTCTCAGAAAGAGTGACGCAGGTCACCGTTTATTTCAGAACATTTTTTTTAAATAATCAGGCATGGAAATGCTTAAACTGTAGGCACCAGAAATGGAACAACCTAAATTTCAAAGAACAGGTTAAAATGAGGCGTCTCTTAATGAGCCGTCTCATACGGATTTTACTATGTTTGCCCTCTAGTTCTTGAATTCTCAGAGTTTTCTTTTATTTATTTATTTTGCACTTTAAAGTCTAATTCATTCTATTAGTTTAAGATACCTGTAGTCTAAGGAGTGAGAGAAAACAAGTATGATATATATGTATGAAAATTTGCTTCAAAAGATCAAAAATGGAATGTCATTTTACAGTCTGTTATACGCCACATACTGTATCGCGCCTTACGACACTGCTTTGCAAACAGCGGGAAAAAAGATTAGACGCCGCAGTATTCGTAAAACTACCATATATCACATATTACTACAATACACATTTCTGAATGTTTATATAACAATCTTTATGACATTGTTTATTGGCCCTATCAGCACTGAGTAATCATAGCGACTACAGGAAGGGTAATAATACTGATCCCTAACACCAGACGTGACCAGCAATTATTCCGCGTCAAGATGAAAGCTGCGAACAATGAAGAGTCGAACCAGTCCGTGCATCCGTGCGGTCTATCCAGTGATTTCACATTGCGCCTGGATTCCTCAGGACCAGCACATTATACGAGCAAACGGCCAATAATAGTCCGATCTGGCTGTGTATCTATGCAGGCTGGTCTGAGACGTCTCTTACTGTATGTACGATAGGCCCGTTTTCTCCATGCTCAAACCCGACTTGAGTACTTCCAACAATGTAAAAATTTCTTATCCACAGAAAAATCTCTCTTTGAAATGCAATCTTTAATTAGCTTCGATAATGATGTTTGTAAAAAGAACATCAAATCCAATGATATACATTAGTCAAAATCATTGATCATTATAAGCAGTTATTTGCATTTTAATCTTTTATCTTTTTATTCAACATGACAGAAAGAAAAAAAGATAAATTTGAAGATACAGCATATTATCTATGGAAATTTTCATAATTTATTTCATATAAGAAGTTATATTGTATGTTTTCATGTTAACAGCGCAGACTCTGATTAGACTTCAGCACTGGGATGCGTGGTCTGACCAGAGTCATACTGTGCACATTAGATGATATGTTGTATGTTTTCATGTTAATAGCGCTGACTCTGACTTAGCACTAGGATGCATGGTCTGATCAGAGTCTTTGCAATTCACGTTAGAAGTTATACTAAATGTTTTCATGTTAATAGCGCTGTCTCTGATTAGAATTCAGCACTAGGATGCATGGTCTGATCAGAGTCTTCACGTTAGAAGTTATACTAAATGTTTTCATGTTAATAGCGCAGACTCTGATTAGACTTCAGCACTAAGATGCGTGGTCTGTTTAGAATCTTCGTTATTCACATGATTTTTTATGTTAACAGCGCATCCTCTGATTAGACTTCAGCACTAGACTGGTCTGATCAGTCTTTCTATTCACATTATATACTGAAAGGATTTAAAAACTTCCGCCCATTAATTTTGAATTTCTCAAAAATGAATGCAGCTACGTCAACCAAAATTTTACAGCATATATATTCTTTTATATCTGATTATATCAATACACCGAATCTGAAATCGTTCAACCGAATCGGTCAGGAACAAGCACGTGCTCCTCGTGTTCTTAGTACCGTTTGCATAAACGTGAACAGCTTCATGTATACAGTTTTCTGATGAAACATTTCTCTTACAATATCAAATTGAATTTTAAAAGTTTGAACTCGGTCAGTGGCTTTATTTTGCCTACCGCGCCTAAATATCGCAAACAAGAGCAGAGTTTTTGGCCAGATAAATGCTGATATTTCAAAAAATGACGTCGCGGTTGAATTTTATGCGTTAATTACGGCAACTTACAATCTCAGACGACGTGCACTGTGTACAGGAAGCTCAAAAGACCGTCAGAAAAGCATTTAACCGAGATTAAAAAACAGAGGGCATGACGTTAATAATGTCGACGCCGTCTCCGTAATAGGCTTTTCGCGACAGCATTATCCTTAATGATAAATGCAAATCAACGTGGATAACGTCACAATATTAAGACAGTAAGAAATGGTCGAAAAGAGTGTTGCATAAGATAACGTCGGCATCGCCTTATGCATTTCAGTCACGTAACGCTCCTTTACTGACGTCATATAAGTAAATGATACAAATAAACTGCGTAATCTTTAAATCTGATAAGTTTCAAGCATTTTGTCGTCAAATATTCAACACTGTCATGAGTGAACAGATCAGCAGCCAGCAATAAAAAGTGGAAGTTTTTAAATCCTTTCAGTATATGATATGTTGCATGTTTTCATGTTAATAGCGCAGACTATAATTAGACCTCAGCACTAAGATGCATGGTCTGATCAGAGTCTTTCTATTAACATTAGATTATATGTTGCAAGTTTTCTTGTTAATTACGCAGACTCTGATTAGACTTCAGCACCAAGATGCGTGGTCTGATCAGAGTCTTTGCTATGCACATTAGATGATAAAGTTTATTTTGTAAAGTTTATTTCATAATACAAAAGACCATATGGTCCATGAGTATACAATAGCATGAACAATTTGTACATAAAGCTCAATGGCAAGATCGGTGAATACAAATACTTGAAAATTTCCAATCATATAATATATAACTTTGTATACTTCTATTCGATGGCAACTAATCACATCAACAGAAAGCAGCATTAGCAATGTTGACATATACATGTTCCTTAACACGATGTTCAAAATACGAAATTAAAATGAGAAACATATTACAACAATAATTCTACCAATACATTGTAATAATGAGTCTATTACCTAGAGAAGTAGAATCGAATCGGATCGGGAGAGAAAAAAGTAGCGAGTTCAAGCCTAATATATGCATAATTTCGAGATCTGCAGTTAAATTGCCGCTATAGGAAACTCAGTTTTTGTGTCCCAGAGGGCATACACACCGGTGAACATCGCCCACCCAGCGCCGATACAACGTCACGAACGCTGCATAAACGCTGGGTTGGCGTTGCCCAAATCCTGCATGTCGGCTGGGATACAAATAAACTTATGCATTGATTGTTTTAAAAGCCTCTACGATATAAGATGCTAAGTTTTTAATTGTTATACTATTAGACGATGTTATTAAATCAACAAAGGACGGGTTACACTTTGGTCGTTTTTGTGCCCACGACCAATCTTGATAAAATTTATGTTGATAAAAGCTTGGTATTTGGCAGTTAATATAAGCACATTTTTAAGTTTGCGGTTTCATAAATAATCACGTGACTTCCGGTTTATTGCATATGGGGTGCTGAACGGGGTACACTAATTACCTGCGGTTTTTCGATATAATCAGCAATTCCGCTGACATATCAGTCCTCCAGACTGACAGATATAATACTTTTGGTTCTTATCCACAGTCTAAAAGAGATATTTCCGCTCAAAACATAAAGTAAAGAGAAATTTTATTTGATTTTTTTTATACAAAACCTCAGAACAGTAGATTTTACAAGTGTTTGTTAACACAATAATACGCATGTAAAGCGTTTGTTTTTGTGAAAATAATGAAACAAATGAACAGGAAGCCGATTATAACCGACCGATATTAAGCAAATGTATTCTTGGCGAAACGCTTTGCACGCTTGTGCTCTGGCAAGTGCGTGAAAGGTCATCAACCTTCTTCTTTTCTTAAGCATTATTCACTACTTATACATACATGTATAATGAAACTTCATCATATCAAATATTCATAAACGTATGAAATATTACGTATTTATGGATGCTACACAGGTACAGATGTTTAAAATATTAGACAAACTCAGCGAACCAAGAAATATAGGTCACAGGGACCTACATGTAGTACCAAATGAGACGCAGCACTAAAGTGACTTACTATTCCAAGTCCGAGGAAGATTCCATTAAATATTAGTTCGAAATAAAACATTTATTCAATGGATCCTGAAATACAAGTCACAATGACCTACAAATAGTATGACGTCATTTGCAATGAGTGTCTGACTGAGCCATTGTCTTCAGTATGATACATATATATTGCTGAATATATAAGAAAAGAACAGTGAACTTTTGAATATATGTCACAGTAACCTACAAATAGTATGAGGATTTTTTTTGCATCGTTTGACTTACCATCTATTTGTTATTATGTTGCAAATCCAAAACCGGTGTTGAGAAATAAGTGAAAATCCTGGTCCATGCATAAAAGTAAAAAGTATGCAAAGACCAGGTTTAAAGTTTAAAGACTCAGTATGCATGGATGCTTTGCAGTTCCTACATTTAATGGATATGATCTGATCAAATATTAGCACGCTTACCCCAATACAAAGATAACAAAAGAGGTAAGGAAAAACCTCATCCAAGTAACTTTATATACAAAGTTAGTGGACCAAAGTTGAAGGTCTTAGAATTTTACAATGCACCAGCTTCAGGCAGAGGAATACATCATCTGACCATTATAACATCAGAGGTTATATCACAGCATGATGATGGAGGACATTCAGTCTAACGCCTCACATACGCAAATTACGCCATACCGATAAGCATGCCCAGCGCTGCGCCCCCGCCCCCTCCACACACACAGAATCTTTGGTATGGGCATTACAAACACATACTACATAGATGAACACTTTGAGAAAGATGTGTTGTGTCGAATAATGCCTCTATTTTCTATCAGTTACAAAATATACCGCTGCGATTTTGATATAAATCCTTTAGTCCTAGTGTTGGATACTTAAACTTTTACCCAAAAAGTTTATTTTTCGGTTACTCCTACCCTCGTAACCACTGTAATATAACCCGATTATGATGAATATGTATATGAGGAATAATTATACATAAAAATTGTAGTGGTTACGAGGGTAGGATGAAGTGAAATTTGGACGCATAGTGAACGTTTATAGTTCAAATTCCCATAGGCTCAATGTTAAATGTTGCAGACAGTACATGTATTCAACCGCAAAATTAACCTAAAAGGCATTAAAATACGGGAAAATGAAATCGTACAGAATAAAATAGAATCATATAACTAACATTTCTGCATGTTTTTGTGGTTATCTGCATACCTTCGAAAATCGGCCTTTTCAGTGGGCACATTGCAATAGTAAAGTGTAACTCGTCCTTTGGGTATATTTGGCCTACCCCAATAGTACTTATTAATATATTTCTTTCTTATATTGGTATACTTCTGGCATTCCAAAACAAAATGAAATTCATCTTCAATAGTGTTACAATGTAGACATTTCCTTTCATTTAATGGGATAGGTTGGGGTTTATGCCACCTTCCTACCTCTATTTGCAGTCTATGAGAGGACATCCTAAATCTTGAAAAAGCCGTCCGAAATTTTTCAACTTTTATAACATCAAGGTACATCTTATATGAAAAATCACTAAAAAGTGAATATGTTTTAGCCCTAGTCGAATTTTGTATCCTGTCCGTCCAATTCTGAAACAAGTTATCACTTAATCTTTGCTTAAATATTGATAAAAATATATTTATATCTCCAACCCCTTGAAAAAGCCAAACATTATTAAAACCTAATTTTATTAAAACCTAATGTATTATGTTGTATGTTTTATTATTAATAACGCAGTCTCTGATTAGACTTCAGCAATAGGATGCGTGGTCTAATCAGAAACTTCGCTGTTCACATTAAGATGCTAGTTACATTTAATAGTGTGATGTTTATGCATTGACTTGATTAAGAGAAATAGTCTCCTGTTGATACGTTTCTTTACTCTAATTTTGTCACAATATTTGCTTCACCTCGGAATTTAGTCGAATTATACATGTATACATGCAACCGTTTTCGCCTTCGGGCAAGGTCTTTAAACAACTGATTTCTGGCCTGAACAAAAAAGGCAAAATTATTGATTGGTGAGTGACTTTCCGTGAAAAGGGAACTTCGCTATGTTCGAACTGTAAATACTACAATCAGCATGATTGTTCTGAGCATTTGCCTTTTCATTTTGAAGATTCCAAGGATTCATAGATTGTGAATTCGAAAAGGGAAAGTTCTGTTTAGAATGCACGGATGTGCTGGCTCATCCGCGTCTTCCCTGTTTGCTTTATCAAACGTTTCTTTTCACTCGACGGAAAACACACAATATTCAGTGGGAAAAGTGTCAAATACAGTGTCTTGACTTCGCCCAATGGTTGCGATTTTACGTCCCTTTCAACAGTTCAGTTATATCAGCACGATGGGCAATAGTGAAAGGCTGTGTGCACTGGCACTCCGGGGTCGTGAGATCAACAGGCCAGCGCTCAACCCATTGAGCTACTGGGGGTCCTCAGTACACTCGAGGAAATTGCTACAGTCTAGTGCTATGCGAAACAAATAATTAAACAAATTCGTTATCGTAAATGACAACTTTTCTTAAATCTGTCCGTAGCGGAAGCTATCATTACAGAATGGACGGATGACTGGTGGTTTTCCCGGCCTTTCCAATAGTATATCAGTCATATCGAGCTGAAGGAAAGGTTAAAGTGAAATGCTGTTGGAAATGAAGTCTGTTTTCAGGTTTGAAAGAGTTCCGACTCAAGCGAGATTCGAACCCGAACCGCTAGCTTAGAAGGCTAGCTCTTGACCATTTGAGCTTCCGGGGCCGTATTAAATGACAAATAAGCATTGGGGACATTCGTAAAAAGAAAGAAAACGCTTTTTTAAACGTTCATTACTTGCAGCTCATGGTATACATTTTCCCGGTAATTCTAATGCCATTTTAAATGAAGCACTATAAAAGAGATACCCAGAAACTTCGTAATACGTATACAGAATATCAATTAAGTAAAAGGAACATCTGAGTTGAAATCATATTAATACATTAAGCTATATATTGTATAGCTAAATCTCTGTCTGTTCCCGTTACCTGGATTACAGCAAACCGGGTGTATGGGGAAATACTCTGTTGACCTTATCGGAAAACTGCAAAAGTATGTAGGTTATTGCCCTTACTAATTTACCTGTCCAATTCACACTTAGATTCAAGTGGCGTGGAAAGTTGCGGACGATAGGGGCATAAGGTGGCCGCAAGAACTACATGTATGTGCAAATTCTTACAACAACATTGGCAGCCTTGCAAAGTTGTGCTTTTGTTCAAGCTGCGAACGCCGTGCGACCCGTGAGATAGCCGTACACTGAAGCATAGTACTGCTACTTTGCAATGTTAACGACATGTGTGAGCCTGTATGGATATACTGCGAATTTGTCTGCGATCTGTTTACGGCAACCCGGTCCTGCCAAATCGTACGACAAAAAACTTCATGGCTGATATGAAACGGCCTTAGCTGACTGCTTCAGATGATTTTAACCAGTTTAGACTGTTTTGCAAACAGTAAAGACCTCGTTCAGACTCCGCAGAGCGCGGGGTTTGATTTGTGTCAACACTCTTTGCTCACAGACATTTCTATGCAAAAGTCACTAAAGGAAAATATTTAACAGAAACCCTAAAACTAGAAATGGACTCAACCACATAATACGAATAGACAGGTCTTCTGGTCCAAGAAGGTATAATTCCTTTCACAACTGATATGTAAACCGTTTAATCTTATTTATCTGAACGCCTCATTTGGAATACTTGAATGCATAATTAGTAAAGTTGAGCCGCGACATGACGAAAACGAACGAAGCGGCATCTGCGCCCAGCGAAGGCTCATATCAGTCTGAGCATCCGCCCAGTCTAATCAGAGGCTTCGCTGTCGGCATGGCAGTAGCTGAGACTCTTAGCTACCCTTTAAGCACACAGCAAAGCTATGATCAGACTGGGCGGATGCCCAGGCTGATCTGAGCCTTCGCTGGGCGCACATGCCACTTTGTAGGTTTTGTCGTGTCGTGGCTCAAGTTTGCTGAATTCCCTGTCGATGAGATATGATCCAGAAAGTAAATTTCATGGTGACTGAGTTCTCCATAAGGGGAAGCAACTTATCCATTTTTATCTTACCTCTCTTTAACATAGGGTAGAGAATCAAGTCTTATTAAATAAATATGCTACCATATGAACTTATTATTTTCTCAATCAGTAGACCCCAATTTGGATAGTATCATCCTCCAGGGAAGCAAATATGAAGTAAAAAAAAAATATTTAATTATTTCATTATTATTTTTTTTTTATTTTATTTATCTGTTTGTTTGTTTATTTATTTATATTATTTCATTTTTTAGTTTCATTTTATTTTATTATTTTTTTGTAAAACTGGCGGAAAACAGTTAACAGGGTTATGAATGTCTTACCTTATTCTAAGAATCAAATTTGTGTTGAGGACATAAGTGGGAACAGGGAAAAGTATTCCAATGGTTTGAAGAGGCCGAATTTAAAAGTGTAGAATATTATACGTCTTTGCGAGAGATATTCTTTGATAAATCGTATATTGAATTTATATACATGTTGTACATATTTATATTCGTCCTTGAAAATGTGTCTTTTAGAACATGGCTTAATAAAACAAACTGCATAAACAGAAAACCTACAAAATCAAAATGCTATACCGAACCATCTGTTGATGAACTATAGAAACGGAACAACTGACAAACCGCCAATGACCTTTGGACAGCTACATGTATTGCACTGCAGTCGGCTTGAAGAAAAGCTAACCTGAATCAAGAGACATGAGCTAATTTTATTTGTAAAAATGATTTCAGTGAAGAGATTTGTTTGTTAAAAAGACTTGAGTGAGGTACTTGTTACCTCAATTTTGCTTATACAAAGTTCATGTCACAATTTGGTATGCAAATGCGTACAATATATACAAAGGCAAACATTGTATTCTGAGGGGAAAACGCGCCTGAGATTTCTTTGTCGAAGCATCAACGCCAGTTATGATTATTTTCTCATAGATATTATAATAAAATTGTCTAAGAATTATTATCAATTAATCCCATAATTCCCAGCTCTGACTACGTTTACTGACCGGAACTGACAGTTGACAAGTACCATGGTAGGGTGATGGATACACTTTCAGGGGAAGCAACTCTGCTACTTTCTTTGCCCCCCTTCTAAATCGGGATGAAGCCTTAAATAAACCCCTTTGTTCCTGTACGAGCAACTTTCTATCCTTGGAGAATTGGATCAATGTTTGAAAGACTTTGTTTCTCAAAGAAAGCAAACAGGAGCTCGAGGAACCTTTGTAAAAATGTCAAAGAAACATGGAAGCGTATCCATCCCCCTTAAACAAAGACTTGTTCTCAGATAATTATATTCAGTATTATCAATGTCATTGAGTTTTGACGAGCTTACTTATTGCTGCTAAAGGGAAGACTTCGAACAGCCAGTCTGAAGTAAGTCGTTTGCTACCTGAGTAGGGTAAAGTCAGGTAACTTCGGACAGGAGGGTAAATTCAGACATACCATTGCAAACAGTGAAAATTCAGATGAGACGGCTCATAATGAGCCGTCTCATCAGGATTTTCACTGTTTGGTCTGTTATTTTTGTTTTAGTTCCAAACAACAAAAATATAAAGGAAACAGTGTCACTGTCCGAATTTACCCGCTGTCCGATGTTACCCGACTCTTCCCTAACGTATTGTTTTTTCGTAATCTGATATTGTATCAAGGAGGGCATCTTCTCTTTCCTCGGTCAGGAATGTATCGAACATTTGTTCCTACATACATGTAATGTAATGGAGGAAAAAAATCGAGGAATATCTAATCGACGGAATTCGGACATTATTCTCTAGGACAGACACACGGCGCCAAGTGTGTGCAACTATGGTTACGTACCGTTGAGCCACTTGGGTAACGTCGATAAGAGAATTGAACTGAACTGAACTGACATTCTTCTTGGACGCTATAGGTCACTTTGCTTTAACTGGTCAGAACATTGCTTAAGCGATGGATCGGATCTTGTACATGTAAGTGTTTCCTTTGCAAATACTAATCAGATTCTGTAAAAGCTGACTTTGCTTAGTTCGGTTAGATTCTGTAAGTGTTTACCGTGCTTAGAGGGGTCAGATTTTGTGTTTTCTTTTCTTTTTTTACTAAGATGGATCAAACCCTGTAAGTGTTCGCTCAAATGGACAGACGCTATAAGCGTTAACTTTGCTTAGAGGGGTCCAATACTATTAGTTGATTTTGCTGAGATCGGTTAAATCCTGTAATCGTCCACTTTGCTTATATGGCTAAGCCCTATAAGTGTAAGGGCTTATATCTGCACACAAACTAGTAACGTTTCAACAGTAACGTGTAAAATCGAGTGGATATGCAAGATCAAATAGAATACAAATATAGTGCACAAATAAATAGATCTACAAACAGAACCACCCACCCTTTGAACATTTTATTTCAATATATATCACCAGATAAGCAGATTTTACTTTTAACTCGAATTCATATCCGTTATCGATACTTGTTTCAGCTCTATATTCATTGTGAAGATCAAATTCTTGCTAATAGCGAAACATGAAATGTCTTCGAATTACAGATATTATCACAATTTCGAGTGACCCCGGCAATATTGCACTATTCAGTAGGCACTTGTCACAATCCTGTGGGGGTGATCAGGTCGGGCGATGGTGCTTGGTAACTGCGTATTTCTAATTTGGGTAGTACTACTGTATTTGCAGTAGGTGCGGGTGGTGGTTGTTTGGACATTTTTTTTTCTCTCGTCTATCATCTCTTCTTTCTCCCGCTTCCAGATATAGACTGAAATACTGTCTCAAAGAGCCGATTTACCCAAAACAATCAACCAACCATAATCCTGCCTTCAGTTTATTGTACTGTTAACGTAATGTTCTACAAGTAAGAGAAATGTTAATTACAATAACCGTCAGACTTCCAGATAAAGTGCGTTATGATGAAAAGACAAACATATAATTGAGCCGCGACACGACAAAACCAACAAAGTGGCATGTGTCCAGCGAAGACTCATTTCAGCCGGGGCAGCAGCCCTGTCTGATCAGAGTTTTCGCTTTGCGCATAAAGGGTACCTAAAGGCCTAACCCAGCTCCATGCGGATAGCGGATGCCCAGGCTGATCTGAGTCGTCGCTGGGCGCGTACATGCCACTTTGTTGGTTTTGTCATGTCGCGGCTCAATTCATCTTACTTTTCAACGAAAGCATATGTTGTGACTCTTCTGTGTGTTTTTTATTACAGAAACATGAAAACTTCTCCCTAATTTCAGTTGTAAGTAGATATATCTCTCGCACTTTGAGCTCGTGATATGATCTACTTTACAACTGACCTCAAAACAGTGAACTATTACTCAGCACTTCACTGCTAAAGCAAAACTTTTCTGTAACAAATATGAAGGTATACCCAGTCATCTTAAAATAACAACTGTTATTGCTTTTAAAATATGTCTCAACGTTTAGGAAAATTACTCTATTGACAACTAACGGGACAGATACAGGCTGTGAATCCCTTCAGTTTATCATATTTCTTGTCTTGGCGCTTTGCTTTTGGTGTTGAAATAACACATCAATAGTCACGAACAATTGGATGTGAAAACTGCATGTATCTTCATATGAGCATTAATACGCATAGGCATTGTATGGAATTCCATTTTCGACTTCGCATGCCTACAGTTTGTTCAGAACACTTAACACTGGGACTTGATTTTTTAACATGCGCAAGATCATTCGCGGAAGTTGATTGTTGGGGTGGTTGCGGTCGGCCGATGGTGGCTGGTATAACTTTCAGTGCCGGGATGTCCTACTCATTTGGATGATAGTAGGACAAGGACCTACTGTGCTCGCAGTAGGTGCGGGAGAAGGGTTGTTTGGAAGTTTTTTCCTCTCGTCCATCATTTCTCTTCTCGTTCTCCCTCTCGCTGGAAGACGACCCGATAAAGACTGAAATATTGTCTCAAAGGGAGGTTAACCCCAAAATAACCAACCAAATAAGTTGATTGTATATTGACTGCTATGTACTGTGCATTGTGTACTGAGTATCCTGCACAGTTCACACAATCTTATTTACTATGTACTGCCTACTGTGGCGTAGTTTTGCGCTGGCATAGGAATACCGTACGCCAAGTCAGTGTTGCATTACATGTAGCAAGCGGACGCCTCATCGTACTTGACAATTTACAGACACTGAACAGTACACAGCAGACAATGTACAGTCAACATAGTAGACCATAAACGGTTAATATGGCCGCAAGCCCTTGAGTACACGTATGAGCAAAACCTAATTTTCCAGTAACGTCCGCAACTTTCTACGCCACCTGGAGTATTGTGTGAATTCTGTTGGATATTTGCGGCCGGCGTAGAAACTAAGGGTGCTGATGGAAAATGTAAAAATGACCGCACTGTTTTACTTTCTATTTCAATAAAAATATATCAACGAAATGCTGAATAATTGTATTTTTCGGAATGAACACGGAAAATGATCATTTTATGAAAACAAGAGAAATATGCGGGCAAAAACTTTGATCAACGCAGTGTAAAAGTTATGATTTACCATATATTCTATACATTTTGAGGGTAGTCAAATAAATTAAAAAGTGACCGCGGTATTTCTTATGCAATGTTTTCAAAAAAATATATCAGGCTGTTCGAAATTTAATGCGGTTTTAAAAATGAACACGGAAAAATGGATTGGAATATAAGGAAAAATAAAATTAGAAGATAAAGATGACTTGCCAATATCTCCTAGTGTATTTCATTATCTGCTTGATTCGCGCATATCGATTATAGATTTTCAGAGAGTGGCGAAGAAAGTTATCCATGACAGAACACAGGGCAAGCCGAATATGGAAATCCATGCCATTGCGCATATGCAATCAGCATTCATGGTAGCCTGGCACAATCACGCACCATTGCTCGACCATCCACTTCGCGAATAAAACGTAATATTGTTTGTCGTTGCAATGTACGAAAAACCGGCGGTGACTTCTCAATTCACAGTTTGAACTGTGAATTGATATTTCGTAGCTGTCATGACATGACATTCCTGCATTATAGGCGCTTTTGAGAAAAAAGCATCAAGGTGAATGGGTACATTTACATCGCCATGTTGTTGTTCTTTGCCATTTTCACAAATGGTAACTTCTGTTTGCCTCGATTGGCACTGAACGGTTGCTTCCCATGAAAGTGTATACATTCACATTAAAGATGCGATAACTACGAGTTATCTCATCTTGATCTAGCTATTTCACACCATTCACTAATTTGTTTTGTTTGATTAAAATGCTTAAAGCAACTTTGAATAATATATGTACAAATTTTGCAGAGACAATCGACTATCTTATCTCTGTTGCACATGTAATTAGACTTTCATTGAAGTGTCCTATTAATAATAATTATTGTTAAACGTGTCTCACTACCCACGGGACAGTTATGCAAGAGTAACAAATTATCAGTGATTTATTCCTTTCTTGTAACCCAGAGAGGATCGAGAAACAACTCTGGTTCATGAACAATATTTCTGGATATATTCCACTTGCAGTTGGACAAAGGTATATGTATAGAGGTGAAAAACATTTGCGCAGATTTAGTTCTAATTTCAAGCGTATGATTTCGCGGCAATTTATGAATACTATTGCCAAGCTTTGAAAAGGTACATTTTTCAATTTTTCAGAGTTCTTTCATAAGATATGGATTAGCACGGATGTTTAATGTGTGTGAATGAATAGATGGAAGGGTTTCTATAGATAAGTCACCACACAGCTGCGCTTTCTGATGCGCAAACGTATACAGCATCTGCGCAAACGTATACAAAATTGAGCCGCGACACGAGAAAACCAACAGAGTGGCTGTGTGCCCAGCGCAGACTTGGATCAGCCTGGACAGCCACCCAGTCCGATCAGTCTTCGCTGTCCGTATGGTGGTAGCTTACATCCTTTGCTAAGCGCTTAGGGAAGAGTCTGATCAGACTGGGCGAATGCTCAGGCTGATCTGAATCTGCGCAGGGCGCAAAACCACTTTGTTGGTTTCTCGTGTCGCGGCTCAATTATTGCCAGTCAATTCCTCATGCCACATTAATCTTGGGCCAAACTATACAACTGCTTTTCAAAGGCCAGGTTATGACTGATAGTTTTAAAATTTGTTTTGCGGGTCCTCCTGTCTCTTTTCGTCTGTATTCAAAATGTCAACATCACCAAAAAACTGTTTGTGATATATACAGGGTATAATCAATCACCTGTCCGTCGGCATGATACAGGTATGACTGAAAATCATATAATTTTGGAAGGATTGCAAAACCAAAACAACAAAACAAGTCATCTATTCAGTCATCATCAATGGCAATTTGTTTCATTCAAGAAACTTTAAAAAAAAACTTGTTTCAACACTTTCAGAAGGTCTTGTTTTTCCCAAAGAGATAATATTTGTTTTCAACATTTTCAAGATATATCAATCAATTTTTATTCATTTCATTTCTCTTGTAGAAATTCTAAATAAGAATGGATGGATACTTTCTATACATTGCTGATAGACTTGACAGAATCAGAGTAGGTGAAGGAAAAGGAAAGTTTGACATATTAGGAGAACTTAAAAGTTGGGAGCTTTGGCGAGCGGTGCTGGCGGAGGGAGTGGCTACAATGTTATTTGTGTTCATTGGGACAGCGTCAGCTGTGTTGCCTACAGGTGAGGCGTTGTCGGCAGCAGTTATTGTTCGGGTAGGTTGAACAGTTTCAACAATAATGTTAGATTGTAACAAAATATAACTTTTTCTGGTTCCAGGAACCCCGGTAGCTCAGTGGTTTAAGCACTGGTATGCTGACTTAGCGGTCCCAAGTTCGATTACCGAAGGCGGAAATCTTTTCAATCATAACACGGATTCTATAGCACACAGTATTTCACTATTACACCCACATCGTCCTGATATGACTGAAATACCGTTGAAAAGGCCGTAAAATTACGTCATTTGTCCATCTTTGGATCTTTATTTAGTAAAACATGTCTTAGTTGACACCTCTATTAAGCAAACAACCTGTGTTGAGCAAGCATGTATTCGCTCCCCCCCCCCCCCCCTCCCCCCAAAAGCCAAATACATTGAAATGTAGCTATATTAAGCAAGCACAGGTCTGAAGCAAGAACAATTTGATTGTCTCCTCGGTGCTTGCAAAATACATGCTGGACTATATGTAACATTTGGTAATTAGGTACATGGTTATACTTTCAGGGGAAGTTACTAGGCATTTTTCGTTTTTGCTTTTCATCTCAAATGGGGTCAACTCTCAGAAGAAATAATTAGCCCCTCCCGGAGCAAATTCTTTCCTTCAAGAGGAGACTCCCTTTTGGAAAGACTTCGTCCTCCATTGAAGTAAAACAATGGATAGGCGATTTGCGATGTTTTGTTCTTGTTACATGTAACAGTATTTCAGTATTATCAGGACGGTGGGTGGGTGATAATTAGAGGCTATGTGCAATGGAACTCTTTTCGATTGAAAATATTCCCACCTACAGCGGGGCTCCCACACGTGACCGCTAGATCAGTAAGCCAGTGCTTAACCTACTGAGCTACCGGGAATCCTTACCAAAAGTCAAAGCAAGCTCCATGCAAACAGCGAAGACTTGTCAGACTGGGCGGATGAAAGCATTCAGTTCTCCAGGGGTAATTCATGCTCTTTCATTTGAGAGCAGACCCCCTTTTGAAAGAGGAAGCAAATAGTATGTCAGGAAAGTTGTAAGTCTTTGTAAAATGACAGACAAACATTGAGTTATACCCAGTCAGCTTAAGTTTGCATTCCTAGAAAGAAAAAGAAGGAATGTTTTGAGAAAAAATGAGTCAAAGACAGCTGATATTTCTTTCAATATGGGGATCAAACATGGTTTTTCATGCATTAACATTTGCCATGTCCCGAAGGAGCGATTGAAAACCGAGGCCGATGGCCGAGGTTTTCAACATGGCAAGTATAAATGCAATCTAAACCATGTTTGATCGTTATTATTGCATAAATTCCACCATAATGCTTTAAAAATAAATAAATGTTTGGACACTAATTTTTTTCAGACGCATCGCCATTCGTTGCTGATTCATACACGCACTATGCATTTCTATAAAACTCCTCGTATCAGCCCATGGTCAGCAATCGTCAATTTTTGTCCAACCTTCAGCAGCAGTTTACATGTTAAACTCGTTTTCATCAAATTTTCACTAAATGTCGCATGCTATGTCTGAGTCTGCATAATTCGTACAAGTCTTTAATCGATACCTGCAAATGCAATCTTGCCGCTTACTTCTGTACTGACGGAGTAATCACGCGGCCCTGCAACGTGCATATAAAAAGTCGCCGCTGACAGCCGGATATTATAGCACGTGGATCGCCTTGTTGATACATGGTTTTGCGTTCGTTAAATGATGCTTGTTATTAGCGTGTGACACCGGTATTTATGCAGTAATATAGGTTACAGAGCTGTATCTGTAGCATTCTACAAATCTGGGTAGAGTACCAGTCTCTGAAAGTACATGTACAACGTCAGTTTTTAAGACTATTCGGTCTTGTAGATGGGCTGGATAAAAATAAGGATCAATGTTTTCTGGTGGTACAGTATTTTCAGTATTATAAGTTGCAGAACAACTTGTGTATATGTATTTGTGTCTTTGTCCTAGTATGCGGACAAACATGTTGATGAACAAACACCCACGTCCAGAAGCTATAATATGATTATATAACATAGAAGATCACGTGATAATCTTTACATCTGAAACATCTGAGATCGCCTTCCTTTAAGCAGCTTTCACTCAAAAGCACGCCAGAAGAAAACCTGTCTTAAAGTATTTGGAAACGCGCGCGCTTAGAGCAGTCTGATCTGGGCATGCATAATGAACATTTTTTAAATCCACATAGTCAATGTCCAGTTATGCCTTCGTTCTACATGTAAGCATACGCATATAAGCACACTCAGGCCCAATTCTGCGTGTGCAATGTGCTTACAATAAGAAAGATATTTTATGGAAGCCGCTTACCTGTTGATTCAGTTACAAGACAGGGTTTACCCTTCCAAAAGAATCTCATAGATCTAGATCCTCTTGTAAGACGGATCTAGATGTTTGGGATTATATTGGATGCGAAAACTTCATTTTCACAAAATTTCAAACTGGTTAACATATCTGCGGTGATTTTGTAAGGGGAACCTCCCGTCTTATAACCAAATGAAACTGGTACATAGCGCTGTATTAATCTGCCTCTGTCATCTCCTTAGCAACGTCAACCATGTATAACATTTTACCAGCAGTCAAGCCGGTTTTGATTTTTCAAGATATCGTAACTTATATGGGCAGCTTATCAAAGTACCGTGTTTAACCTTAAATTTATACTGTGTGTTGAACGTGTATACGTGACCAGAATGATACCATCCCAGTAAACATTCCACATTGAAACAAACATTTCATTAACGTTGAATCAGCGTTAATTCAATGTTGTTTCAATGCTGTATGTCTACAGGGACTGTGTCTTTTACATCTCCTCAGTATGTCTGTCCCAACATTTCGAGCAAAGGCATGTAATATTAGTGTCAGAGACAAATAGGCTTAATTACTTTCGCAGACAACCATCATAACCTTCGGAATTAATGTTTCATTTAACTATCTGTACTAAATAACGATGTAGAATGACATGCTTTATCTATTATGGCCCATATTTACGACACGGAGATTTCGTGTGTGTGTGTTTGCGTGTGTGTGTGTGGGGGGGGGGGGGGGCTGAGGGGGAAGGGGGTTTAGGCTTAAAATAACCGTACCGATGCTGGCGGTACTTGGCTTGTCTTAGTAACCCCTTACATGTCAAATATGGATAAGGCTGTGGCGTAACAGGAATATCGTAATCATCCCAGTTGGCTCATGACGTCGCACTGACGTCGATGTTACGTCATCCAGTGGGCACATGACGTCCAAATGACGTCAAACTGACGTCGATGTGACAGCATCTAGTATCCCAGCAGGCACATGACGTCATAACGACGTCGATGCGACGTGATGACGTCGCATCGACGTTTGTGTGACGTCATTTGGACGTTACGTGCCTGCTGGAATATTTCGTAGTTCTCTGTATAAAAAAAAATCAAGATTAAAGGGTAGATACGCTTTCAGAGAAAGCAACTTTGCCATTTTTATCTTGCCTCGGTTCTTATTAGGGATTAACTGTCCTAGTGGAGCAAACTCTTTTCTTTAGAGTAGATCCCTTTTAAGGAAGGGTTTGAAAGCCATATGGATAAACAGTGGCTAACGAAAGTTATTTCCTTTTGTAAAAATGGCAGACACTCTGCAGATGTACTCAAGCACGATAAGTGAAAACAATTACGATACATGCAACATAAAAAATTGGAATAAAAAAAAATCATATGTACTGAACCATGCAGAACAGTTGACTCTAGTTATCTGAAAATCATATCCCAAACTACCCTCTTATTCATGAATTACAGCATTTAGTTTGTACACGTTTCCTATTTTCCTATTGTATTTCAACTACGAATATCTGAAACTACTGGTATCTCAAAGTTAAACTTTCTGGGACCAGAAAATTTACTTTGATATATCAGTAGTTTAAAATAAAGTTGAAGAATACATTTTGGACACATTTCCATTTATTTCAGATTCAACTCTGAATATCTCAACTCAATGGTATCTTAAGGTAAATTTTCTGGGATCAGATACTTGTACATGTATCAGTTATTTCAGAAAAACTTCCACTGTGATATATAGAAAGTTGACTGTATATCAGGGGTCGTATTCATAAAACCACTTAAGTCGTTGCTATGTTGTTGCTAAGGCTAAATTTCTAGGTTGGAGATCCCCTTCAACTGTGAATTTGCTCTGGAGGAACAGTCTTTTTCAGACTGTTCCTCCAGAGCAAAGACTGTTCCTCCAGAGTACATTCCACAGTTGTAGGGAATCTCCTTCATAGAAATTAAGCCTTAGCAACTGCATAGCAACCACATAAGTGGTTTTATAAATATGGTCCCAGTTCTTTTTTACTTATTATTATTTCAGATTGCCTTCACCTTTGGTTTAATGATAACGGTGCTAATTCAAATGTTTGGTCACGTGTCCGGCGGTCACATGAATCCGGCTGTCTCCGTGGCGATGGCAGTAGCTTTGAAAATTAGTCCAATTCGTGCCATATTATATACTTTAGCTCAGTGTGTGGGAGGCATATTGGGCTCTTTAATATTAAAAGGGTAAGTTAAAATTAGTGCTTGTTGTTTATATTAAGGTAGCCCACAAGGGCATAGAGGGTTCGTGGTGGGCTAATGTATTTAGCACTGTCCGTATGTCTTGAACCAGTGTGTCTAGTTTCTTCATATGACATCTCCTCTGAAATCCTTGCGCCAAGTTGCCAAAATTGCCAGTATAAAAGAAAATTATCAGTAGGATAAGCTCTGGTTTGTTGTACCAATGGCCCCAAGATCGAATAATGCCGGCGACGGAATTCTTTACAGCCATAACTGAGATTTAGTTTAGTTTAAACATATTTTATTGCCAAATAATCTGTACAGCAATTTTGGGTTGGGCCACAAGTTCTTACAACATTAATTACGGGATGCACAGCATAAGCCTTGCTTTCATAACCTGCCATCGTTTCAATATGACTACAATAAGGTACAAAGCGACTTAAAAACCCGATTCCATCCAACTGGGATCTTGTGTGCATTTATAGGAGTGTATGTTAATGTCCGGCATGATTGTAGTTTCTTCATAACGAATAATTAGTTATGACAATCCTCGGCTTGAATAATTCTTAGAAGATGTAAAACAATGCAATTGGCAGTCCTGTACATAACTATATTTCCTCAACCTACATGGGTTTCCTGCAGTATAATATTTTAGTTTTCAAAAAATCTATTAATGCCTCTCATCAGACCATACAGAAAGGCAGAATGAAAACATTTTCTTTCTTATATTACAGTGTCACGCCGAGTGAAACTCACAGTAACTTAGGTGTCACGGCAAGTCCTTTACTCGACGCCGGCCAAGCCTTTGGTTGTGAGGTTATATTCACTTTTATACTCGTGTTTTCAATATTTGGGTGCACTGACGGGAACCGGCCATTCTTTGGAAGCCCCGCCCTTGGAATAGGACTTACTGTAGGAGTTATGCACCTTGCAGGGGTAAGAATAACACGATAGTAACATAAATGTAGTAACGTATTTTATTTTATGTGCTGGTAAATGAAAATGTATTTATCATGCATAAGCTGCAAAATTCACCTGATAACAGGAGTACGATAACATGTGATATCATGCCACTTTTGAACTGCGCTTGTGGAAATGTTATCAGGTGATGCCTACAGAAGCGATCTCTGAAAACTGACGTTGGCCGTGATAACAACGTTCGATTGGTTAAATGACGTCACTGACTTATGTCATAACGCTTTCGCGACGTCAATAAGTTCAAACAAAACTGCGTTTACTTCTCTTTTCTTGACGCTCTTTACACCTGAAAATATTCTAATGATGCATGACAAATTGAAAACCATGTAAGTGTCTTTTGATATCAAGTTTATCAGGCTTGACTAGAAGCACGTCGGACTGGCTCGGCAAGCCTCGCCATTCCTACGCTGTTTCTGGTCTCGCCTGATAAACTTGATATCAAAAGATACTAACATGGTATTCTCTATTTCCCTGCAAGTGAGAGCAGCATCCACAGACTGTGCAGATTTTCCTCGTTTTCTTAACCCATTTATGCCCTATAGGCTCGCCTGTTCTTCTAAACTGAATGAGTCCGTTTGTCATTTAAAGCGTGTCTGACTTACTTAAATTCTATTATTTTGATAAAAAAGTGCTGTAAATTTCATTTTAATTGTGTAGAGCCTGATCAGACGCGGCTTATTTCAGCGTCTGATCTTAGTCTATATTGTTTGCCTTTATTCCTTTCATGGAACGCTTGGCATTAATGGGTTACATGTAATCAGTCTACATGTACCAACCAATGGGAATTCCAGGTGGTTGAAGCGCATCAAAGGGAAGCAACTCTCCCAAGTTCAGTTTTGCGTCTCTTCTCGAAGATCGTCAACACTTGAACGTATCCACGTACATCATCATAGTGCAGATTATATTTTCTGGTCCTTTGGGATCATTGAGTTCATTTGAGTAAGTTTGAAAATAGAGCTCCGCTTGAGCCGGTGCTAGGGGGCGTGGATGGTGTCGCATATTTCAGTACAGACTTATGTGATGCAAATACGCAATATATACGAGTGGGAAGCTGGGTCACGGGGGGGGGGGGGCGATACTCAGTAAGCCAAAGAAGAAGAATGGTCAACAGTAGCACTGTGATCTTCAAGGATTATATTGTGTACCATGACCTTGAAATGAGGTCAAGGTCACATACATTTAGTCAAAACTACCCAGTGTTGTCTGTTATCTAAGTAATGTGAGTCAAAAAAGGGTGAAATGTATACAATAAATCCTTATTTCAACGATCAGTTAGAGGATAATTTACAATTTATCTCAACAATTTATCTCAACAATGACGTCAACGTATGTTTAACGTACTTGACATAGACACAAACACTTGAAAATTCATTTGTCATGCAATTTACTTGTCATAGTCATAAATGCAAAGCAAAAGTCAGTGATCCGTATAACTTTTTAATCATGGGGAAAATTCACGCCTTAAACATAGAAGTCCTTTATGAAACTCGCCGAACTCGCCGAAGGCTCGTTTCATAAATTTCATATAAAATGACCACTTGTATAAGATCCTCTGTATCCCAAAATTATTCTTGTTGCCCCTTTCCTATCTGAGGCGCTCATTTATGTTAGCACATGTCCTCAAGTGTCGCTTAATGTCATTGGGATCGTTTTAAGCATTCGTTGAATGAAGTATTCGCGAATCGCCCCTGTGAGCGGATGGGCAGGATTTAACCACAAAATATTGTCTCAAATGATGTTATTTTCAAACACTTTCTTTTCCCAATAAACATTTATTGGTAGTTTCGAAAATCGTCGAAAATTGCCGTTACCAACGTCGCTTAATTAACATTATTTATCATTATGACACTTCGCATCTGAGAGTGTAATAAAGCCAGGCATTAAAAACGATAATTACTAGTGGATTAAATATGCAAATTACGTCGTAACGTTATACGTTGACGTCCATTAAAACGTCGCGTTTTCTTATGGCGAAATCGTGACGCTTTAGTGCAAATTTTGCTAATAAAATGCGATTTTAGTGTCATATGATAAATAGAATCTTGCATTCGTGCTCCTGTATTATTGAATTTATTAAATTCTTTGGGGAAAACCGATAAGATGCTTGGTTAGACCTCGCATCTTATCTTTCTCCCCAACTCATTTAATAAATTCAATAATAGGGGAGACGGGGGATAGTTGATGCACTTTTTAGACTTTTTGATATATCTCGTGACCGGCCTGGCCAGTCTTGATCATCTTTGCATATACTAAAAGATCTACCTTTTCTGCATTTAAAATCAAATAGTGATCCTTGAATTTTGGTATATTTTCCCTCCGTTTAAGTAGATTTCTTTGGCAAGTCGAATGCATCAACTTGCCCCAGTAGTGGGGCATGTTGATGCAATGCTTGGGGCAAGTTGATACAGACATTTTTCTTGCCTTTACAAGTCCATGCAACGGATACTACAGTAAATTGACCGTTTCTATGGACACATGGGGTTATTCCTGCTTTCTTGTTAGATGCCGCAATTTATCAAAATTATTTAGCCATTGAGATTACCTCAAGCGAAAGATCTCTAGAAGGGATGTTTGTATATGAATAATTGAGCTATAAAATGATCAGAATATTCTATACTTTTATTTCTGAAACTTAAGAACATTTTAAACAGGAAAATATCATTTCATTGTCATGGTTGCTATATTAAATGAGCCGGGCTCCCAGCAGTTCGTACAATTTACATGTGCGTCCAGCGAAGACTCAGACCAGCTTCTGCATCAGCACAGTCGGGTCAGAGTCTTTGCTTGCCACATGAAAAGGTATGGGACCTTAGATGTCCATAGAGCGCACAGCAAAGACTCTAATTAGACTGCGCGGATGCGCAGGCTGTATTGAGTGTTCACTGTGCGCACATGTAAATTGTTGGCATTGCTGTGACATGGCTGGAATGCTATTGTACGTTATTTTTTTAATATAATAAAAGAGATACTACAAATCTGAAATGCTTAATAGTCTTACATCAGTTAAAGATCAAGCCCATCCAAATATTGTGAATAGCTCATGCAGTCCAATAGGATTTTATGGTGTATCAACTTGCCCCATGCTCATTCATCAACTTGCCCAAACCATGACCCACGTGACATTCAGCAAGGTAGACAACTATTACACCATGTTTTCCTTCAGAAGAGTGTATGATTTTGAAGATTAAAGATGTGTCTACCTGTGTGCATAAATGAATTATGAACAACCAGAAATAAATGCGCGCTAAACGAAAAATTGCGAAATACCTGTTAATTTACTTAGATGTGTCAAAAATGAACTTTTCTTCACCAAATTCTCATTTGTTGTCCAAATTCCGCAAAACTTCAGGAAAAGATGGCAGCAGTCAATGACTACTTTAATTCGTCATTTCTGATGTCCATAATGACGTCATTGTCTTTTTATTCCCACTGCATCAACTTGCCCCGTGCATCAACTATCCCCGGTCTCCCCTACATGAGCACTCTATATACATTTAATATTGCCGTTATATCGTCGAGGCAGTGTTAAACGAAGCTGGACGAGAAAGTACATAACGACTTTTGACGAAGATTAACGATGTTTGCCGGTATCTACTGATTGCCGAGTTTCGCCAGTATTTAGCGGATAGCTTAATGTGTAACTACAGTACCGGCTTGCTTTGTTTTCCAGATTCCGTATACCGGTGCCAGTATGAATCCCGCCAGGTCACTAGGATCAGCTGTCATATCAAAATCATTTGTGAAACATTGGGTATGTATGCAAGGGGCCGTATTTATTTGATTATAAGACTGGGGTCTTACAATCAAATCAGTACGGTCACACCAAAAACACTTATGCCTAAAATTACAAGGTGAATACTTTTATTCCCGGGTTCGATACCTGGTCCGGCCATTTACTTTCGTGGAGATTCATTCTTCCCCTTCCGCTGATTCCAGAAGGGTGTGCACTTAGTATTAGTTAACGGCTTATAACCATGATAACGTCTAAATCTGCCGAGGAATAGTGTAGTTGGGTTTAACTGACCGCCCCGACATGAACATATTTGTTTGCCGTGGACGTAAAGGAGAAATTCAATAACAACAAAAAAACAGCACACGAAATAATGATATAAACACGTACATGAAATTACCTTTCATTTTATTTTTATATTCGGAAATTATTTTTCCTAGGGAAGCATTTCTTTAATTGTTCTCAATATCGCAAAGTAACTGGCTTATAAGTGAGCTTTCATCTGCATATGGAATCGTAAACTGATTGCGCCTTCTTAACGAGCAAATCCACCATGGACTTATATACACTCACGTATTCGTTCTTGTATTTGTATGGTTTCTCTCTCTCGCGCTCTCTCTCTACCTTTAGAAAGTATTCATACAGTGGATAATAATCAAATAATACAACTAAAGATAAGGACATAAGCAATACATGAGTGTTATATGAAGTTATAAAACGTAGTATAAATGCGGTAACATTTACCTAGATCTAAGCAAACTTGTAATTAAACTCCTGCTGCAGCATTCATTTATCAATCGAATTTTCGACTCACTTTTCTTCTCTGTGAATACTAATAGCCGAACCTGTTCTGTTCTGTTTCAATTCTAACGACGTTCCACAAGTGGCTCAGCGGTACGTTACCATAGTTGCATACACCTGGCGCCGTGTGTCCGTCCAAATAGTCGAACTTCTATGCAGAACTTTCTTTTATACACTTCTGATTTTCGCAGGTGTACTGGGTCGGTCCACTCCTTGGAGGGTGTGTAGCAGCTCTGACATATAAATATGTTTTTGATCCGTATCGAGGCGGAGTATCTATGGACCAAGCAATAGACAAACTTAGTAAGTATAGGAGATATGAGACATCCTCAGTTAAACTGACTATATATACGGAACATCAAATGAAACGCATACAATGTATACGCCCAATTTATTTGAAGGTATAGGTGTATGCTCTTATTTAGACATTTTAAGTTACTTTGATTATGATATTCCAACAGAATGAGCACCTTAACGCATCGATATTCCATAAAATTTAGAGACCAGAACGCTTGCTTTTATGATGGGGGTTAAACTTAAAGTCACCATACTTTCAGAAGCTGAATTTTTAATTCCATAAAATGTTCAGCAAATTATTTTCTCAAGACATAATGCCCACAGCAAGGATAAGAAAAAGCGAAAAAATCAAAGCAATCGAGCCTTGCGTCTTAGAGAAACAATCAGGTGAAAGTTGGCAGTAGAAACAGTAACACTGGCCTACCATTGGATTGCCCATAGACATTTTAACACCCTTTATTTCTTGAAAAGAACAGAAACCATTCATACGAAGCGGTTAAATGAATTTACAAGAGTCAAATAAACAGATTTGCAAAGAAAGTTTTCGTAGAACTGCAAAGCTTCTGTTGTTTTTGGACTTCCCAATTTGCTAGTTGTTTAATAGCAAGGGAGATAATTTGACAAGTGTTCAACTTCAAACTGCTGTCATGTTCCTAAGAAGAATACCATGATAATAAAACCGACGGTTTTTTCATAACCACACATTAGAGCCACGTTTTGGAAACAATTTGTTATACTACCAAAAGAAAGACAATTCTTACAACAACTTGTAATGTTTCACGATAAATTGAGATAACTCTTTTATCAAGGCTTAATTTTGCAAGAGGCTAAGTTCATATTGTTGGCAGACGTCAGTAGTATTTTCTGCTGTATGTGATTTAAAGCCATATATCAGCTGACAGAAGAAAACTGAACCTAAACTTGTATGTGTTTCTTTTGAAGTTCAGTGTACATAAGAAAGCCAGAGTTCGTTCCGAGAAAATATCCAAACCATGATGCTGAATGCATCTGCTTCAAATCAACGTGAATTTCGTCATAGTTTGACAAACTGTCATAAAATATGGCTGTTATATGTTCATTACGCTGCTTCAAACTTTTTTCTGTAATTTTGCTGTTTAAATTTATGCTTGTATTTTTCAGTGGGAGACGGTGATATGATTGTGATTCCAAAGACATATTTCAAAGACTCTCAGCAGAAGCCTAAAGTGGATTCATCTATTAATTTGTAGAATTGAAACAAAGGACAAGTATTTTTACGAGTCCACCAATAAATTACGAGTTGATCCGTTAATTTATGGGTCCACCCGTATTTTAACAGGTCGGCCCGTTCACGGGTGACCTGAAAAATACGAGGGTCATCCAAAAAGTTCTGTCACTGGCTTATATCTCAGAAACGAAAAGTGTTATTCACCTAAGATAAAAACCATTCAGAAACCCTGTTTTTTATCACATAGCTGTAAAAAAAATTTTCTTGTATAATTGACATAACATTCACAATCTGCATCAAAAGAAGAGTACCCTCACTTTACTGGCATTTGTAGATGCAACTCCGGCAATAATCAATGAAGGGGTGTCTATTATCGCTGCCCGGTGCCTACGATATCTCAGGTGCTAATAAACACAACGAAAAAAAATTCAAGTGATTCTGTCCATTTTAAAGAGTTTACAGCATTTCGTAACCTCAACTTTATGCAAACAACGCCATAGGAAAATCGACTAGGTCATGTTCTAAGTTCAAAAGCTTCATAAACGTATAATATTTCAAATTTTGAAGCATATGTTTACTGCAATAGGTCATGAAAATGTGTTCTCAATCAAAATTCCAGAAAAGATCCCTAAAATGAAGGCACAGTGGGTCCTTGAAAATCACCTGACTGTGAATTTCACCATATTTCATATATCAATAATTTGCATCGCATATAATTGACAGACGTCGTTGATTTTTATGTAGTGTCCCACAGAATGCAACAAACAGCAACCCTGAAAATTTCAGAATCCTGCGATATGTAATTGACGAGATATGCAGCATGAAGCAAGCCACCAGAAAAACAAAAATCGTGAAAATAGGCTAGTGTCAAATATCTGTATCTGAGCTTATAACTAAACCAGATGGAATGTTTTCACCATTAACCTGATATCAGTATAAAGATAAAAGATTGTTCTTTTGATTGTTGCAAACCGTCGTAAGCTATCACGTCTGTGAGCAAAGTTATGAGTCCAGTGACAGAACGTTTTGGACGATCCTCGTACGGGTCCACCCGTATTTCAGAAAGACGGATCGACCCGTATCGGTGCTTTTTAACCCTAGGTGCCCTACAAGACTGGATTTCCACACCAAGGTTCAGAGAGATATACTGAGACTTGGCAGAAGAAAGACGTGAAAATATATGTCATGACACAAACTTTTGTGTACTGCACATATTCAGGTGTGTGGGTACACCTTTATTTTTTTCGCCGTTTTTTACGGGAAACAGTTTTTATGTCTGCCTGCTGGCTTCCATGAATGGCAAACTTGCAAAGCTTGTCGGGTCTACTCTGAAAGGAAATCATTTGCTACTACAGTAGCAAATTCTTTTCTTTAAGAGTTGAGCTCCATTATGAAGGAAGGCAAAATGCATAATGTAGGGTTGCTTCCTCTGTATAAGTACTTGTACCCATACTCATTTTTTTAGATCTTGATCACCACTGCATTGGCAGTGCCATGATCACTGTCACAGAAATCACTACTGTTATACTCTGTGTATATATTTTCTAGATTATTATAAAGATGCCTGTTGTTTTAACAGCGCAATAGACATGGATGGATGGATGACGCGATTTTACGGCCTTTTCAACAGTATTTCAGTCACATCAGGAAATGGGTGGGTGACAATGAAAGGCTGTTTGCAATGGAACCCAAATTACGATTGAAAAGAAACCCACCTATAGCGGGGCTCGAACCCTAGACCGCTAGATCAGCAGGTCAGTGCTGAACTGACTGAGATACCGGGGCTTCTGCGCAATATTGAAGATGCAGCCCTTTTCTATGGCCTTCATAAATATGTATACCCAAGCCTTGGATAAAATGGTTTCTTCAGGCTTTTTGCCGTATTTACAAAGGGGAACAGCGGTTCTAAGTGTCTGTTTGCTTCTCTAAACGACAAAACCCTCCCAAATAAGATCTGTTCTAAAACGGAAGAACTGCTCATAGAGGGGCATTTAGTTCCTTTAACCGTGAACCCCTCACTGAGAAATAAGGCAAAAATGCAAATAGCAGAGTTGCTTCCCCGAAAATGTACCAATTTACTTGTGTAGATTCTCTGTGAAAGACCTTTAGCAAAGGGATACAATAAACAGTTATCGCCCCGCCTTTCCAATTTGTCCGAATATATTTTACAAAAGAAACTATTGTCACGAAAAGGAACGTGCATTTGCTTGTCCGAGGTTTTACAAATACTTTATTTGACTGGTCCATGCGTTTTCTGACTGACAGGTGGCGCCAGGTCAATTCGAGGAACATGGAATTTCTGCTCGGATATTTTAACCCTTTCAACATGTTTAGGCCTTGAAACCCTTTTTTTGATAAATGCAAACAGTGCAGACACAGATCAGGCGGCGTCTGTTAAGGGTCCACACTGTTCAGGGTCCACATTTTTTGCTTAAATGATTTTTATGCAAAGTATCATAAAAATGAAATGAAAAAAAAAAAGAATTAACCAGAAACCCAGAAAACGAGAATTGGACTCATTCAAATGAAACGGATGGTTAAGTCCACTGTTCATACAGTGTTTCCCTTGCACAGTGTTACATGTAAGGTCTCTTAGGCTGGGTTTCGATAAATGCGGGGAGCCCCGGTAGCTAAGTGGGTTAAGCGCTGGCCTACTGATCTAGCGGACCGGGTTCGAGCCCCGCTTGAGGCATGAATCTTTCCTACCGTAAACGGGGTTCCATTGCACACAGCCTTTCATTATCATCGTTCCATCGTCCTGATATAACTGAAATACTGTTAAATAGTACGTAAAATCCCAAGTCATCCATCGATGAATGTGTCTTTCATTTTCACAAATACATGGGCACGAAATGCACGGATGCACTGACGTGGGAATGGGCGGGAAGATAGATTGCGGATGGGTGGATGGCTCGGTTATTACGTCCTTTTCAAAAGTATTTCAGTCACACCAGAAAGATGGGTGATAATTAAAGGCTGTCTGCAATGAAACCCCGTTTACGTTTCGACATATTTCCGCCACCAGCGGGTATTGAACATGGGACCGCTAGATTAGCAAGCCAGTGTTTAGCCCACTGAGTTACCAGGCCTTCTGGCGTTACCATATAATTGTTTGGTTACATGTAATAAAGAATAATTTACAGAAATGCCTAGAAGTGTTCACATTTTGTATGAAAATTGATTTTCCTTGAATAATTGTCATGAAAATCGTTATTTTGCAGGAAACGTCTACCGGCACCAAATCTAAAACCTGGAAACTCTTAAAAAATGCAGTTACAAGTAGTGGCCTAATTTTTACAAAGCAATATAAAGGAGTGTCAAACACTGTAGACCCTGATCATTTTGTTCTTAAAGGAGCAGTCAAATCTGGTTCTAAAAGGAGCAGTCGGATCTAGATCTGCGCTGCTAGTTTATACCTATTTCTATTCTATTCTATCCCATAACCTTACTAGGTCGTTGGGGCACCACAGATGACTCGAAACAATCCCTTTCCACTTGTCCTGTCTTCAGCTGCCCTAGCTGAGCTGACAAAATCCACCCCTGTCCACTTTTTAGTATTGTCTTCCCACCTCTTCGTTTGTCTGCCTCTTCTTTTTCCATTCACTGCCCCAGTATTTAGTTTTTAAATGTACCATCTGCCCAGATCATATATAAACTCTGTCAGTAATAACTGAGCCGCGACACGACAAAACAAAGTGGCATGTGCGACCAGCGAAGACTAAGATAAGCCTGGGTATCCGCCTAATCTGATCAAAATCTTCACTGTGCTTTAATGGGGAAGCTAAGGGTCTAAGCTATCTTGGTGCCGACAGCAAAGATTCAGTTCACACTGAACGACTGCCCAGGCTGATCTGAGTCTTCGATGGTTTTGTCGTGTAGCAACACACATATGATAAGCGCGAAGTGCGAGTGATGCATCTACTTACAACTGACCGGCCGACAACAAGGTATCTAGAGTGCTGTTTTCACAGTTTTTAAGTTATCTTTGACAAAGGCGACCTTTCTATCAAGGTCAGAATTGATAATTTGCGTGACAAGGACTAAAGTTTCAACAGCTATGGATTACGTTTGTCCTCCGAAAACACAAACTAATATTCGAACCGATATCTGCTAATATATAAGTGGTCTATATCTGTTCATATATCATTGGATCTATTTCTGTTAATATATCACTGATGCGAACATCGCAGAATTTTAAGAGTAACTACACTTCAGGAACTGACTGAATCAGATCCCAAACCCTATCCCCAACATCAAAGGGAAAGATTGACAAACACATCCCAACATACAATAAATTACAACTGATAAGCCAAGTCAGCAACTCTTTCCCAAATAGGTGGCAACTCAGCTATCTTTATTGAACTAAAGAATTTAGACCAACAGAAGGGTTACAACAGACTAAGCAAATTATACGAAAAACATTTAACATTTTTTTTTACCTATTTTCTATTTTTTATTATAGAAGGGTTAAAATGAAAACACAATAAATTAAATAGCACCGAAAATAAAACAAATGCAACCTCAACGAAAGTACCGCCTTGGGAGGTCAGTAATAACTACTGGGGGGTTTAAACCTACATAAATGTTTACAACAATTACACCTCTTGGCATTCCACTTAGAGATATTAGGATACATTCCAGGTCTTTCCAAGATCACTAGCACTTCCTTTCTTGAATCCATACGTCCCATGGACTGAGTCACCTGGGGAATATCGTTGCGGGAATAGAAACATCAAATTTCCTGAAGTCCATGCTTGACAAAAAGTATTGTAAAGACCGTTGAGTTGATTAGATTCTTGCTTACAGTGAATTGTTGCCCAATATATCACTGGTTGGAGGTCAGTCGTAGTGGATATATCACGAGCGCCGAGCATTTTGGATATCTAATTCAAACATGTATGTAACTACCGTGTTTATCCTGTTAAAGCCTCAGGGCGTTTCAATTTGCGAGGGTGTAATTAAGTAAATCCGCCACCGCCAAACTTCTTCTCAAAAATAGTTGTTAGGTGAATGGAGATACAATAAGATGAAGCAATTCTACCATTTTCTCTTATTTTTTTTGCCTCCTTCTCCATAGGGATCAGCTCTCAAAAGAAAAAAAATGCTTCTCTAGGAGCAAACGTTTTCTTGGAAGAGTGGACCCTATTTGGAAGAGCTACGTTCTCCAGAGAAGTTTACATGAAAATTGTGTTGTTTCCCTTTGTGAAACTGATGGAAAACATCGAAGTTGTCAAGACATTGTATCATTATTCTGGAGTGAGTGAGTGATATGGATTTTACGGCACATCAGCACCAAAAGGGCTATTTCGCGCCGAAAACGCTATAAACGAAAACGCGTTATATGCATAAGGTCAGAAATGAATGCACAGTATAAAAATGAATCAAGTCGGGTATGTGGTAAAACACGTCGATCAATGGCTAGCTTAAAACTGATAACATAAAACGAACTCTCGGCCAGCGAGATGAGTAAACACAAATTTAAAAAATACCGCAACTTAACTAAACAATATTTTACTATATATGCCAATCTCTTTCAAAAATGAAAAGATTTTCGCTGGTTCAACCGTGTCAAACAGTTGTTTCATACTGCTGACACGGAAAAACCTAGCACGCGTAATACGAAAATCCATGCAATCTAAAAGGAAATGTTTAACACTAAAAGGTTCCTGGCAAGGAATGCACAAAGGCAGATCCTCACCTTTCAACAGAAACGAATGAGTAATAAAAGTATGGCCGATTCTGATTCGAGCCAAAGTTACTTCTTCCTTACGATCAATTCTATAAGATGGTTTATCATATAGATACGTAATTTCGGACTGCCTAAGAAGCAATCTGCATGTTTGATAAAGCTGAGCTTTTAGAGTACTTATTCTGCCCATCGGTCCGATAAACGTTTTCCCGGTCCGATACGTTTATCGGCCCGTCGTTAACGTCAACGACGTCGCGTGAGATACTTCGACGTTAAAATGGCGAGTGCGATGTGGCAAAACAGAAAATTTCCCATCCTTTCAGAGCTGATATCTCTCTTATTATCCATCATAGACATAAAGTGTGACCACTCATTTTCTTAATTAGATCACAAGAAACACTTTGGTGTAAAAATAAATTTGAAATGGCTGAATTTTTTGTTTCGCTACATAACGGCAAGCGCTACAAGACTTGAGTGGCCGGGAGACATTTCAGCTTGCGCAGTGATGCTGTGTGTTTTACTAACACTTAAAGTAAGATGCCTGCCTCGTTTTATAAGACAGTCATCGTCAGATGGCTGCCTCTTTTCATTAGACAATAAAATATCACAATCACTCTCGGGTGTCCCTGCTGTTGTGTTTTCTAGATCCCCTATGAGGCATAGGCCTTCAGCAGTAGCAACTTTCAACAACTTCAAAAATGTTTATTTCTAGCAGCTATTTCTGAACATTGTTTTTTCTAAACAAGAATCTATATGATAAACAGATCATAACATGGGATTTTCGTTATCACCCGATTTATCAGCCCTCGACCAATATCGGACCTCGGGCAAGCCCTCGGTCCGATATTGGAGTCTCGTGCTGATAAATCGGGTGATAACGAAAAACCCATGTAATAATCTCTATTGCCATTCACCAAGTGAAGGCTTGATAGAGTGAAGTTTGTTAAAGACAGCAGCATTCCATGATATCTGCCACTTATCATGAAGATATGTATTTATGCAAGGTTTGATATCAGTGTAAGGAATTTTAAGATCAGAAATATGAAGAGTTAAAGCCGATTTTGCGGCCATGTCGGCCTTTTCGTTGCCTTTAATCCCAACGTGACTGGGAAGCCAACAAAATACAATGTTGTTAAGCTCAGCTAAGTCATTATGTTTCAAGAGGATATCTAAAAGAAGAGGATTTTCAATATGGCGATTTTTTAGGGATTGCAGAACAGAAAGGGAATCAGAAAAGATGATAAAAGTAAAAAGTATGCAAAGACCAGGAACTGAAACAATCAAAATCCAAATACAGCCCTCAAACCATAGTTTGTATTCCTAGACTGTTCAATATGATCCAAGGCTAAATCAATAGCTTTGATCTCCGCTGAAAAAATTGAGGCATTAGCAGGTAATCTACGTTTGTATGTTTCGGATGGAGCAACACAGGCAGAGCCAGCTGTGTCTCCATCCTTTGAACCATCAGTATATAAAGTCTCATACATGTAGTTAGAAAAGTCAGACAGCAGTTCATTAAATTTAGTTCGAAATGCAAGAGGGTCAGTTTGAGATTTTTTATCAGTATGCAAAGAAAATAAAACACGTGGCTGAGTAAATGTCCATGGTGGCACATCTGGAACCTTAAACTGTTCAATTGTGTCTAAATCTGCATTCATATTTTCAAATTCTGAAGAGATTCTAATGCCAAAGGAAGGAATCATATTTGGTTTGTTCTCAAATAATGTTTTATATTGTGGCCGAAAAACAGTTTCATACGTTGGGTTTGATGGATTTGACTTTAGTTTAAGGGCATACTGCAGGAAGAGTTTAAGACGTCTATTATAAAGTGATGGTTCATTTGCCTCTGCTAAAAGACTCTCCGAGGGAGAAGTTCTGAAAGCTACCAAGGCGAGCCGGAGTCCCTGATGATGAATGGGATCAAGCATTTCCAAATAAGATTTTCTAGCGGATCCATATATTATTGAGCCATAGTCTAGTTTGGACCGTATAATAGTTCTGTACAGATTAAGTAAAACTTTACGATCTGCTCCCCAGTCAGTATGGGCAACAACTCGCAGTAGGTTCAACGCTTTTTGACATTTTGCTTTAAGCTGTTTAATGTGTGGAATAAAGGAAAGCTTTTTATCAAATATAACGCCTAGAAATTTATTTTCTTCTACTACAGGAATGGGTGTCCCGTCCAAGGTGAGCACTGGGTCATCATGCGCTTTTCGAAGATGACAGAAATGCATGCAAATTGTCTTAGATTTTGAAAATTTGAACCCATTTTCAGTTGCCCACGTTTGAATTTTATTTAGATTTTGTTGAAGCTGGTATTCAATAGTATGCATATGTTTTGACCTATAACAAATCAAAAAGTCATCTACATATAAGGAACAGTCAACACCAGGATTAAGACATTTAACAATATTGTTTATTTTTAGACTGAAAAGAGTAACAGACAAAATACTACCTTGAGGCACACCTTGTTCTTGATCATGTGCCTCAGACAAAGTTGAACCTACACGTACTTTGAATTCTCTATTGGATAAGAAGTTTTGAACGAATAGTGGCAATCGGCCTTTTAGGCCTATTTCATGTAAATCATTCATTATACCATACTTTCAAGTTGTATCGTAAGCCTTCTCTAAATCAAAGAAGACAGCAACTAAGTGCTCCTTCTTGATGAAGGCTTCACGTATAAAGGTTTCTAATCTAACCAAGTGATCATTAGTACTGCGTTGGTGCCTGAAACCACTCTGAAATTCTGTAATAATATTATTTGTTTCAAGGTACCAAACGAGTCTTTCATTGATCATTCGCTCCAATGTTTTATATATGCAGCTCGTTAAAGCAATAGGGCGGTAGTTGTTTGGGTTCGTATTATCTTTTCCAGGTTTTGGTATGGGGATTATCGTAGCTTCTTTCCAAGACTTTGGTACATTACCAGTTTCCCAAATGTCATTAAAAGTTTTCAAAAGAACCGAAAGAGAAGAGTCTGGAAGATGTTTCAAAAACTGGTAATGGATATCATCAGGCCCCGGAGATGAATCACGAGCCTTTGAAAGAGCATCTTTAAGTTCCGAAAGAGAAAAAGATTGATTATAAGTTTCTGTGTTGTTGGATGAAAATTTTAGGTTCTGTTTTTCCTTCTGCTTTTTAATATTCTTGAATTTTGGACTATAATTTTCAGAGGAAGTTTTCGAGAAAGCGTCAGCGAGGGTATTAGAAATATCTTTTTTGGAAGTGACTTTAGAATTATTTACATTTAAGTGTCCCAGTGAGCTAGATTTTCCTTTTCCTTGAATTTTACGAACCATGTCCCATACTTTCTTTATTGAAGTTCGAGAATTTAATTTGGAAACATACTGTTTCCAAGATTTTTTCTTTGATTCTTTAATTGTTCGACGAGCTTTTGCACGGAAAACACGATAATTATTTAAATTATCATGTGTTGGGCGCTTATTGAATTGTCGCAGTGCTCCTTTACGTTGTTTTATAGCAGTTTTACAGTCATCTGTAAACCAAGGCTTTTTAATCTTTTTTTATTTCGTTGATGTTTTTGGAACGGTTTCTTCTGCTATATTAATAAGAATAGATGCAAATGACTCAATCGGATCATCAGCCTCCTGGACTGTGTCTTCAAGAAGTCGAGTTTCACAAAGAGTTTGAAACTGTGCCCAGTTAGCTTTATTTAGTTTCCACCTTGAAACCGGCTCATCAATATCTGGACCAATGTTATTTAGAAAAACAGGAAAGTGATCACTACCGCAGAGATCATCATGAACTTTCCAGTCATAGTCCAAAAGAAGGGTGGGAGTGCAAATAGAGAGGTCTAAAGAAGTGTATGTACCAGTTGCTCGATGGAGATACGTAGGAGTTTTAGTGTTATATAGACAAAGTCCATTGTTGTCGATAAAATTTTCAATTACTCTGCCTTTGTCATTAATATCTTTGGAACCCCAAAGAATATTATGACCATTAAAATCTCCCAACAATATGAAGGGAGAAGGGAGTTGCGGAACAAGATCATCAAGCTCTTTTAAAGACAATCTCGAGTTGGGGGGAATATATATAGAACAAATAGTTACTACGCGATGGAGAGTTATACTAACTGCAACTGCTTGTAAATTCGTATGTAATGGTACCTGACTATGAGGAGCGTTATTATTGACAAATATAGAGACACCGCCAGCGGCTCTCTCATTATTTGTGCGAAAGGTATGAAAAGAACTATAGTTTCTGATGGAAATGTTATCGGTGTCTTTTAGATGTGTTTCTTGAAGACATAGAGCAGCAGGCTCATAATCCTTCAGGAGGAGCAATGTTTCTTCATAGTTGGCTTTTAAGCCTCGACAATTCCACTGTATAATTCTGTTTTTCATTATTATTAATTATGAATATATATTGGAGCAAAATGGTTAGATCTATTCTTAGGAAGTAGGTATTCTGTTAAGTGTTCCCCTTGGGAGACAGGATGGGGATTCCTCCGCATCCATGTCCTCCAAGGCGGTCCACCTATTATGCTGCCTAATCGGATCATTAGATCCTTTCGGCTGTCTATCTGATTCAGGTACAGGTTTCTCCTTTACCTTTGGTTTAGGGTCAGGAGTCCTGTCTGAAGAGTTCTTGTTTGTTCTAAACGTGTCGTGAACAATCTTTTGTAATTTCTTGTCTGCTTTTTGTTGTTTTTCTTTTTCTTTCTGACTTAATCTTTCCGATGAGTCTCGTGTTGCTTCGGCAGATGCTTCAGTTGCTGCAACATTGTAAGACGAAGACTGCGGGATTCCTGTGATAAGTACAGGGTTTGTTTGTGTCGTAGCATCGACTTATGATACCGTGACACCAGCAGTCTTCGTAATGCTAGCATAACTTTTACCTGGTGCTGCCGTGTAGCTGTCAACGATTTTCCGCGCTTCTGGAAACGATATATTCCTGGTGTACTTGACTTTGAGAATTTCTTTCTCAGTGTGCCAGGCCTGGCATTTTCGCGAATTGGCGGGGTGGTCTTCCTTACAGTTTAAACATTTGGCTTGACGTTTGCAATCTGTTTCGTCCGCACAATGTTGCGGCTGACCACAGTTAGCACATATCGTTTCCTTTCTGCATCTGTCTTCGTGATGCCCAAATACTTGGCACCGATAACATCGCAGTGGGTTTGGAATGTAGGGATCAACGGAGACACGAAGAAATGCGACTTTTAATTGTTTGGGCAAATGTGATGTGTTAAAGGTGAATACGAAAGTGTTGGTGTCTTTGAGCGTCTCGTCTCGACGAACTTTACTACGACGGACTGCAACTACACCTTGCTCCCTCATATTTTCAAGGATCTCTTGATCGCTGACCCCTTTTAAATCGGGGCAGCGAACAACGCCCTTGCAAGTATTGAGGGAGCTGTGCAGTGCAACTTTCACTTCAAGGTCGAAAAACTTGTTAATACGCAACAGATTTTCTATGGATTTCTTGTTGACGTATTCGACCAGAAGGTCACCTGAGCGTAGCTTCTTTATGCTCTTTGGCACACCAGCGATGTCATGAAGCGCTTTTTCGATGACAAATGGAGACAAGCTCGACATTTGTCTTTCTTCCTTCGATGAGATGACTAAGAAGCGCGGAGTTGGAATAGACGTTGCGGATTGACTAAGTTCGTTCTCTGATGGGTCATCAGAGTCGGTGTCACGTGGCCGTTTCGAATTATGTTGAGAAGCTTTGGGGTTTGACGTTGGGGGGGGGGGGCATGAGAAGATAAAGAAAATAATTCATCTCCGGTGTTCTCCACCCGCCGTGGAGCCCAACAAGGGAGTACTTATATAGAGTGGATATCCAAAACTCCAAGTGCTAGAGATACACTGAAGATATACTCGGATAGGACAGAATGCCTACACGATTGACTCCTCAGCCGCCGCCTTCTAGGAATGAAAACAGATGAGAAAAAGGGTTCATGGGCACATGGTCAGTATCAGAATGATACAAAGATTGGAAGAGAAAGGTAAAGTTGGTTCCCAGGGCATGGCACGACAAAGCCTATTGATCATATTCGGGCCCATATGACCTCCCGTCTAGTTGAAATCAGGGCCAAAGTGATGTGTTGCAGACTGGATACGTCGTATGCAGTCTACTCAATCACCAGGATCCCTTCTTCCAACGACACGGGTCGCAGCTCACGGCAAACGAGCCGCCCCCTTTTAGACTGCCTTTTAGGTCACGCAGAGGGATACGTCTGGTCTATTTTATCCCGGGACCAGCACGGGGACATTATTCTGGAAAAGAGGCAGGGGGTGTTTATTAGAGCAGGAGCTTGTATTAGGATTGATACGGCGTCTCAGTTCGCCTCTGCCTCAAACTTACTATGTTCTATTGTAATACGATGCACTGAGGGACTTTGCTAGTTTTTTGGCAAGTTTTTCTGGTGCTTCCAAATGGGAAAATGGTTAAATATAAGAGTTCGTGGAACTTGTAGGAAAATTTTAGTGCAGAAGTAAATCAGTACAGTCAAATAAATGAGTACTTGATTGTTTTTAGCAACGGAGGTCAAGGTCATTATTTGAGCTATAATCAGTGTCTCTCATATTCTCAAACTGACCCTCTTGTATTTCGAACTAAATTTAATGAACTGCTGTCAGACTTTTCTAATTATGAGACTTTTTATACTTAAGGTTCAAAGGATGGAGGCACAGCTGGCTCTGCTTGTGTTGCTCCATCAGAAACATACACATGTTGATAACCTGCTAATGCCTTTATTTTTTCAGCGGATATCAAAACTATTGAATTAGCCTTGGATAATATTGAACAGTCTACGAATACGGATTATATCATCTTTTCTGATTCCCTCTCTGTTCTGCAATCCCTAAATAATCGCCATATTGAAAATCCTCTTCTTTTAGATATCCTCTTGAAACATAATGACTTAGCTGAGCTAAACAATATTGTATTTCGTTGGCTTCCCAGTCACGTTGGGATTACAGGCAACGAAGAGGCCGACATTGCTGCAAAATCGATTATAGCCTTCATAATTCTGATATTAAAATTCCTTACACCGATATCAAACCTTGCATAAATGCCTATCTTCATGATAAGTGGCAGATAGCATGGAATGCTGCTGTCTTTAACAAACTTCATTCTATCAAGCCTTCACTTGGTGAATAGCATCTATGTCATAGAATTGATCGCAAGGAAGAAGTAACTTTGGCTCGACTTAGAATCGGCCATACTTTTATCACTCACTCGTTTTTGTTGAAAGGTGAGGATTCGCCTTTGTGCGTCCCTTGCCAGGAACCTTTTAGTGTTAAAACCCCTTCTTTATGATTGCATGGATTTTCATAATACGCGTGTTAGCACGCCTATCAATCGCTCTCATGCAAATTTAAAGAGTAACTACACTTCAGGAACTGACTGAATCAGATCCCAAACCCTATCCCAAACATCAAAGGGAACGATTGACAAAGACATTCCAACAAACGATAAATTACAACTGATAAGCCGAGTCAGCAGCTCTTTCACAAATAGGTGGCAACTCAGCTATCTTTACTAAACTAAATAATTTAGACCAACAGAAGGGTTACAACAGACTAAGCAAATTAAACGAAAAACATTTACAACAATTAACAACAATTTCTATCTATTTTCTATTTTTATTATAGAAGGGTTAAAATGAGAACACTATAAATTAAACAGCACCGAACATAAAACAAATGCAACCGCAACGAAAGTACCGCCTTGGGACGGTCAAAACCACGTTTCAGAACGCCAAACCATGAGAGGAGTTTCCAATTTTGCAGAAGGGGAGCCAAAATCGTATACAAATTTGACATCGGCACAAGGTTTGAGGTATTTATTTTCTCTGAAAACAATTTATGCAAAATATAAGAATGTTATTTTCTCACATATAGACTGTTTCTTCGGCACATGAAAGGATTAGGCACATGGTCTTGTATTTTTCCAGATATGCATTTAGTTCGGCGGAGCATGTGTTGAAGGTCAATCCTGGCAATATCTACATGTAGGGAACTATACATGCCTACATGTAGGCATTCTCTTGCTTGATTTTGAGTCTTTGACCCTGTCAGTCGCAAAGAAGTGAACAGAACTACGTTATGCGTGAATCCAAACGTTTAAAGTAAGGTTTTTGCGTTGGATAGTTTAGTTTTGAGAAAATATACACAAAAACTTGGCGTCGTCGGCCCGATTCCGCATGAGATATTAGGAAATATAAGAAATTTTTATCAAACACAAAACAACTTCTGAACAATAATTGGATCAAAACTAACATGAACTAGAAATGTTTTTCAGAGAAAAACTGATGTCCCCCCACCAGCCCATTTCCCATCCCCTCTAATGAATAAAAAGCCTGTACAAATATAATATCTATGCAAGTTTGGACAAAATCCATCCGCTGGTTCTAAAGATATCCTACATAGAAGACTATGTCCTTCAAAAATGGGTCAAGGTCACCAACTACTAAACATGTCTTAAACCTGTCACAACGATACATTCATACATTCATGCAAGTCTGATGAATATCCATCCACTGGTGCAAGATATCTCATATTTAAGAGAGGAAAATACACATTTGTAAGATAGCTTTTGCCCTTGAAAATGGGGTCAAGGTCATCAAAACACAGTACACTCTACGCTGTCCCATAGGTATATCTATGAAAGTAAAGTGAAAATCAAGCCAAAGGCTAAAGAGATACATCAATTTTAGTGAAAATTTTCACATATCTAAATCCTCCTGTGACCCTGAAAATGAGGTCAAGGTCACCAAAATTTTGTTAAGCTCTTAAACTTGTCCAAATCATGTATCCACGAAAGTTTGGCGAAATTCCATGCATTGGTTCAGAAGATATTGTGGGTACAAGAAATTGCCATGTTAGTCCTCCAGTGACCTTTAAAATAAGGTCAAGGTCACCAAAATCTATACAGCTTATAAACTTGTCCCAATCATGTATCCAGAAAAGTTTGGTGAAATTCCATCCAATGGTTCAGGAGATATAGTGGGTACAAGAAATTGTCATCCAAGTCCTCCAGTGACCTTGAAAATGAGGTCAAGGTCACCAAAATCTAATCAGCTCAAAAACTTGTCCTAATAATATATCCATGCAAGTTTTGTGAAATTCCATCCATTGGTTCAGGAGATATTGTGGGTACAAGAAATTGCCATGTTAGTCCTCCAGTGACCTTTAAAATAAGGTCAAGGTCACCAAAATCTAAACAGCTCATAAACTTGTCCCAATCATGTATCCAGAAAAGTTTGGTGAAATTCCATCCATTCGTTCAGGAGATATAGTGGGTACAAGAAATTGTCATCCAAGTCCTCCAGTGACCTTGAAAATGAAGTCAAGGTCACCAAAATCTAATCAGCTCAAAAACTTGTCCCAATAATGTATCCATGCAAGTTTTGTGAAATTCCATCCATTGGTTCAGGAGATGTAGTGGGTACAAGAAATTGTCATCTAAGTCATCCAGTGACCTTGAAAATGAGGTCAAGGTCACTAAAACCTAGTTTGGTGAAATTCCATCCATTGAGTCAAGAGATATCGCGCATACAAGAAATTGGGTACAAGAAATTGTCATCTAAGTCATCCAGTGACCTTGAAAATAAGGTCAAGGTCACCAAAATATAATCAGCTCTTACACTTGTCCCAATGATGTATCCATGCAAGTTTGGTGAAATTCCATCCATTGGTTCAAGAGATATCGCGCATACAAGAAAGTGTCATCTAAGTCCTCCTGTGACCTTGAAAATGAGGTCAAGGTCACCAAAATCTAATCAGCTCATAAGCTTGTCCTCGTGATATATCCATGCAAGTTTGGTGAAATTCCATCAATTGGTTCAAGAGATATCGCGCATACAAGAATCTGTCACGCCGACGCCGACGCCGACGGGATCCGCACTGAAAACAATATGTCCCCCCTCACCTTTGGTAGGGGGACATAGTTCTGTTATATATCATTATTTTATACATTGCAGATGACCTTCTGGCTGATTTAATATCCGTTTGTCTGTTTTTAAAGCATGAACGAGGGTTTGAAACAGGGTTTGCAAAAGGCCTGAAAAAGACAAACGGGGAATAAAAACAGCCTAAAAGTAGTCATCCGCAATGTATAAAATAATGATTTATCACAGAGTTCATGTTAGTTTTGGTTCAATTATTGTTCAGAAACATTTTTTTTTTGTTTCTCATAAAAAAAAATCCTTACATTTTCTAATATCTCATGCGGACCAGGCTGACGAAGACAAGATTTTGCGTATATTTTCTGTATGCTAAACTGTCCATCAGGGAAAGCTTACTGCCGACGTTTGGTTTCATGCATATGGTAGTTCTGTTCACTTCTTTGCGACTGACAAGGTCAGAGACTCAAAATCAAGAAAGAGAATGCGCCTTTTCCCTACATGTATATATCGCCGAGATTGACCTTGAACACATGCACCGCCGTACTAAATGCATATCTGGAAAATGCTAGACAATGTGTCCAATCCTTTCATGTGCCGAAGAAACAATCTGTATGTGACAAAATAGCATTCTTATATTCTGCATAAATAGTTTTCAGAGAAAATGAATACCTCAAACCTTGTGCCGATGTCAAATTTGTTTACGATTTTGGCTCCCCATCTGCAAAACCGGAAACTCCTCTCATCGATTGGCGTTCTGAACCGTTGTTTCGCATAAGAGGCGTGTGCTAGGTTTTTCCGTGCCAACAGTATGAAACAACTGTTTGGCACGGTTGGACCAGCAAACATCTTCTCATTTTTACAAGAGATCGGTATATATAGTAAAATATAATGTAGTAAAGTCGAGGTATTTTTACGACAGTTGATTTTAATTTGTGTCTACCTTTCTCGCTGGTCGAGAGTTCGTTTTATGTTGTCAGTTTTATGATAGCCGTTGATGGCGTATTTTACCACATACCTGACTTGATTTATTTTAATACTGTGCATTCATTTCTGACCCAATCCATATAAACGTATTTTTTTCATAGCCTTTTCGGCGCGAAATAGCCTTTTTTGTGCTGATGTGCCGTAAAACCCATATCACTCACTTACCCAGTCTCATATTTTGGCTGTTTACACTATCAGGATTGTTCAAATGAGGATCTTAGTTGCCCGTTGATCTCTTTACTCAGGTGAGACATTCAGGGACTCATGGCCCTCGTTTTGGCCATTGGCGATACTGCCATGGATGCTACTAACTAGATCCTTCTCTCTTTTGATGGCTTATTGTCCCCCGCCTTTTCGAAGAAAAGCGGAGGGACATAGTTTTCGGCATTCCGTCCTTCCGTCCGTCCGTCCTTCCGTCCTTGTTTCCGTCCTTCCGTCCCCCTAATGTAGTAGGTACCTTGTGTGCGCCACTCCTCCTACAGTTTTATGCCGATTCTTTCGAAACTTTACAGATGTTTTTGTCATGGTCTGAAGATACGCATGTGGTTTGGATATTATCCTGAGATTATTTTTTGTCACTTTTTCCACAAGTTGAACTTAGTAATTTTTTAGGCATTTTTACTATCAAAGTGACAAGATAGTGGGTACCTTGTGTGCGCAACTCCTCCAACAGTTTTATGCTGATGCCTTTGAAACTTCACAGGTGTTTTGGTCATGGTCTGAAGATACGCATGTGGTTTGGATATATTCCTGAGATTATTTTTTGTCACTTTTTCCACAAGTTGAACTTAGTAATTTTTTAGGCGTTTTTACTATCATAATGACTAGATAGTAGGTACCTTGTGTGCGCAACTCCTCATACAGTTTTATGCCGATGCCTTTGAAGCTTCACAGGTGTTTTGGTCATGGTCTGAAGATACGCATGTGGTTTGGATATAATCCTGAGATTTTTGTTGTCACTTTTTCCACAAGTTGAACTTAGTAATTGTTTAGGCGTTTTTACTATCATAGTGACTAGACAGTGGGTACCTTGTGTGCGCAACTCCTCATACAGTTTTATGCCGATTCCTTTGAAACCTCACAGGTGTTTTGATCATTGTCTGAAGATATGCATGTGGTTTGGATATAATCCTGAAATTATTTTTATTACTTTTTTCGCAAATTGAACTTTTTTGAGCCATTTTTCATACATTTTTACTATCAAAGTGAATAGATAGTTGGTACCTTGTGTGTGCAACTCTTCCTACAGTTTTATGCCAATTCCTTTGAAACTTCACAGGCGTTTTGATCATGGTCTGAAGATATGCATGTGGTTTGGATATAATCCTCACATTATTTTTTTTATTACTTTTTTCACATTTTTAACTTAGCCGCTTTTCCAGCTCAAACACTTAAGTGTATATACAGTGGAGACCTAGTTTCCAAGGCGGGGGACATAAATTCGTCGAATTTGCTTGTTTATACTGCTTTCATCAACTACACCCCAGAAACAGGATGGCAAATTCATATGCGAATTGTGCGACAATTCAACTGTCAGGTTATATAATTTCCGACGCCATGGTTTCAAACACGGACTTTCAAAGACTCTTCTCTGCAATGTTTGTTGGAAGGACTTTAAATTTCATAAGAGACTTGAACATCACATTCTTGCTCACCAGAATGAATATAAATACAAATGCAAAGTGTTTAGCAAGGACTACAATGTCATATTGTCTTTTAAGAAACAGCTCAGCTCATGTGTAGAAAATGTAAACATGAATATCGACATCTTAAAAATTTAGTTTATCACAAACTCTCCTGTTTATCTAAAACAGTTTATTACTCTCAAAGCTTCCAGTTACAATTTCCGATACACCAACATTCTTAACCTTCCTAGAGTTAGAAGTGCACGGTACGGTACTAACTCTTTTAGCTTTCAAGCAGCCAAACTATGGAACAAACTCCCTGAAGAAGCTAGGAAAATAACTTCTTTTAATGTTTTCAAACGTTTTATCAAGGAATGGAATGGAGTTAGCTGTAAATGCAATATGTGTAAATGATTTGTCTCCCTTGAACCTCTCATGCTGCTCAGTGCTTAGCCTTGGGTGCCTTTCGTCTTTCGTGATAGGGATTGTTGCTGCACGGGGTGTGCAACAGCAATACCTGTCTCTTTCACTTTCGGCCTAAGGTGTTGTGCTGAGGTGCATCTATCATGAATCAGTCGTCTCAAATTTAAACTTCTTAACCTACTATAAATTATAACCTTGTCGTATTGGTGTCTGCTGGTCAAACATCTCCGCCAAAATTTTTTAAACTTTTAATATGTAAATTATCTGTGATACTCTTTTATAAAATTGTTATTCATGTAGCTATAGGTACTGTGATATTTTATGCATGTTAGTTAGTCGGTCGTAAAAGCTTCTAGGAGCTTGTGTTAAATTGTTTGTAAAAACTTACCGACTTTAAATAAATTTTACTTGACTTGACTTGACTTGACAGAAGGCACGTACATATGTGCGTGACATTTGAGTGTAAACTTTGCAAAATGAAGTTCTCAAAGAACGAACACAGAAGCACAGCCCACGAGGGAAAACGCTATTTCTGCTAAGTGTCCAACAAAGCCTATCGCTACAGATTTTCCCTGGCTTATCACAGAGAATCACACACTTAAATATGACAAGAACTTGTTTGTGCAAAGTTTGTTCGCTGCATTTAGGCTTCTTTATCATTACAGGATACGTGACTAGGTTTTCGGTAGTGGCAAGAAAGGTGACAGTGAAAATCGGGGATGCCGGGAAGCGATGGCGGTTTTTTTTTGTTTTTTTTGATTTAACGGCCCTTTGAGACAGTATTTCAGTCTATATAAGAGAGAGAGAGAGAGAAACGATAGACGAGAGAAAAATGTCCAAACCATCTCCCGCACCTACTGCAAACACAGTAAGTCCTTGCCCTACTATAATCAAAATCAGTAGGACGCCCCGGCACTGTAAGTTATGCCGAGCACCATCGCACCACCCCAGCGATGGCAGGGATGCTAGGAAAATCCCTAAAACGAGCATTTTCTTTTACAATTCCGTTCTAGCTCGAGTGTTTCTAAAGTCTGAAATCTGCATTTTAGACTTAATGGATACTAGAGAAAGAACTAAATGAAAGGAGTGTTTTTCTTATTTAATCGAGTTTTATCCCGGCATCCCCGATTTTCAATTTTGTCTTTATCTAACAGAGAATTCAAAGTACCACTAGGTTCAACTGTGTCTGATGCGCACAATCAAGATCAAGGTGTGCCTCAAGGAAGCATTTTGTCTGTTATTCTTTTCAATCTTAAAATGCTCGTTACTTAGCTATGGCTCATTTTATTGATTTTAAGTCAATTAAAGGGCGGTAACTCATGCACTACTAAAGCCAGTCTGACAAACTTCATGCGCATCAGCACGTTATAGTGATATATTTAATATATATTTAATTTAAGTTCTATGAAATTCTGTCCAGTGGTTACTTAGTAATGGCTCCGGACGGACGGACGAATGGAAGGACGGACATGGAGAAAACTATATCCCTCCTCCTTCGGTGGGGGATAATTAACTTTAAACTTGATCAACGTGAAAATAGATATAATAACGCCATGAAACTAAATTTCCTTAATTATCGAGTATTGTTTTGGATTGATTGATTGGTTTGGCTCTTTGAGACAGTATTTCAGTCGATATCGGGCCGTGTCCCAGAGAGGGAGAAAAAGGAGAAATAATAGACAAGAGAAAAAAAATTCCAAAACAACCCCCACCCGCACCTTCTGCAAGCAGAGTAGGCCCTTGCCCTACAACGTTCCAAATCAGTAGGACGCCCCGGCACTGGAAGTTACAAACAGCACCATCGCACCACCCGACCACCCCTTATTGTTTTGGAAACAATAGGACAAATTCTAACTGGTTTTAAGCAGCCTTATGGGCAACAGGTAACAGAATAATGCATAGGGCGTCAATTTGCTACATGCTAATAGCTTTACCACCATAATTTATCTATAATGTAAAAGTTGTGTCTCCTTTTCAAGGAAATAGACCAGTTCCTGCTCTGATACCAGGTAATGTAAGAAAACCTTTTGAATTCATCAGTGCGAAGCAGAATAGGAGGAAGACGAAAGTAAAAGATGACAATGTGTGTCTTTGCCCAAGTTCAGTTACTTTATTGTTTACATGTGTAAATAGTAAGTTGTGTGTGTGTGTGTATGTGTGTGTGTCTCTCTCTCTCTCTCTCTGTGATACTTTGGATGATGACATGTGCTTTTGATTGGGGAAGGGAGTGGTACACGTGTATTTCCTTTGTTTCCCAACTGTCATGTATTCGCTCTTTTTCCTCTGTCTTTCATCTACTTTACTAGCTTTGATGCATGAAGATAAAGGAAACAAGATATGTTATCCATGCTCAACATAGGCTTTCAAGTAGTTCTTCTTTTCTTGCTTTACTTTGTTTTCCTATACTTTTTCAGAAAACTCCCACCTGTACTGTTTTTTGCAATAAAAATGCCAAAATAATTTTTCTTGTCAGGAAAACCTAGAAGTCAAGGGGAATGAACCATGTCCCGTTCGTAGGTGTTCAAAGTTTTTATATATAGGTGACTACATTTCCGGTTATTAGGTTTTAAAATCTGTTCCATGAGCCTCGTGACTCAATGTCCAGTAATTGGTGATTAAAAGTCTCTCCATAATCAGCAACTACATGCCCAGGCAATTTGTTTTTAAAAGTTTGTCCGTTGGTTGGTTGGGTGCTTTGGGTTAGAGTAGAAGTAGGCTCCTTAATTTGACCTAAACATTTCACCAAAGGTGCGCTTAAAGGCTGGTGTATATTGGATGTTTCCCGGGGTTCCTGGGAGCTTGATACCGCAGTTCTGTATTCGATGCACGCTGGAGAACATGTCAGTTGTTTACTTTTGAAATTTACACCATCTTGATTGAGTATTGAGTTTTCTCAACGTTTTCATCTCTATAACTGTGTTGTGTGCTCAGCCTTACGCAGTGAAGGAAGTCCTGAGGGGGCGAGCAACCTCGGGGGTTAAATTCCGATGCTTGGACAAGTGAACTTGGACGAAAACGCTCGGTTACCCAACTTCTGTTAATGCTCCTTGAAGTGAAAGACCTCGAAGGGCTGGGACTGACATTGAAAACGGAAAAGATCTTACAACGTGAAATTGCCCTATGGAATTCTGAAACAAACAAATGTGAACGCGTCAAGTGATGAAGACAATCTGAATAACAATACGGAGATACTGGCTGGGGCAGTAAGACACTTAATGCTCTTTACTGATACACCCCCACCTTCCAGAAAAGTGCAAACCAGAGACCCACGTACGATTTTAACTAAAAAATTCCAAACAAAGCCTTACACATTACCCAGATCCTCACGGAAAAAAGCAAACGGCGACGCCAAAACAAACAGAGGGAATTTATTCTCAAAATGGGATCCAGCTCTCCCAACCCTAAAATACTTGTGCTTAAGGCGGATGACGAACATGCGTATGTGGGGAAATTTATATGGGAGTCGGGCGCGGCTAATATGCGCCTACTCAACAGCCAATTATCCACGCAAATGATATTGAATTTTATTTGCCTACATAACCAAATATATATTAATTTGTAGAAAACTACGACTGGAACAGCGTGCTGAACTATGATTGCGCATACAGGGAGATACAGGCAGAACATCAGTTTCAGTGGGGTACATTTTCCCCAAATATGGAGTTACAGCTGCTGGTTCCTAAACGTCCTTAGCATGATTGTTTCGAAACCAGGATCTTATTCGTCGCCTCCTGTGGAGGACTGGAAACTCTTCAAAGCTAAGGAATCAAGTCCTTTAGAACCCCGTGCAAATATCGCCATCCTAAGTCAAACCCTCTAGTGATTTTTTTATTTTGCTTTGATTTATTGCTAAACGTCCACGGCAAACAGCTAAGGTCATGTCGGGACGGTCAGTTAACCTAACCACACTATTCCTGGGCAGGCTTAGACCTCCTAAGCGGTTAACCAGTACTAAGTGCACATACTTTCGCCAGTAACTGACAACTGCCCTTCTTGAATCAGCGGAAGGCAAAACGAAAGTATGCGGCCAGAGTAGGTATCGAACCCAGGACCTCTGACTTATGAGTCTGATGCCCTACCGATTGAGCCGGGCCGGGTAGCGCAATCGGTAGGGCACCTGACTCGTAAGTCAGAGGTCCTGGGTTCGAATCCCGGTCTGGCCACATACTTTCGTTTCTCCTTCCGCTGATTCAAGAAGGGCAGTTGTCAGTTACTGGCGAAAGTATGTGCACTTAGTACTGGTTAACCGCTTAGGAGGTCTAAGCCTGCCCAGGAACAGTGTGGTTAGGTTAACTGACCGTCCCGACATGACCTTAGTTGTTTACCGTGGACGTTTAGCATCAAATCAACCAACCAATCAACCCTACCGATTGCGCTACGCAGCCCGGCCCCTCTAGTGATCACTCGTATGATCCCTCGGGGCCGAAAACATGTAAATGGCCGGTTTACAGCCTTAATATATCAAACGTGGGGTGGGGTGGTTGGGTGGTGCGATGGTGCTGGGTATAACTTCCAGTGCCAAGACGTCCTACTGTTTTGGATTATGGTAAGGCCAGGGCCTACTATGCTTGCAGTAGGTGCGGGTGGGGGTTGTTTTGGACATTTTCTCTCGCCTATCATTTCTCTCTTCTTTCTCCCTCCCTTTGGGAGACGGCCCGATATAGTCTGAAATACTGTTGTAAAGGGCCCTTAAACCCTAAACAAAACCCTAAACAACTAACGAAACATGGGAGAGAGCTTCCTCATGGTTAGTATAAATGACTGAAAAAATAAAGACCTACCTAACTTTCTGAAACCGATGGGAAGGAGCAGAGCAAACGAAGAATGTTTTAACGTGGAGCAAGTCATGGAGCAAGTTATGGAGGAGTCTGAAGAAGCAGGTTGGTGCAAAAATTTGTCAGGCTGAGTCAGTACCTTCAAATCCAGTACCTTCACAACAAAGTGTTTGTGCGCCCAGCGCAGACTCAGAACAGCCTGGGCATCTGCCCAGTCTGATCAGACTCTTCCCTAAGCGCTTAAAGGTAGTTACAGGTCTAAGCAACCTCATTGCGGACAGCATAGACTCTGATCAGACTGGGCGGATACCCAGGCTGATCTGACTGCGCTTGGCACAAAACCACTTCGTTGATGTTCTCGTGTCGCGGCTCATATTTTTCTTGCATTTATTTTCAGGAACTATGAATAAAGACATGGAATCGGATGAAGAGGATTTCTTCGAACCGGTCAAAGAGATAATAGAGGGGTGTGAAAAGTTTGTAAAGGCAAAAGTGTTAGAACTGAAAAGTGATTTGAAGAAAGTAACTGACAAAGTGGATAAAAATGATGAAGACATTGCAACAGAAAAACGGAGAGGGGCGATATGCATAAAAGAGTACAGGTGTTAGGAAAGAAAGACAAAGAAAATGATGCTGTATGTAAGCGATTAAAAGTGTTAGAAGATGAAAAAGGTGAATTACAGAGAAGGGTTATGGAGTTAAAACAGAAGCTAATACCATCAGAACATTATATGAAAAGATTGACTGACCTCAAGGAGAAGTTTAGAGTTCAGGAGGGTGAAGTAACTGGCATTTTACAAGCTGTAAATACCTGCAAATGCAAGGAACTGTTTGACGCTTTTGTCACTGTCGGAAATACTGTGCTTTCGGGAGGAAAAGTGATAACAGTAGAAAATCCTCAAAACAACACGCTTACACAGACTTCTGAGGAGCGGACAAACATGTTCTTTTCTGATTCAGTGCTCACAGCCTCTGCTCTTCAACCACCACCACCGATAGTGCTAGATCATGAAGCGTGTGCTGTACCTAGTCGTTCTTCAATAATAGACCAACTGACACACTTAAACCTTTTCTATAGCACGCCCGATAAAAGTGTTTTTACAGAAGTTGAGACAATGCGCTCTACGCCTGACATTTCTCTTTCTAACACATCGCTTCTGGGAGCCACTCCGCCAGTTGCTGCTTGTTCTATGAAAAAAGGGGCCGAAAGTAAGAATTCCACAAATGTTTAACCCCAGGAAATCAGAGACAAATGTTGTATATAAAACATTAGACGAATTGCCGGAGGATATGAAAAATCTCCTACAGAAATACCATTCACCGAAGTCAGCAATGGCTAGCAATGAAAAGCTGTCAGATCTACAACGAATTTACGAGAATTATTTTATGGACACTCAAAAAAAAATAGTCCATCTGAAATGGCGAAAATGTGCATTTCTCAAGGAGTTGAGGACAGAATTTGGTCCCCAACGTTTAATCCTCGAAGTTTCAAAGATTATTTAACCCAAAGAATTAAAAATATGTCAATAAGAAAAAATCGTTTGAAGCTGAAGGAAATGTTGCATACCCAAACGGCAAGGTTAGAAAACGAAAGTGCATAAGTGTTGTAAATAGAAACGGGAATAGTGCAATAATACACTTCGCTACAGATAGGACTGTCAGTGTTGTAAATAGGAAATTTCTTTGTGATTATTCTGTTTTTCAAATCGTTTGTAATCAACATGGGAACAGTGCAATAATACACTTCGTGACAGATAGGACTGTTAGTGTTATAAATAGGAAATTCTATTTCTGATTATATTTGATTTGAACTTTTTACAAATAAGTTGTGACAATCATTTACAATCACTTTTTTCTCCGCCTGTCTGACGGGGTCATCGCCCCGCGGAGGTGAACATCAATAGCGACTGAATTCTTTAGGTTGCTGTTGATGGCCAACGGTCAGACAAACTCAAACAACACATTATATATGAGGGTTATCCAATAAAGAGTGGGACTTGTTTGATATTTTACGAACTCTACCCCGCTACTTAAAAATTTTAACTTCATTTGCAAGACCAATATCTCACCTCCCTGTAGTATATGTTTCATCAAATTTTGAAAATACAGGTCAAGTTTGATGTTGGGCAAAATCCGTCCGGGGAGTTATGGCCCTTTTTTTTACTTCATTTCATACAATGATGGTTTGCGTTTGTTAGTTTTTGAAAAGTTACTTGTTTCTAGGCTATTTCTTTTGGAAAGTTGATTGGCATCCATTTCTGCGAGAAGATACAGAATGTCATCACATATCAGTCATGACACCCCCCTCCAAGCCTCCCCCCCCCCCCCACCCCCACACACACACTTCTCTTGATCCAAGAAGCACAATACATCTGCCCAAGAAAAACAATAAAACATGAAAACATGTACCACAGAAGTCTGCCTTTGTGAACCTAGTTATGCTACGAGTGCCTGTACCTTAAATAAGGCGCCATCTTACTTAGCGCACTAGGCGGGGGCATCCATGTCGTATGGACATATTCTAGTTTCTCTCGTCTATCTTTTCTTTCTTCTCTCTCTGGGAGACGGCCCGATATAGACTGAAATACTGTCTCAAAGGGCCGTTAAACCCAAAACAATCAATCCCAAAGCCTTCTTATCCAGGGGAGCAAAGAGGAAGTCACGAAAGTTGTATCTGTTTGTGAAAATAGTGAAGAGGAACAAGGAGGTCTGCTCAATAGACCTCTATATTTTGGATATGGCGACTTATCTTGGAAAATTTGGAAATTCAATATTTGGGCCCAGGATAAGATTAGGTTTGGTCATTCATTATTTCTGTTAGAACTACAAATTCAGAGAGTAACTACACTTCAGGAATTGACTGAATCAGATCCCAAACCCTATCCCCAACATCAAAGGGAAAGATTAACATCCCAACAAACAATAAATTACAAGTAATAAGCCGAGTCAGCCGCTCTTTCCCAAATAGGTGGCAACTCAGCTATCTTTACTGAACTAAATAATTTAGACCAACAGAAGGGTTACAACAGACTTAGCAAATTATACGAAAAACACTTAACAATTATTTTTACCTATTTTCTATTTTTATTATAGAAGGGTTCAAATTAGAACACAATATATTAAACAGTTTGTTTTGTGATCCTATATTGTATCTATGTGTTTATGTATATATATATAGCCTATGCTATGTTTACATAATTTGAATAAAATACTGTTTAAACCAATAAATTAAACAGCACCGAACATAAAACGAATGCAACCGCAACGAAAGTACCGCCTTGGGATGGTCATTAATAAGTACTGGGGGATTTAAACCGGTTTTACTGGGCCCAAACCTAAACCCTCACCCTCCGCCGCGGTGCACACAATTAGTTGGTAGTTCGGTTCGTATGAAGGTCCCCTAACTCGAGTCATCACGGGTAACAATTAAAATCAAGAAAAGACTGTGATGAAGCAAGGATGAGGACTCGATAGCCAAAACGTGTTGAGACACCTGGAGATCCCTGGGGCGTAATCAACACCACTGGAACACTGGAGCAAAAATAGACCACCAGTTGAACCCCAGTGGGCCAAGAAACAGACAAACATCTGGCCCCAACTAATACATAGCTTTATGTGGGAGCCATCATAGAGTCTGAACCCCGACCCACCGGCGTGCAATTTAAGAGAACAGCAAAGTTGTCAACCGTGATTGGGTTAACCACTAAGCATGCACACTGTCGCATTACATCTATGTTATAGCAAATGCGTTTAAATCGCATTATAATTTTCTTAAATTGAGCACGAAATTCTGTTTTCCCCAAACACTACTTGAAAATGTCACAAAACAACTCTTACCCGAAATCACAATGACGTGTCACTGCGGTAAGCTTAGTAGCAAAATAAAAATAAGCACATATTAACATACATAGATAGGGTATCTCGTACTATTCGTCATCAAATAGCACTTTCCCTCAGAAGTGCAATCTAGTGTCAAAAACGTTTTTTTTCCCCAGAAGACGTGGACAAAACAAGCAATCAGAAATACTGCTTGAGCACTATTCGGACATAAATGGACTCTTCCTGTCTCAAATTTAGACCCATTTACTTTTGAGCACTATCAAGGGAATGTGAATTCAAGTGGAGACAATCGCTGAACACCCAGACCTGAACTTCACACTTATCTATGTGGATAATATGACTAATATATTCCAGGAACACATTTTTTCCCACAAGATGAGTATTTCATAACTCAATACACAGCTGAGGCTACAAAAACAGGAACCACATGCTTTCCGTAGAAAGTCTTCAGTTTCAAAACAGCACTGTCCCAGAAACCTTTTCTATATGGAAAGTTCTCTATTAACAGTGCATTTGCTGTCCAAACAACACGATCGCACCATCTAGCACCTATTATACCCATCTGACCTTTGACCTAGCAGTAGTAGGGATGCTCCTCAGAAAGTCGAAGTTTCCCATCCACTATCTGAATAAAAGATGACGTGTCATTACTTGCCACCTCTGCTGGGGCATATATTTCGCAAACTAAATGGGCATTTCATTTCTATCAGCCTAAGGGGTGTTCGGTTGTTGCGATGGTGTTGGGTATAACTTCCAGTGTCGGGGCGTCCTACTGAATTGAATAAAAGGCAAGGGCCTACTGTATTTGCAGTAGGTGCAGGTGGGGTTGTTGGGGCATTTTGTCTTTCGTGTATCATGTCTTTAATTTCTTTCTGGGTGACGGACCGATTTAGACTGATATAGTGTCTCAAAGGGCCGTTAATCCCCAAACGACCAACCAATCAACCCATCAGCCTATAGCCAAAATCAGTGAATGCTTTTTGTCTGTCGAGTGATGTTGCTAAAAAGGACATTTTAGGTCCACAACTAAGAACTTTAATCTTCTTACCAATGTTTTTCATGTACTTACAGTATTCTCTGATGGCACTATCATTCTTCGTGTCCCACTAGATTGCAGGCACTTTAGAAACGTCTTTCAGCTCAATAATATTGTCTCATAGGAATATTTCATGCGCAGATTTTCGGCTGATTGCACCTCCAAAATTACTGCTTGTCAGTCTGACGTTTCTTTCAGCTATCCAGTTGTCATTGTCCCGGTCATTGGTGTGTTTCTCGGAGATCGTGCGATGGTGCTGTGTATAACTTCCAGTGCGGGGGAGTCCTGCTGATTTGGAAAATTGTAGGGCAAGGACCTTCTATACTTGCGTGGGGATCCTTTCGTCAAACATTTCTCTTCGTTCTTTCTCTCTCTGGAAAACGGCATGATATAGACTGAAATACTGTCTCAAAGGGCCGTTAAATCCAAAACAATCAATCAATCAAAAGCTTGTTTCTCTAAACTGTTGATTCTGTTCAGTGTTTCACTAAATAATTATGTATTCCTCAATATTTGCTAATGGAAACTTCGGATAGTCATCTTTTAAACTGGAGCCAGATATCACTTCCACAAGAAAAAATCACTTATGACTCTGAAATTACCTTCTGTAACAGATAGCTGGTAAGATAGAACACTGCCTCTTAGCTATTTGTGGAGAACTATCAGTCACAAGCAACAGTATCTTCTTTAATACTAACAGACTATAAAAAACGAAGTAAGAATTTAACTATTTTAGATGTTCTTACGCTTTTATTAGTATTTTTTTCATTGTCTGTTCTACGGATATGTTGCTTCCTTTACATGTTCTTGCGCTTTTATTAGTATTTTTTTCATGGTCTGTTCTACGGATATGTTGATACCTTACATCGTACAGCAATGGCTAAATTACACTCTGAACTGACTGGAGTAAGCAGGTTTGTACAAAACTGAAGTCATTATTGATGGCGACACTACACCATCAATTCTAGGTCTGTGCCGGACTTGGGGTTTGTCAGTATACGTAGCTTAACCTGGCATAGGGAACTGTTTCAGTTTCAAGCGTACACAATGATCAATAAAATACAGTAGTCCAATCACATGATTGCAGCTGACAGGTGCTCCAGCTTTACATGTGCACTGTCCAGCTAAAACCTCAGCTGATCTATTCAAAACAATACACAAATTATAATATGGATATGACTTGCTTTGTTGGTGTAAAAACCTCGACTTAACAGACACATTGTTGTCTCTGATCGCCGCTATAGCTGTATGAAAGTATCCATTGTAACAAAACTTGTTCGCTTTATCCAATTTCACCTGAACATATTCGTCTGTTTTCTGTACATTTTACAAAAGTTTCCATAGGAAATGAACGAATGAATAAAGTAGAAAGAAATGCATAAATAAATTAGAATAATAAAGTAAAAATAAATCACCTATTACATCACAGCACAGGCATTGTGGTCAAATAGCTCTTGAACTGGCCGTATAACGTCTTCACTTCCTCCGCCTCTTTTCGGCCCCCTTCATCGTCCTCGTTCAGGGATTCTGAATGCGTCTTTACGACATCTTAATAGTTGCCCCACTTTGCCTGTGCGTGCCCGGCAGCCGCTTTTTGAATCGTGGTTAAGGAATAAATCATTTGTCCGAGTAACTGATCCATGTCCCTGTGGACGAAACCCGACGAGTCGATGTAGTCTGTCAGGTTAGAGCAGACGCTCACGCTATAAGGGACGTGCTGTTAGATCAACTCCAGTTTCTCAGTGACGTCTGATTCTAGCTTAATAAGCATGGGTTCAAACTCGAAGACGGCGAACCAGAGGATAATCCGCTAATCTTCAGGGGCGTGGATCCCAATCTCACGGTCTGCTGCTCTTTGAAGACCCCCCCCCCCCCCACGGATAGTCGTACATAGACTTCTCCTCACAGATTTTGGCGTGCTGTTTATAATTGCCGTGATCGAACATCCGGTCACACAACTCGCATTTGAATTTTTTGGCTTAACTGGCAAAGTCCGTGACGAAGGAGCAGTGGTTTTCGAACCGATTAACGTACATCGTATCATTAAATCGTTCCGTCCATTTGAAGACCGGTACCACGACGCTATCTTTTTGGAGGGAGCACCATTTAAATGACGTTTGACGTGTTATCCCGTTTTAACATTGTTTGGGGTAACTCGAGTGTTTATAGGGGAGATATTCAAAAGGAAGAGACGAAGGAATATTACACCAAAATATTATGATGAATGAAGAACGGCCACGATGAACTTTCTGGCAACAATCGTACAACATGAACCCCGTTTAAGAATTTGGTGACATAAAAGAACAAGAAATGTTTGATGGCAGTGGGATACATAGAGGATATTTGACTTTTTCAGTGTAAGATCGATTTTTATTTCACCGAATGAACACCAAAAGCAGTATTTTCACGAGTGGCGAAGCCACGAGTGAAAATACCACTTTTGGTGTTCATGAGTGAAATAAAAATTCATCTTACACTGAAAAAGTCAAATTTTCTATTTCTTTTATGCCTGGAAATTGCAAAAATTCTGTTTATTCAAGAGCGTCAGCCATCACGGCAGAAAAGCATCTTTTTTTCTAGTCGTTTTGCATCAAATTTGATGCTTCCAGCGTGTTTATTGGGTATGATATTGGTTGTAAACAAAGTTTGCAACTGAAAAATAGCTTCAAATATCACTTTGATAAACAGATCGCAAAACATTTGCCAAGAAAGAATTCCTACAGGAGACTTAGGCGGCCTGACGTCGCGTGCAGTAACAATGTTACGTTGGCGCTTTAAGTGACGTCATTAACGTCGTTATGACGTGCAAACATGCGTGACGTAATTTTTGTCAAGCCAGATAAGAGTTAGCCAATTATTTAACAAAACACTTGAGGCTATTTCACAATAATCCTATTTCTGAAACAGTGAAATCGAAAGTGATAATTTCACTGTTTGAAACAGTGAGATTATCAGTTTCGATTTCACCGAGAAATCTCTATAATTCATTGAAAAGTATAAAAGAAATCTTAATCTTCTTGAACAGCGGCGATTTTATCGATCGCTGCGATTGGCAATAAGACTGCAGTTGACCAGCTATAATATATTTATTTCCAAACGGAAGTTACATATATATATTTATTTCCTTCTCTGTCTGACATGTGAATGTATGTATGTGCGTACGTATGTACGTACGTACGTAGGTATTTATATTGTATGTATGTATGTAAGCTTGTTTGTGCTTTGTTTTTAAATGAATGCATGTCTGCATGTATGTTCGCTTGTATGTTTGTTTGTATGTATGTTGCTTTTGCTTGTAAGCTTATGTGTGATATATAAGTTGGTATGTATTTGCAGGTTTGTTTTCTGATGTATGCATGTGTGTATGTATATTCACATGTATGTAGTATGTATGTATGTTTGTATGTATGTATGTTTGTTCGTACGCATTTGTTTCCATATGGAAGTTATGTATGTTTGGTATGCTTGTTTATTTTCAAATGGCAGTTATGAATGTATGTTTGTGTGCTTGTATGTATGTATTATGTACGTATGTATGTATGTATTGTTACACATGAATCTTTATGCGATAGGCACTAAGTGTCTTTAGAGGATTATTTCCCTGTATGCGTAGACACCTTTGCACTACGTGTCTTTAGCGCATTATTTTCCTTTATGTGTAGGCAGTGCAGTGGAGCCTGTGATTTAGGCTGCAAGAAGGGCACTTTCTGTGCGCTTTTTTGTGCGGTATTTGCATTACTATCATAGTAGCAACCAACCAACGAGTTGTTTGCCTACTATCATAGTAGCAACCAACCAACGAGTTGTTTGGCGTTGCTTTACGATTAAGGCGTATTTTTGTTCTATTCTATTCTGTCCCGTACCACTAAGGCTTCGAAAATTCTGTGTCACTGAATTTCCGGTCGGCGTTTTTCTTTCTATGGAGAAACGAGACGCTGGCTTTTTTATTGGATGAAAATAAATTCCCGAACTTCCGCCGCAACTTCTCGGGCAACACGCGACTGAATTCCAAAAAAATCCTATGATGGCCGTCAGAATATTCGGCTAGAAGGTCGTACAGCTCGAAGAAAAAAACAACCCTTACCGTTTCACTGCGGCTTCTCGGCATCTGTTTATTGGTGACACGCATTATATTTCTAGGTCGGCAGCAGGAGGTGCACACGTGATGTAGATAGCTTTACAACTGTCTAGAAACGGCAAAGGCTGGCGGAGAGATGCAAAATAGTTTATGACTTCCACTAGGCCTATCGGTTTTCCCTCAGTCATATAAATAATCTAGTAATCGATTGGATAAGCACCAGTGTGACGTTGCATCTTTTATGTGTAACGTCAAAACCAATACTGGTTGCGTTCGGGGTTTTGCGGTTTTGCCAATGTCACTATTGACATGCCAATGGCGCTCTGAGTTTCAATATTGGCACCATTGGCTCTACCATTGGAGCCAGCATTGCCGACCATTGGCTGCCAATACTGCAGACAACTTAGGGAGTGGGAAAAATTACCTTGGCGGGAAATTTGCGTCATTTAATATGGCAATTTATTGAACCCATCATAAACACTCGAGTTGACACGGGAGAATTTTTCCCCACAACAATGAAAGAAAATTAGAAAAACTAAAAAATTCTAAGCACAGAAAAATATTGGCTCTGCAATGGTGCTATAGGCGCAATCGGCTCTACCAATGGTACCATTGGCGCCATTGGCTCTACCAAAGAACTGCCAGTGGTGACATTGGCATTTTTGCCAGTGGTGCCAACGGTTGCCAATGGCACCATTGGCTGCCGATACTGTGCAGGGTTTGACGGTTGTCAGTGGTACCATTCTCTCTCTCTCTCTCTCTGTCTCTTCAAAACACATGTCCCCTGTGCTGTCTCTTGCCTAGGCCTGCCTTTTTTATTCTCATTTCATTATCATTTATTTAATATCTCGTGATACGAATGTGTTGTTCAGATGTCGACCGAAAATGGTAAAATCAATCAATGAATCAATCAATCAATCAATTAATCAATCTCATAACAAAAGGAGCTATCCATGCAGCTGTGCCAAAATGTTCTTGTTTCAGTTTTTTACTGGAGTCATAATGTAGGTTGGTTGCAATTTAGGTGGTGCCTATTTAATATTAATTTTGTATGAGTATCATGCACTCAGGTCTGTTACATTTGGTTCTGTCCCCATTGTATGTGTCTTTGGCGCAATTTTTGTATATTTTTAGGCTAAGTCTTGTTGACTTTTAGCGCCCCATTGTTAGAAGTTCCATATAGTTTTATGAGTTTGGAACGGGCATTGTGTGTCGTGAGTGCTATTTTATTTATATTTATATTAGGCATATACTATGGTGACTTTAAGCACCTATGATAAAAGACCCACTAGGTTTCAGTATGTTGGATACGCAAGCTTTTAATTTTCAGGGCATATAGATAATAGATTCAAATTAACTGAGGTTTTATACATTAGGCAAGCATGCTGCCGTTAAGCTTATCTACCTAAGAATATGTTGATGCACAATCTGGAGTCCATGGTGACATTTAGATAATTTCATAACAATAATATACAATTAAGGTTCTTAGTAAATGGTTCGTTTTCTTTTTAGGTGTAAGCTGAATACACTTTTATTAGATATGTGTTTTTGCTTGAAGTGGTTCGGTCAGTTAATAGCGAACACACGAAGTATGTTCGTTTTACTGTATCAGTTTTGGTCCTATATACTTAGGCAGATAAATTGTGTTGTAACAATCATGGTTGCGGCCATCTCGGAAAACCGGAAAATTGAAAGTTATCGCCAGACTAGTCACAAACCAAGTGCTCTTATCGAATTTTTACTAGTCAAAAATTTATTTTTGCAATCACTCTCTAAAGGAAATGTACACTAAATATTTCTCGCTACAATAATTCTCGTGTTTGTTAGATATGCTCGTAAAAAAATGGTTCAAACTAAGCATTTTTCGTTTGAGGTTATGTCGTCTGCTCGGGACCGGAACTTAGTCTAGACCGGAACTGAGTTCCTAGGTAAAACCCTGTACCGTAGCGCGTCATGTGAATTGGAAATGACGGCGCACCCGAGACCGCATTAGAGAGCCCACCTACGTTAAAACGGAGCAGTAATGGTGTGTTTGGCCAGTGTTAACGATGAAAATGTTGATTTCTACGACTTATTTTGGTAAACTAATCATGACACAGCCTTAACATCTATAGTTTAGCACATTTCAATTATCTGAATAAATAACAATCAGATACAAAAACGAGTTATTTGATTTTCTTATCATGAAAACAATTTTAAACACCATTTAATTTAATACTCAGAATTACGTTAATTTTCTGAAGTGTCTCTCAACTGCGGAATATGTTTGCTGAGAGAGGGCAGCAGGATAAGCGAGTCTGGAAATCCGCGTTTCCGGTTGGACCGGTGGAGAAAGGTCAAAGGTCCAAAATCCGAGAGGTCATCATTACGCTTACCTGGTCAGTCGATATAAATTACCTTTTCATGATTAAAAATCATTGATATGATTGAAAATTGTTTTTAGCACAGAGAAAATGGATATTCACATTATTTTAGCATGAAAGAATATACAGGGAATGCTTATAAATTGAGATATTAGTCGATATGTGGGTGTGTTACGCTTTGCGTAAACGGCTTTTGCCAACTGTGACCTCTGACCTCTGAGAGCAAAATCTGAGCTTGCGCATGCGCAGTGCGGAACTCAGTGAGTGAGTGAGTGAGTGATATGGGTTTTACGGCACATCAGCACCAAAAGGGCTATTTCGCGCCGAAAACGCTATAAAAGAATACGTGTTTTATGCATAAGGTCAGAAATGAATGCACAGTATAAAAATGAATCAAGTCGGGTATGTGGTAAAACACGCCAATCAACGGCTATCTTAAGACAGATAAAATAAAACGAACTCTCGACCAGCGAGACGAGAAAACACAAATTTAAATCAACTGTTGTAAAAATACCTCGACTTAACTAAACTATATTTTACTATATATGCCAATCTCTTTCAAAAATAGCCATCAGAGGAGATGGCAAATCCCCCGACCGAAGACCCCCATGGGCCTTGGTAAAAAGGGTGCGTTTCAAAACACATATAAGTAATATATTGTCATTCTTTTATGCTTCTGATTGACACTATCTGTTAAACAGATGCATGATAATCTAACACTCAGACTACAATAGTATGCCTGACTGCTAAAAAGAAGTAATATCTCAAACAGCCGCCATATACATAAATAAATAGCATACGATACATTCAACTTTCAAAATGTGTGAATAACTTCTAAACTACAAGCCCTACAAACCTAATTTTGAGCTCTCTAGTAAGTGAATTTGGACAAAGAATCCAAATCTGGAGAAAAAAAAATTTTTTTTTGGTGGGGTGGGGTGGTGGGGGGAATGTGGAGGGGTCAGAGAGAGAGTTAGGAACACTGATTAGATATCACAGCATGTTCATCAATATTCTAAAAGGTATAAGGTTATTAAAATTGTGGGGCAGGCCAGGGTTATACAGATATGGAGCAGAGACTCAAACAGCAGCTCAAAATATCAAAGGGAAATAACTCACAAAGTATGAATGCAAGAGTTGTCATTCATGTATGAGACAAATCGTCATGACCTGTTCTTCATATCTGTGAAGTATCATGAAAATATCTCCAAAGGTTTTCAAGCTATGGAGTGGACACCTAAAATCATCAAAGGGAAATAACTCAAAAAGTAAGAACGCAAGAGTTGTCATTCTTAATCGCGACACATCGTTATGACCTGTTCTACATATTTGTGAGGTATCATGAAAAGATTTCAAAAGGTATTCGAGTTATAGAGCGGACACGAAATCATACCTAAAACCATCAAGGGGAAATAACTCAAAAAGTAAGAAAGCAAGAGTTTTCATTCTTGTTCGCGACACATCATCATGACCTGTTCTACATATCTGTGAAGTATCATGAAAATGTTTCCAAAGGGATATGAGTTATAGAGTGGACACGAAACCACACCTAAAATGATTAAGGGGAAATAACTCAAAAAGTAAGAAAGCAAGAGTTGTCATTCTTGTTCGCGACACATCGTCATGACCTGTTCTACATATCTGTCAAGTATCATGAAATTATTCTAAAAGGTATTCAAGTTATAGAGCGGACACGAAACCATACCTAAAACCATCAAGGGGAAATAACTCAAAAAGTAAGAAAGCAAGAGTTCTCCCTCTTGTTCTCGACACATCGTCATGGCCTGTTCTACATATCTGTGAAGTATCATGAAAATATTCTAAAAGGTATTCAAGTTATAGAGCGGACACGAATCTGCCAATAGATCACACCTAAAACCATCAAGTGAAAATAACTCAAAAAGTAAGAAAGCAAGAGTTGTCATTCTTGTTCGCGACACATCGTCATGACCTGTTCTACATATCTGTGAAGTATCATGAAAATATTCCAAAGGGTATTCAAGTTACAGAGCGGAAACGAATCTGCCAAAAAAACTCACCAAAGGGGAAATAACTCAAAAAGTACAATTGCAAGAGTTACCATTCTTGTATGCGACACATCGTCATGACCTGTTCTACATAACTGTGATGTATCATGAAAATATTCCAAAGGGTATTCAAGATATAGAGCGGACAAGAAAATGTTTACGGACGGACGGACGGACGGCGGACGGACGGACAGACGGACGGACGCCAGGCTCATCGCTATATCCCCCGAACCTTTCGGTCGGGGGATAAAAATGAGAAGATTTTAGCTGGTTCAACCGTGTCAAACAGTTGTTTCATACTGTTGACACGGTAAAACCTAGCATGCGTAATACGAAAATCCATGCAATCTAAAAGAAAGTGTTTAACACTAAAAGGTTCCTGGCAAGGAATGCACAAAGGTGGATCCTCACCTTTCAACAGAAACGAATGAGTAATAAAAGTATGGCCGATTCTGAGTCGAGCCAAAGTTACTTCTTCCTTACGATCAATTCTATAAGATGGTTGCCATTCACCAAGTGAAGGCTTGATAGAATGAAGTTTGTTAAAGACAGCAGCATTCCATGATATCTGCCACTTCTCATGAAGATATGTATTTATGCAAGGTCTGATATCAGTGTGAGGAATTTTAAGATTAGAAATATGAAGAGTTAAAGCCGATTTTGCGGCAATGTTGCCTTTTCGTTGCCTTTAATCCCAACATGACTGGGAAGCCAACAAAATACAATGTTGTTTAGCTCAGCTAAGTCATTATGTTTCAAGAGGATATCTAAAAGAAGAGGGTTTTCAATATGGCGATTATTTAGGGATTGCAGAACAGAAAGGGAATCAGAAAAGATGATAAAATCTGTATTCCTAGACTGTTCAATATGATCCAAGGCTAAATCAATAGCTTTGATCTCCGCTGAAAATATAGAGGCATTCGCAGGTAATCTACATTTGTATGTTTCGGATAAAGCAACACAAGCAGAGCCAGCTGTGTCTCCATCCTTTGAACCATCAGTATATAAAGTCTCATAGTTAGAAAAGTCAGACAGCAGTTCATTAAATTTAGCTCGAAATACAAGAGGGTCAGTTTGAGATTTTTTATCAGTATGAAAAGGAAATAAAACACGTGGCTGAGTAAATGTCCATGGTGGCACATCTGAAACCTTAAACTGTTCAATTGTGTCTAAATCTAAATTCATATTTTCAAATTCTGAAGAGATTCTAATGCCAAAGGAAGGAATCATATTTGGTTTATTCTCAAATAATGTTTTATATTGTGGCCGAAAAACAGTTTCATACGTTGGATTTGATGGATTTGACTTTAGTTTAAGGGCATATTGCAGGGAGAGTTTTAGACGTCTATTATAAAGTGATGGTTCATTTGCCTCTGCTAAAAGGCTCTCCGAGGGAGAAGTTCTAAAAGCTCCCAAGGCGAGCCGGAGTCCCTGATGATGAATGGGATCAAGCATTTCCAAATAAGATTTTCTAGCGGATCCATATATTATAGAGCCATAGTCTAGTTTGGACCGTATAATAGTTCTATAAAGATTAAGTAAACTTGACGGTCTGCTCCCCAGTCAGTATGGGCAACAACTCGCAGTAGGTTCAACGCTTTTTGACATTTAGCTTTAAGTTGTTTAATATACGGAATGAATGAGAGTTTTCTATCAAAGATAACACCTAAAAATTTATTTTCCTCAACTACAGGGATCGGCGTTCCGTCCAGGTTTAGAACAGGATCATCATGTGCCTTACGAAGGTGACAGAAATGCATACAAACTGTCTTAGAATTAGAAAATTTGAATCCATTTTCAGTCGCCCACGTTTGAATTTTATTGAGATTTTGTTGAAGTTGACGTTCAATCGTATGCATATTTTTCGACCGATAACAAATCAAAAAGTCATCTACATATAAAGAACAGTCAACACCAGGATTAAGACATTTAACAATATTGTTTATTTTAAGACTGAAAAGAGTGACAGACAAAATACTACCTTGAGGCACACCTTGTTCTTGATCGTGTGCCTCAGACAGAGTTGAACCTACACGTACTTTAAATTCTCTGTTTGATAAGAAGTTTTGAACGAATATTGGTAATCGGCCTTTAAGGCCTATTTCATGTAAATCATTCATTATACCATACTTCCAAGTTGTATCGTAAGCCTTCTCTAAATCAAAGAAGACAGCAACTAAGTGCTCCTTCTTGATGAAGGCTTCACGTAAAAAAGTTTCTAATCTAACCAAGTGATCATTAGTACTGCGTTGGTGCCTGAAACCACTCTGAAATTCTGTAATAATATTATTTGTTTCAAGGTACCAAACGAGTCTTTCATTGATCATTCGCTCCAATGTTTTACATATGCAGCTCGTTAAAGCAATAGGACGGTAGTTGTTCGGGTTCGTATTATCCTTTCCAGGTTTCGGTATAGGGATTATCGTAGCTTCTTTCCAAGATTTCGGTACATTACCAGATTCCCAAATATCATTGAAAGTTTTCAAAAGAACCAAAAGAGAAGAGTCTGAAAGATGTTTTAACAAGAGGGCCATGAGGCCCTGAATCACTCACCTGAACAATTGGAAAGGTGGCTTTTACTTATCATGTCTGAAATTGTCAAAATATGAGTTTTGGGTCAAAAGTCAAAGAATGACCATGACCACTTGTACTCATAAATCTTCATGTACTCATTAAGACAACCATATATACCATTTTTAGGCCAAAATCTTCAAAACTTTCCATGAAATCTTATGTTCTAGCATTTTCCCATATTTGACCATGCCGCAAAAAAAGTCAAGGTAAACCAAAGGTCACCATTTGAACAGTCTTGGTGGTACTCTAGTACTCCATGCTATTTACCAAGTTTCATGGCCATAGGTGTATTGGTTCTGGAGAAGAAAAATATTAAAGATTTATACCATAAGTGGTAATGGCCGCCAAGTTGGTCATGTGACCTGGACCGTTTGAACAAATTTTTCATTCAATCAACCCCTGGAGGTTCTATATGAAATGTGTTCACAATTGGCCCTTTGGCTTTTGAGGAAATGGTTGAAAATGTCAAAATATGAGCGATCTGGATCAAAGGTAAAAAAATGACCTTGACCTCATGTACTCATAATTCTTCATGAACTCATTAAGACAACTGTATATACCAATTTTTTAGGCCAAAATCTTCACAACTTTCCATGAAATCTTATGTTCTACCATTTTCCCATATTTGACCTTGCTGTAAAAGGTCAAGGTCAACACAAGGTCATAATTTGAACAATCTTGATAGTACTCAAGTACCCAATGCTACTTACAAAGTCTCAAGGCCATCGGTCAATTGGTTCTAGAGAAGAAGATTTATAAAGGTATTTATCATATATGGGCATGGCGGCCATGTTGGTCATGTGTCCAGGAGCGTTAGAAAATTTTTTCATTCCCTCAACCCCTCGAGGCTCTATATGAAATTTGGTTTCAATTGGCCCAGTGGTTTTAGAGCAGATTCTTTGAAATTGTCAAAATTTGAGATTTCTGGGTCAAAGGTCAAAGAATGACCTTGACCTCTTGTACTCACATATCTTCATGTACTCATTAAGATGATTGTATATACCAATTTTTAGGCCAAAATCTTCAAAACTTACCATGAAATCTCATGTGCTAGCATTTTCCAATATTTGACCTTGCCGTAAAAAAGGGCAAGGTCAACCCAGGGTCATAATTTGAACAATCTTGATAGTACTTGAGTACCCAATGCTACATACCAAGTTTCAAGGCCATCGGTCTACTGGTTCTGGAGAAGAAGATTTTTAAAAGTTTTTACCCTATATGGGCGTGGTGGCCATGTTGGTCATGTGACCTGGACCGTATGAACAAATTTCCTTACCCTCAACCCCTGGAGGATCTATATGCAATTTAATTACAATTGGCCTAGTTGTTTTTGAGGAGATTGTTTGATATTGTCAAAATATGAGAGTTCTGGGTCAAAGGTCAAAGAATGACCTTGACCTCTTGAACTCATAAATCTTCATGTAGTCATTAAGATGACTGTATGTACCAATTTTTAGGCCAAAATATTCAACAATTTCCAAGATATCTTATGTTGCAGCATTTTGCCATATAAAAGCATAAGGAAGCAAATTTGACCTCACCGTAAAAAGGTCAAGGTCAACCCAAGGTCATAATTTGAACAATCTTGGTAGTACTCGTGTACCCGATGCTACATACCAAGTTTCAAGGCCATCGCCCTGTTGGTTCCGGAGAAGAAGATTTTTTCAGGTTTTTACCATATATGGGCATGGCGGCCATGTTGGTCATGTGACCAGGACCGTTTGAACAACTTTTAGTTCCTAAGGTCCCAGGAGGCTCTATATGAAATTTAGTTACAATCGGCCCAGCGGTTTCAGAGGAGAAGTTGTTTGAAAGTGTGGACGGACGACGGACGACGGACGGACGGACGGACGACGGACAACGGAGCCTTACCATCCTATAAGCTCCCCCGGAGCCGCTGGCTCAGGTGAGCTAAAAACTGATAATGAATATCATCAGGGCCCGGAGATGAATCATGGGCCTTTGAAAGGGCATCTTTAAGTTCCGAAAGACTAAAAGACTTATTATAAGCTTCTCTGTTGTTGGATGAAAACTTTAGATTTTGTTTTTCTTTTTGTTGTTTGATATTTTTGAATTTTGGACTGTAATTTTCAGAAGAAGAATTTTTCGAAAACGCATCAGCGAGGGTATTAGAAATATCTTTTTTGAAAGTAACTTTAGAATTATTTACACATAGGTGTCCGAGTGAGCTCGATTTTCCTTTTCCCTGAATCTTTCGAACCATGTCCCATACTTTCTTTATTGAAGTTCGAGAATTTAATTTGGAAACATATTGTTTCCAAGATTTTTTCTTGGATTCTTTGATGGTTTGACGAGCTTTTGCACGAAAAACACGATAATTGTTTAAATTATCATGTGTTGGACGATTATTGAATTGCCGTAGTGCTCCTTTACGTTGTTTAATTGCATTTTTACAATCATCTGTAAACCAAGGCTTTTTAACCTTTTTTGATTTTATTGATGTTTTGGGAACAGTTTCTTCTGCAATATTAATAAGAATAGATGCAAATGACTCAATCGGATCATCAGCTTCCTGGACTGTGTCTTCAAGAAGTCGAGTTTCACAAAAGGTTTGGAACTGATTCCAGTTAGCTTTATTTAATTTCCATCTTGAAACTGGCTCTTCAATATCTTGACCAATATTATTCAGAAAAATTGGAAAGTGATCACTACTACAGAGATCATCATGAACCTTCCAATCATAGTCTAAAAGAAGGGTGGGAAAGCAGATAGAGAGGTCTAAAGAAGTGTATGTACCAGTTGCTGGATGTAGATACGTTGGAGTTTTAGTGTTATATAGACAAAGTCCATGATTATCAACAAAACTTTCAATAACTCTGCCTTTGTCATTAATATCTTTGGAACCCCAAAGAATATTATGACCATTAAAGTCTCCCAATAAGATGAAGGGAGAAGGGAGTTGTGGAACGAGATCATCAAGATCTTTCAGAGATAACTTCGAACTGGGAGGAATATATACAGAACAAATAGTGACTATGCGGTGGAGAGTTATGCTTACTGCAACAGCTTGTAAATTCGTTTGCAAAGGTATATGACTATGAGGAGCATTATTATGGACAAAGATAGAGACACCACCAGCAGCTCTCTCATTGTTTTGCGAAATTGTATGGAAAGAATTATAATTTCGAATGGAAATGTTATCTTTGTCTTTTAGATGAGTTTCTTGAAGACACAGAGCAGCAGGCTCATAATCCTTAAGGAGCAGCAATGTTTCTTCATAGTTGGCTTTTAAACCTCGACAGTTCCACTGTATAATTCTATTTTTCATAATTATTTATTATACTGTTAAATAATTGGAGCAAAAAGGTTAGATCTATTCTTAGGAAGTAGGTAGTCTAGTTATGAGACCTTTACGAGGACTGGCAGGAGAAATTTCTGTATCCATGTCATCCTCGTTAAAGGGACCATACCTGTTGTGTGTTTTAATGGGATCATTCGATCCCTTCGCTTTTCTACCTGTATCTGTTATTTCTTTTACTTTTGGTGTAGATTTCATTTCAGCAGTTTTTTGGGCAGACTCAGCAGGTTTCGGCTGACCTGACTCTCTTTGAACCGCATCCATGACAATCTGTCCCATTCGAGACACAGGTTTAGGTGGAGGTGTTTCTTTAGGTGAAGCTGACGTTTGTTCAGCCAAGCACGTTTCATCTGTTTGAGTTTGTGCATCGACGCATGAAACGTATACACCTGCACCTTTAGTGATGCTGGCGTAACTTTTGCCTGGCGCTGCAACTTGCTCTTCAACTATTTTTCGCGCTTCTGGGAAGGTTACTGATCTTTCGTATTTGATCTTGAGAATAGTTTTTTCTTTCTTCCAAGTCGGACAATCACGAGAAAAAACTGGGTGACTGCCATTGCAGTTGACGCATTTAGCTGCGTTTTTGCAGTTGCGGTCATCACTGCAATGCCTGTCTTCACCGCAGTTTGAACAGATTGGCTTTTTTGTGAAATGATCTTCATGGTGGCCGAAAACCTGACATTGGTAACATCTAAGAGGATTTGGAATGTAGACCTCTACGTTCACCGAAAGAAAAGCAACTTTGATTTTCTTTGGTAATACCGGTGTATTGAATGTCAAGACATATGTGTTTGTTGGTTTCAATACACCATTTTTTCGAACGCTGATGTTACGAACCCCAATGCCACCTTGCTCTTTCAAATTTTCAAGGATGTCCTTGTCGCTGCAAGGACGTAGCTCCGAGCAGCGAATGACACCCTTGGAAGAATTAAGAGTACTGTGTAAAGATATTTTTACTTTGAGATCGAATATCTTTGAGGTTTTAAGCAGGTTCTCGACCTGTTGTTGCCTGTCAACTTCTAATAGCAGGTCACCTGATTTTAGTTTTTTGATTGATTTTGGATGACCTGCAATTGAATTGATGCATTTTTCAATAACAAAAGGCGACAGGTCTGCCATGGTCCGATCGTCTTCCTGCGATTTCACGACTAAGAAGCGCGATACATTTAAGTGGGTTGAAGGAGTGGACTGTTGAGTGTCTGGTTCAGAATCAGATGATTCATATGACTCACCAGTGGATTGTTTTCGCTTTTTAACGTTGGGTTGAGACGATTTGTTATGTTTATTTCTCCCCATAACAAAAAAGGATTGGAAATTCGTCTCAAATGCTCTCCGCCCGCCTTGGAGCCCAACAAGGGAACACCTAAAATGAGTGGCTTTCCAACTCACAAGTGTTAGAGATACACTGAGATATACTCGCACAAGCAAGATGCCTACACGATTGACCCGTTTAAGCCGCCGCCTTCTAGGAATAAAAAAAGGACAGATGAAGAAAAGATTAATGGGAACATGGTTGGTATCAAGGACGATACAAAAGAAAATGAAGAGAAAGCACAAGTTATTCCTAGGGCTTGGCGCGACAAAGCCGATTGACCATACCCGAGCCCGCATGGCCTCCCGTCTAGCTGAAATTAAGGCCAAAGTGATGTGTTGCATGCCGATGGCAATCGTCAAGCACAGTCGACATGCTCAATCACCAGGATCCCCTCTTCCAGCGACACGGGTCGCAGCTCACGGCAAACGAGCTGCTCCCCTATTGGCCAGGTTCCTACTGACTACGCAAGGGGAGGGAGCGTCCGGCCTATTCTCTCGACCCCGGGTCCGGCACGGGGTGCGGAACTCAGAACTCACTTATTGACTTCCGATAATATTATTTTGAAGACGGTTGAATCCCTGTCTCTTAATGGTGCAGATCGATGAAGAAAGTGTGGACTTCTAGATGATTAGTGCACCCCACCACTATCACAAAGCAGCTTAATATTGTGACAGCAGACCATAAGGACACCTTAGGAAGGCGAGCTTACATATGTTTCCATTCTATCTGCATACCGAACAAGTCTGCTGCGGTTCTTTCTTAATAGACGCTGCGGTTCTTCTTCGACACTTAAATTCGGACTCTTACCGATACTGGCATGGCGTTCAAGGATTGCAAAACCAGCATTAAACCCTATATGGGTTTTTTTCTTTCCTTTTTTTTTTTCTCTTCACCTTTTTAGCTCACCTGAGCCGAAGGCTCACAGGTGAGCTTATAGTATAGGCAGGCATCCGTCGTCCGTCCGTCCGTCCGTCAACATTTTCAAACGACATCTCCTCTGAAACTACAAGGCCCATTGTAACCAAATTTCATATATAGCATCTATGGGCAGGGGGAACCAATAATACTGTTTTTTTATCCAAATCGCTTCGTAACTTTGGTTGCTATGGCAACTTAAAGTTTCCATTGACTTGTATGGGAAAAATTGAAAATTTGCATTTATTGCTATGTCACTGCAGATATTTTTACAAAACTTTTGCAGAAATGTTCCTTGAGTAGTTCTCTATCAACCAAATGAAATTCATGTAAATTACACAATTTGGCTGGTTGCCATGGCAACCGAATGGTTAAAAATAGAAAAAATATTCAAAAATCATCTCCTCAGAAACTATACAACCAATAAAGCTCAAACTTCACAGGAAGGATCTTAGTACTAGCCTCTATAAAAGTACTGTTTTTCTTGGCTATTGCTCCAGCAGTTTTGTTGTTATGGGAACTGAAAGTTGCCATTGACTTATAATGGCAAAATGGAAAATTTGCATTTATTGCTATGCCACTGCAGATATTTTGACAAAACTTTCATAGAAATGTACCTTGAGTAGTCTTTAACCAGCCATGTTAAATTTATGCAAATTGCTCAATTTGAATGGTTGCCATTGCAACCGAATAGTTACAAATAGAAAAATATTAAAAAATCGTCTCCGCAGAAACTGTGTGGCCAATAAAGCTCAAACTTTACAGAAAGAACCTTAGTACTAGCCTCTATAGAATTACTGTTTTTCATGGCAACTGCTCCAGCAGTTTGGTTGCTATGGCAACTAAGAGTTTCCATTAACTTATGATGGGGAAAATGGTTATTGGCAATTTTTGCTGTCTAACTGCAGTTATTTAGATTTTTTTTTCTACAGAAATGTTTCTTGAGTAGTCCTCTACGATTCATATGAAATTTCTCCAAATCGCTGAATTTGATTGGTTGCCATGGCAAAATATAGGGTAAATTTTCGAAAAAAAAAAATCTTCTGCTCAGAAGCCATATGGCGGATGAAGCTGATATTGTGCAGATGTGTTGATGACAGTAGCCTCTACATAAATTTTATTCTTTTTCTTCCAATCCCATAAGTACTTTGGTTGCTATGGCAACTTATAGTTTCCATTGACTTATTATGGGAAAAATGAAGCCATGAGGGGGATGAAGCTGATACTTAGCGTACATATTGATAACATTATCCTCTACCTAAAGTATGTCTTATATTATCATTGCCCATGTGAATTCGTTGCAATGGCAACTTAAAGTTTCCATAGACTTATAATGGGGAAAGTGGACATTTGCTATTTATTTCTGTGTTACTGCAGATATTTTGACAAAAGCTTTACAGAAATGTTCCTGGAGTAGTCCTCTACCAGCCATATGAATATTTCCCAAATACCTGATTTTGATTGGTTGCCATTGCAGCCAAAGAGCTTCTTCTGAGAAGCCATTACGGGGGGATAAAGCTTTTTTTTCATAAATATTTGTGATATTATCCTCCACATAAATGGTGCTTTTTATTGCTGTTGTGCATGGTGTTTTGTTGCTGTAACCTCAGTGCTCAGGTGAGCGATATAGGGCCATTGGCCCTCTGGTTTTTCTTTATTCTTTCTTTTCTACTATGCATTGCTCCAGTGCATGACCCCCTTGCTGATGCCCTTTCCTGCACAATGAGGCTAATGTCGCCCATGGGTATTGGCAGCTTAGCAATGTCTTCAATCAAATAAAATCAGTTAACTGTTCTTAAATCAAGTTACAGGACTGACACCAGGTACAATACAATACATAAAAACATTCGGTACACGCAAGTGATGTATTTTCTGACCATGTAGTGTATGGCTTACCTACTACAACTGTATATATAATGTTAAAGTAAAACATCTCCAGAGGAAGCAATTCAGCCGTCCCCTCCAACTCAAGACCAGCTTCCTAATAAAAGAATTACCACCATTCATTGGGGCAAACGCTCTCCCCCCCCCCCCCCCCCCATAGAAGACCCACCTGGAAGGACTATGCCTTCCGAGGAAGCAAAAAAGAAATCATAAAGGCTGTCTACTTTTGTAAAAGTGGCGAAAAATATGAAGACTATATAGCGAGCAAACAACCACTAGGTTAAAAGGTCCGAACCAGTTAGACTGGTCGGTTATACACTCTGAATACCTATACACATATTTACACATCACTCATTGGCCGTACTACTTCACTTCTCCATCCTACCAAAGAGCATTTGTATTTAATGTAATTATAATCCAGATCTGGTGTTTTTTTCACACTTTAACTGTTAAAGTATCTGAATGATAACGATAATGTTAATGAGAACATCCTCAGGGAAAGCATGTTGGCAAACCCAGACTCTGACTTCAGAACTGGGGCCAACACCCAAAGGAAAGAATTTGCTCCCTATAGGGCAAATTTCCTCTCCAGAGTGGACCCCCATACCCACACACATAAAAAGGGCACACTGCGAACTTGAGTGCCAATGTATACATGCAAGAAGACATAAGTTGACTCCCCTTTGTAAAAATGGCAGAAACGTGCACACACAGCTATAGTTGCCTTACTTTATTGCAGCGTGGATGTCACACGAGCTGCACTGGTCTCTCAATGATGTCACCATTACCATTATAGCATAAGATAGGCTACAGTTTGCTAGTCCAGGTGACTACTCGGGCTAATTTTAACCAGAATACAATGACGTGTAGCACTTCACCCCCATCAAAGATCTTCAAGGACTGTAAAGAGTGTGTTCGCACAAAGGCAGTGCCTTCATATTATTATGATAGCAGTTTAGGGATGTTTTTGAATATTACATAATTCTTTTGTTTTGGCGATATTTAATATGCTAAATGTTTGTCTTCTAGTCACTATGGAACCACGAGGTAGGAAAAGACAATCCAGTAGTGATGGTCTGCAGGCTCAGGTTTCGTCCAGGAGGTCGAGGCGTTCTCGTTCAGCGTCACATACAGCAACAACACTGGTTCCAAGTAATGATGCGGCCTTGATAAACTTACCACCCTCAACTGCTGTCGATTTTAATGCCATGGTTCAAAACATTTCAACCGCGATAATGACACAGGTGGAATCGACGATAAGAAGGGAGTCTCCTAACATTTAAATGCCCTTGGACTTGCAGGTTTACGCCTCAGTGTCTACTGTGCAGTCATCGTCGGCTGCTATTTAAATATTAGTAGCGTTAGATTCTTACCAAATACAGACAACCCCCTCCGTTCAGGGCGTCCAAGGAGCAGTACATTCTCAGAGTATTCGGTCACCATTAAGTGCTGGGACATTGACAGGGCACGTGGTTTCCTCTCTAGCGAGTACGAATGTCAGTTCTGTGGCTACTATTCTAGGAACAGGTTTGATTTCAACTGTGCCTGCAGTACCTGGTGTAAGAGTAACGTCAACTGTTTCGGCACCGTATTCGGCGCCTACTTCTGGTAATCAATTTTCGATACCCGTATTGTCTCTGGACATCACACACATTAATGATCAGAATTTGAATAAGCCTTCGTTTACGTCTGTAGCTTTGCCGCTTCATGCTACAGTGAGTCAAAAGGTTAAGGATAAGATTTGGGCTAATGAGTATGTTGAGCTGTTTAGTTTTATAACGAGGATATAAGACGTAATAGTCACATTTCGTTATTTTTTTCCGATTCGGGTGCATCTGTTAATACGAATTTTCGCAGACGATTCATACCTATTGAAGAGTGGACAGATCTATTTGCAAAAAAAGGCGTCGGTTATGCGTGTTAAATACCCCGAATCTGCTGAAGCATTGGCAAAGTATTCCGATACAGTACGTTTCATAGCAAAATCTAACGGTAACTGGCGTCACTATGATACCGAGTTTAGGACGCTTAGACAAACAACGGGGTTGCCTTTGGATATGATTCAGCATGAGTTAATGTTTGATTCAAAAACCGTCCTTTCGCAGGAAAGAGGATATTCGAAATCCCTCCGATTCAAGTGCCCCAAAGAAATTCTGTATCAAGTTGCCACCTATTTGGGGAAGAGCTGCTGACCCGGCTTATCATTTGTAATTTATTGTTTGTTAGGATGTCTTTGTCAATCTTTCCCTTTGATGTTGGGTATAGGGTTTGGGATCTGATTCCATCAGTTCCTGAAGTGTAGTTACTCTTTAAATTTTAATAGGAGAACATTGTTCAGGATGTTCATTTGAACATGCCTAACTGGCGAAAGAATGATGCGCTCCTAGTACTGGGAGGTCTTAGTACCTTAGGAGGTCTGCACCTGCCCATGAGTAATACGGTTAGGCTAACTGGCCGTCCCTAAATGACCATAGCTTATACGAGGGTCATCCAAAAAGTTCTGTCACTGGCTTATATCTCGAAAACGAAAAGTGCTATTCACCTAAAATAAAAACCATTCAGAAACCCTGTTTTTTATCACATAGCTGTAAAAAACTGATTCTTGTATCAATGACATAACATTCACAATCTGCTTTAAAAGAAGGGTACCCTCACCCTACTGGCAAATTAGTAGATGCAACTCCGGCAATAATCAATGAAGGGATGTCTATTATCGCTGCCCGATGCCTACGATATCTCAGGTGCTAATAAACACAACGAAAAAATCTCCAAGTAATTCTGTCCATTTTTGAAAGAGTTTACAGCATTTCGTAACCTCAACTTGATGCAAACAACGCCATAGGAAAATCGACTAGGTCATGTTCTAAGTTCATAAGCTTCATAAACGTATAATATTTCAAATTCTGAAGCATATCTTTACTGCAGTAGATCATGACAATGTGTTATCAATCAAAATTTCAGAAAAGATCCCTAAAATGAAGGCACAGTGGGTCCTTGAAAATCACGTGACTGTGTATTTCACCATATTGCATATATCAAAAGGACTACGTGCATTAAGGCCCAAAAATGGCCCCCTACCAAAGTGACTTATATTGGTATGAATAATGGCTGTGTTATTCCCCTAAATGAAACTGATAAGGAAATTGGTGACAGACATTATATATGGGGTCAAAATGGGGTCAAAGGTTATGACCCTTATGCAATTCTCTGTACAAGGAAAATAACATTGTTGTGTATATGTTTGTAGCATGTAATTATACTTTTCTGTTTGAATGAGACAAATTAAACATACGGCATACAAACTATTTGCAGGATATATAAATTTCGTCTTTTCATCCGTTTGGCCATTTGTTATTATATTTGTTCATCCGTCTGTTCGTCTGTCAATTTTTCCTTCAAAGTTTTGTGTTAAACTTTTTTTGGTTGCTCTTATCTGGTATATTGCATGTCAGCTTCTTTTCATATTTGGTTTATGATATGTCTGAAGGAGTTGTTTTGACAAGGGATATAAATGCCCCGGGCTAGGCCCCTGGGTAGGGCCAGTGATCAATAATTAGTACTTAGGCATTGGTTGTAAATCATTGCTTTTTTATTGTGTTAGTATACAAGAACACAGCCTCTTGATCAATTAGAGCAAAATTGAAATTGACTAGTTGACATAATTTTTACTGGTGCCCTAAGGTCAAGGTCACAGACATCAAAACTTATATTGGATTAGCATTAAAGTTTCTGTTAATAAATTCGTTTTGATTAGGCAGAGGCAGTGGCGGGGGTATACGTAATCCCCTGCTCACTTGTTCTCTGATCCACCTTTAGTCTTTTGAATGTTTCTCTTGCTCTTGGAGGAACTTATTTTTAATTTTCATTAGAGATTAGATTATTATCATTAATATAGTGTCACATGATAATAAAAATGTTTTGCTGTCCATTTCAGCCTATCTCTGTGCTGAAATGTGTCACTCAGTTTTGAGAACCTAAATGGCAACATTTCAAACTATTTGCCGGCTGACTTCAAAACCAGTCAATTGCTGCTTGACATCTGTCAGTATGTACCAAAATAAATCATTTTTTATAATTATATATGCAGAATCTTAGGTTTATTCAGGTTAATTAATAAAATAGATAGCTTCCTACTTTATAAACCTGTAGGTATATTCAACAAAATGTTAAAACTTCGAACAACAAGCTCTGGAATAGTGGCACCATGATCAGTAAAGTAAGTCTAACTTAAGCAAGGTACCGTAATTTTCCTTAATATTGAGATAGAAGTTCCTAAGCAGTAAGCACAAATCCTGATAAGACTGCTTCTTATTTGGAATAGTTCGCTCAGAGGCTAGACTATTTTTTTTTTTTACAAAAATGCTGCTTTTGGATAGCTGCTGAATTGTTTAAGGTCCAATTTTATGATAATTCAATCAATGCAACATTTTTAGGATATTCACTGTAGTTTGTTGAAAGGTGGAAACATTTCAGGGTAATTCAGTTTGTGAATCTTTACTTAAAATCACATTTACATCTTAGTTTTAATGCCTTTGAATGGACACTTACAGCCAGGTATACATTTCACCATGTTTATTATAGGCAAACTATAGGTAAACGGCTGTCCGCAGAATTCAGTTTTTTTAAGAATTAAATATGAGCACAGTCATTAACCAACAAAATCTTTCAATATGATGTGATTTACAGCAATGTACATCATATGTTAAAAGGATTTTTTGGTTAAAGGTTGAGCTCTATTCTAATTTGTAAACTGAATGACTAAAAATTGAGCAAAAATGACAAATTTCATGGTTTTAGCCTGTTTCAGCAGCCATTTTTCCATACTTAACGCACAGTAGTATTCAAACTGAAACTGAAATGAAACACTATAGGTATTGGTCTAATGAAATCATGCAATGAAAAACTTTTATCTCGACTTTCATATTTTGACCTCAGATGGGGGCCAAAAAGTGGACCTCAGATGGGGGCCAAAAAGTGGCCTTAACGCACGTAGTCCTTTTGCATCGCATATAATAGACAAAAGTCGCTGATTTTTATGTAGTGTCCCACAAAATGCAACAGACAGCAACCCTGAAAATTTCAGAATCCTGCGATATGTAATTGACGAGATATGCAGCACGAAGCAAGCCAGCAGAAAAACAAAAATCGTGAAAATAGGCCAGTGTCAAATATAAGGTCTGTATCTGACCATTTACCTGATATCAGTATAAAGATAAAAGGTTGTTCTTTTGATTGTTGCAAACCGGGGTAAGCTATCACGTCTGTGAGCAAAGTTATGAGTCCAGTGACAGAACTTTTTGGACGATCCTCGTAATCATTGACGCTAAAGCAACAAAACAACAACTTTTTCCGTGGCTGGATCAGACGGAATATGTAAATATATTCAATATACTATACACCTACTATTTAGATGCACCCAGGTCTTACAGAGCCGGGCTGCGTCGCGCAGTCGGTAGAGCACCTGACTCATAATTCAGAGGCCCTGGGTTCGATACCCGGCATAGCCACATACTTTCGTTTCTCCATCCGCTCGGGTGGTGCAATGGGGCTGGGTGTGCTTGCAGTAGGTGCGGAGGGGGATTGTTTGGACATTTTTCCCTCATTTGTCTTTTCTCTCTGTTTTTCTTCCTCTCTGGGGGACGGCCCCATAAGGGCCTTTAATCAATCAATCAAGTCGCTGATTCAGGAAGGGCAGTTGTCAGTTACTGGCGAAATTTAAAGAGTAAATACACTTCAGGAACTTACAGAATCAGATCCCAAACCCTATCCCCAACATCAAAGGGAAAGATTGAAAAAGACATCCCAAGAAACAATAAATTACAAGTGATTAGCCGAGTCAGCAGCTCTTTCCCAAATAGGTGGCATCTCAGCTATCTTTACAGAACTAAATCATTTAGACCAACAGAGGGGTTAAAATGAAAACACAGTAAGTTAAATAGCACCGAACATAAAACAAATGCAACCGCAACGTAAGTACCGCCTCGGGACGGTCAGATATAACTACTGGGGGTTTAAACCGGTTTTACTGGGCCCATGCAAACCTTCACACCCACCCTCCGCTGCGGTGAACACCATTAGTTGGTAGTTCGGCTCGTATGGAGGTCCCCTAACTCATCAGTGTGTCATCACGGGCAACAATTAAAATCAAGAAAAGATTGTGATGAAGCAAGGACGAGGACTCGACAGCCAAAACGTGTTGAGACACATGGAGATCCCTGGGACTTCAGCAACACCACTGGAACACCGGAGCAAAAGAAAGTATGTGCACTTAATACTGGTTAAGCGCTCAGGAGATCTAAACCTGTCCAGGAACAGTGTGGCCAGGTTAACTGACCGTCCCGGCATGTTCCACAGTGTTCCGAAAAAAGGACTGAACATGATACACAAACCTCCATAAAACTGTTGTATATCTTATATTTTTGTTCCCAGAAGATGCTGATGGCCAAGGTAGAAAGTTCAGAAGCGGCAGCCCAACCTATCTCAAAGGACAACCGGAGCCTTTAAATGGAGAAAGCTATCACCGAGGAACTGAGGAAGCCTCACTGGCATATAACACATATCGTTGTGGATGAGGCACACTGTATTGATCAGTGGAGAGACGAATTTCGTCCAAAATGTAAGATGTGTGTGTTAAGATCGCTCTTCCCAGAGGCAAAGATTATGTGTTTAACTGCAACAGCGACGAAATTGGTGAAATCATCAGAACCTTGCAAATGAAAAACGCCATCAACATTGTTTCGAAAATCATGATGTGTACATCCTCTTAGAGAAAAATAACCTAAAATTTATGCCTAACTGATAATCAGACCAGATGTTTTAGCCATCCCCTAATTATCTGGACGCTGCAGGTATCAGCTAAACAAACTCTTTGAACTTCTTTTTCCAATAAATGGTTCCCGGTTGATACTACAGGTAATTCAAGCTTATAGTATTTTTATCAGCAGTGTTACTGAAACCTGATTCACGGTATTAGTGCGCCGCTGGAAGAACGCTCTCATAAAATACACTAAAAATCGCATATCCAATGATAGAGTTTTGTCTACTTTTATTCTAAATACAGTCAGTGTGTTTGAAGATATATTTTTGGAGTATCATACGAAAATAAGTTTGCAATACAACTGGAACTATTTTTTTATAAAGGCTGTAAGCCAGGGAGTGCTGTTTCGCTGGTTCCCGTGCCATTATAGAATTGTTTTATTACAAAACGCTTAAATTTTAACGTAGAAATCTGTTCAAAAGGCCTAAACAACATAACTTTTAACGAGGATTTCGATTTTCTAGTTTATATCAAGATAAAGATGTTGGATATTTATGTTTTACTTTTAACTAGAGAAAATCGATTAACAGCGTTATCTTCACCACCTGGAGCACTACTGCGAAATGGCATAATTCTGTATCCTTTATTGGTATACCGGAGGATTATACGACCTGTTTCATTAGAAACACATGTGAAATCGATACCCCGAGCAACCCGAGTTTATATAGCAGTAAGTCGGGTCGGTCGAGGTCAGTTCTCTAAGAGCATGTACACGGCATGTGACAAAGAAAATGACAAGATCTGTGTGAAAAAACAAAAAACAAAAAAAAAACAACGCTTGCCTGTGACAGGAAAATACACTGTGGAAGAATCTGCAGACCAAGTACTACATCCGCTTATATAAAAGAATGGGGCCATAATTATTAGAAAATTACATTCTACACAAACTTGAAGTGGTGTGGATCTTCATTTGATAAGATAAATACGGAAATTAAGCCTCAGAGGTAGAGAATAAAAATGAAGTTCGGAAGCTGATAGTTCAATACCATGCCCGTCTAAAGACGAAGTAGGGGTTGGTCGGGTGATGCGATGGCGCTGTATCAATACCTACAATGTGTTATTGCGGTATTCTGCATGCGTATGTTAACGTTATGCTTTTCGCCGGTTTTACAAAGAATTGTGGGAAAGCGTCATTAGAGACTGTGTAAACAAGTGATAAAACTGGAGTAAAATCGAAACATTAAGGTATGTATGCCTTTTTTCTCATATGAAAATCTTTATTTAATAACTTTCACCATAACAAAGCATATATTCCTAGGTGTCTAGTGCTTCATTCTTCCTTAAATCAGCTGTAAAAGAGACGAAAGTGAAAATAGACATTTCTTCATATTTTATGAAAAAAATAATCCATAGTCTTGTGCTTAAACATAATTATGTTGTCCGCTGTCTATAAATCACTTTCCGGAAAGTCACTTCTGTACCGCAATTTGCCTTTTTCAGCATTTCTTGTTATAGTATTCGCCGATAGATGTGATGGTTTTTTTCGGCTAAGATATAGCAGTCTACGGTTAAATGTTTATCAGTGATAAAGTATTCTACGTTTCTTGGCGATGGTATATATTCTCATCTTCTTGCAAACATTATGAATTTTATGAGCTAGATTTCAAGAATTGTCAATATAAATGAAAGAAAATGTATTACAACTTCTTTGCTGGCCTAGGGCAGGGAATTTATCCGGTACAACCCTCTCCTTTTTACATTAATCAAACCCTAAAAACTAACAATTCTCCCTGGAAGTTAGCAGACATTTTTTCCGGTGTTCACTACAGTTGAACAAACAGAAGGACATGCTGTTAAAAATGTTTTTATAAGGAAAGATCAAAGGGTAAAAAATAACTTCCTTATTAAAATGTACATAGTGCTGAAGGTAGCTTATTACATTAAGAAGGGCGTCCTAGCAATAATTTGTTCCAACTCTTTTTCAACTTGTAAGGCAGACCTGATGAAAACAGTAGCTTATTTTCAAATGTTCAACCATGTATCAGGTGCGTGTATACTGAATGCATTCGTTAAATATAGGGTACGCAAGTTTACCCATATAACACCTGCAGTATAAATACTATATTACTTTACCAAGACAGGTGTGTAAATGAAATAATTGTTCAACCTTGAGAAGAACAAGAGGGCCAAGAGGCCCTGAATCGCTTTCCTGAGCAAAAAGGTTAAAGGTCAAACTAGTGTCATCATTTAAACAAACCTGATAGTTCGCAACCATTTCCAAATGGTTCTGAAGAAGATTTTTGAATATTTCTCTATGTATTGCTATGGTTAAAGTCCAGGAACCCCTGGGGCAGGGCCATTCTTGACCCTGGGGCCATCCTTCAGATAAACTTGGTAAAGGACTACTAGGCAATGCTACATACTAAATTTCATGCATCCCGGTGTTTCGGTTCTGGAGTAGAAGATTTTTGAGTATTTTTCTATGTATTTCTATGGTTCTAACCCAGGATCCCCGTGGGTAGGGCCATTTTGGACCCTGAGGCCATCATTTGCACCCACTTGTTAAAGGACCACTAGGCAATGCATCATACTCAATTTCAAGCATCTGCACTAAGGGGTTCTGGAGAAGAAAAGTTTTATGTATATTTTAATTCCGAACACAAGACCCCCTGCCGCAGGGCCATTTTATATCCTAGGGCCACCATTTACACAAACTTCGTAGGAGTCTACCAGGAAATGCAGCATACCAAATTTCAAGCATCTGAGCCAAGTGGTTCTGAAGAAGAAGAATTTTGAATATTTTTCTATGTATTTCTATGGTTCTTACTCAGGTACCCCTGGGTCAGGTCCTTTTTGGACCCTGGGGCCATCATTTATATAAACTTGGTGAACGATCACTAGGCAATGCATCATACCAAATTTCATGCATCTGTACTAAGGGGCTCTGGAGAAGAAGATTTTTAAGTATATTTTAATTTCAAACCCAAGATCCCTGCCCCAGGGCCATTTTGGATCCCAGGGCCACCATTTACAAAAACTTTGTAGTCCACCAGACAATGCATCGTATCAAATTTCAAGCATCTGAGCCATGTGGTTCTGTAGAAGAAGATTTTTGAATATTTTTCTATGTATTCCTATGGTTCAAATCTAGGACTCCCTGCCGCAGGGCCAGTTTGGACCCTGGGGCCACCATTTCAACAAACTTGGTAAATGGCTACTAGGCAATGCATTATACCGAATTTCAAGCATCTGAGCCTTCTGGTTCTGAAGTAGAAGATTTTTTTAATATTTTTCTATACATTTTTATGGTTCAAACCCAAGACCCCCTGGGGCGGGGCCATTTAGAGCGCTAGGGCCATCATTTGTACAACCTTGGTTAAGGACCACTAGGCAATGCTACATACCACATTTCAAGCACCTGAGCCTTGCAGTTCTGAAGAAGAAGATTTTTGAATATTTTTCAATGTATTTCTATGGTCCCTGCCCTGGGGCCATTTTGGATCCTGGGCCCATCATTTGAACAAACTTGGTAGAGGACCACTAGGAAATGCTACATACTAAATTCCAAGCATCTGAGACAGGCAGTTCTGGAAAAGAAGATTTTTAAGTATATTTTAGTTTCGAACCCAAGACCCGCTGCCCCAGGACCATTTGAAACTTGGTAGAAGTCTACTAGACAATGCTTCATACCAAATATCAAAGACCTAGGCCTAGCGGTTTCAGAGAAGTCATTTAAAGCAAATTGTTGACAACACACGACGGATGACACACGGCACACGACGGACGACACACGGCACACGACGGACGGCGGACACTGAGTGATCACAATAGCTCACACTGAGCCTATGGCCAGTCAACTGGCAATAGCCATTTTAACGTGAAATCGCTATTGCCAGTCAGTTGATATTTCTAGTATTTTTCCCAGCTTTTTTAGCTCACCTGTCAAGGTGAGCTTATAGTATAGCCTTGGTCCGTCGTCCGTCGTCGTCGGCGGCGTCGGCGTCCACACTTTTAAACAACAATATCTCCCAAAACAGCAGGCCAATCTTGATCAAATTTTATGTGTAGCATTCTTGGGCTGGGGGATTGACTACATTAGGTTTAAAGGCAGATTGGATTGGAACTCTGGTTGCCATGGCAACATATAGCTCCCATTGGCTTATAATGGGAAAAACTTCAAAAATCTTCTTCTCTAACCTTCAAAAATCTTCTTCTCTCGAACCATGAGGCCCAGAGCTTATATATATAGTACGTAGGGGTGTAACAATACATCGGACTATCGATATATCGCAATAGTAACATTGGCAATAGTCACTATCGATAGGGAAAGCTGCAATGTCAATACTATCGGCAATAGTGTTTCCAATATCGCAATAGTTTCAATAGTTTCTAGACAAGCATCTATTTCTTGAAAGAAGTCTTTAGCTAAAAGAATACTAGAAATGCATGTGGATTCCAAAGAATGAAAAATAATATTTTCTTGTATTTTGTAGCCAAGGTGTGCATGTTGTGATACAACAGTCATTAAACAATGCTTTTCAGCGTAAATTTGTGAACACACCAGAGTTTTATACAGAAAAGCTCAGTTTCTGGATACAAAATCTGTCCCCAATAGTTATTGCAATGCATTGCAATAGCAACCTGCAATAGTAATAGTATCGCAATGGTACTTCATGCAATGTCAATACTATCGCAATAGTCATTTATGGACTATCGTTACATCCCTAATAGTACGTAGCAATGTTTAGTGGTCCCCTACATAAATCCTGCCAACCAAGCCCCTGGAGTCCAAATTGGCCATGTTCCAGGGGTCATAAGTTCCCATAGACTCATAATGGGAAAAACTTAAAAAATCTTCTTCTCTGAAACCATGAGGCCCAGAGCTTATATATATGGTATGTAGCAGTGTCTAGTGGTTCCCTACATGAATCCTGCCAACCATGCCCCTGGGACCCAAATTGGCCACGCCCCGAGGGTCATTAGCTCCAATAGACTTACAATGGGAAAATCTTCAAAAATTTTCTTCTCTGAAACCATGAGGTCCAGAACTTATATATGTAGCATGTAGCAGTGTCTAGTGGTCCCCTACATAAATCCTGCCAACCATGCCCCTGGGGTCCAAATTGGTCATGCCACAGCGGACATTAGCTCCCATAGACTTACAATGGGAAAATCTTCTAAAATCTTCTTCTCTGAAACCATGAGGCCCAGAGCTTATATACGTAGCAAGTAGCAATGTCTAGTGGTCTCTTACATATATCCTGCCAACCATGTCCCAAGGGTCTAAATTGGCCACACCCAAGGAGTCATAAGCTCCCATAGACTTACAATGAGAAAATCTTCAAAAATCTTCTACTCTGAAACTAGGAGGCGCAGAGCTTATATATATAGCATGTGGTAATGTCTAGTGGTACCCTACATAAATCCTGCCAACCATGCCCCTGGGGCCCAAATTGGCCACGCCCCTGGGTCATAAGCTCCCATAGACTTACAATGGGAAAATCTTCAAAAATCTTCTTCTCTGAAACCATGAGGCCCATAGCAAATATATATAGCGTGTATCAATGTCTAGTGCTCCCCTACTAAAATCCTGCCACCCATGCCCCTGGGGCTCAAATTGGCCATGCCCCAGGGGGTCATTTGTTAGCTCACCTGTCAAGGTGATCTTATAGTATAGCCATGGTCCGTCTGCGGCGGCGGCGACGTCGTCCACACTTTTAAACATCTTCTCCTCAGAAACCCCTGGGCTGATTGAAGCCAAATTTAATATGGAGCCTTAACAGGATGGGGGAACAAAAGTTTATATATTTGACCCAGGTTACATGACCAAAATGGCCGCCATGCCCATATATGGTAAAAACCTGTAAAAATCTTATTCTCCAGATCCACTGAGTCGATTGCCTTGAAACTTGGTATGTAGCATCTTGGACTCCAGTACTACAAAGTTTATATAAATGACCTTGGGTTGACCCTGACCTATTTTTGGCAAGGTCAAATTTGGTCCCTTAGGTTTTGAAAGGGAAAATCTGAAAAAGTGCATTTTCTGTCGCCGTTATGCTCTGTGATACGGAAATGTAGTCAATTTCAACACCTATGGATTTTAGAGGTCAAGGTTATTTAGTGACCTTGACCCAAGGTCATTTTGTCCATTGGGTGTCAACAGTTTCAAACATCTTCTCCTCAGAAACCACTGGGCCGATTGAAGCCAAATTTCATATAGAAACTTATCCGGATAGGAGAACGAAAGTTTATATATTTGGCCCAGGTCACTCGACCAAGATAGCTGCCATGCCCATATATGGTAAAAACCTTAAAAAATCTTCTTCTATGAAATCCACTATGAAAAAGTGCATTTTTCTATTGCTATTGAGCTCTGTGATATGAAAATTCAGTCAACTTCAACGTCTGTGAATACTAGAGGTCAAGGTCATTTAGTGATTTTATACAAGTGGCCGTAGTAGAACAGTTTACACACTCACCATCCAATCCTATAGAATTGCCGCCTGTTTATTAGCCTACCTGAGCCCAAAGCTTACATTTTGGCCACTTGACCTGAGCATTTTCTGGCAGGTGAGCAATTGTTGCCCTTGGGCGACTTGTTTAATTATTATATTCAAAGATTAAGAAGTGACATTTCAATATACAGTTCTGAAGCAGCATATTAAGGAACTATGGCCTTGTGTTACTGAGGAGCCTCTTTAAGTCAGTGGGTTAAGCACTGGCCTGCTAAGGAAGCAGTCTGGACTGAATCCCGATGGAAGTGGATGTTTTTTTCAATCGTTAACGGGATTCCATTGCCGACAAACTTTCATTATCACCCTTCCATTTGCGCGACATGACTGAATGCTATTGAAAGAGCCGTAAAAACCCAGGTGATTTATCTATCATATGAACGAAAAATTGTTTATGGATTTGGTATGCAAATCATTCTAAAATTAGACCCGGCCTCCTTGGCAAGTGGTTTAACGAGCTAATGATCATTATCACTGCTTTGGGTTCGAGCCTTGCTCGAAGAACGGATCTGCTCGCGGAAGAGCATGTGATTTTGTAATTTTTATACCAAAAGCTCTGCTGAGCGGGGCAATATACACCCGTAAGGGTTTATAACAGGATGATCAGAACGGTTATAAATAATTGACATTTACAGTACAAGATCGGCTAATCATGACACTAGAAAGTAATCACTACAAGCTTTTCTGTCTACGCAAATGCACAGACTGGCCAGATGGCTGGTTTTTACTCTGTATAGTTCTACGAGATTACTAGATTGTTGATAATAACAGGGAAGACTCCGAAAAGACCGCGGAGATGCACGGCTTATCCAACATAAGCAGTTAGATCACTTTTTCATACCCTGCTATCTGTTGATGGAATAAATATATGAAATCGTGGCCACTCATTAATTTTGATGTTCGAAGGGTTGTAAAAATAGTGCAAATAAAGCAGTCAGTACATGCATAAATTTTAAGATTGCAACAATAAATTCAAAGAAGGGGGAAAGGGGAAAAACACTCTCTGACAGCTACCACTGCTTCAAAGACAAATCAACCGTTTAAGATGTCGTAGATCACACCGTTGTACTGCACAGCAATAAACCAGTCAGCATTGAAAAAAAACAAGTTTCAGATGACAAACAGAAACAAGTCCTTCGGTCTCTGCATTTTAATATTATACCATTTACAGAGACATGCAAAGGAAAAACAATAATCCCACTCCAAAATAAAACAATCAGATTAGTTGATATTGACGATGAATCAACCCAAAAGACCAAAACCTGAAATTGAAACTGCAGCCGAGTAAATGTGCAGTAAATGTGTACAGTCAAACCTGTTTATGTGGTCACGTCTATAAAGGAATCGCCTGTATTAAACAGCCACTCTTTCTGGGTCCCGCAGACCAAAATACAATGCAAATGAACCTGTATTAGGGTTCACCTGTTTTAAGCAGCCAAACTTTGTCTTCCCTTGAGTGACCCTTTAAACAGGTTTGACTGTTTCTTCGCAGAATGTATAGTCCGCCTAATAATTTATTGTGATTTTGCAAATTATGCCGCTGATACTGTAAAAATTAATATGAGCCGCGGCACGAGAAAACAAACAAAGTGGTTATGGGCCCAGCGCAGACTCAGAACAGGCTGGGCATCCACCCAGTCTCAACAGTCCTCGCTGTCCGCATGGAGGTAGCTTAGACCCTTAGCTACACTTTAAGCGCTTAATGTCCAGGCTGATCTGAGTCTGCGCTGGGCGCACAGCCACTTTATTGGTAGTCTCGTGTCGCGGCTCTTTTAAATTCAGCTGTTAAGTCTAAGATCAGCCAGTCTTTCAAATCAGACGCATCTGCCAGACTTCTAATGATGTTCTACGGTCATCAAAACTTATATTTTGCTGTTGTGATCACTTAAGGTTCTAAGGGAATTTGGGTACTTATTCCGGCCAGGATACGTGGTTCTTAAAACATTTGTCATAAACGCCTTGCATAGGTTTAGCATCTGTATTTTACTATTTTTGCTTTTTATGTCATAATATGCACCGTAGGAAACATAAACGTCCACCGTAAAATACTTTAGCATAACATTCGAAAACCAATACATAAGGTTTGGATTAGCCGTAGAAAACTATAAAACCCTTTTTCTAAAATTCACATTTTATCAGACATTCGTGCATGCTGCAGTAAATATTTATTTACATTTACAGTTGAGTGCAATATTCCTCTGCATGGACAAATACAGGAGTAAATAGAGACAGTTAAAACGTACTTACGATGACTGGGATATTCGCTGAGCCTATTTCGATCATAATGTCAAATCACCGAAACATTTTCACGTGCAAAGGTCAAACGGTATGAGCGAGAGTTCTTCGGCATAGGTTAAAGGGCTCGACTCGCATTGAAAGGTGAAAATAAATATTTATTTTGTTAAAATCGTCTGCTAAATGGCCGTTAACATAAGAAATCTTCAACAAAAGCCGTAGAAACTCGTAACGTTAACAACCGCATGCACGATCCTGAAATAACACATTGTATGTAGTGTGTATGTAGTGGAGCAAATTTGATTGCATAAGTGGCCTAGAAAAGGAAGATAGAGGTCTACGGAGTGTAACATTTGTTTTTATATATCAAAATGATCGCCTGGGTCTCTAGTTATCAAATTCAGCGTTTGCCACCTTGGCAAACCTTGCATAACTCTGAAGTGGCCAGTTATTTACGTTACCCCTTAAAATTTTGAATATCAAAAATATTTATTGAAGTCAATAAAAAATGTGTTTCAACTGTATAAATGTATCAAATCTAAATATTTTCTGTAAGAACAGTTAATATGCTATAAATTAGGTTGCTCTGAAAACAGTTCAGAACTTTGATATTGTTACTTTCGTTACAATATATCATGTACCCCTTGAAAATCTAAAATTGGAACTTAAGTTGTTGCATTTTACAAAGACTCTAGTACAAAAAGGCCCAAAATTATCATTTTTTCTTACTATTCAGTTGGCCCCTTTCAGTGTGTTTCTAGCAAAACAAATATGAGACCTCTAGCTTTTATACTTTGTCAACCACGTCCTGTTTAACAGTTACCCCTCCCTATTCCCTGTTTTTGACTGAAAAGTCATTTTTCATATAATTGTTCGTACTAAAATGGCTAATAACCAATTTGAACATGACAAATTGGGGCCTGTTGCAAAAAGGTCATGTTAACCATGATATAACACAATAGCTTAAAAATTTTTTTGACCTTACAACACATTTTAGCCGGGGTAACGTACTCGACAGATTAAAATGTTTGCGAAGAGCGTCTGTCATTCCCGACAGAAACAAATCTTTTCAAATTCTGACTTTTAAGCAACGCAGTTGTGATATATATGTATATTATCTATTGGAAAATGAAATCTTTGCATTGTTTAATAAACTAATCGGGCAGCAAACAGTGTTATTTACATGACATGCAAATGAGATTGTCCTAAAACTAGAAAAGGAAACCTTCGTGAATTAATCTATCTATAGAACACTTTTTTTCCATTATTAATAAATATCCAAATGACATTAAAAATATCACACCATAAGAAATTTACTAATCAGAACTTAATATTTTGTACTCAGTTTTTTGGCGGGGATTGTTTAATATTGTCAAAATATGAGAGTTCTGGGTCAAAGGTCAAAGAATGAGCTTGACCTCTTGTACTCACAAATCTTCATGTACTCATTAAGATGACTGTATATACCAATTCTTAGGCATATCTCTTCAAAACTTTTCATGAAATCTCATGTTCTAGCATTTTCCCATATTTGACCTTGCCGTAAAAAAGATCAAGGTCAACCCATGGTCATAATTTGAACAATCTTGACGGTACTCAGGTACCCAAAGCTACATACCAAGTTTCAAGGCCATGTTGGTCAATTGGTTCTTGAGAAGAAGATTTTTAAAGGTTTTTACCATATATGGGCGTGGCGGCCATGTTGGTCATGTGACCTGGACCGTATGAATAAGTTTTTGTTCCCTCAACTCCTGGAGGCTCTATATGAAATTTGGTTTCAATTGGCCCAGGGGCTTTTGAGGAGATTGTTTGGAATTGTCAAAATATGAGAGTTCTCGGTCAAAGGTCAAAGAATGACCTTGACCTCTTGTACTCATAAATCTTCATGTACTCATTAAGATGACTGTTGATACCAATTTTAGCCCATATCTTCAACAGTTCCCAAGATATCTTATGTTCTAGCATTTTGCCATATAAAAGCACAAGGAAGCAAATTTGACCTTACCGTAAAAAAGGTCACGGTCAACCCAAGGTCATAATTTGAACAATCTTGGTAGTACTCCCGTACCCAATGCTACATACCAAGTTTCAAGGCCATCGGCCTACTGGTTCTGGAGAAGAAGATTTTTTTAGGTTTTTACCATATATGGGCATGGCGGCCATGTTGGTCATGTGACCAGGACCGTCTGTACAATTTTTTGTTCCTAAGGTCCCAGGAGGGTCTATATGAAATTTGGTTACAATCGACCCAGTGGTTTCAGAGGAGAAGTCGTTTGAAATTGTGGACGGACGGACGGACGACGACGGACGACGGAGCCTGACCATACTATAAGCTCCCCCAGAGCCTCTGGCTCAGGTGAGCTAATAAAAAAACTAAAGACGAAGTGATTATCTATCTATCTAAAAAATGTTTTTTGTATTTTGAAAATATTGTCTTATTGCGATTTGAGCCGCGACCTGAGAAACCCAACAATGTGGTTGTGCGCCCAGCGCAGACTCAGATCAGCCTGGGCATCTGCCCGGTCTGTTCAGACTCTTCCATAGGCACTAAAAGGGAAGCTAAGGGTCTATGCTACCTCCATGCGGACAACGAAGACTCTAATCAGACCCGGCGGACGCTCAGGCTGATCTGAGTCTGTGCTGGGCGCACAACCACTTTGTTGTTTTTGTCGTGTTGCGTCTCATTTGTTTGTCACTGATATGGAGAATTAGCTGTTTGCATTTCACGAACAGATGAGTTATTCCTCTGACAGTCCGGAAACTGACGAATATACATTTCATTGTGCCGCGACACTACAGAAACCAACAAAGTGGCATGTGCACCCTGCGAAGACTTACATCAGCCCGGGCATCTGCCAAGTATGACCAGAGTCTACGCTGTCGCATGGTATGGTTGTAGTTTAGAAGTCACCCTTTAAGCATGCAGCCAAGGCTCTGTACAGACTGTGTGGATGCCGAGGCTGATCTGAGTAGTCGAATATGAAAACGATCATTATTAATATTGTTTGTTGTTTTGGGTTCAACGGCCATTCGAGACAGTCTACAGGAGCCGTCATCCCCAAATGTGATGAAAATGATTTTGTACCCATTTGAATAGTGTAATCATGACCAAATATTTTTGCAGGGTCATGATGTCACAACGGAAGTGGTAATGTTGGACAAGGGGCAAAGTTCATGGCGGAAAATGTAGGAATTTTGTCAGTCTCAATATCTAGATGTCGACAAGGAATCGATGTCTTGGAGACTACCTTGAAAACTGTCAACACATAGAAAAGGGTTCAAATCAAATGATGCTCAAAATACAAGAAAGAAAATAATGCCGCAAATATTTAAGAGTTTCAGGCAAGAGCTTATAAATTGTTAAAAAAATCAAAAGGCAGAAAAGACATCAGCAAACGCAACAGAAGACTTAAAGAATAAAAGGCAAAAGGCCAAATGTCCCCCCGACGGATGGACATGTTGGTTATCGGGATCGGGATATCTGATTTTGAAACGAGCCATGGCTAGAAGTTGGTGACTGAAAGAGGACTTGCGACAAGATTTCATCAGACATACAAAGGGCCGTAACTCTGGCAGAACAGACCCAATCGTGACCCCAATAAAATACGATCAATGTCATATGTTGATTATAATATCTTGAAAGTTTGATTAAAATCAGTTGTAGCAGTTCCGGATTGTCAGGGTTTATCTTACTCCATTTATACTGTATATTTTTCAATAGTTTGCTTTCGTGAAATTGATCTTTTTCATTCTCCGCCATCTTGTAAAGTCTGCCGATGTTTAGTGCAACATTGGAAAGCAACTCACAGACCTACCATAGAAATCTTCAGGTGTAGAATGTGTACAAAATCCTTCTCTAGAAGATCCGATGCTAACCGTCATTTACGGAGTTGTCATGGGGCAGGCGTGGAGGTGAAAGAATATGCTAACACTTTTTTTCCATTATTAATAAATATCCAAATGACATTAAAAATATCACACCATAAGAAATTTACTAATCAGAACTTAATATTTTGTACTCAGAAAGGTAACGTTTGTAACCATTATTTGAAAACAAACACTGAGATTATGTGTTGTTACTGAAAAATATGCCTAAACCTCATTAGTTTTGTTATAAATATTTTTAAAACGGCACTTTAGACTGGTTTAAACCCACCCTATGTAATTTGTCAGTGAAATTTCCACTGCGATGCACCCGTTGTTGTGTAACCATGTTATAGTTTGTGTTGACCACTTATCTGTAGTGTTCGAAAAATTGATTTGTTTTGTCTGTTTATTCGCCATCATTCTGATGTATATATGTATATAAAGAACAAAGAAAGAAGGTGAAAATATACATTTTGTGTGCCTGGGAATGCTTGATGATAGCTAACTTGTGGACATCTGTATGGAATGGGCGCACGTATATTTTGCTACCCACTAGTATCGTTTGAGTACTTGTTGTATGCTTTATGTTACTATTTTTAGTTTGGTGCTGTGGGAGAGTTGTGGCACTAGTTGAATCAGTTTCTGATCGTTGCCCTTTTACACTTCTTAACCTGTAATGACATTTTCCTATAAAAGCAATATATGAAACCATAGTTTAATTACTTTTGACCGTATAGAATATATTTAAAACGAAGTAACGAATATAACAGTTTAAAAAGAAAGAGTTATTTTACCCCACTGCTGCTAGTGTAAAGTGGCATGTGGCTAGGTAAAATACTTCCTTGTACTTCATGTTCTGGTCATTTGGAATCATCTGGGCTCTTTCTGAGTCAGTTTGAAAAAGAAAATAGCTGGTGCTAGGTGGCATTGGCAGTGTCGTAACATTACATTCCTTAGTTAAACCGAGGTTGCTGTTATTTTTTTGTGATTCATCCCTTGCTCCCGGAGATATCCTTCAGAATTTAATTAAGTTTTTATCAGTCTTAGAATTTAAGGTGAAGGGATACAATTTCACGTAAGTTATTCTGCCAATTTTACTTTGGCCTCGTTTCTTAATGGGAAAATCGTTTAAAAAGAATTTGCTGCTGTAGAAAAATGTTTCCTTAAAGAGCAGACCATTTTTGGAAAGGTTACAGCTTTCTCAGAAGCGAATAGGAAACATCTTCGGAAATAAATATTGTTTCTTTCTAACAAATTGCAGTAAAATACTGAGGTGTGTCCTTTCACATTAATACAGTATTATTACAAAGACTTGCCAGAAGATCATGTTGAAGCGAGAAACATACACTGGAAAGAACATAGCAGACTCAGTTTCACTGATTCCTCTCAAAATCGGGTGATATTGCCTAGAGGCACGGATCAGATGATTATGACATATTGTTATTACTTTAAAATCATTATCAAAATGCCTTTTTAATTGATTCAATGATAATTCACTTACTTTGACTTCTTGGTTTGGTATTTAAAACGGTAACGCATACAACATTCAAATGTAACCCATTTGTCAGATTTATAATTTTTAATATTTTTTTCGATTTTTAATGATATTGTCTGTTTGATATAATGCAATAAGCTGTCCCTAGCACCAGCTTCAGCTTATCTGACTCAAATTGAGCCCAGATGATTCCAAACATAATTTTCAATATGATGAAGTACGAGGAAGCTTTCCACAGTAGCCCAAAGGTACTTTACTGTAGCTGCAGTAGGAAAAGACTACACATACTTTATAACCTGTTATGTACGTTACTTTGGTGAAAATATATGCTACAAGGCAACTTTGGATTTATACATTGTTTTTTTTATAGAAAAGGTAAATTAGAGTAAAGGGGCAATGAGCAGGAATAAATGTTATCTGTGCAACAACCCTACCACGATACCAAACTGTAAATAGCTGCATAAAGATATAAGACAAGTAGTAAGACGATACTAGCAGCTATCCAGATAAACATGCAGCCCCTTACAAGTTCATGGGTACAAAGCTAGCCTTAAACAAACAAAATTAGGCATACAAAATTTTCATCTATTTTCTTTCCTTTTCCATATATGCCAGTTATACACCAGAATGATGGCAAATATACGTATGAAACAAATCGAGTTTTCGAAGACAACAGATGGTTGGACAACACAAACTATGACATAGATATACTAGAACTGATGCTCCACCTTGGGGCTGTCAATAATGAGTTACATTAGTGGATTTAAACCGGCCGTTCTAAAGATAATTCTAAAGATGTTTTTTACTCAAGGTTACGCATATTTGGCAGTAGCAATATTTAATCTCGGGGAGTTTTTTTCAAATGTTACAAACGTTACATGTCTGAATTCAAAACTGTAACTTATTATAAGTCATTTGATATTTTGTGGTTTTGTTTAAACTTTTAAAGTCATTTGGATATTAATGAAAACATATTCATGTACAGATTAACTCATGAAGGCTTCATTTGAACATCGGGGCAATCTGAGCATTGCATGTCATGTAAATAACACTGTTTTCCGTCTATGTAGGCGACTACTATGCAAAAATTTCATTTTACGATAAACAATAAACATATTTATCACAACTGCGTTGTTTCAAAGTCAGAATTCGAAAAAAGTGTTTTCCTATTGTGAATGATAAACGCTTTACGCAAACATTTGTTAAGTACGTTACTCTGGCCAAAATGTGTTGTAAGGTCAAAAATAATTTTTAAGCGATTGTGTCTTATCATGGTTAACATGATCTTTTTGAAAAAGGCCCCAATTTGTCAAGTTTAAACTGGTTATCAGCCATTATTTGTACGAACAATTATACGAAAAATGACTTTTCAGCCAAAAACAGGGAATAGGGGTAACTGTTCAACAGGACATGGTTGACAAAGTATAAAAGCTAGAGGTCTCATATTTGTTTTGCTAGAAACGCACTGAAAGGGGCCAGTTGAGTAGTAAGTAAAAATGAAGATTTTGGGCCTTTTTGTACTAGAGTCTTTGTAAAATGCAACAACTTAAGTTCCAAATTTAGATTTTCAAGGGGTAAATGATATATTGTAACGAAAGTAACGATACCAAAGTTCTGAACTGTTTTCTGAGCAGCCTGATTTATAGCATATTAACTGTTCTTACAGAAAGTTTTTAGATTTGATACATTTATATAGTTTAAACACATTTTTTATTGACTTCAATAAATATTTTTGATATTCAAAATTTAAAGGGGTAACGTAAATAACTGGCTACTACAGAGTTATGCAAGGTTTGCCAAGGTGGCAAACGCTGAATTTGATAACTAGAGACCCAGGCGATCATTTTGATGTATCAAAACAAATGTTACACTCCGTAGACCACCCCCTTGAAAGATAGCCCATCAAGTTTGCTCCACTAATGTACCTTCCAGTGCCGGGGCGACCTATTGATTTGGAACATGGTAGGGCAAGGGCCTACTGTGCTTGCAGTAGGTGCGGGTGGGGTTGTTTGGACATAATTTTTCTCTTTCTTTCTCCCACTCTCTGGGACACGGCCCGATATAGACTGAAATACTGTCTCAAAGGGCCGTTAAACCCAAAACAATCAATCAACAAGAGGACCATTGGTCCTGTAGCTCACCTGGGTCCATTCAGCCTCAGTAGTCTAGGGTAAGTTACTTTAAGGCCATCGGTCAATTGGTTTTGGTGAAAAAGATTTTTAAAGGTTTTAACAATATATGGGCATGGAGGACATGTTGGTCATGTGACCTGGACGTTTGAAAAAATTTCATTCCCTTAACCCCCTGGAGGCTCTATATGAAATTTGGTTTCAAAATTGGCCCAGGGGCTTTTGAGGAGATGGTTTGATATTCTCAAAATGACAGAGTTCTGGGTCAAAGAATGACCTTGACCTCTTGTACTCATGAATCTTCATGTACTCATTAAGATGACTGTAGATACCAATTTTTAGGCATAAATCTTCAAAACTTTCCATAAAATCTTATGTTCTTGCATTTTCCCACATTTGACCTTGCAGTAAAATAGTCAAGGTCAACCCAAGGTCATTATTTTGAACAATCTTGATAGTACTGGAATTCCCAATGCTACATACCAAGCTTCAAGGCCATCGGTCAATTGGTTCTGGAGAAGAAGATTTTTAAAGGTTTTTACCATATATGGTCCTGGCAGCCATGTTGGTCATGTGACCTGGACTGTTTGAACAAATTTTCATTCCCTCAATCCCTGGAGGCTCTATATGAAATTTCGTTACAATTGGCACAGTTTTTTGGCGGGGATTGTTTAATATTGTCAAAATATGAGAGTTCTGGGTCAAAGGTCAAAGAATGAGCTTGACCTCTTGTACTCACAAATCTTCATGTACTCATTAAGATGACTGTATATACCAATTCTTAGGCATATCTCTTCAAAACTTTTCATGAAATCTCATGTTCTAGCATTTTCCCATATTTGACCTTGCCGTAAAAAAGATCAAGGTCAACCCATGGTCATAATTTGAACAATCTTGACGGTACTCAGGTACCCAAAGCTACATACCAAGTTTCAAGGCCATGTTGGTCAATTGGTTCTTGAGAAGAAGATTTTTAAAGGTTTTTACCATATATGGGCGTGGCGGCCATGTTGGTCATGTGACCTGGACCGTATGAATAAGTTTTTGTTCCCTCAACTCCTGGAGGCTCTATATGAAATTTGGTTTCAATTGGCCCAGGGGCTTTTGAGGAGATTGTTTGGAATTGTCAAAATATGAGAGTTCTCGGTCAAAGGTCAAAGAATGACCTTGACCTCTTGTACTCATAAATCTTCATGTACTCATTAAGATGACTGTTGATACCAATTTTAGCCCATATCTTCAACAGTTCCCAAGATATCTTATGTTCTAGCATTTTGCCATATAAAAGCACAAGGAAGCAAATTTGACCTTACCGTAAAAAAGGTCACGGTCAACCCAAGGTCATAATTTGAACAATCTTGGTAGTACTCCCGTACCCAATGCTACATACCAAGTTTCAAGGCCATCGGCCTACTGGTTCTGGAGAAGAAGATTTTTTTAGGTTTTTACCATATATGGGCATGGCGGCCATGTTGGTCATGTGACCAGGACCGTCTGTACAATTTTTTGTTCCTAAGGTCCCAGGAGGGTCTATATGAAATTTGGTTACAATCGACCCAGTGGTTTCAGAGGAGAAGTCGTTTGAAATTGTGGACGGACGGACGGACGACGACGGACGACGGAGCCTGACCATACTATAAGCTCCCCCAGAGCCTCTGGCTCAGGTGAGCTAATAAAAAAACTAAAGACGAAGTGATTATCTATCTATCTAAAAAATGTTTTTTGTATTTTGAAAATATTGTCTTATTGCGATTTGAGCCGCGACCTGAGAAACCCAACAATGTGGTTGTGCGCCCAGCGCAGACTCAGATCAGCCTGGGCATCTGCCCGGTCTGTTCAGACTCTTCCATAGGCACTAAAAGGGAAGCTAAGGGTCTATGCTACCTCCATGCGGACAACGAAGACTCTAATCAGACCCGGCGGACGCTCAGGCTGATCTGAGTCTGTGCTGGGCGCACAACCACTTTGTTGTTTTTGTCGTGTTGCGTCTCATTTGTTTGTCACTGATATGGAGAATTAGCTGTTTGCATTTCACGAACAGATGAGTTATTCCTCTGACAGTCCGGAAACTGACGAATATACATTTCATTGTGCCGCGACACTACAGAAACCAACAAAGTGGCATGTGCACCCTGCGAAGACTTACATCAGCCCGGGCATCTGCCAAGTATGACCAGAGTCTACGCTGTCGCATGGTATGGTTGTAGTTTAGAAGTCACCCTTTAAGCATGCAGCCAAGGCTCTGTACAGACTGTGGATGCCGAGGCTGATCTGAGTAGTCGAATATGAAAACGATCATTATTAATATTGTTTGTTGTTTTGGGTTCAACGGCCATTCGAGACAGTCTACAGGAGCCGTCATCCCCAAATGTGATGAAAATGATTTTGTACCCATTTGAATAGTGTAATCATGACCAAATATTTTTGCAGGGTCATGATGTCACAACGGAAGTGGTAATGTTGGACAAGGGGCAAAGTTCATGGCGGAAAATGTAGGAATTTTGTCAGTCTCAATATCTAGATGTCGACAAGGAATCGATGTCTTGGAGACTACCTTGAAAACTGTCAACACATAGAAAAGGGTTCAAATCAAATGATGCTCAAAATACAAGAAAGAAAATAATGCCGCAAATATTTAAGAGTTTCAGGCAAGAGCTTATAAATTGTTAAAAAAATCAAAAGGCAGAAAAGACATCAGCAAACGCAACAGAAGACTTAAAGAATAAAAGGCAAAAGGCCAAATGTCCCCCCGACGGATGGACATGTTGGTTATCGGGATCGGGATATCTGATTTTGAAACGAGCCATGGCTAGAAGTTGGTGACTGAAAGAGGACTTGCGACAAGATTTCATCAGACATACAAAGGGCCGTAACTCTGGCAGAACAGACCCAATCGTGACCCCAATAAAATACGATCAATGTCATATGTTGATTATAATATCTTGAAAGTTTGATTAAAATCAGTTGTAGCAGTTCCGGATTGTCAGGGTTTATCTTACTCCATTTATACTGTATATTTTTCAATAGTTTGCTTTCGTGAAATTGATCTTTTTCATTCTCCGCCATCTTGTAAAGTCTGCCGATGTTTAGTGCAACATTGGAAAGCAACTCACAGACCTACCATAGAAATCTTCAGGTGTAGAATGTGTACAAAATCCTTCTCTAGAAGATCCGATGCTAACCGTCATTTACGGAGTTGTCATGGGGCAGGCGTGGAGGTGAAAGAATATGCTAACCGACGTTACATTGCACCAACTTTCAGCATGCCACTTCGGGCCACTATGGTTCTTCCTACCCAACATGTTTGTGAGGTTATGGCCGCAATTCCAGCTCCAATTCCGAAACCATTAGCCAGTCAACAGCAAACCGAAGCCAGGGAGGCTGCTCGTCGGCAGCGACAGAGGATCCTTGAGGAGGCAGAACGGGGTCCTTTGACGGCAGTGGTGAACAGGGAAAGGGACTGCACCTTGCCTGCAGAGAGGGGTCTTTTTGACAATTTCACTCTCTGCAGTCCTGGTGTAGAACTGGACTATGTTGACCACTAGTCAAGGGACACCGTTCCATGACAATGTCCATGGATGGAAATTTGATAAATTTTGAGATTTTTAATCCATTATCTTGTAACAGCTGGAATTCTCCATGTTTTTGTTCTTGTTCTCTTTTGAACACGTTTTTCTGTATTTCCTAAAAAAAAAATAATAATAGTTCCTCTTATTTTTTTCAATAAGGGTAGGCTAATGTAGTAGTTCAGGATTGTCAGGGTTTATCTTATTCCATTTAAACTGTATATTTTTCAACAGTTTGCTTTCGTGAAATTGATCTTTTTCATTCTCCGCCATCTTGTAAAGTCTGCCGAACTTTTTCATAAAGCTTTTTTTCATTGGATGATAAGGTTGTGCTGGGCCAATCAAGTGTTAGCTTAGTAAGAGTTTCTTGCCCTTGTTTTACGCAATGTTCTTCTGTTTTTTTATCTTAATTACCTTTCTTTAAAGTGGCCGTTCTGAATTTGATATCTATTTTTCATCATAATTTTGTTATTTCTGCTAAATTGGTTGAGATATTATCACTATTTTGAAATAATGTATTTCAAGGATCCCACACGTCCAGAACAAATACTTTATATCCATTGTATTTTTATTAAATAAATAAGTAAAAGTCCGTTAGTGCAAGAAATCTGTAATTATTCCATAACTGTATTAAAATAATATCTTCTGCATTTAAAGCCTCAAGTCTAATTTTCTTCTTTGTCCACTTATCGCTGAGGCGTACTGTTTCGGTTTGACCGAAGGTAAGCAACCTCGGTTCATTTATCGAGTATTCTTTACATACTCGTCTCCCCTTTATCGAGTTTCTTTGCAACTCGTATTCTTCTTTATATTTTTTTGTAATAAGTTCTAAAACGGACCATTTTTGGTAAACGTTTTGGAATCATTTCATTTTCCAGCTGACAACTTTTCCAACTTAATCTAAGGGACTGAATTGCAATACATTTTTTCCTCATCTCATTATCTCAATTTGAAATTCATTGTAAAAGAAATAAAATTAATATTTTGTAACTTATTTTCTATGTGTAGCAGGCTGTGCAGACTCTAGTGGTCGATCCTTACTATACGATCTACGGGAGTGCCTGATTACAGGACACTCTAGGTGGCTTGACATTGTGCGACTGTCTGAACCACGTGTCTGTTTGTCTGCTGTCCGTCTGGCTGACAGCCTGTCTGACTGAATGCCTGTCTGACTGTCCGCCCGGCTGACTGTCTGGCTGACTCTTGGATCACACAGTGGCACAGTTAGTTTTCCATCAAGTTATCTTACCCCTCAGAAGCAGGGTAACACCGTGTACCACCCCAATACGTCACGAAAAGACGCCGCCTACCACACAGTTAAGGGTCGGGATTGTTTGGACAGCTTTTCTCTCGTCAATTATTTCTCTTCTTTCTCTCTCTGGATACAGACTGAAATGCTGTCTCAAAGGGTCGTTAAACTCAACACAATCAATCAATCAATGTCAGTTTACTTACACCGGAAATTTGAGAGGCGATCTTCAATAGCTAGTACTTCCTGGATATAACGGCTTGCCAACGGAGGGAGATTGCAGCCTTCAAATGCGTTACAATAAGGAATTATTTGATCACTGCTCTCGCCTCTGACAGAAATAACGAAATGTGCATCATCGTAAGCTCGCACAAGACGGCGGGACTTGGGTTGCGCCCATTCGTGCAGAACATGCTCAACGCGCGGAGACAGTCTGCATTAATTTTTGACGGAGAACGGCACTCCATTCTTAAACTCCTCAAGCATAAATGAATGCTTGCATGGTTCTTAAAGCCGTTCGGGAGTTCAGGCTTGATTCCCCCAAAGATATATCTTGTAGAGGAAGTAGCAAATACGGATATAGAAGAGAGACTACCTTTATGAATCTCGGGTCCTTTGGCTCTCAAGTCAGATGCGCTACCGACTGCGCCTCGCGGCCCAAGTGAAAAGAGTTAGCTACTTTTTGGTTTGTTGGCTCTTTAAGTCACCAGCACCATCGCCCGACTGTATCATCCCTCTGTTTAGAGTGAGTAGGTTAATTGTCTATTACAGCATAGCGGTTAACCGTGGACGAAATGCAAAAGTACAACAATTAAGCGTTTTCGAATGTGATAGTCTTCTGTGCTAATATGCCGTAATACTCGTATTCCTCGCTCCTTCAAAGCGTTAAACTTTATAATTTTGATTTCCTTTCTCGTGGGTGGGTGTCCGTCGATAATGCTTGGTATAATACAGTGCCGGGGCGTTCAACTTATTTGGAGAAGGCTTACTATTCTTGCAGTAGGTGCGGGTTGTTTTGGATTTTTTTCCCAACTAGTATCCCAATATAGAACGAAATAGCTTCTCAAAGGGCTGTTAGACCGAAAACAACCAACCTTTCTCTCTCAGGGAGACGTCCCAACGTAGCTTGAAATAAATACTGTCCCTAAAGCCTCGGTCCCACAGAGCTTGCGACTGCGATGCGACCGCTTTGCGCTTGATTTTGTCTGCGACTGACCTGCGACCTCTGCGACCACTGCAACTTCTTTTCCTTTTCAAATGTGGTCGCCGATCAGTCGCCGATCAGTCGCCGCACAGTCGGCGACAGCTTTCGCGTGTAGTCGGCGATCGATCGGCGACCTCACTGCAACTGGTCGCCGTAGGATCGGCGACAGGATTGCAACTAGTTCAGAATGATCGGCGACCAGTCGGCGACCAATCGGCGACTGGTTTCAAATGAACGGCGACTGGTCGGAGACTGATTGGCGACCGTTCTGCGATAAAAAAATTAATGGAAATGTGGTGACAAGAATGAAATCATTTCAGCGAAAGTTGTCAAAATAACACAGCTACAGATTCAGTTCATTGCTTGCAACGAAACAACCGGCATGCATCTCTATTGTCTATGATGGTGTACAGGCGATTAAGACGGAGGAGGAGAACACAGTACTGGATAAGACATTGGTTTCAAAAAGGCCACAGTTAATTGAGATTCCTCCTTTGACTGTTGAGATTCCTCATCTGAAGCAGGCGTCCGAACGTCGGGAGTCATTTTCTGCTGTCTGGTTTGGCGACGATGTTGTTTTTTTTGGTGGGGGGCGGGGGGGGGAGAGGTCCTCTATGTACCATGATGCGAACTCTTTGAGCCCTGGTAATAAAATAAGGAAGTACAATATCAATGCAAACCTAGTTCGCACAATTGAGCAGCTATATGACAAGGCTACAAGTGCGATCCTGATAAATGGCAGCACAGGAGAATGGTTCAGAACAACAGTTGGAGTAAGACAAGGATGTCTTCTGTCACCCACCCTCTTCAACATTTTTCTCGAACGGATCATGTCTGATGCTCTGGAAGAACATGACGGAAAGGTTAGCATAGGCGGCAGAAATATTACCAACCTGCGGTTTGCCGATGACATAGACGCTCTTGCTGAGGAAGAGCAGGAACTAGAAGCTCTAGTTGAAAGTCTCGACCAGACCTGCACAAGATATAAGATGGAGATCAGTGCTGAGAAGACCAAACTGATGACAAACAGCGCAGATGGCATCCAGAGGGAGATCAAGGTAAAGGGGGAGAAGCTGGGTACCGTAAGCAGCTTCAAATACCTTGGAGCAGTTGTCTCAGATGATGGCTCAAAACAGGAGGTTCTCTCAAGGATAGCACAAGCCACTTCAGCTCTTGCCAAGCTGAAACCAATTTGGAGAGATAACAACATATCTCTTGGATCAAAGGTGACACTTATGCGCTCCCTTGTCATTTCCATATTTCTGTATGCCTGTGAATCATGGACCTTGACAGCGGAGTTAGAGAAAAGAACGCAGGCCTTTGAGATGAGATGCTATCGAAGGTTACTGAACATTTCGTACAAGGACCATATAACCAATGAGGAAGTTCGCAGGAAGATCCAAGCAGCCATTGGAGAATATGATGAACTCCTGACGCTGGTCAAGAAACGGAAACTAAGGTGGTTTGGCCATGTCTCAAGGTCTTCTGGTTTAGCAAAGACAATTCTTCAGGGCACAGTGAAAGGAAAAAGAAGAAGAGGTAGACAGAAGAAGAGGTGGGAAGACAATATCAAGGAGTGGACTGGAATGGATTTTGCCAGCTCAACTAGGGCAGCTGAAGACAGGACAAGGTGGAAAGGGATTGTTTTGAAGTCAGCTGTGGTGCCCCAACGACCTAGTAAGGTTATGGGATAGAATAGAATAGAATAGAATAAAATAATGCACTGCAAACCTTGATCTATTGGCGCACGCTGCAACCTGTCGGCGACCGATCGGCGACCTGTCGCCGATCAGTCGCCGTCTAAACAGTGGTCAGTCGCCGATAAGTCGCCGATCGGTCGCCGATCAGTCGCCGAACAGTCGCCGACAGATCGCCGATAGGTCGCAGCATGTTTGCAACATTTCAGAACCAAAGTGTTGATGAAACTGATCGGCGACCGATCGGCGACCGGTCGGCGACTGTTCGGCGACTGATCGGCGACTTCCAGAAAACCATTGCAACCAGTCGGCGATCAAAATCAGTCGCGGCTAGTCTTTTGTGCATGTTCAAAAGACTGGCTGCGACTAATTTTGATCGGCGACTGCTCGGCGACCTTGTTGCGACCTTGTTGCGACCATTATAAAACCTCTCCGCGACTTCTGCAACCTCTCTGCGACTGTCAGTTTTTTTAGTCGCGGATAGGTCGCGGCGCGGTCGCAAGCTCTGTGGGACCGGGGCTTTACCAGCAACAAAATGAATAAAATGCACTGAAATGATATTGTAACGCTGTGTTTATTTTAAATGAGAATAAACATCTTTGACTACACTGACTTACATTAACACAATACAGAGAGCTTCTCAGTTCGGTAATGTACTGAAACTACCTCTCATCAGTTTAGTTGGTTGGTTGGTTGATTTGATGCTTAACGTCCACGGTAAACAACTAAGGTCATGTCGGGACGGTCAGTTAACCTAACCACACTATTCCTGGGCAGGCTTAGACCTCCTAAGCGGTTAACCAGTACTAAGTGCACATGGGCATGTTCAAAAAAAATGTGACCAAAGTGTGACATTGGAGGTCAAAATTAAACACTCTGCCATAGGTTTATTTTTTATTCCAGACTTATCTACAGTGCTTCCAGTTTACAAAACTGTATAAATTTTAATAATAGCATTACTAATAAAAATTTTATGACAATTTTTGTGAAGAAATTTACACCCAAAATCTGTTAAAATGACCAAATTTTATGAAAGCTTTGAAAGGCTAAAATCATGATCCTATCACTTTAAGTTTCTATCCCAGCAGGCATTTGACGTCAGATAAACGTTGGACTGACGTCAGACTCCAACGTTGGAATAACGTTGGATTATCATTGAATTTGAAAGTTTTTTTGACGTCAAAATTCAGACGTCAGATTGACGACTGTAACACAACGTCAAACTGACGTCATAAATGTTACGTCAAACTAATCTTCTAATCTGACGTCAATCTGACGCCTATCTGACGTCAATTGGACGTCTTTGCAACATCTCAAAATTTTTATTTTTAGAATAACTATGTCTGTTATGATCTACACATAAAAAGCATTTACAGGCTATACATGTTCTTTTGCAGACACAAATGTCAGCAGTCAAGGAGTACATCATAGAAACAAGGTTTACTTTCATAATTTTAATCTCCATTCTACTACACTATAAGGATAGCAAAAAGCAGGCAGTCAAGGAGTACAAACATGAAGAAACTAGAGCAAGTGAGCAGGGGCTCACGTATACCCCCGGCCAGCGCCAACCCCTAATAAAAGCACATTAAATACAAAGCTTTAAAGCAAATGTTAACAAACAAACAGACAGGTGGACAATTTATAACAAATCCAGTGAAAGGCCCATAGACAAAAGCCAGAAAGTTCAATTTAAAATTTGCATAAGCAGAAAAAAACATAGAAATTTAACACAAATCATCTCTGTGGCCTTCACCTTAAGTCAGCAGCAGCATCTTGACAATGTAAACTGATCAGTTTCAAGCTAGAAGTCATTCTAGGAGCATAATAAAAGTTTCCATTGTAAAATAAAACTTTAATGCAAAGAGTATACAAATTTCAAAGTCTGTGGCTTTGACCATAAGTCAGCAGCAGCAGCATCTGGATGATGTCAACTGATCCGTTTCAACCTAGAAGTAAACCTAGTGGCATTGTAAAAGGTTTTATTCAAGTATATTCAAAATATAAGCATAAAATATAACTGAACACAAAACTTTAACACAAATGGTATACAAATTTCTAAGTCTGTGACCTTGACCTTATGTCAGCAGCAGCATCCAGATGATGAAAACTATCTATTTATCCTGTACTAACACTGAGCACATATGAACAAGTTACAATTAAGTCTTTCAGAAAAATGAGAAAAAGCAAAAACTTAACGCAAAACTTTAACGCAGCTATTGTACAAATTTCAAAGTCTGTGACCTTGACCTTAGACCAGCAGCAGCATCTAGATGATGCAAATTAATCAGTTACCATCCTCTACTAAAATAATAAGCATGTATGAACAAGTTCTGGTTAACAGTAGCAAAATAAAAAACTTAACACAAAACTTTAACGCAAAATGTTAACTTACGTACGGACGGACTAATGGACGAACGGACAGACGGAAAGATGGACTAACGGACGGAAAGACGAAAACTATATACCCCTCGACATACTTCGTATGCCGGGGGTATAATAATGTTCACATTAATGACATTGTCTCTCTTTTCTATACTACTAAAACTTTGGTAAGTATTAGCCAATGCAAATTCCCTGATAACAAAATTTTCAGGATATTGTATAAACTGAACCCATGTATGTTTTTGAAATGGGCTTTCAGTTCTTAACTTGGAATAGAGAACCCTTTAAGCGATTTTTGGCTAGTAAATTTGAGGACTTTTTGTGACAGAACTTTTTGGCTGATCCTCGAATACAGCTTCCCACACTTGAATTATTATGTAATAGAAGAACATCTGAACAAAGCCATCTCCCCTTATAACTGACATGCTAGTGCAAAAGAATTGTTTTACAGCTTGTTGGTTGTGTAATGTCAGTAGCTGTCAGAAAAGTGACTGTTAACCCTATATATATCCTTCTTAACATGTCCATCTTATTTCCTCATGTCAAAATGGCTTCAGAAAACTCAATCTTTCATTGGCACCTATAAAACTTGTTAAAGCATACCAAACCATGTTCCCTTACTCTAATATAAAGCTTCAACATAAGTTTATGACCTTGAACTCTAGAGTATATGCAAGTGGAGCTGTAGGGATGGTTAAGTGCCTAAATTTTTTAACAAAAGAGATAGCTCTTCCAGTAAGTTGTTCAATCTAGCTACAAAAGGAATATTTTGAAGAACCTGCTAATAAAATCAACAATCTGCTACAGTATACTATGTCGTAAATAACTCAACTATTTTTATCTGTTAACTTCAAAATGAGAAAGTCCTAATAAATGCTATATTTTTTAAGGAGCACCACCAAGACTTCAAACCAGCTAATCTGAATCTGGGGAGGACCGTAACTAATGTTGAAAGAACTTGTGGTCCGACCCAATTGCTTGACATATTAAGAGGCAATAAAATATGTTTAAACTAGCTAATCTGAATAGCTAATCAAATCAAGCCAGAAGAAACAGTTTTCCGACTATCACAGAAGATAAAACAATGGCAAGGCCATATTGTTTCTATGGTGCATATTCTTCAGCCAAATATTGTTTTGAAACATGAATAATAAAACATTAGAAATAGTGTTCTGGGCCGAGTTGTTCAAAGCTAACAACATTGTAAGCTAGCGCAACGTTAAATTTTAAAGTCAAACTATCACAAAATATGATTTTTTTTTATAAAAAAATGAGAGCAGCTTTTTGCAGTGCAGTGCAAAAAGCTGGTGCAGTGCCTGTCAGATCCTGTATTGCTTCATTGTATTATTCATATGTATGTATAAAATCTATGAATAAAATATTGTTTAAACCAACCAAACAGCTCCTCTCGTTTTTTCATAGAAAAAAAAACATCACTATATTTGAACATATGGTCACTGTGCCACTTAATGTAGCCACCACTTAACGAGCGAGTGAGCAGGGGCTCACGTATACCCCCGACCAGTGCCACCGCCCACTGAAAGCATACTTTACCACAAAGCTACAATACAAATGTTATACATGTACAAAATTCCAGGTCTTTGACCTTGACCTTATGTCAGCAGCAGCATCCATATGTGTAAACTAGTATAAAATAAACCTAGCCATGTATCATTAGGCTCCATTCAAGTACATTAGACCTATAACCCAAAATTATTCAACAAATGGCAAAGTCCTAGTTATTGACACCTGGCCCCACCCATGAGCCCGACTCTGCAATGTAGGTAGTCTAGATCAAAAGTAATTCTATAGAAATATAATGAACCAAATATGGAAGTAATCTTCAATCTGACATAATGAAAATGCCTAAGTCCTAATTGCTGACAATTGGGCCCACTCTGGGGCCTGACCCAGGGGCTAAAATATTTCACACCAAAGGCAATGCTATAAAGATATCATAAACCAAATATATATGAAAAGAATCTGATGTGTAGTTACAAAGATATGAGCAGGCAAAAAAGGTTTAACGCAAAGCTTTGAGGTAAAGTTGACGGACGGATGGACAAATATGAACGAACGAACGGACGAATGAACACACAGACGAACGGATGGAATGACAAAAACTATATACCCCCTGACATACTTCGTATGTCGAGGGTATAACTGAAGTATGTCGGGGGTATAATTACATTTAAATGCTGGCTCCTATAAAATGAAAATGCTTAGCATCATCAAATATAGCTTAAGTAAACTCAACAAAAGATATTAAAGTAAATAAGTGCTGCCCATATCTTCAAACCAGTGTGGATGTACCTTTGCTGTGGTTAACTGATAACTGATGATGTATTGTTTCTTCGTGTGGACAGGTCCAATGTCAGGCTTTGCGTTTATGTCAGTCTTTGTTCATGTCACATTTTCTGGTTGCTATTATATTAGACCTTACTATAGAAATGATTTCCTACTAGTTATACCCCCGACATACCAATTATGTCAGGGGGTATATAGTTTTTGTCATTCCGTCGGTTCGTTCATTCGTCCGTTCATTTGTTCGTTCGTCAACTTTATGTCAAAGTTTTGCGTTAAACCTTTTTGGGTTGCTCATATCTCTGTTACCACTCATCAGATTCTTTTCAGATTTGTTTCATGACATCTCTATATAGCATTACCTTTGTTGTGAACTAGCTAAGCCCCTGGGTCAGGTCTCGGGGGGGGGGGGGGGCAAGGGTCAATAATTAGGACTTAGGCATTTTCATTATGTCAAAGTTTAGGTTAAATCTTTGTGATTGCTCATATCTATGTAGCTGCATTGAAGATTTCTTTCATATTTGATTCATGATATCTCTACATCATGGACTACCTAAGCTGCAGGGTCAGGCTCATGGGTGGGGCCAGGGGTCAATAACTAGGACTTAGCCATATGCTTTAGTTTTTTTGTCAAATAGTTCCAATATTCCTTCAGTTTCACATGTAATTCTTCACTGCCTTTGCTCTCTTGAATTTGATCTGTGTCTTCCTCCTCCTCCACGTCTGTCTGGTGCGTACTTCAGAACTTTGCCGATCTCATTTCTAATTTCGTGCTCGGTGGCCTTGAATGACTTTAAGGCACAAGCTGAAAATATTGTTATAAATGCATGTTAGTATGATAATAGCTATCAAGACTATGCAGTTTCAGCAATGTTAATTCTATATATTTTCCTAAAAATCTCGACTCCTGAAATTTTTTTTGTAAAAATCATCCTTATTTGAATTCTAATCACACCATTTTAAAGCATGATATGTGTCAAAAAGATGAAGACGGAAAAGCCAAATCAGACTAGTCTGATCCAGGTCCACAATGTTTGCTCATATGACTATGTCTGAAACTTTTAATTATTATAGCATGCTGCATGATTATCTGGCACTGACAGATCTTGAAACTGCAAGATCATCACAGGTTGAAAAACTTCATATTCATGAAAAACCTTTTGGCAAATAAGCTTGTGCTCAACTGCAGAGAAATTTGTTTGACAAGAATGCCTGGGGCCGGATGACCTACCAATATATCCCTACCAATATATCGTTGAAATTCTATATTTCTGGACACCTGAAAACACAGTCTTAAAATTTACACAAAAAAAAGTTTGCCCATATTTCAACCCCTCGAAAAGATACAGTTTATATAAATATAGCACATAGTGAGGGCATTAAACACTGTTATTTCAGCAGCATTCTAATTTGAGACCACTATATATGCCAAAACCTGTCCCAAAACTATAGAATCAATACCAGAAATAAAACCTTTGGTGGCATAGTGAATTACAGATTATCAAAAAAAAAAAAAAGAAGAAAAAACATGTTAATACATGAAGAAAAGAATACTATCCAACTGAAGAAGCCGTGTAGAAAATAATACCTGTCACCACCTGGAATACACCTGTCCTTTCAAACGAAACTTTATTATGTTTTCAGCTATTTTTAAACTTTGTAGAAATACAAGAGAAGTTTTTCTTTGTGTCATTTGTTCCACAACAAGATTCTTGTTCAGAAAGTCTTTTGGCAACCTGAGCAATTGGGTTTTTGGCATTCCTTACTAAGCGTTTGATTGTTTGCAAGTGATTTTCGAAAGGAAAAGCCGAAATGTTATTTAAAGATGTTTTAAAATGTTCCACATCATCCGTTAAATGCACAAGATTGTGGACATTGTAAACTATGAATATTTCAGTGTAAATATCTTTACTCGAATTGACAAAGTATTCAAGTAACTGTCTGGCATAGTCTTGGTAAGCAGTCCTTTTCTCATTATCAGAATCCAGCAAAATGGAAATTGCTACTGTCAGACATAGGAAATGTTTGTAAACATGTTTTGAAACTACCTTTTTCAAAACAACAGGACCAGTGTATAACACAAACTGACGTAACTCAGTGGCTTTCCACCTGTCAAGCTCTACTAATGAACGTGGTTGCCTTGCAAATTCTGATGGTAGTTTTCCTGCTAAAAGAAGCAAATTCTGAGAGATTTCAGATACCTGACGGAAAGAAAGTCTGCATTCTGCCGGGCCCTGTTTCAGGAATAGTAAAATCCGTTTTACAACTCCAAGACAGACCAAGTGCATATAATCTAAACAAAAGCCTGACACACAATTAATGTTCATTTGAGCCAAAGGTGACTGGCCAGTCTGATGATAAGTGTATAGTCCTGCTTTGAAGTCTTCATCTTTCTTTTTTGAAAACTCTCATTTGAATGCAGGATTATCCTATTTTGCTTCCAATAACCTTTTATGGTACATCTTTCACATGCATGGTATGCTGTATGACCTTTGATACATTTTAGAAAAGCTCTGGCTGGAGCATCACAAATAAAAGCTTTTACCGTTACACAAAACAGCTTGCCATCTATAGTTACACCATTTGCTCTCAGACTTTGATATTCTTCCAGGAAATCTGCTAAGAATTCATTTAAGGAGTTTGGTTTTGCATCACCATAATATAGAGAAATTAATAATGGTGAACAACCATTAAAACTACACAAAATAGGCCAAAACTGTGTCCCGGATGACTTAAATAAAGGAATACCATCTATATTCACAAATAGGTCAATGCTGTTTTGCTCCAGTGAAATTTGAGTCAAGACTTTAATTATGCAATTTTTAATACCAAAATAAAAATATCTGCCACCACACTTGTCTATTGCTTCAACTACTTTTGGAGTTTGCAGTAAAGTCCTAGCATCTCTAGGTAATTTCAGTCCTTCAGCTCTCAATATTTCCAGTAGTTCATTAATTCCAATTCGACTACACTTATTTTTACACGACCATTCTGCAAGTTTTTCTTTTAAACTCCTTTGTTCTTCTTCAAACGCACTTTCTGAATCAGAAGAATCCGAGCTGTCATCAATGTCACTAAAGCCAATATAAAGGTTGTTTGAATGTGTATCTGAATCGCTTTGATTCTCTGAAGAATTTAATGGCTCACCAAGGTTATCATTTCTGACAGGAATCTCGTTGTCTAATGTCCTTTGTCCTGACTGGAAATCTCCATTGTCACTACTGCTGCTATCAGCTAAGGCTACTGCTGTTGCTTTTGCATGCAATCGTCTCCAACGTTTCAGATATGACATTAAGATACAGACATACCTGCAAACTGAAATATAACAGAAGTCTCTATATGTAGTCACAGCTTCAACATCTATATAATTTAATCATAAATATAATTTCATCACTGCTTTTAAATCATGGTTAAATCTCATCAAATAGAGAACCAATCTGTTTTTATTCCTTTTTTTCACAGAGGTATCACTCTTTGCTTAACACAAAAGTCCATGCCTTTTCCCACTCTGACCCCCCCCCTCCCCCATCCCTTCACTCCTGATCAACTATGTTGAAAATTTTTTAGACTTTTTAAAAGCTTAAAGATCTTTCTGGCCAAACGTAAACAATCTGAAAACTCACCCTGCCAGAACAAACTGGCCTGAAGATAAAGTTGCAATACATAAAACACTGATTATTTCATTGCTGACTTGAAAATAACTGTGTGTACACGTGTAAGACAGTATGTTCACTTTTGTTATCTTTACCACATATTCCCCCATGAATGCTGGATTTAAAGGTTGTTTAGAAAACCCACTCTGCCACTACAAACTGGCCTGCAGATCATTTAAGTTGGAAGTAAAAAAAAATCATTTCATTGCTGAATTTGTAATAACCATGTGTGCATGTGCATGTGTATAAGACAGCACACATGTTTGCTTTTTTATCTGTGCCACTCCACCATGAATGCTGGCCTTGAAGATCGTTTAGAAAATTCACTCCACCACAACAAACTGGCCTGAAGACCAACACTTACAGAGCTGAAGTACAAAATTAAAAACCTCTACCATTTCATTCCGGAATTTGTAATAACCCTGTGAATCTGCTAAAGTGTGTGGGACAGCATGTTTGCTTTTGTAATCTGTGCCACTCCATCATAAATGCCGGGCTTGAAGATTTAGAACACTTCACCATAACTAACTAGCCTGAAGATCGACAGAGTTTAAGTTTGAAAACCCTTAATCATGTCATTGCTGAATTTGTAATAACCATGTGTGACTGATTAAGAGTGTGAGACAGCATGTGAGGGTAGCTTTCATAATCTGTACCACTCCACCATGAATGCTGGACTTGAAGATTGTTAAGAAAACTCACTCTGCCACAGCAAACTGGCCTGAAGATCGACAGAGTTTAAGTTTGAAAACCCTTGATCATGTCATTGCAGAATTTGTAATAACCATGTGTGACTGCTTAAGAGTGTGAGCTGGCATGTTAGGGTAGCTTTCATAATCTGTGCCACTCCACCATGAATGCTGGACTTGAAGATTGTTAAAAAAACTCACTCTGCCACAGCAAACTGGCCTGAAGATCTACAGAGTTTAAGTTTGAAAACCCTTGATCATGTCATTGCAGAATTTGTAATAACCATTGTGTGACTGCTTAGGAGTGCGAGACAGCATATTTGTGTGTGGTGGGGGAGAGGACAAAAGAAAATATCAACATACTTTTTTACTAACTTACAAACTTAGAGAATGGAGAGGGAAAATGCTTCTATGTCACGTTCACCTTTTTCACCTTGTTTTGCTACTTCCAGTACAATCTGCCACAATGATGCTGTTAAATGTGGGTAAGACATGAGTGTTTCATAATTGTGTACTCAAGCTTCATGAACAGTTAATCACTGTACCATACTAAAGTCTCAAACTTGAAAAAATTCTGTATGAGAGAACAAACTTACCAGAAAAACTTACTGTTTAATTAAATGAAAGCTCAATCTGTTTAAGTCTCCTTTTATGAAGGTTATATTCCATCATTTTTATATACAATGGATCATTTTCAATGGGTTGGGATCCCGTGAGTTTTATTTTAGCCAAACATGAGCTGGTCACTGACGGCATGGAAGTTGATGACTGTTCTGTCTTATTACATGTTTCAATTTTCCCACAATAACAGGAGTCATTACTACATTCCCTCAAGGTATGATTGAAAGACTGGTCCGAAGTAGCAGAATAAACTGATTCACTGTTTCCATTTGCTGTCTTTTGGGCTTTCCTTGTGATTTTTCTCCTCTTTAAGTATGCTTTCCTTTTAGCATGGTTATGTTTACCCATCTGTCTGAAATAAGTATATGTACACTATCACAGCCATGAAAAGTAGTTACTGCCTTCACTTACTGGTATACCAGCCACAATAAAACTGCTATTTAAGAGGGAGGGGAGCTTATAGCTAGTGAAGTAACAATTAATTATAACCAAAAATCAGTTGATTTACCAAGTGAAACAATCAGAATTGATAGCATGCAGGGTTATGTTTACCTATCTATCTGAATTAAGTATATAAAGCACCCATCAGAGTGCTATGCTTTTTAAGGTGGTGGGGTGGGAGGGGTGGATGTAACAGCTAGTGACAAAACAATCAATTATAATGGAAAATCAATTGGTGATACTTGATAAAACAATCCATTTGGCGTTTTTCTTTGTGCAATATAAGCACTAGCCCAAATGCAAGGCAAACATGGCATCTGATCAGGGTCTACACTGTTGCTAACAGGAATTTCTATCAAAAATGAAATGAAAAATTAAACACTAGGTGTTTTGGGCATTGTGAAGGTTTCAACAAACTGGATACCTATCATATTACCTTTTGGGTCTACTCTAAAAATATTGACGCTAAAAAAAAAAAAAATAATAAAATTATCAGCAACTATTAAATTCATGATACACTATGAAATTTATCATACTCTTATAGGAAGACATTCCTGCGATTCATCACTCTTGACCAAGGCCCAGATATTGTTAGACCTTGTTATCTTGCTAGAGTAAGATGACTATCCAGATATTTTGGGAATGGTGCCTTTTCCCTGAAATTGAAAAAATCTGGCAATTTGGGATTGAAAATTTCAGGTATAAAGAGCAAAATTTGGGCATTCATCATGATTTTAATGAAATTCTGTTTGGGAATGGGGCACATTTACTGCCTTTTTAACACACAGAAAGCCCCCTGGATGGTTTGTTGCAATTTACATCTAAAAGGTCTTTTATTTGCATCAAAGAGGAATTTTCAATGTTGGGACCCAGTTGCTGTGCAAGATTTGTGTGTGTGAGAGTGTATGGGGGGGGGGGCTTATTTAAGAAATGAAGATACAGGGCTGAGCCCAGAGGGCGATTTGGGAGAAGTAGTCTCCCTAAGCTGGCTGACTTCTCCCTATTTTGAGCTGAGGGAGAACTGAAATCTATAGAACATATAAAGAAATCCAAAATTTGAGCCAAAACTTCTCCCTAAAGTGCAGAAAATCACGCATAACTTCCCCGTGTCTGAAAGCTCTAGGCTGACCACAGAGATAACACCAATATCTTAAAGGTCCATGCTTCATCTAACATGCATTCAAAGGTTGCTTTATCTAAGTTAACATGCAAACATGTATATACACTGGAGCGCTGTTAAAATGCAGGTGCCAGGAGACATAAAATCGAACTGCATTATAAGAGATCTCGCAGTATAAGAATCTTTGCTGAGTACCCCACCCTCTAATGAAAACCCCATGTTTACATGTTCGAAGCGGCTGATTTGGCCCAAACTAGGTGGACACGCATGTTTACTGCTTGCCTGAGACAAGGAAAATCATCGCTCAAGTATCCAGTTCATGCTTTATGTTCTTGGTTACTTAAAGTGAAAAATGCACTGCAAAATGCATATACAAAACTTGAAAGTGAAAGTAGACATGATGTAAACACGATTCTTATTACTGCCGGTTCATATAGGCCAATATGAATGAGCTGGTAACCAGCACTTTTATTCAAGTTAATTCACTTTAAATTTGTATACGCACTTGAGAAAAGGTATCTTTGGACGGATGAAAAAATACTTATATGAGGGAGTACTGTCGCCTAAAAAACTCTAACCAACCTACAGATAATCAAATCTATTTTCTATTCCAATGTCGTAAACACTGACAAAAACAGCCGAAACATCCGCGATCTGTCTACAAAAAAAAATGGGTGACACAGGACGACTGTGTTATACCAGTCCGTGGTATCATGGCACTCCAGTGTACATGTGTGCAAACAAACTAGCTGTTCCACGACATCAGGCAAAAAATAAAATTGTGTTTGTTTGAAATTGCATACCTACACATCAAAATTTTTCCTACCCCAGAATTTTTTTTTTTTTGCTTTTGGGATTCTTTTTTTTTCATAAGCAAATTTACCATTATCAACCAGAATAATAAGAAAACAGACCTGCCCATACAGAGTAGACCCACATCTAACAGCTCCAAGAAGCAGTTTGATCTGGGTCTGCACTTTTTACCTTAATACCTGCACATTGTGGTTGTTATAAAGGGATTGCCCTGATTCACTCAATTTTCACTAATATTTGTGAAATTCATTGCACTGAAGCATAATAATAAATAGAAAAAGAACAAGCAAATTTGATGAATTTATGTCCTGGCCACCTTGTTAACAATATCTTCGCAAGCAGCATAATACGCACGTTTCCGTGTCATATAGGAGTTACAGAATGAAAAATATTGTTTGTACAAGGATGGACATGCAGGCAAGGAGGGGAAACAACTCTGTAATTAATGGCTGCAATTTTATTAAAACAGTTAACATCAAATACTATACCAAAAGTCAGCTTCCAAAGTGAAGGAGCTCAGCAGTTGAAGAATGATTGATTCTTTGGGTTTAACGGCCCTTTGAGACAGTATTTCAGTCTATATCGGGCCGTCTCCCAGAGAGAGGGAGAAAGCAAAGAGAAATGATAAAAAAGTCCAAACAACCCCTACCCGCACCAACTGCAAGCACAGCAGGCCCTTGCCCTACAATGTTCAAAATCAGTAGGACGCCCTGGCACTGGAAGTTAAACACAGCACCATTGCACCACCCGACCACCCCGTCAGCAGCAGTTGAAGAAATGCCAAATTCAAAGAAGGGAGATAATTTATAAACAAAGTAAACTAGAGTTACCATTCTTGATCCTAATACATTCCTTCATCAATATACACATAACCATAAAGTTTTGTTGAAATATTTCAAATGGTTAAGTACACATGTACACCTTCATATCATAAGAATACAATCTGTAAAGTTCAAAAACAATCTGATGAAAGACGTAGGAGGAGTTGCCGGGACAAGATTTTGGAAGGTCCGAGTCAGCAAGGGCTGTAACTCAATAAACAAGACCTGTCACAGGGACAGGATAGCTCGCCTGACAGCGCCTTGCCCATCACATAAAAAACTTTACGTAAAGCTTTACAACATTTTGCTAACGCCGACGCCAACATCGGTGGTAGCGCAATAGCTGTTCCTGAACTTTGTTCAGTTAAGCTAAAAATGGCCGAAATAATATTTTTTTTTGATTTGATGCTTAACATCCACGGTAAACAGCTATGGTCATGTTGGGACTGTCAGTTAACCTAACCACACTATTCCTTGGCAGGCTTAGACATCCTAAGCAGTTAACCACTACCAGTACTAAGTGCACATACTTTCGCCAGTAACTGACAACTGCCCTACTTGACTCAGCGGAAGGAGAAACAAAATTATGTAGCCAGACCGGGTTTCGAACCCAGGACCTCTGACTATTAAATCGGGTCCCCTACCGATTGCGCTACACGGCCTGGCCGAAATAAAAATTAACAAGACCTGTCACAGGGACAGGATAGCTCGCCTGACAGCGCCTTGCCCATCACATAAAAAACTTTAACGTAAAACTTTAACATTTTGCCAACGCCAACGCCGAGGGTAGTGCAATAGCTCTTCCTGAACTTTGTTCAGGCGAGCTAAAAACCACATGCACATCTTCATATCATAAGAATATAATCTGTAAAATTTCAAATCAGTCAGATGAAAGACGTAGAGGAGTTGCGGGGTTCAGATTTCCAATGGATGGACAGACGCACACACGGATGGATGAAAGGCATTCCTATAGTCCCCCTCCGCCTACGTCAGGTGACAAAAATTTATATGGAGACTCTATAAAAACCACACACAAGCTCTCAGTCCATGTTAAAAAACACCTGCACAATTTCAAAATGACTGGTTCAAAATCTGAGGAGCTGCACAAACAAGGCATCTACAGTCTATACATTTTGTAAGTATTTGGGCCTAAATTCGAAACATGAAAATGAGACAAAAATTATCAGACTGTAATCTTAAAGTCACATGCACATCTAAAGACAAGGAAGAAGAATCTTTCGAAGTTTAAAATGCTTTATACAAAACTGTAGATTAAGTTGTTTTACTATATATACTCTGAATCAATCAGTCCTGACTATTACTTCAGCTGGTTGTTTTGTGGCAGTGCTGGCAACTCGCAAGATAAATGTGGTGGCCCAAAAGCTAATTACCAGTGGCCCAAATTATCCAATACCTACCCAGCAAGCATATAACGTAACAATGATGTTGTACTTACATTGATGCAACATCATTACGTCGCATCAACGTCAGTACGTCATTTCGTGTGCCTGCTGGGTAAAGTTCCCATTCATTTAGTATTCTACATCTACCAATTAAGTGCATGGCCAATATTGGCATAGTCCCACTGTAAGACGACAAGCACTCAGCCTATAAAGATAAATTTGGGCCACAAATGGTCAATCGTCATAATTTACAGATTTCTGGCGGCCCAAGACAAAAATTTGGTGAATTTGGCCAGCGGCCATTTCCAGCACTGTGTCCCAGCAGGCACATGACATTAAAATGACGTCACACTGACGTTGATGCGACGTAATGATGTTGCATCGACCTCGGAACGACATCGTTTTGACGTCATATGCCTACTGGGACACGTGGTGGAGAAAGCCAGAAGCATTTCTCAGCTGTATATGGGCTGCGAAATACACTGTGAAACCACAACCTGGCAGTGTCAGAACAGTCAACTGCTCATACACATAGGAGAATTTCATGCCTCTAGCTAGGCTCCAACCCATGAGGCAAAGGTACGTAGCTGGTCCCAAGTCCAGCTTGCTACAGAGGTATTTCCGAAAATTCAAGGGCTAACTAACGTGGGCCAATTTTGTATGGGGACAGATAGGAATTAAAGGCCGATATAGGCAGAGTGCTTGTCATCCTTACATGTCGGCTTGCTGGGCCAGCTGACCGAGACTTGTCATCCTTACATGTCGGCTTGCTGGGCCAGCTGACTGAGACAGCTACAAATTTTATTTTAAGTTAGATCAGAATTGTTTAATGGTGATGCGTCCAGGGACAATCATTCACCAGGAGTGTATTGGTTGACCGATTCAGGATCTTCTTACAGACTGAAAAGAAAATTTTGAAGTGCCTGACACAAATGCAAGTGCCTATATAATGCTATAGAATAGCTTTCATTAGGATAAATGCATATCGAGATGGCTTTTAAATTATTTATATACTGTACGAATTAGTAACCTGTACGAATCGCCAACCACTGACACTGAACCAGTCTCGAAAGTCAAACAAATTATTAAAACTAATTCAGAATCGGATACATGTGTGATATGGAGAGTGAAACATATTTCCTCGGTATTTCGCTGGACATACTTACTTTAAACGTTCAGATGCTGGTAAAAAATAAAACGAGACAATATTCGATTTCACTAAACCGCCGTTTCGAGTTGCCGCTTCCGAGAACAAAGGATCGATGTATAATTTCGCGCCTGGCGTATATTCGGATTTTCAAAGTCAGCGTATTCTTCGTTTTTCTAATCAATTCAACAAAAACAAAATAATTTCTATTATTTAGATATATTTATTTTCTAGTAAATATTAGAAAAACGCTTTCTAGATTGAATAATTTGAAGTACGAATTTGTACAAAAGGATTCGCCATTTTCCGTTTTCCGGAATATTCCGAAAACTCTTCTTGTTGTTGCTGTTTTTTTTGCGATGGAGTGTTATTATTTATTTCTTTTTTTCATGTACACTAGGACACATTTTAAATAAAAACACGCAAATGTCACATATATTGAAAACATGTTTAGTCAAAATAAGACGTCAGACTGACGTTAAACCCGACGTCAGTTTGACGTCTTATCTATACGTCCACTGACGTCGGGATTTAACGTCAGGTCGACGTTAGTTTTTGGTTATACGACGTCATGACCATAACCCAACTAAGATCCGACGTCAAACTGACGTCGGGTGTCTGCTGGGATTATTTGATGCAGGGCATTTCCAAATTATGTAAATAAGTGCTGTTTTCTGTCAGAAACTGCAGAATGATATAAAAACTCAAATTTTAACTTTATTTTGATGCATTGTTTTAGATGTACAGTTCTAAAAACTTTCATATCTTTTATTTACTTGACTGTATCTCAATAAAATGTGCATTGTAATGATGCCATATGAGTAGACAACTATTCTAGATAATGATTATTCATATAAAAAGTTATAGGTAGTGGTGATGCCATGTCAAAAATGTGCAAAAAGTTTCATGAAATGTGTTACACTCCTGAGTATTATTTCAAAACTGCTCTAATTTGCATTACAAGAGCTTTAAGTCAATGATTAAGTGTTCCATGTAATAAAGTAACACCAACTGCATGTTGTTAACATCATTTTTTCCAAGTTTATTGGCCTCTTTAACTAGAAACATTGTTCTGATGCTCAGGAGTGTAACACTTTACAGCCATTTGTTGTATTATAAAAAAAAGATGAATATTCTGCCTTTAAATTGCATTATTTTGTTGTCTTCTCTTTAAAAGCAACTTGCACTCATTGCTGTAGCAAAAACCAAAACCATATTTCTTAACTCAAGCTCGGGTGTACCACAATATACTTGCTATTTCGGCTATCTAAATGCACAACAATCAAGCAGATATGTACTGAATTTAATTTTCTTCTTCACTCTTTCTTTAAATTTGGTAATTGAACAGTTTTCTTTACCTGACTATCATTACCTGTTTACAAAAGACATTACAGAAGTGAAGTTCCATACCAGTTTCAGAAGTTGATGGTCACATCATAAATCATTAGAAAATGTCCCTTTCTAAAATATCATTAACCTCAAAATCTTATCAAAACAGATGGCACTGCATCAAGAAACATTGTCAGATGTTGGAAATATATATTTAGCTTGAATTAATCCAAACATGTTGATGTAATGGAAGAAAAAGTGTCCAAAATGGCATTAAACTTAAAAACCTCAGGAGTGTAACACCTTGCACTAAACATGCCATAGCAAAACCCGAAGTTAGTCACAAAATATCATTGTCTTGGTCATTCTTATCTACTTATTTCTCACAAAACACTTGATAGCCATGTATGGTTATTATTTAGAATGCCTCATAGTGATAGATATGAAGAAAATGGAATCTCAAAATCTTCAACTTTCAGTCGATTTCATGGCAGTGCAGCTTTATTTACATTTAGAAGTTAACTATATGTTCCAAAATTGCTTGAGGGGGGCTTGGTCTTCATTTATGAACACAATAAATGAAAATTATACTGCTTGTGGTAAAGAAAAAAGCTATTTTTGTCTTTTTTCAAAAAAGTGTTACACTCCTGAGTGGCTCAAATGGTACATAAGAAGAAAATAGAACCCAAGATGAAGACTGCCTGTGTACCACCTACCATGATGGGTCAAAGACTTTTCATACAAGGCATGAAAGTTTACTAAAACTACCCCTGGAAAAAGTTATGGGGTTCCAAATGTCAAATGTTACACTCCTGAGTTCTAGGGGTACTTGAGAAGAAGTTGTTTACATTCTGAGATGGATGCCGGTAAAGCAACTGGAAAATTTGCAATACGATATACCATCTTTATTCAATGTTTCAGACCATGTTATAGAGATTAGAAGCATCAAATATAAAAATGACATCCATTTAGATGGGAACCTCTTCTTTTTTGGTGCACCAGAAATTCAGCATAGTGCTATTAAGTTCAGCATTACTAATTCCATAGGTGATGATGAAAGGACATTAATCTTACATTTTCATGCAGCCCAAAGGACTGGAAAGTCTAAACGATCGCTAATAGATAGGGTAACCGGCACAGTTTTGTAAAATTGCATGCTGAAAATTCAGTAATCAAAAAAATGTCACACAAAAAGCGTTACACTCCTGAGTTTTTTGGCTATATTTTTGTTCATAACTTTTTTATTACTCAAAGTATTTCAATGAAATTTGCAGGGTATCTTCAAGGCCACATGATACATCTTCAGCAACAAAAATAATGCACTAATATAGCCCTGTTTTCTTTAAAATTCTCTGAAATGCTTTGGTCACATTTTTTTGAACATGCCCACATACTTTCGCCAGTAACTGACAACTGCCCTTCTTGAATCAGCGGAAGGAGAAACGAAAGTATGTGGCCAGACCGGGATTCGAACCCAGGACCTCCGACTTACGAGTCAGGTGCCCTACCGATTGCGCTACCCGGCCCGGCTCATCAGTTTAGTACTAGAATACTAGAAATTGAAATCAACGGGATTTGATTTGTAAACACAAATCGAAATCAAGTGTTATGCACTTTTTTTCTGATTTACTCATCTATCTCTCGATATTGAGACGATCATTTTCTAATCATCAAATTAGGTGTGAAGGGTAGCTACATTTCGAAATAAGGAATAATGAACATTCGGGATGCGCCATTAAAACTGTTTACAAGAAGTAAAAAGGTAGACAATGATTACGGCTAAAACACAATCAGGGTGGACATTTCACAAAACACCATGTTATATGTTAACACTTTACTATGATGAACTCCCAGAATGTTGTTATTACCATAGATTGACAGAAAATTTCGCAAGCTTTCCAGTGATATATGATATGTACAGGCTATTAGTATCGCAAAGATTTTGTGCATGGTCAAATGTCTAAAAGTGGCATTTTTTCGGCGTTATAAAGTTTCACTTTAAAATTTCTAATTTTTTAGAAGACACTGACAGTAAATCTGTCTTTTACATTCAATAAGGTTTTATTTTTTATCAAGAGGAACACCCTAGCTCTTAGCTTGGGTGATTTATTTTCTGTTTCATGTCTTCTCACAAATTTTCAGACATTTCTTCCGATTTAGCTCTTTGTTATAAATTCAAGCAATATGTTAGCCTCAAACCATGAGCGTCTAGATCTGATAAAATGCAAAACTTTTAAACACAAATGCCATATTTTGCTTGAGACATTAAAGCAAATTGGACAACAAACATTTATTGTACACGGAATGAAGCCCTTATACATCAGCTGAAATACCATCCTAGCACGCAAATGTCGTGTCCGTAGCCCAAATTTTGCAACTCTTATTTAACTATTTTAATAATGCTGAAGTAAAAAATCAATTATACTTTTATTTGCTGGTCCTGCCATTAAACATCTGAAAAGAAAGAGTCTGCGGCTTACTACAAGATTTCATCAGCTATAGCAAGAAGTAGTCTGTCCGTAGGCCTGTCGTGTCCGTAGTCCCATTTCTGTTGTTCTCTTATAATGATAAATATAACTGTATCTTGTCTTTTTTTTATTTTCAACGTACATGTACATCATTATAAGTCATAAACATACCATTGAATATCATTTGGAGTTATTCTTAAAGTTAACCTGGAATTTCAAAGACTTAACCTGATCAACCATCATATATTTGCAGCTGAACAACTTTTCATCTTAGTTCTTTCGACTTATTTTTCTAGAAATTTGGAATCAATTGTAAACAAAGTTAAACTTTAGGTATCTTAAATGATTTGAAAAACGTAAACAAGGACTTGAGTGTTTTATATGATAATACTATTGGTGAAACTGTATCGGAACACATGGGGCTACGGACACGACATATTTACTAATTTGACTATATCCTCAATTTCTGCCAATAGTTTCAGACATAGTTGAATCATGAGGCTTAACCAAAAAGACAGTGTGCAGACTATGAGTCTGTCGGTGAAACAGAGACCAATATACACAGCATTGGCAGAAAAGCACAGAAATTGAGGAGATAACTTTGACAAAATGCCTGAAAAAACTGTAAGAAGGCATGAAACAGAAAATAAATCACCCCAGCTAAAACCTAGGGTGTTCCTCTTGAAAATAATTAAAACTTTATTGATTGTAACTGAAAGATTTACTTACTGTCAGCATCTTTTAAAAAAATTAGAAGTTTTGAAGTGAAATTTTACAACGCTGTAAAAATGCCACTTTTAGACATTTGACCATGCACAAAATCTTTGAAATACTAATAACCTGTACATATTATATATCACTGGAAAGCTTGCGAAATAAGTTGTTAATCTATGATAACAACAACATTGTAGCAACGTATTAACATATGACATGGTGTTTTGTGAAATGCTCACCGGATAGTGTTTTAGCTGTAAGAATATCAATTATTATATAGGTTTCTTTCACTGGACTGATGTATGCCAGGTCCCTAGGAAGAAGTGTGAACACTCGTTTAAAGCCTGTGTTCAAACAGTTTCCTAAGGACCAGGCAACTGTTATTGCACAAAAAACATTGTATCCATATGATCCCAATATATTATCATTACAATTCTGAAAAATAAGTGCACTAGGGTAAGTTGATGATTTTGGATTTCTTAATTAAAATGGTTATTTGTTCACCACTCAAAGTCTGTAAATTTTAGGACAGAGATATCTATAAATTCATAGATGGTCTACAGATATCTATTAATCCATACATGGTCTACAGACTCTTTGTATATAAAGACATTCCCCCCTCGACCTCATAATATCACCATATCAGGAAAACGAAAAGTTAAAATTGTACCCATTTTAAAGTTACAACAGCCAGAGATACGGGATCCTGAGAACAATTGTAAGGTGTCGTGTCCGTAGCCCCATACTCATTTATATTTTAAAAGCCATAATAATGTACTTGCAAAGGTTATCTTGTTTTTCGAATGTTAAACTATTTACTACTGTGAGTGGGATGTTTTCACTTTTAATTTTAAAGCAGTTATTTTAGTTTTGACTAGTTCTGCAATGATAACCCTTGGTTTTCAAAGACAATTTACGAACATCAAGTACGCGTGACGACAAATTCAACTTACTAGCAATAATGTAAGTAAATCTGATCAAAATTATAACTAGATCAATCATTTGGTTATAAATAGTGTCCTTATCATGTTATTGGACACATTTTAGAAGATGTTAAAACTGTCGTGTCCATAGCCCTTGATAGCAAAGGCATATAAGTATTAAGGAATCTTACCAAACACAGTCCTTGTTGAAAAGCATGATGCAAACATATTCTTATTCATTGTGGCTTTCTTTGAAAGTTTTAAAGTTCCGAATTTCTGCTGAGTTTGGTATATACAATATTTGAAAAAAGGAATAAAATTTATTTCGATGTAGCTAAGAGCGAATAAGCTTCAAGGTCTTCCCTTAAAGCGGCATCTTCAACATCTTCGAAATCCATTGGGAGCTTGAAGTTCAGCCTCTGTTGTTTCATTGCTGGTACTGGTGTTGACGTATTGGGTGAACTTCGCATACTTGAAGGAGATGCCATTGGCCAATCCGACACTCCTGCAACGTGGCTGGGATATCTGAAGCGGGCCAACTCCTCTCGGCAAAAAAGAATAGCATACCTGTAGTCTGTCAACGCAGCACCCTTTGGCAAAAATAGAGAAAATATGAAAATCAAGTGTGATGAATTTTTGGGAGCACCGATAACTCAGTTGGCTGAGCGTCGGACTCTTGATCGGAAGGTCGCGGTTTAGAATCTCATCAGGGATCAGTGTTGTGTCTTTGAGCAAGACACTTCATCCACATTGCTTAGAACTGGTTAAACCCAGGAAACCGTTACAACATGACTGAAAACTTGTTGACTGGGATGTAAAGCCTCAAGCCAAACAAACAAACAGAAACCGTTTCTTATTTCTATATTCATATTCAACAGAAGTTTGCCTATTGGCTAATTTCTACTAATGCACTCACTCAAATCCAGAAAAATAGATGGATGGTCAGATCATATTATACCAGAAGGCAAATGGTCCTGAACTGCTAACCTGAGACTTTGACTAATCTAATCGTTCATCAGGGTCATGGTATGTTGCACCTGCCGTTATCTCTCATGAACAGACTCAATTAAAGTGAGTCTGCTGTTTTCTTCGTATATCACTTTAGTGTTAATATTATTGCCATTTTCTGGTCCTTTGTAACTTGAGGATTCACAACTTTCTTTGAGATCAGAGTAGCAATCAACCCAAGGCTAGGCGCCTGAGAGATGTTGCATCTGTCATTATCTCTTATAAATAGATTCCATAAAACCCATGTCTGCTGTTGTTAATTTTTAGATGGTGTATTTCAAAAGGATTCCCTTTCAGATAATTTAGAGATCACAACATCTGTCGTTGTTCCCTGTAGTGGCCTTAAAAATCTCCACGTATATTTATTTAGCGTTGTTTACATTTTCTGGTCCTTTGGGATTGTAGGATTCAAAATCTTTTGGAAAGCAGAGTAGCGCTCAACCCGGGACTAGGCGGCATGAGGGATGTCGCATCTGTCATTAACTCTTATGAACAGAATCTTTTCAACAGAGCCTGCTGTTTTCAATCTTTGGATGCTGTATTTCCAAAAGATGCCCTCATCAGATTAATTTATTATATTAACTTTTACTTAAAAGTCACAAGTAAGCAGTGACAAGGAACTATGCTCTATTAACATACACATAGAAATGGCTATTGACAATAGCGAACGTTCGCTATTGACAACCGGCTGCAATTTTCCATATAAAAAAGTGTTTCATGCATGAAAAACAGAATATGAAATCAATTTTAGATTTATATAAGTATGTATTTTTTTAAAAAAAGAACATATCAATAGGATAATAATTATTGTACCAGTTACATGTATATTCATTAGTACATGTATAAGGTTTGCTTCTGACAGCCAGTCTGAATTTTCCATAACTTAAGATTTTTTAAACTGATATCTAGTGTATTATATGAAAATTATTTTCTGGCATCTGTTGGAAAATGGTACTGTAAGACACATAATTACAAGAGTTGTCAGAAGACAACGGAGCGCGCCTTATGGGAGCTTGACTCTCACAGTTACAAAGTATAAGGATAAATAAGTGGACCATGCAATATAGGACACAGTGACCTACAAAATGTATGTGGTTATTTGCAATGTCAGACTGAACAAGAATCCAACATATGATGCCTTTGTATTAGATATGGTCAAAGATACAATGCAAAATCATAGGACCATGAAGTAAAGGTCACAGTGACCTACAAATATTATAAGGTCATTCACAGTGTCAGACTGCACAAATATTCAAAGTATGATGCATATCTATCATATTGGGCTGGATTTATAATGCAAAATCATTGACCCATGAAATATAGGTCACAGCAACCTACAAAAAGTATGAGGTCATTTGAAGTGTCGGACTCAACAAGTATCAAAATTATTATGTCATTCTATTAGATAGGGTTGGAATTATAAGGCAAAATCAGTGGACCATAAAATATAGGTCACAGTGACCTATAAATAGTATTAGGTCATTCACAGTGTCAGATTAAATAAATATCAAAAGTATGATGCATATCTAGTAGATAGGATTGGAGATATCAGGCAAAATCACTGGACCATGATATATAGGTCATAGCCAGATGAGGTTGGATACACTGAGATGATATGATCTAGATGTAAGTGTTGGCCAAGTATCATCAGCCTAGCCCATATAGTTGCTGAGAAATGGACCTAAACGCAAAAAGTGAACCTAAGTATAATAAGGTCACTGAACCGTGAAAAATAGGTCATGGTCAAATATGGATGGTTGGTTTCAAATGTTCTTATCTAGGAGTAAGTGTTGGCCAAGTATCATCAGCCTAGCCCTTACAGTTGCTGAGAAATGGACCTAAATGCAAAAAGTGAACCTAAGTATAATAAGGTCACTGAACCATAAAATATAGGTCATGGTAAGATATGGATGGTTGGTTTCAAATGCTCTCATCTAGGAGTTACTAAATATCCACGCGCGCATGGACGTGCACGCGCACGCCGGGGGTATAGCATAAGCACTCCTTTGCTTTCGCAAAGGCGCGCTAAAAAGTGGTGGGCCAAAACTTGATTTCATTTTATTACTGCTGAATTTATTTTCTTGAAAATTTGCATATCTTATTCCTTTACCCATACAAACTCATGTAAGGAAACACAATTTTTAGCTTAAAAGCTCTAAATCAGACCTGTTCGAGGAATTCACAAATTCAAAAACTATTAGAAAAACATCATGAAATTTCAAACACTAAAGAAATAATTTTTGTTAGATCCCCAGTCATATTAAGATAGCTGGCAATGAAACCGCTGACAGAAAAGCAAAAGAATCTCTTACTCTAAATGTGTCTATGTTTGAAATTCCGTTCAACAATTTTAAACCCGCTATCAACAAGTACATCTTATAAAAGTGGCAAACATTATTGGACACAGCTGTTTTTAATAAACTTCACGCAATTAAACCTATCATTGGGAATAACCCTTCATTTATTTGAAGTTTAAAGTCTCCATAGTCCTATCAGCGGTAAAAACGCTTTAACTCAAATCATTGTCAAAAGCGGTTCCACCTTCACGTTTGGTAATAAAATGTGGGTTGGTGTGCATATATATTGAGTCTTGTAACTGGCAAAAAGTAGAGAAAACTAATTTTTGAAAATAACTAATCGCTCCACAAAATACAATTTCCTGTTCTGGTTTCCCGTCTAGCAATGTTTTATAAGCTTAGACGGGATAGTGATTGGGACTCCAGGTCTGTACATTGTATCTTTACCATTTATGAAATCGAAAGTAGGTCATTTTAGTTGGCAACTAAAATGACCCAAATAAGTTTTCAAACTCTTTTTATGTGAAACTCAAGGATGTTTTATTCTTTTAAAGCTGGCTAATCACGGTCATTTATATTGACGAAACTATAGTGAGAAGCTTGCAGCGATACCTCATGATGGCAGCGATACCTCATGATGAAATTTTAATGCTGATAAAGCAATGGGGCCTTTAAGAAGAGAAGAAATTGTAATTGCTCGACTACGCATAGGCCATACAATAATTACCCATTCGTACTTACTAAATCGTGCGGGGCAGCCTTTCTGTATAGTTTGTAACCAGCTCTTTACAGTTAAACGTATTCTTATTGACTGTGTTGACTTTTCACAAAACAGAAATAAATATTTTCGAGCTAATAACTTGACACAACTGTTTCAAGATGTACCTGTTGACAGTATCTTATCATTTTTAAAAGATATTAACCTTTTTAACAAAATATTAAACCTTTTCTACATTTTTACCATGTATTACTTCCATGTTAATAATGCAAAGTTAGTTTTATAAAGTGTCGTACCTTTCAGTTCTGTTTATATTTTAAGTAATATGCAACCTTCATGACGCAAATGACCCAGCGGGTTGACGCGTCGTTAAATTTTAAATCATCATCATCATCATCTCACCCTCACTTGAGGGTTGGGTCGGTATGTTAGGTTTCGTTGCCAAACCTACTCGTACCGGTTGCACTCCGGCGCCCTCTCACATCTTTTTCCTGAAAATAAATCCGAATCCCTTCCTTCGAACCCAACCAAAAAACTTCCCCAAAACTTCCTAAAAATTTCCAAACAAAAAAAAACTCTTACCAAAAACAAAACAGCACTTACCCGTCCTTCCCAAAAACATCCTAACCCAAAGAATCACTTACCTTTTTTTCCAAACCCTACCACCCAAAAATACTAAACCCTACCACCCAAAAATACTAGTTTATAGAAGCTAAAGGTGAGGAAGTGAAAAGAAAATCTAAATGATTTTATAATTTACAGTGAGAGATCACAGAACACGTCTAAACCCTACGAGTGCAAGAGACCAACTGACACTTAATCCCCTAAATTTGGGTCTATAACAACAAACTTGATATCAAATCAAAGCTTATGAAAAGTACTTTAATCTAATATATACAAGTACAGGTCCAATCTTAAAAAATGAAGAAGATATTACAATTTATACGAAAATGTGCGACCCTCAATGTCTAGCAACTAAAAAAAAAAAAAAAAACTTGAATTATTCACTCAGTTTTCGGTCTCTAAGAACAAACTTAGTATCAAATTAAAGCTTGTGAAAAGGGTTATAATCTGATATGCATAAGTACAGACCAAATCTAAATAATTAAGAAGATATTTTAATTTATTCGAAAATACGATCCTCTCTCAGCCAGAAAAAAACACACCAAAACATAGCATTACTCATTCAGTTTTATGGTCTATAAGAACAAACTTGGTATCAAATTAAAGGGCTTAAAACGTACTTTAATTTGATATGTATATATAAGCATAGATCAACTCTTTAGAGTCAAAAATTATTTTACTTTCTGCAACAAAAAGTGACCCTATTTTTATCATATTTGCACAAACTTCAGCCGACTATTTTTCGACTAAAGTTTCTCCGATCTCTTCGATTTTAGTTTCATTCGAGAGCTAAGGAATAGTTGTTTCCATAACATATAGACATCAATGTTCTACGACCTCTAGAGACTGAGAATATTTTTTGAAATTTTTATACCCCGCCACACGTTAGTGGCTGGGTATTATGTTTTCATGTTGGCTGTCCGTGTGTCCGTCCGTAGTACGCACGTCCGTCTGTCCGTCCGTCCGCACTTCGTTTCCGTTCGATAACAAGTATTTATCAACAGATTCCCTCCAAATTTTGCATATGCATCTGTACCGAGAATGTCTCGCTTGGGATTGTTAATGGGCAAATTTCGTTAGTTTCTGACAGAGTTATGGCACTTGTCAATGTACAAAAAAAAAATGGTTTCTGGCCTCTAGTTCCTTTACTACTTGGAGTATCATGATGAAAATTTAAAGAGTAACTACTTTTCAGGAACTGACTGAATCAGATCCCAAACCGTATCCCCAACATCAAAGGGAAACTTCACAAACATGATTGAAGTAACAAACGTTTTTTTATGAGCACAGAAATTTTATCATCGGGGGTTATCTGCCCCTGCCCTGGTACTATATACATGTATAAAATCATGAAAAATTCCATATGCTTTCAGCAAATGATCTAAGTGATGAAAGCCTCCAGTGATGCTCAAATTTACCCATGGGAGTTATCTCCCCCTCCCCCGGCTATATACATGCATAAATCTGGAAAAATCGGTGTGTGAAAAAGGTTTGCAGTGGCGGGATATCACGCAGTCGTTTGCGATGCTTTTATTTAAAAGTAGTGTGGCCTTTTCCCTATTATGAAGGCTTTTGCCCAACAATTGGGTCCGCAACAGAATTTTTGGCAGCTAACCTTAAAGCTTTCCGATACAGATATAAGTATATTTTTTTTTACCAGGGATAGATAAAGGGGATTCTAATTGATTTTATATACAAGTGTTAGAACCCTCTCCCTTTCGAAAAGGGCCAGTGATTGCCTAAACATTGTAAAGGAAGGTCTACAAGCCATTTTCAAACAGCTTAATTTTACTCGGAATATTTACCGGATGCTCGTAATAAGTTATCTTAAACTTTGGAAACCAGGTTTTATAGCCCTGGTAAAACTATCATTCTGGGACATTTTTGGACGAAATAATTTTTCAGTTAACATTGGTACCGAATTGTCCTTTTCCTTATATAATGACCTTTGTCCTACAGTTAGGTTTGCAACACACTTTTTTAGGACCTAGTCCTTTACCTTTCCCATACACATATGAATATAATTGTACCAGGATTAGGTAGAGGGGATGCAGATATATCATGTGTACAACTGTTGGAACCCCATCTCTTTGGTAAAGGTCCAGGTTTATTGCCTTTGTCCGAAAGACATAAAATTCGTTTTTAAACAGCTTAGTTTTATTCTTACAGGTAAAAGATGACACTAAAAATATTTATCCTACACTCTGGCAACCACGCTTTACAACCCGGCTTATATTTCAGTTCTGCGACATTCCTGGATATACCTTTAACTCAGCTAATATTTGAACCAAATCGGCCTTTCACCTATAATTCACGTTCTACTCAGTTGGTTCCCGGCTTAATTAGCGTCAAACACAAACGCCCTTTTGTGACCTAACACAACTTGATACGAACTACTTAAATAATCTAAACTCAACATGCTACAAATGGGGAGGAGTGTGGTATGATCTTTTAAATATCAACACGTTGGTAAAAGGCCACGTACGTCAATGTAACCGGGTGCCAGGGTTAGCTTTTGAATACATTTTTCCAGGCGGGGATAAGGTTTAAATGCCTTTTTAGGTACCTATACCATGTAAAGAAAAACTGTGAAGATACCTAACATAAAATATTTTGGTAATCAAAAAAGTCAAAGATATGGTGTACCTAAAGCCTTAGAATTTTTCCCTAACACCAACCTTACTAAAAATTTCAGGGTGGGCATAAATATAAGTACAAGGTTCAAGAGTCAATGCCCAAATAAATTTTGAAGAAATAATACAAAATTTTATACCCAGTATATGCAAAATCATTGAAGTCCATGAAAACTTTTATACTATTGATGATTACTGATATTTTTGTATCTTTGGTTTAGGAGTATAGCTTTTTAAGCCCAAAGTTACTTCAATATTGGAAATATACCTTAAAAAACGCAATGTGTTTTAAATAGAAACAATTCAGAAAAAAAAAATTCATATCAAAGGTCGTGTTCGTTGAAATTACAATCCGAAAGCCATTGAATTTGGAACAAATAGGCCCAGTTGGCTATAATCCTGCACTGGCCTTAACTTTCTTGACCCAATATATGTGCCATTTATTATTGCTGTCTGCAAGCTTCGGATAGATGTTTAAATTACTTGATCTCTGCCATGAGCTATGGTCCAAACCATGAAATATTGTGATAGATAATGGTACAATTTTTACATTTGCACTTAATGTATGTCTTTCTACTGTTAGTGCAATCGAGTGTAATCCCATTTCGAGGAAAAAAGCCTAACGATCGCAAGAAATTGCCGGCTGTGACAGTAACCGTAACCCTAACCCAAACATCACCCGATCCCTAGAATGCATAAGAACAGACTTGTTTCTTGGCCCACTGGGGTTCAACTGGTGGTCCTTTGCATCAGTGTTCCAGTGGTGTTTCTAACGCCCCAGGGATATCCAGGTGTCTCAACACGTTTTGGCTGTCGAGTCCTCATCCTTGCCTATCAGTCTTTGTTGATTTTAATTGTTGCCCGTGATGACTCTCTGATGAGTTACGGGACCTCCATACGAACCGGATCCAAAATCTCAGCCAGGGAAAGTGCTATAATTTTAATTTTACCAGGGTTAGAAATCCCGGATTCCATAATTTAACACAAAGAACTACAGGTAACATCTCTTATATTTCACTCCACATTATTAGGGTTTCAAAACGTCTTCACACACTACATTTCCTATATTTCAAAAATCTACTACCAACACACCCTTTGAGCAGATCGTTGAAACTTGAAAAGATACTTATTCTATACTGAACAAAAATAAAATCTTGACGGTTTTTATTTCTTAATTACGACCAACCTAGCAAATTTGTAATGTATATATGTATTTTTTCGAGTTGGACAGGCATCTGATTAATTAAAACATGAACAATTATTGGTAAATTTTAGCCCTGTCCGGAGTTATCTTACTTATTCCTAATTTAATAATTCAGAACAGAACTTTAAGTTGCGCATGCGCAGAAGAAAGTTCTCTTGTTCGCAATAAATAGTAGTTTCAGTAAGCACAGAAAACATTTTAAACACTAATATTAATTGTAATCACAATCCGAAAATAATGTTTAAAGTTTCATAACTTTCAGATAATCTCCCTTTTAATTGAACATATAGAGATTTTTGAGATGGCATATCTTCTATACCAATGCGTCTTTTTTGTTATTTTCTTGACCCAGCTTGACCCTGCAAATCTTTTAAAAGGTAAACGTCTATAATATATTTACACAATATATGTAAGTGGGAAGCTGGGTCTAGCTAGGAACCATACTTTTATATGAAAACCATTGAGGCATTTCCATTTGTCTATTTACAATCGTGCAATTTGAATGCTTAAATGTGTCACAGGCATACTGATCGGACAGATTGAAACAGGTATCGTTAGATAATTCTATTTTACATGATAGTAAAATAAAGTTATGGGATTAATAAAAACTTACTCTTAAGCCCTTCCACGAATGGAGTATTAAACTACCACTGTTAAGTGTAGGTATGCTAAGCCATAATTATCTCCCCGCTGCTTTTGCTTTGAACATTATTAAGTATGTTTATGATTAGTTTACATGTGTGTCTATTCATATTCACAAAAACATATTGCAAAACTCACAGTTTGAAACTTTTACTTTTTCACAAATGCCTTTTAGGGAGATTCCACGCCTTAATAGTACAGATTCTTCTAAACGAAACAAAACACACATTTTCACATTAAAACATTTCAGACAAGTTAACCAATAAGCAATGTATTGAGAAAACTATATGCAAGTCAGAATGTTTAATGTTTAACAGTTGTGTCTGTACATGGAGAAACAATAAATATATAACTTAATCAACCTGGGTATCTACTCTGCCTAATCAGAGTTCTTGCTGTCCGTATGAAATAAACATTGGTGGACATTGCAAAGGTTCTAATACGATAGGGGGGATGGCCGGCTGAAATGCTTAAATCTGCTGTCCGTTTAACCAAATTGTTGCTGTTGTCATGCTGAGGATACGTTCATTATTTTCTGTGATTAAACTTGATTTATTGAGCAATATCATGAGAACGTTTACATGTCAGTCGGCATATCTGCCACTGCTCCCTTGACATTACTTAATAATCCAAGGAAGTGCATCTAAATATGCTCGAAATCACAGTTAATCAAGAGTCTGTTGTTTGCTTCGTTTCCTCAGGTCTTCCTCCTAGAATGAAACAACACATACATGTTTACTATAAGACAGGCATATGGTAAGAGTGAGGGTTAGGGTAAGATTTTTGGGTTAGTGTTTGGAAAAGTGTGAAGCTAGACTTGAAAACAGATTTTGAACACGTTTTTGTATGTGTTCTGGTCTGTAGATAGACTATTAAACTGTTCAAAATTAGAATATATTTTTACTGGCATTCACTGCCAGTTATGCAGGGACACTGACAATAATTAATTATCTGAAACTACAGTCTGGCTCAACTTCTTTCTTTCTAATGGATGTTTTCTTTGCTCTAAAATGATCAAAACTTTCTACTCTTATTAGCTCACCTGAGCCGAAGGCTCACAGGTGAGCTTATAGTATAGGCAGGCATCCGTCGTCCGTCGTCCGTCCGTCGTCCGTCCGTCCGTCGTCCGTCCGTCAATATTTTCAAACGACATCTCCTCTGAAACTACAAGGCCCATTGTTACCAAATTTCATATATAGCATCTATAGGCAGGGGGAACCAATAATACTGTTTTTTATCCAAATCGCTTCAGAACTTTGGTTGCTATGGCAACTTAAAGTTTCCATTGACTTGTATGGGAAAAATTGAAAATTTGCATTTATTGCTATGTCACTGCAGATATTTTGACAAAACTTTTACAGAAATGTTCCTTGAGTATTCCTCTATCAACTACATGAACTTTATGTAAATTGCACAATTTGGCTGGTTGCCATGGCAACCGAATGGTTAAAAAATAGAAAAAATATTCAAAAATCATCTCCTCAGAAACTATGCAACCAATAAAGCTCAAACTGCACAGAAAGGATCCTAGTACTAGCTTCTATAAAAGTACTGTTTTTCTTGGCAATTGCTCTAGCAGTTTGGTTGCTATGGGAACTGAAAGTTGCCAATGACTTATAATGGCAAAATGGAAAATTTGCATTTATTGCTATGTCACTGCAGATATTTTGACAAAACTTTTACAGAAATGTTCCTTGAGTATTCCTCTATCAACCACATGAACTTTATGTAAATTGCACAATTTGGCTGGTTGCCATGGCAACCGAATGGTTAAAAAATAGAAAAAATATTCAAAAATCATCTCCTCAGAAACTATGCAAGCAATAAAGCTCAAACTTCACAGACAGGATCTTAGTACTAGCTTCTATAAAAGTACTGTTTTTCTTGGCAATTGCTCTAGCAGCTTGGCTGCTATGGGAACTTAAAGTTGCCATTGACTTATAATGGCAAAATGGAAAATTTGCATTTATTGCTATGCCACTGCGGATATTTTGACAAAACTTTCATAGAAATGTACCTTGAATAGTCTTTAACCAGCCATGTTAAATTTATGCAAATTGCGCAATTTGGCTGGTTGCCATTGCAACCGAATGGTTAAAAATAGAAAAATATTAAAAAATCATCTTCGCAGAAACTGTGTGGCCCAATAAAGCTCAAACTTTACAGAAAGAACCTTAGTACTAGCCTCTATAGAATTACAATTTTTCATGGCAATTGCTCCAGCAGTTTGGTTGCTAAGGCAACAAAGAGTTTCCATTGACTTATAATGAGGAAAGTGGAAATTGGCAATTTTTGCTGTCTAATTAACTGCAGTTATTTAAAAAAATTTCTACAGAAATGTTTCTTGAGTAGTCCTCTACGATTCATATGAATTTTCTCCAAATCGCTGAAATTGAATGGTTGCCATGGCAAAATATAGTGTAAATTTCGAAAAAAAAAATCTTCTGCTCAGAAGCCATATAGGGGATGAAGCTGATATTGTGCAAACATATTGATGACAGTAGTTTCTACATAAATTTTATTCTTTTTCTTCCAATCCCATAAGGACTTTGGTTGCTATGGCGACTTATAGTTTCCATTGACTCATAATGGGAAAAGTGAAGCCATGAGGGGGATGAAGCTGATACTTAGCATACATATTAATAATTTTAACCTCTACCTAAAGTATGTTTTATATTATCATTGCCCATGTGAATTTATTGCTATGGCAACTTAAAGTTTCCATAGACTTAATAATGAGGAAAGTGGACATTTGCTATTTATTTCTGTGTTACTGCAGATATTTTGACAAAAATTCACAGAAATGTTCCTGGAGTAGTCCTCTACCAGCCATATGATTTTTTTTCCAATTACTCGATTTTGATTGGTTGCCATTGCAGCTGAAAGGCCAAATTTTCACTTTTTTTTTTTGCCAAAGATCTTCTGAGAAGCCATTAATGGGGGATAAAGCTTATTTTTTTTGCATAAATGTTTGTGAGATTATCCTCTACATAAATGGTGTTTTTTATTGCTGTTGTGCATGGTGTTTTGTTGCTGTAACCTCAGTGCCTCAGTGCTCAGGTGAGCGATATAGGGCCATTGGCCCTCTGGTTTTTAATCACTACAGCTGGTAATCTATGGTGCAGATTTTATTTTATTTTGGTCCTTTAAGGTCATATAATTTAGTTTGAGAACTCGGAAATAATCATTCTTTTAAAGACACCTTATAGACCATTGTTATCAATTTTAAAGTTGTATGGATATGTACTAGTCTGTAGATATACCGTTTTAAAATGTTCAAAATTAAGATATATTTTCCCTGGCATTGATTGCCCGTTTTGCAGGGTCACTGGCGAGGATTAATGATCCAAAACTGTAAAGTCTTGCTCAAATTATTTCTTTTTTTTAATGTTTTCCTTGCTCTTAAATGATCTTAACTTTCTTATGTCATTTGTTTGTATGACAATCATACCTTTTTTTTCTTTCTCATCATATCTCCTCATCTGGTCCACCACCGTGTTCTGTTCATCTGTCCTCAAATGGTCCACCACCGTGTTCTGTTCATCTCTCCTCAATTGGTCCACCACCATGTTCTGTTCATCTTTTCTCAATTGGTCCACCACCGTGTTCTGTTCACCTGTCCTAAATTGGTCCACCAACATGTTCTGTTCATCTCTCCTCAATTGGTCCACCACCGTGTTGTAGAATAAAATTACACAGATTATTTCCTTGAAAATTCATTGCTCACATCTTATATCGTTTTGCAATTGGACTGAAGCATTATGATTCGATTTTCAGATCATTTGTTGTACTCTTAATTGTTGCTTTATTTCATTTTACATGTTTTGTCCTAAAACGGAGCCAGATTAGGATTTTTGTGCAATAAGTAAATTGTATACATACCACCTCATTCAGCGTCCATCCAATGTCCACAGGAGCAGCCTGGAATAGTTGAAGCATGGATAACGCATGTGCTTAGTCTAATAACAATAATCTAAAATAATCACGGGTCTTTTATGTTTGTTAAGCATTTGCGTTGGATCATTTGATTGTGATAATACACTGCACATGTAAACAGCATTATAAACTCTGTTCTGTTCCAATATGTTATTGCACATGTTTTGATTTGGTTGCCTTATCATAGCAATATATTCTAATTATTTCACAAATGCGTTTTAATTGCAGTATTTTCTTTATCATGCATTTTAAAACATATGTAAATGATTTGAGCCCAGCAATGATACAATGGGTTTTCAGCATTTTCAATCAGATAAGAAAAATAGGCACACAATCCCATTCATATTCTTGAAATTAGCGGTCATATTACAAGAAAATACACATTCTTCACTTTGGCAGGAAACATGATATTGAAGGCTTATTTCAAGACCTCACTCTTTTTAATAAATAGATGATAATAATAAGGGTCTCTAAAATACTCACGATTTCGGTATTGATCCCCACTGTCGCTTGATCCTTCTGCTCAAAACTGTCTGTCTCTGTCTGCGTTTCAGCATCTTTCGACTCTGCCTTCGGTTTGCAAACAGGAGTATGCTAAGGAAAGAAAGGTATTGTTAATAATTTTTATGACTTGATTGTTTGATGTTTTAGGGAATACACCTAAATCCAATGTTGACATATCTGCTGAGTGGAGGTACATTATGTTTATTGGGGTAGGTGGTTTATGTCAAAATCATAGTCTATTGTTTCTATACTGATACACTTTAGAAACGCCCCATTTTACATTCACTGTCTTTTCTACCTGGCTGATTTGAGGATGCCTTCTGTTTCATTTTTAGCTCGCCTGAACGAAAGTTCAGGAAGAGCTATTGTTGTCACCACGGCGTCCGCGTCCGCGTCCGCGTCGGCGTCGGCGTACAGATTTGATGTTTTGGTTAAAGTTTTTTAAAGACCTACATCTCCTTAACCCATGGATGGATTCTTTTGATACTTGCACTGCAGTTAGATATTGGTCTAAAGTTTCACAGGGTACCATCCCCACCCCACTCAGTGACCTTGGACTTAGAAAATTGGGAGTTTTTTTTGACTGGATGTTTTGGTTAAAGTTTTATAAATCCCAATATCTCCTTAACCCATAGATGGATTCCTTTGATACTTGCATTGAAGTTAGATATTGGTCTAAAGTTTTTGAAGGTACTACTCCCACCCCCTCAGTGACCTTGATATCAAGGTCATGGACTTAGAAAATTGTCTTTTTATTGATTGGATGTTTTGGTTTAAGTTTTTTAAAGACACATATCTCCTGAACCCATAGATGAATTCTTTTTATATTTGCACTGTAGTTAGATCTACAGAGTACTACCCCAACCCCGCTCAGTGACCTTGATGTCAAGGTCAGGGACTTAGGAAATTTTGGTCTTTATTAAAGTTTTGTAATTGCATACTGATTCATAATGCTTTGCAGAGATTTAGTTTATTCTGGAACTGATGTTAGACACTTTTTGGGGTTTTCACAAAACACCTCATACTTACCCCACTGGTTTACCTTGAAGTGAAGGTCATGGACTTAGAATTTTGTCTTAAAGATTTTGGTTAAAGTTTTATTTATGCAGACATAATTTCACAGTGCCACGATGATGAACTCAGTTGATACTAATACTTGGACTGATGTTAGATAATGGTTCAGGGTTTTGATACATCCTAGCCCCCCCCCCCCCCCCCCCCACACACACACACACACACCTTCCCCCTACCCCTCAGTTTTTTTACCTCATGCTCATGGACTTTTCAATTTCATTTCATTTTTTTTGTTTTAATTTTATTTTAAGACTTAATTCTGAGATAGATTTTGTTTATAAATGTGTTTTCATTATGGACATGCTTGCCTGAAGTTTTATGCACGGTAGTCCACACCACCATAGTGGTTGTGTGATGGGCAAGCACCAATCAGGCGAGCTATGCTGTCAGGCGACAGCTCTTGTTTAACCTCTCGCTCAGATTTTGCTTGAGTGTTTCCATGATGATTATTGCTGAGTACTTATATTGTTCAATCATAGTAAACGTTTTACCAATTAGGTTGCTGAGTTGATGTAGGGATGGGTAAGGAGTTTTGAGTGTGACTTACAGTACAGTCAGTACGACATTTATATCCCTCACGTTCATGTCCCAACAAAAAGGCATTGTGTTCCTCGCTAACCCCATGCAAGTTCCTCACAAAATACACGCTCTTCCAAATTATTTCCACACTCATCCCTTGTATATGGGCTAAAGCATAAAGATGATCCTTTCTATGCTGATCGTAAACCTTTTATTATCCCTTTTCCTTTTAAGTGATTTCATGCTTGTTTTCCACCCACCACGCCATTTTCTCGTTATTGACACGCAACACTCACGCTTCTGTTTTGCAGAAGAGTCATGTGACATGCTAAATTCCACGTTCTTGCTCAGGAGAGATATAAACGTGGCATTGACCGTTCTGCACATGTGCATACATATCAGAAGAAATAGGTGGTGTGACTGAAAACTGAGGGCTTTACAAATTTTATCGGGGTTCTGATGGAATGAAAACACATGCACTGCTCAAAGAAGCCAACTTGAAAGTTGAACAGTTGGGCTGATGACAATCTTGAATATTTTACTTACCTAGTAATGATACTGTAAGCTGTCCATTCGCGTGTACGCCTTGTGACAATTCCAGCAACTAAACCTTCTGCCTTCATGGGCAGACTGACTGTGGTGGCTGAGGGACCCAGTACTTGAAAATAGGTTCCCACACACTTCACAAACTAACATTGCTGAAAAAGAAAGAAAAAAATTTCAAGTTTTAAAACTGTTACCTTAACTGAAACATTGCTTGTGGTATTGAGCTATTAGAAATATTTTGAATGTAAGGTCAGAGACCAATTACCATGTTAATTTTCGAGCTTTCACGTTATAATTCTTTGGTGAAGAGGTACTTTCGTGTATGGCTTTTACTCAAGCAAGGTTACCAAATGTTTCTATTTTAAGAGAACAATATATTGTATCTAAGAGAACAATGTATTGATTCAAGCTCGCATGTGGAGGGCGTTCATGAAACTGCGTTCATTTTATATTGTTTTCAGGCCTATGAGTACCAATTATGATTTTTAATACAAGTGATTTGAATTTGTTTTTGAAAAAATACTCTGTATGATTTTAAGAAAGTTATTGAGAAAAAGACTTCCTGAATCAATACCAATGATTCAGTTGGTCGGACCATTACAATCTAAATGTCAGTAAAAGAAAATGCACATGTTTAGTGCATGTTCCATTTTCATTAACAATGCAAGTCTATCAAAACCCTTGCAGGCCACACTTTTGTTTTAGTTAATGCACGTTTGTGTCTTCATATACAGAAATAAGTCTTTGTTTATGGCAATCTACAAATATGAAAAAATTAAAAAGACTTGGTGCCCTTGGGTTCGGGCTAGGGTTTTAAGAGCGGAATTTTGCTTTTGATTGTTCCAGTTCCTGTTCATTGATTTCCTGTTACTTTTATTCTTTCGAAATTCTCTCAGTTCCGCGTGCAGTGATGTCGGCTTAAGTGAATCTATAAAAATAATACCTTTAAGGTGTCTAAAATTGTCAGAAAATAAACACCACCATTTCTGACACAGGCGCAATTACAGTTATAGAATGCAGTCATGCCTTAAGATTACTAATGTGATCGTAGTACAACTGTTACCCCTACTTTTTACTATAAAACATGCATAACTAATACGAATATTGCAACACATTCATCGCTATTATCAATACAGTTTGAACTGTACAGAAAAACACATAGATTTTGTGCTAGATCTGATTAATATCCTGAAAACATATTCACTATATATACACTTTGAAAACTTTCTTAATGATGGTTAATTTGTATCTAAATTGCGGTTGAAGAAACTGTGTAAATATGCGGTATGGAGAAGAGAATCCGAGTGCTGGCAGACTCGTGTTTCTTCTTGTACAGACTTTGATAGATTTAACTCCATCCACTCCTCAGTTTCTCCCTCGCCACTGTGGAAAGTTACTCTAACTCACACTAAAGCACTTGAAAACTGTGCATATTTTTTTAAACTTTTCACCAGAATGAAAGTAAGTTCAATGAAAATATGTTGTTCCAGAATGTATTTGAACAGTAATATGCTATATAACATGTGACTCTCCAGAAATTGGAAGAAATAAAGATTACTACTACTAGTAGTATTATTTGATTGTCTTTGCCCTTCAGTATATTCAGAATCTGTTTTAAATTGGAAGACGTTCCAATAGCAACTCTCAAAACCATATAAATATGAATGTCAGAAACTGTCAGAATAACTTCCGACAGATGTGATTAGAGTTTGTGTAACACGCTATAGTTATGCTTCCAATTCTGAACAAGATATGGTGTTTGTAAAACACATTGCCTCCAACCACACGCTTGCACCTATATTGCACATACAGCCCAAATCATTATAACCACTTTTAAAATTACTGCATATGTCATAGGCATGTTTGCCTGATAAGACTTTGACACAAGACATTTTGAAAATTATTAATGATTCTTTTTCAATACAAATTTCAATATATTGCAAACATTTTTGTATGTGTTTAATGCTTTACAATTAAGAACAGGGTTTTGCTACCTCGGATAAGAAATATATAAAAATTAAAGTTCAAATGAAAATAATAAATGTGTACCTTCTTGATTTCTTCATCCACCTGTTCATTCTCCTATTCATCTTTCGTAATCGATGGTTCTGCTGTATCCATTTTCAACACCGAATTATCCGTTTATGTAGTAAGCAACTCCTTAATTTCCTTGAGTTCATTCATTACTTCGTCCAATGCACCCTTACAATGACAATGTATAATAACGCGTTCCATACTGAAAATGACCACAAATCTTCTTGGTGTTCCTTTTTATAGTACTACAGTTGGTTACTGCGCAAGTGCCTCACTTCTGACAATTTCTGACGGGAGAGAGAGTTAAATTTTTTGCAAATACCACAACCTACTAACAGCCACCATTTTTTGGAATAGAGCAGCTTACTTGTTGGCCAGGGGTTCCAATTTAAGACTACATGTAGCGATTAAGTGCTGGACTTGTAATATGAGGGTCGTGGGTTCAAATTCTGCCCTGGAACAAGTTTCTCTTTTCACTTTTTTTCCTCATTTTTTTGTCTTTTTCTGCAACTTGAGATGGTTGTGGGTCAAATCCAGCCCCCCTGCCCCCATTGTTCCCTGTATTATAATTATTAATTTAACAATACCTTAATGGTCTTTTAACAATACCTTCAATTCTTAGTTTACATCCCCCGCCTCCCCGCCTGACCCCCAACCAGACCCCCCACAAGATCCCATCGACACTCTACCCCTCTCCCAATAACGACCAATTTTCACAATAACTTTAATTATTGGTTCACATCAGAAAATGCACAGATCAGACTGGCGGTCCTCGCAAAGTGAAGCTTGTATCTTCAAATTGTTGTATCGAATTCACAGTGCTGATGTGCCCTAATTTATCTTTCAAAAATCATCAAGTTGTCATTTAGAAAAAGGAAATAAAATATTTAGCAATACATTGAGATAATCAAGCCGCCAAGTTTACCAAAAAATTCTGATCAGCATGCACTTCGATGGCAATTAATCAGTCTCTTTAGAAGACTAAACATCCTGAATCATTTGCTTACCTGAGGAATGGTTAGTCTAGCCTTTGATGAGGACTTATCTTAGAACAGTGCTTTTCAAAGATGAATGAATATCAAAAAATGCACCATCAAAACTCTATTAATACTTCGTGTCAGAAAGCTGTCAGAAAACCTTCCGACAGCAACAATCTAAGGTCATGTACATGTGTAGTGAAGTGGAATATTTTGTTTTTGTTAAGGAAATACCAGGAGTTGGTGCAAATGGAACTAAAGCCTAGCAGCAATATTTTCTGTTGGCTTGATATAGTCCGGTCGCAATAAGTTGGCAATGTTATTGTTTTGTGTTTGTTTTGATTTGGTGACTGATTGGCTATATAGCAGAGTTCAGCTCATTCAACTCACGGGAATGAAAGAATAAATTTGAATACTTTTGTTACTATCAATTTTGTTATCAATGATATTCTTAAACTAGAGACAGTTCCTGACTTTAAGCTTTCAAAAAGTGTCATTTAGATAAATTAGAACTGCCAGTTAACCGTAATGTGCCATTATGACCATAGGTCAAGAAGTTACATGAACTGCACCGTAATGATAGTACAGGTATTGTTGACATTAAAAATGTAAACAAAACATTGCCACTATAGCGCGACCGACCTATAGTCGTCACTGTGTCAGTGGTTGCACTAGTAGTTGCTTTTGAGTTATTTTGTGTGAACTGTTTTTAGCTCACCTGAGCACGAAGTGCTCAAGTTGAGGTATTGTGATCGGTCTTTGTCCGTCGTCCGGCGTCAACTTTTGCTTTAAACAACTTTTCCTCCACGACTGCTGGACAGATTTCAAGGGCTGGATTTGGATTTTGATTGTTTCAGTACCTGGTCTTTGCATACTTTTTACTTTCAAAATAATTTCACAGAAATGTTCCTTGGGGGACTCTCTACCAAAATTGCTCAAATGGTTCCGCTCCGCTGAACAATATTGCCACCAGAGCTAAAAATAGATAAACCTTTAAAAGACTTCTCCCCCCAAACTGCTGGGCAGATTTTGAAATTATTTCACAGAGATGTTCCTTAGGAGACCTTCTACCAAAATTGCTCAAACGGTATCACTCCCCTACACAATATGGCCGCCAGAGCTAAAATAGAAAACCTTTAAACGACTTTTCCTCCAAAACTGCTGGGCTGATGTTGAAATAATTGCACAGAAATGTTCCTTAGGAGACCCTCTACCAAAAGTGCTCCAACGGTTCCGCTCCGTTACACAATATGGCCGCCAGAGCTAAAAATAGAAAAACCTTTAAACGACTTCTCCAATACTGCTCCCCCGTGCTGGTCCCGGGATAGAATAGGCCAGACGTATCCCTCTGCGTGACGTAAAAGGCAGTCTAAAAGGGGGCGGCTCGTTTGCCGTGAGCTGCGACCCGTGTCGTTGGAAGAAGGGATCCTGGTGATTGAGTAGACTGCCTACGACGTATCCAGTCTGCAACACATCACTTTGGCCCTGATTTCAACTAGACGGGAGGTCATATGGGCCCGAATATGATCAATCGGCTTTGTCGTGCCATGCCCTGGGAACCAACTTTGCCTTTCTCTTCCAATCTTTGTATCATTCTGATACTAACCATGTGCCCATGAACCCTTTTTCTCATCTGTTTTCATTCCTAGAAGGCGGCGGCTGAGGGGTCAATCGTGTAGGCATTCTGTCCTATCCGAGTATATCTTCAGTGTATCTCTAGCACTTGGAGTTTTGGATATCCACTCTATATAAGTGCTCCCTTGTTGGGCTCCACGGCGGGTGGAGTACACTGGAGATGAATTATTTTCTTTATCTTCTCATGGCCCCCCCCCAACTTCAAACCCCAAAGCTTCTCAACATAATTCGAAACGGCCACGTGACACCGACTCTGATGATCCATCAGAGAACGAACTTAGTCAATCCGCAACGTCTATTCCAACTCCGCGCTTCTTAGTCATCTCATCGAAGGAAGAAAGACAAATGTCGAGCTTGTCTCCATTTGTCATCGAAAAAGCGCTTCATGGCATCGCTGGTGTGCCAAAGAGCATAAAGAAGCTACGCTCAGGTGACCTTCTGGTCGAATACGTCAACAAGAAATCTATCGAAAATCTGTTGCGTATTACTAAATTTTTCGACCTTGAAGTGAAAGTCGCACTGCACAGCTCCCTCAATACTTGCAAGGGCGTTGTTCGCTGCCCCGATTTAAAAGGGGTCAGCGATCAAGAGATCCTTGAAAATATGAGGGAGCGGCGTTGTTCGCTGCCCCGATTTAAAAGGGGTCAGCGATCAAGAGATCCTTGAAAATATGAGAGAGCAAGGTGTAGTTGCAGTCCGTCGTATCAAAGTTCGTCGAGACGAGACGCTCAAAGACACCAACACTTTCGTATTCACCTTTAACACATCAGTTTTGCCCAAACAATTAAAAGTCGCATTTCTTCGTGTCTCCGTTGATCCCTACATTCCAAACCCACTGCGATGTTATCGGTGCCAAGTATTTGGGCATCACGAAGACAGATGCAGAAAGGAAACGATATGTGCTAACTGTGGTCAGCCGCAGCATTGTGCGGACGAAACAGATTGCAAACGTCAAGCCAAATGTTTCAACTGTAAGGAAGACCACCCCGCCAATTCGCGAAAATGCCAGTCCTGGCACACTGAGAAAGAAATTCTCAAAGTCAAGTACACCAGGAATATATCGTTTCCAGAAGCGCGGAAAATCGTTGACAGCTACACGGCAGCACCAGGTAAAAGTTATGCTAGCATTACGAAGACTGCTGGTGTCACGGTATCATTAGTCGATGCTACGACACAAACAGACCCTGTACTTATCACAGGAGCCCCCCAGTCTTCGTCTTACAATGTTGCATCAACTGAAGCATCTGCCGAAGCAACACGAGACTCATCGGAAAGATTAAGTCAGAAAGAAAAAGAAAAACAACAAAAAGCTGACAATAAATTACAAAAGATTGTTCACGACACGTTTAGAACAAACAAGAACTCTTCAGACAGGACTCCTGACCCTAAACCAAAGGTAAATGAGAAACCTGTACCTGAATCAGATAGACAGCCGAAAGGATCTAATGATCCGATTAGGCAGCATAATAGGTGGGCCGCCTTGGAGGACATGGATGCGGAGGAATCCCCATTCTGTCTCCCAAGGGGAACACTTAACAGAATACCTACTTCCTAAGAATAGATCTAACCATTTTGCTCCAATATATATTCATAATTAATGATAATGAAAAACAGAATTATACAGTGGAATTGTCGTGGCTTAAAAGCCAACTATGAAGAAACATTACTCCTTTTGAATGATTATGAGCCTGCTGCTCTGTGTCTTCAAGAAACACATCTAAAAGACACCGATAACATTTCCATCAGAAACTATAGTTCTTTTCATACCTTTAGTACAAATAATGAGAGAGCCGCTGGCGGTGTCTCTATAATTGTCAACAATAACACTCCTGATAGTCAGGTGCAATTACATACGAATTTACAAGCAGTTGCAGTCAGTATAACTCTCCATCGCGTAGTAACAATTTTTCTATATATATTCCCCCCAATTCGAGATTGTCTTTAAAAGAGCTTGATGATCTTGTTCCGCAACTCCCTTCTCCCTTCATATTGTTGGGAGATTTTAATGGTCATAATACTCCCTTCTCCCTTCATATTGTTGGGAGATTTTAATGGTCATAATATTCTTTGGGGTTCCAAAGATATTAATGACAAAGGCAGAGTAATTGAAAATTTTATCGACAACAATGGACTTTGTCTGTATAACAATAAAACTCCTACGTATCTCCATCCAGCAACTGGTACATACACTTCTTTAGACCTCTCTATTTGCACTCCCACCCTTCTTTTGGACTATGACTGGAAAGTTCATGATGATCTCTGCGGTAGTGATCACTTTCCTGTTTTTCTAAATAACATTGGTCCAGATATTGATGAGCCGGTTTGAAGGTGGAAACTAAATAAAGCTAACTGGGCCCAGTTTCACACTCTTTGTGAAACTCGACTTCTTGAAGACACAGTCCAGGAGGCTGATGATCCGATTGAGTCATTTGCATCTATTCTTATTAATATAGCAGAAGAAACAGTTCCAAAAACATCAACGAAATCAAAAAAGATTAAAAAGCCTTGGTTTACAGATGACTGTAAAACTGCTATAAAACAACGTAAAGGAGCACTGCGACAATTCAATAATCGCCCAACACATGATAATTTAAATAATTATCGTGTTTTCCGTGCAAAAGCTCGTCGAACAATTAAAGAATCAAAGAAAAAATCTTGGAAACAGTATGTTTCCAAATTAAATTATCGAATTTCAATAAAGAAAGTATGGGACATGGTTCGTAAAATTCAGGGAAACGGAAAATCTAGCTCACTGGGACACTTAGATATAAATAATTCTAAAGTTACTTCCAAAAAAGATATTTCTGATACTCTCGCTGACGCTTTCTCGAAAAATTCTTCTTCTGAAAAATTATAGTCCAAATTTCAAGAATATTAAAAAGCAGAAGGAAAAACAGAACCTAAAATTTTCATCCAATAACACAGAAACTTATAATCAATCTTTTTCTCTTTCGGAACTTAAAGATGCTCTTTCAAAGGCTCATGATTCATCTCCGGGGCCTGATGATATCCATTACCAGTTTTTGAAACATCTTCCAGACTCTTCTCTTTCGGTTCTTTTGAAAACATTTAATGACATTTGGGAAACTGGTAATGTGCCAAAGTCTTGGAAAGAAGCTACGATAATCCCGATACCAAAACCTGGAAAAGATAATACGAACCCAAACAACTACCGTCCTATTGCTTTAACGAGCTGCATATGTAAAACATTGGAGCGAATGATCAATGAAAGACTCGTTTGGTACCTTGAAACAAATAATATTATTACAGAATTTCAGAGTGGTTTCAGGCACCAACGCAGTACCAATGATCACTTGGTTAGATTAGAAACCTTTATACGTGAAGCCTTCATCAAGAAGGAGCACTTAGTTGCTGTCTTCTTTGATTTAGAGAAGGCTTATGATACAACTTGGAAGTATGGTATAATGAATGATTTACATGAAATAGGCCTAAAAGGCCGATTGCCACTATTCGTTCAAAACTTCTTATCCAATAGAGAATTCAAAGTACGTGTAGGTTCAACTTTGTCTGAGGCACATGATCAAGAACAAGGTGTGCCTCAAGGTAGTATTTTGTCTGTTACTCTTTTCAGTCTAAAAATAAACAATATTGTTAAATGTCTTAATCCTGGTGTTGACTGTTCCTTATATGTAGATGACTTTTGGATTTGTTATAGGTCAAAACATATGCATACTATTGAACGCCAGCTTCAACAAAATCTAAATAAAATTCAAACGTGGGCAACTGAAAATGGGTTCAAATTTTCAAAATCTAAGACAGTTTGCATGCATTTCTGTCATCTTCGAAAAGCGCATGATGACTCAGTGCTCACCTTGGACGGGACACCCATTCCTGTAGTAGAAGAAAATAAATTTCTAGGCATTGTATTTGATAAAAAGCTTTCCTTTATTCCACACATTAAACTAGACTATGGCTCAATAATATATGGATCCGCTAGAAAATCTTAACTGAAAATGCTTGATCCCATTCATCATCAGGGACTCCGGCTCGCCTTGGGAGCTTTCAGAACGTCTCCCTCGGAGAGTCTTTTAGCAGAGGCAAATGAACCATCACTTTATAATAGACGTCAAAAACTCTCCATGCAGTATGCCCTTAAACTAAAGTCAAATCCATCAAATCCAACGTATGAAACTGTTTTTCGGCCACAATATAAAACATTATTTGAGAATAAACCAAATATGATTCCTTCTTTTGGCATTAGAATCTCTTCAGAATTTGAACATATGAATGTAGATTTAGACACAATTGAACAGTTTAGGGTTCCGGATGTGCCACCATGGACCTTTACTCAGCCACGTGTTTTATTTTCTTTGCATACTGATAAAAAATCTCAAACTGATCCTCTTGTATTTCGAGCTAAATTTAATGAACTGCTATCTGACTTTCCTAACTATGAGACTTTATATACTGATGGTTCAAAGGATGGAGACAAAGCTGGCTCTGCTTGTGTTGCTCCATCCGAAACATACAAATGTAGATTACCTGCTAATGCCTCTATCTTTTCAGCGGAGATCAAAGCTATTGATTTAGCCTTGGATCATTTTGAACAGTCTAGGAATAGAGATTTTATCATCTTTTCTGATTCCCTTTCTGTTCTGCAATCTCTGAATAATCGCCATATTGAAAACCCTCTTCTTTTAGATATCCTCTTGAAACATAATGACTTAGCTGAGCTTAACAATATTGTATTTTGTTGGCTTCCCAGTCACGTTGGAATTAAAGGCAACGAAAAGGCCGACATTGCTGCGAAATCGCAATTAGCTCTTCATATTTCTGATCTTAAAATTCCTTACACTGATATCAAACCTTGCATAAATACCTATCTTCATGATAAGTGGCAGGTATCATGGAATGCTGCTGTCTTTAACAAACTACATTCTATCAAGCCTTCACTTGGTGAATGGCAACCTTGTTATAGAATTGATCGTAAGGAAGAAGTAACTTTGGCTCGACTCAGGATCGGCCATACTTTTATTACTCATTCGTTTCTGTTGAAAGGTGAGGATCCGCCTTTGTGCATTCCTTGCCAGGAACCTTTTAGTGCTAAACATTTCCTTTTAGATTGCATGGATTTTCGTATTACGCGTGCTAGGTTCTTCCGTGTCAACAGTATGAAACAACTGTTTGACACGGTTGAACCAGCGAAAATCTTTTCATTTTTGAAAGAGATTGGCATATATAGTAAAATATAGTTTAGTTAAGTCGCGGTATTTTTACAACAGTAGATTTAAATTTGTGTTTACTCATCTCGCTGGACGAGAGTTCGTTTTATGTTATCAGTCTTAAGCTAGCCGTTGATCGGCGTGTTTTACCACATACCCGACTTGATTCATTTTTATACTGTGCATTCATTTCTGACCTTATGCATATAAAGCGTTTTCGTTTATAGCGTTTTCGGCGCGAAATAGCCCTTTTGGTGCTGATGTGCCGTAAAACCCATATCACTCACTTATACTGTGCATTCATTTCTGACCTTATGCATGTAACACGTTTTCGTTTATAGCGTTTTCGGCGCGAAATAGCCCTTTTGGTGCTGATGTGCCGTAAAATCCATATCACTCACTCACTCCAATACTGCTGGGCCGATTTTGAAATAATTTCACAGAAATGTTCCTTAGGAGACCCTCTACCAAATTGCTAAAACGGTTCCGCTCCGCTGAACAATATGGCCACCAGAGCTAAAAATAGGAAAACCTTTAAGCGACTTCTCCAAAATTGCTTGGCCGATTTTGAAATAATTTCACAGAAATGTTCCTTAGGAGACACTTTACCAAAATTGCTCAAACGGTTCCGCTCTGCGGAACAGTATGGCCGCCAGAGCTGAAAATAGTTAAACCTTTAAAAGACTTCACCTCACAATTTGCTGAGCCGATTTTGAAATAATCTTACAGAAATTTTCCTTATGAGACCCTCTACCAAAATTACTCAAACGGTTCTGCTCCGCTGAACAATATGGCCACCAGAGCTAAAAATAGAAAAAAAGCTTTAAACATCATCGTCTCTGAAGCCAATGGCTCGATTTCAAAAAAAAAAGAAATATTATACTCATGGTCCTGAACAAAAATTGCCTAAACGGTTCCACTCCTCTTAACCTGCTAATGCCTCTATCTTTTCAGCGGAGATCAAAGCTATTGATTTAGCCTTGGATCATATTGAACAGTTTAGGAATACGGATTATATCATCTTTTCTGATTCCCTCTTTGTTCTGCAATCCCTAAATAATCGCGATATTGAAAACCATCTTCTTTTGGATATCCTCTTGAAACATAATGACTTAGCTGAGCTAAACAACATTGTATTTTGTTGGCTTCCCAGTCACGTTGGGATTAAAGGCAACGAAAAGGCCGACATGGCCGCAAAATCGGCTTTAACTCTTCATATTTCTGATCTTAAAATTCCTTACACTGATATCAAACCTTGCATAAATACATATCTTCATGATAAGTGGCAGATATCATGGAGTGCTGCTGTCTTTAACAAACTTCACTCTATCAAGCCTTCACTTGGTGAATGGCAACCATCTTATAGAATTGATCGTAAGGAAGAAGTAACTTTGGCTCGAATCAGAATCAGTCATACTTTTATTACTCATTCGTTTCTGTTGAAAGGTGAGGATCCGCCTTTGTGCATTCCTTGCCTGGAACCTTTTAGTGTTAAACATTTCCTTTTAGATTGCATGGATTTTTGTATTACGCGTGCTAGGTTTTTCCGTGTCAACAGTATGAAACAACTGTTTGACACGGTTGAACCAGCGAAAATCTTTTCATTTTTGAAAGAGATTGGCATATATAGTAAAATATAGTTTAGTTAAGTCGCGGTATTTTTACAACAGTAGATTTAAATTTGTGTTTACTCATCTCGCTGGCCGAGAGTTCGTTTTATGTTATCAGTCTTAAGCTAGCCGTTGGTCGGCGTGTTTTACGACATACCCGACTTGATTCATTTTTATACTGTGCATTCATTTCTGACCTTATGCGTATAACACGTTTTCGTTTATAGCGTTTTCGGCGCGAAATAGCCCTTTTGGTGCTGATGTGCCGTAAAATCCATATCACTCACTCACTCACTGTTACCGGTCAGCACGAAGGGGGCTCGTGACTATGACTTGTAACAAAAGAAAAACATAAAGACACTAAGCAAATGTTTTTCTACTGTCACCATTTGCCAACCGTATTTTTTTTCACTTTTTTTTTCTTTTTTTTTTCTTTTTTTTCTTTTTTTTTTCTTTTTTCTTTTAACCTCTCTTTCGATATTTATTTTTATTTTTTTATTTCTTTTTTTTTAAGTTTTTTTTATTTAATACATATAATTTTGTAAGCATGCATTACAGATTCTTTTCAGCTTTGGGCGAATAATTCAGTATAATTTTTCATAAATTGCCTCTGTACCATACTTTTCCACAAGGGATCTCCCTGCTGCTGATGAATTGGCTTTGCTAACCGTTACCTTTTTTGTTACACGGTGTGTTTCTGCAATGGCATCCAGTAGCTCCTGATGAAATAGTAACTCAACTGCTTTTGTATCTTCTGGAGCCCAGTATACTCTCTTCTATATCTGTTTATCTTGAGTTGTGTCTACAATTTTATCTTCTTCCAGATCTTTCTCTACTACTAGAAAAGAGCCCGCGCAAGCGCGGAAATATTTCATGATGGTCAAGTTTATATAAAAAAGCGAGTTTTAATTTTTCAATGTAAATGGCCTTAGGCCCAGGTGAAGATATGACCTTTACCATGAATACTCACTAAAGCTTCATTTACCTAATTAGTTGTCTGCATCTACAAACTTTCAGGTAGCAGACTGCATTGTTTCTAAAAAAAATTAACTTTTTTCACTTTTTCCTATAGAAAAACCTAAGTGACTCAAACGTTGACCTTGCCGTAAAACAGTTCAACGTCATCCCAGGGTCATCATTTATATAAATTTTGTTGAGCTTATGAGTCCTTGATGCGGCATGCTAAGTTTCAAGATCATAGGATTTGTGGTTCTGGGGGAGAATTGGTTGATTTGATGCTTAACGTCCACGGTAAACAGCTAAGGTCATGTCGGGACGGTCAGTTAACCTAACCACACTATTCCTGGGCAGGCTTAGACCTCCTAAGCGGTGAACCAGTACTAAGTGCACATTCTTTCGCCAGTAACTGACAACTGCTCTTCTTGAATCAGCGGAAGGAGAAACGAAAGTATGTGGCCAGACCGGGTTTCGAACCCAGGACCTCTGACTCATGAGTCAGGTGCCCTACCGATTGCGCTACGCGGCCCGGCGTGGTTCTGGGGGAGAAGATTTTTTTAAATTTTTTAACATATTAAATGTTTGCCATCTTGGTTATGTGACCTGTCCTGGGTATTTTTTTTTCTGGAAAAATTGGGTCCTGGAACGTTTTGGGGGAAATATTCAAGCCCTCTGAAGACTAAAGGATTATTTAGCTTCGTTGAATCATTAAAATTGATTTGTCTGCTTCGCTGGAAAAAATGCCCTTTCTTACCTGGCGCATGTGTGTTAACCTCAGCCATTTTTAATTTTTGTCTTTTCGAAAGTTCAGTTCAGTTTGAATTCTCCTAAGGACATTCTCCAAGTGGCTCAGCGGTACGTAACCATAGCCGCACACACTTGGCGCCGTGTGTCCGTCCAACTTTTCGAAAGACCACGTGGGTTGAGCTTTATTCTTCAATGGGCGAGTTCGATTGGCTACTCGAATTAACTATCGTTCTGGAAGAAAATGGGTCGTTTCGAGCCAGGGCCGTCGGGACTATGACCATTTAGTTCTTCATCCGTTTAGACATATGAGCAAAAATACAAAAAATAAATCGTTATTTATGGGGAATGACGTACGTTCATGGGTCGGATTTTTGCATTAGAACCTGCTAAATTTGGACTTGCTAAGCAGCGCGCCGATATAACGACGCAGAACCGAAAGGACCGGATTCATTTAAAACGTATATTCGAGTACACGATAATTTCACTCGAACGCACCCATTGTTGACAAAAAAATTCGACCAATAGTCGAAGTTTCTAGAAAAATACTTGGGAGAATTTAAAATGAAAGACGAAATTAGTTCCCAAATTCTTTAAATCTACGTGAAACTAAAACACACGCTAACCGAAATTATCTATGATAGCAATATGCGAAAGAACCAGTATAGAAATTTCGCTTGAAAATGCCACCAATTTTGCAGTTAATGCGTTACTTCGTTTATTTAGTATTATAGATGTTCTGCTCTTCTGCTGTGGTTTGATTTTGTACTGTTACTGTATTCTGTCCGTCTGTTGCAGTTATTGCTTGCTTGTTCTGAGGCATAGGAAGATTTAACAGGCTCACTAGCTCCCACAAAGGAATTTGTTTTCGGATGTCACGAGGTGAAAGGTCCACTGGGTTTTTCAGAAAATTGTTGGCAAGCTCTGAGGCAAAAATGAGCAGGAGGTTACTTTGAATGGATGGATCTGCATCTTTGGAATTTGGTATAAGTTTTCCAAGTGTTGTGCTTAGCTCGATGTTGTAGACTGTCTTCACACTGGTCGCAAATTTTTCTGTAATCTTGTAGCGTCTTGTTTCTAAAACTGTTCCCCAGGGATCTTTCTTATACTCTTTCGATTTTAACTGCTTCCCTGGTCAATTCATCTGACTTTTCTGACTTACAGAAAGAAACCATGGTCTTAATAGATTCTTTCTTCTCTGGCAGTGAAAAAGGGTTTTCCTGTTCCATGATTTCTTTGAAATTAGCAGGTGTTTCAGCTTTCTTCTTTAAGGTGGTAGTCTCTTCAGCATCTTCATTTGATATGTGACTGACTCAGCACTGATAGGCCCTTCCTCTTCAACCTCAGTGGCGGTGACTGACTCAGCATTGATAAGCCCTTCCTCTTCAGAGGATGTGGTTGTTCCTGTGAGACCCTTTTCTTTCGCAGAACCTGCAGATATTGTTGAATGGATCTTCTGGACCATCGCTGCTGATCTTTTTTGGCTTTGTTTCCGCTGATAGAAATTGGCCCCTGTACCCTCACCATGTGCTAGCTGCTGTGCTAAAGGACCTGCAAGTTCTGGCTCCTCTTCTCGAACAAGGGTTGAAATGAGCTTTCTCACCATGGTAGCGGTAAACTTTGGGTCCTTCTTGTTCAAAGTTTCAAGAACTCCTGATCTGGAGAGGGCCTTCCGAACTGACTGGGCTGCATTTGATGCTGTCATTTCATTTCCGGCATATGTTACAAACATTGGTTTGTTACTAGCTCTGTTCAGTGTCTCTCCAGCTTGCATTGTCTGGGTAGCAAATTCTTTCATCACCAAGTATTGTTTTGGCGTGAGGGAAAAATTGGCAACTCCTCTTGAAGCTGATATTTTATGGCTAGACACCCCAAACACGTTCATTCCATTCTCATCCTTTGCCTGAAACACATTCGAAGGCCGAATATCTCTAATGGCAGATGTTCGATGCCCATTTGTGCATACAAGCATCGCCATTAGAGCATCTCTAATGGCACAGTAGGTAAAAATGCCATCAAAAACTTCTCCTTTGAATGTGGTTGTTTCCATGGTGTCAAGATGGTACGACTCCAGATAGTCGGAAGCTGCACTTGCTGGGAGAAGCTCCTCATGTTCATGGAGTGCAAATTCTGTTTTCCTGTGGGCCACATCATCCCTTAGATTCCGGTTGTCTCTTTTATCAGTATTTCCAGTTCTTTAGTAAGTTCATTCTGGTCGCAGGATGAAGAATCCAGAAATTCTAGAAAATATACAAATGAGCATAAATAACTGCGCAGAGTCCCTGGTTTAATTTGTAGTCGTTTAACATATTCTGAAATCTTCACTTTTTTATGTCTTCTAAATTTAATGGTGTTTCGTCAGCCTCTTCTTGTGTAGTATGTCCCCTCCATACTTTCAACGCTTGTGACCCATGTTGTTTTGCAGACTTTTTTGTAGATTTTTTACCTTTCATCGTTGGAAGCCATTCTATAAATGCGTTGATTATTACAATGCTTACAACCCTTTTATTTTTGGATGCTGTTTCTCTAGGTGAAGGTCCAGTTAGAGACAGTTGCTCCTCTAAGCTTACTTTTCTAGCGTCTCGTCTCATTTGGTGCGACAGTCCATCTTTTCTCGTAATTTCATGTTTGTTGTTGAGGTGTTCGGCTAGATGCGCCACAACTTTTTGCACAAAGTGAGCATGTTGAGACTTTCTTAGAGCCCATTGAAATTGCCTTTTGCAATATTTTTGTATTAAACTTATTTACTAACTTATTTTGACATTCCTTGCAAGTTTTAGTCAATTCGGTCTGTAAACAAAAAAAAAATTTTTTGTGAAAGGGGGGGGGGGGTATCAATAAGGTGGGTTTTCTGCATCCTACCAAAGTTTAATTTTTTTGACTGATGTTATACTCTAGTGTGTCTAGTTTGTTGAACCATATGTGACTTTGCGCGGAAAGCCCTAGTTACTGAGCTATGGGTCCAAAGAAGTGGGTGGGGTAATCCAACATGGTTTTAGCCTGTCTTGTAAAAACGTTCTCATTTGGTAAAAGAGTACAGCAGACAGACAGGATTTGATAAAATGATTAACAGAACATCTTAACTATATTTCCATATCATTTTATTTGGTCTAATTTGAACATATGTTGTCAAAAAAGACTTCCTTTGACATTTAGCATTTTTTTTATATTTTTGACCTCAATTTTCAATATTTCTTGGCCTTATTGTTAAATGAACAGACATGTTATCATCAAATTCCTGTCAAGGAAGTACCTTGAGAAGGACATTCAGATGATGTGACCAGAATATCACAATAGCATAGTTTTCATGGTCGACTGAGCACATAAACTTGCTTGGAAGATGGTTTTCTTTCTATTTTGACCTAGAATTACGAACCGTTGGTCAAATTACTATTCTAACTGCTATATTATGCCCCACGCCCCTGCCACTAAAGGTGAGGGAATACATATTGGCTTCAGTGCGGATCTCGTTGGCATCTGCAATTGTGTATGTGTCACATATTAAGTCCTTCTGTGTCCTTGGAAACAAGGTCAAGGTCATCAAAATCTGACCTTCACCTTGTTTCCAAGGTCAAAGTATGTGACCCAGACACAGATGCAGACGCCAAGGAGATCCGATCTGCAGCCAATATGTATTCTTTCACCTTTAGTGACGGGGTGTAGGGCATAATATAGCAGTTAAAATTGTAATTTGGCCAAAGATTCGTAATTCTAGGTCAAAATTAAATGAAAAAAACATCTTCTGAGCAAGTTTGTGTTCAGTCGACCATGAAAACTAGGTCATTGTGAAATTCTGATCACATCATCCGAATGTCCTGGTCAGGGTGCTTCCTTGACACTAGTTTGATGACAACTGGTCTGTTTATTTAACCATAAGGCCAAGAAATATTGAAAATTGAGGACAAAAATATCAAAAAATGTTGAATGTCAAAGGAAGACTTTTTTGACAACATATATTCAAATTAAACCAAATAAAATGATATGGAAATATAGTTTAGATCTTCTGTTAATCATTTTATCAAATCCTGTCTGTCTGCTGTAGTCTTCTACCAAATGAGAATGTTTTTACAACACAGGCTAAAACCATGTTGGATTACCGCCCCCACTTCTGTGGACCCATAGCTCAGTAAGTAGGGCTTTCCGCGCAAAGTCACATATGGTTCAATAAACTAGACACACTGGAGTATACCATCAGTCAAAAAAATAAAACTTTGGTAGGATGCAGAAAACCCACCTTATTGATACCCCCCCCCCCCCTTTCAAGTTTGTTCAGATGTTCAGAGACAAGTTGTGTCCTGATATACATACCCCAGAAGACAACTTTTTTTGTCTGAAATATCAGCAAATCCGATATGTGGCACTTTTTTTTTGATTAAAAAACGCAATTCTACAAATCCCTTTCAATTTTTAGACCTTCTAACCCTTTTTTTATCTCTGAGATATGGGCCAAAATTCGAAATCTGCCATCGGGTTTTGACATTTTTCACTGTAAGTCAGTCAATATACTCTGTGGAGCAAACCCGATACCAGGGTAGTAAATGTCGCCCCTGGGGCTACAACTTTTAAATGGGGACCCCAAAAATATCTTTAGAAACAAAAAAGTTATTCAAGTTAAACATCTAACAGCAGTCGAAATTTGGCATTAGGACCATAATTAGGGTTAGGGTTAGTGGTTAGGGGTTAGGGTTAGAGAGGGTTAGGGTAAGAGCATTTTGGCGAGATGGGCCCTCTCGAATGGGCCCTTGTATTTTGATTGGCTATGATATCACGTGGGATTTGGGATAGTTTCAAGTGGTTTACAAATTCAAATCATTTGTTCAGGGGCGCCTGATGTGCAAGGTTGGATACAAATTGAAGCAATTAGATAAAAAGATAAATATTGTTGGAATTATTGTAATCTGGATATCTGAGGTAAGATATTTGCCATTTTATATTCTTGATTGTATCATTCAATTTTCAGTCCAATACTTTCTTTATTATGCGTACAAATATTGTTGTAAATGTCAGCTGGAAATAACTACCAGATTTTCAAAAAGATACTTAATTGATTTTGCTGTATTGATGTGCCTCTGTCTTAAAAAAACAAATGTGAAAGTTTCCGATAAAAGAAAACTTCTTCCAAGACACAAACATTTCAGGAACACAATGATTGTGGTAGAGTGGAATTCAGTAATGAGAAAGCAATGAACAGGAACTGGACAATCAGAAGACAAATCCTGCACTCAAAACCAAAATGGGAAATGACTAAAATTACAAATAGACAATATACAATGAGAACAAATGCCTAAGCAACCCAAACCAAACTAAAAGTATAATGAACAAACATAAGGTGAAACATCACCGAAAGTCTGACCTAAAAACAGGCAACAGAGAGCCATATCAGAACCACTGCCTTCGAACGGTCAGTGATGAATTACTGGGGGGCTCAACAATCACTTTTAAAGAATGCATAAAAAGTGCATGTCTTAGTAGTTATAAAGTTCAAAGGACCAGTCTCTATAAGGCCATTTTCATGGCTAAAACCGATTTTCTTTAAACTTTGTATACTTTAACTGATATGTATTGACTGTCTTATGGTGCAATACCAGATTGTTAGGTTCACTGATTTTCGCTGTATGCACGATTTAAGTGGGTGGGTAATTCCACCCCATTAAAAGTATAGTTACAAAAATGCTATTTTTTCCATTCCAAGTATATGCATCAAAATTGTGGTTGCAATAGGAAAAGTACACTTCCGGACTTAAAAGATGATGATAATATTGTTCTGAAATTCATACCAGAATAGAGTTTATATTCGCTTGTAAGATGTACCCCAATTTCAGTATTTTTTATTCTCCGACTTTACGAAAAACCACAACACGTTCACAGTTTTTAAGATTTTTTAAAAATCTTTTGCTATTATTATGTTGATAGAATAGTTATTGCAGGCATATATCAGAATTTATTTTATGATCATTAATATGAGAGTTATCTCCTCACGAAATTTGATTTTGTCCGTTTTTCAATATCAGCATGCATTTGTCATTCTATAGTACTGCAAACTCCATTTGAGAGTTAATAACACCTTTTGATGCAAATTTGTTGATTTTTGTAGGCATTGGAGTTACTTGTGCATGCGAAGATGTCATATTTTATGTAATTTTGAAAAAAAGGATACCTCGCATCTGGAAAATTAACAAATTGCCATTGACTTACAAGCAGGGTTTGCTTAGTATTGCAACCTCATTAAACTCATGCTAAATGCTTAAATTAAAGTCCTTATGGTCCATCCGTGTTTTTACGCTGGTTATTATTCATCTTCTTCAGAATTGCCAGACATAATCCATGTGTCAAAAGCAGCATCTTTTACATAATCAATGTGCACCTTGCTCGGTTTGGCTTCACTGTTTTCTGTTTCGTTGCGGTAATATCCTTAATACCAAAGCACTGAAGCCACATGTGCACAACACCCAATGGTGCGAGCATCACTTTTACACCCACAATACCATCCAGTGATTAGGTTCAGCCCTTGAGTGTATTCAACCCACAAGTTATATGTTTTATTTGATGTGTGACGAGAACGTATCTGTGCTTTGAGAATACCGTCATTTTCTTTGTGTGCCATTATCTCATATGATCCCTTTTCGTCAAAGTGTTCATCCATGTAGGATTTGGCCTGTTTAAGTTGGTATATTCCCATTGTCAGGTCCCTGAGTTCATCCTCAGTCAACTCTGGGAAATTGTCAAGCTTTGTGTCATCAATCTTTTTTCATATTACCCGTTTTTGATCCCAACCACTTTTCATAACCTTATCCTGCAGCTTTTTTAGAGATTTTGCTAGAGCCATCAGACGTCTGGCAATGACTTTGTCTGAATCTGTGCTCGTTACCAAAGGAGATCTAAATGCATTACACAAAGAGCATACTATTATTACATAGTCTCCAACATATGGTATTTGGCTATTGGGAATTGTGTTGCTGAGGGCCTTCCACTTTTTAATCCTGCCTTTGGCTGATTCAACAACCCATCTTACCTTTGTAACCGTTGGGTGTTGTGCCCATGTGGCTTCAGTGCTTTGGTATTTAGGATATTACCGCAACGAACAGAAAACAGTGAAGCCAAACCGAGCAAGATGCACATTGATTATGTAAAAGATGCTGCTGTTGACACATGGAGTACGTCTAGCGATTCTGAAGAAGATTAATAATAACCAGCGTAAAAACACGAATGGACCATAAGGACTTTAATTTAAGCATTTAGCATGAGTTTAATGAGGTTGCAAAAAATAAGCAAACCCTGCTTGTAAGTCATTGGCAATTTGTTAATTTTCCAGATGCGAGGTATCCTTTTTTCAAAATTACATAAAATATGACATCGTCGCATGCAAAAGTAACTAGAAATGTTTTTCAGATAAAAACTGATGTCCCCCTCCCCCCCACCAGCCCATTTCCCATCCGCTATAATGAATATAAAGCCTGTACAAGTAAACTATCTAGGCAAGTTTGGAGAAAATCCATCCACTGGTTCTAAAGATATCCTACATATATGACTATGTCCTTGAAAAATGGGTCAAGGTTACCAAATACTAAACATGTCTTAAACCTGTCACAACAATATATTCCTGCAAGTCTGATGAATATCTGTCAATTAGATCAAAGATATAACTAATTTTTAAGAGAAAAATAAAAGCATTTTTAAATTAGCTTTTGACCTTGAAAATGGGGTCAAGGTAATCAAAACACAGTAAACTCTTGAGATTGTCCCAAAAGTATATCTATGATAGTAAAGTGGAAATCAAGCCAAAGGCTAATGAGATATATCAACGTCAGTGAAATTTTCACATATCTAAGTCCTCCTGTGACCTTGAAAATGAAGTCAAAGTCACCAGAATCTGACCAGCTCTTAAGCTAGTCCCACTGATGTATCCATGCAAGTTTGGCGAAATTCTATATATTGGTTCATGAGATATTATGGGTACAAGAAATTGCCATCTTAGTCCTCCAGTGACCTAGAAAAGAGGACAAGGTCACCAAAATCTAATCAGCTCTTAAGCTAGTCCCAGTGATGCATCCAAGCAAGTTTGGTGAAATTCCATCCATTGGCTCATGAGATATTGTTATAATAGGACATTGTCATCTCAGTCCTCCAGTGACCTTGAAAATGAGGCCAAGGTCATCAAAATCTAATCAGCGTTTAAGCATGCCCTAATGATGTAGCCATGCAAGTTTGGTGAAATTCCATCCATTGGTTCAGGAGATATGGTGGGTACAAGGAATTCTCATCTAATGCCTCCAGTAACCTTGAAAATGAGGTCAAGGTCACCAAAATCTAATCAGCCCTTAAACTTGTCCGAATGATGTATCCATGCAAATTTGGTGAAAATCCATCTATTGGTTCAGGAGATTAAATGGGTACATGAAATTGTCATCTAAGTCCTCCAGTGACCTTGAAATTAAGGTAAAGGTCACTAAAATCTAATCAGCTCTTAAACTTGTGCCAATAATGTATTCATGCAAGTTTGGTGAAATTCCATCCATTGGTTCGAGAGATATCGTGCACGCAAAGTGGGTACATGAAATTATCATCTAAGTCCTCCAGTGACCTTGAAAATAAGGTCAAGGTCACCAAAATCTAATCAGCTCTTAAATTTGTCCCAATGATGTATCCATGCAAGTTTGGTGAAATTCCATCCATTAGTTCAAGAGATATGGCGCACGCAAGAAACTGTCACGCTGACACCGACGCTGACGCCCGGGAACCGCACTGAAAACAATATGTCCATAACTCCAATGCCTACAAAAATCAACAAATATTTGCATCAAAAGGTATATTTAACTTCCAAATGGAGTTTGGAGTACTATGGAATGACAAATGCATGCTGATATTGAAAAACGGACAAAATCAAATTTCGTGAGGAGATAACTCTCACATAAATGATCATAAAATAAATTCTGACATATGCCTGCAATGACTATTATATCAACATAATAATAGCAAAAGATTTTTTAAAAAATCTTGAAAACTGTGAACGTGTTGTGGTTTTTCGTAAAGTCGGAGAACAAAAAATACTGAAATTGGGGTACATCTTACAAACGAATATAAACTCTATTCTGACATGAATTTCAGAACAATATTATCATCATCTTTTAAGGCCGGAAGTGTACTTTTCCTATTGCAACCACCATTTTGAAGCATGAACTTGGAATGGAAAAAATAGCATTTTTGTAACTATACTTTTAATGGGGTGGAATTACCCCACCCACTTAAATCGTGCATACAGCGAAAGTCAGTGAACCAAACAATCTGGTATTGCACCATAAGACAGTCAATACATATCAGTTAAAGTATACAAAGTTTAAAGAAAATCGGTTTTAGCCATGAAAATGGCCTTATAGAGACTGGTCCTTTATCATTGCTATATATGGTGTTAGATACCGTTGATTATAATAACGAATTACTTATGCTAGCTTTACCTGAAGTAAGGGTTGTTACTATAAATAGACTGCTGTGATTTTTTGTGGAAAAAATTGTCTTAGGCTACTGTAAACGATAACCTTTACCCTAACTACCACCTTAACCATTACCATCACACCTTTACTAGAATTGATCATTTGTTTGTAGGTACTACCAGATGTTAACCCACCTTAACTATTACCATTACACCTTTACTAGAGTTTACCATTTAATTGTCGGTACACCCAGATGTTAACCCGCCATAACCATTACCCTTACACCTTTACTAGAGTTTACTTCTTGACTGAAGGTACACCCAGATGTTAACCCTCCTTAACCATTATCTTTAAACCTTTAATATAGTTTACAATTTGACTGTATGTACACCCAGATGTTAACCCACCTTAACCATTACCCTTACAGTTTACTAGAGTGTACTTTTTGACTGTTGGTACTACCAGATATTTACCCACCTCATTACCTTTACACCATTACTACAGTTTACCATTTGATTGTCATTAAATCCAGATGTAAACCAACCTTAACCATTATTATTACACCTTTACTAGATTTTACTTTTTGACTGTAGGTAAACCTAAATGTTACCCCACCTTAACCAATACCCTTACACCTTTACTTGAGTTTACCTTTTGACTGTAAGTATACCCAGATGTAGACCAACCTTAACCATTACCATTACACCTTTACTAGAATTTACTTTTAGACTGTAGGTAAATCTAGATGTAAACTAACCATAACCATTACCCTTACACGTTTACTAGAGTTTACTTTTTGAAAGTAGGTACACCCAGATGGTAACCCACCATAGCAATTACACTTACACTTTTACTTGAGTTTACTTTTTGACTGTAGGTAAACCCAGATGTTCACCCACCAAAATCATTACCCTTACACCTTTACTTGAGTTTACTTTTTTTGACTGTAGGTAAACACATATGTTCACCCACCAAAATCATTACCTTTACCCAGACGTTAACCCACCTTACCCATTACCATTACACCTTTACTACATTTTACCTTTTGACTGTAGGTACACCAAGATGTTAACCCACTATAACCATTACCCTTACACCTTTACATGAGTTTTCGTTTTGACTAGGTAAACCCAGATGTTCACCCACCGAAATCATTACCCCTTCACCTTTACTAAAGCTTACTATTTGACTGTAGGAACACCCAGATGTTAGCCCACCTTACCCATTAGCATTACACCTTTACTAGATTTTACTTTTTGACTGTAGGCACACCAAGATGTTAACCCCTCCATAACCATTACCCTTACACCTTTACTAGAATTTCCTTTTTATCCCCCGACCGAAAGGTTCGGGGGATATAGCGATGAGCCTGGCGTCCGTCCGTCCGTAAACATTTTCTTGTCCGCTCTATATCTTTAATACCCTTTGGAATATTTTCATGATACTTCACAGTTATGTAGAACAGGTCATGACGATGTGTCGCGTACAAGAATGGTAACTCTTGCTATAGTACTTTTTGAGTTATCTCCCTTTGGTGATTTTTTGGCAGAATCGTGTCCGCTCTGTAACTTGAATACCCTTTGATATATTTTCATGATACTTCACAGATATGTAGAACAGGTCATGACGATGTGTTGCGAACAAGAATGACAACTCTTGCTTTCTTACTTTTTGAGTTATTTCCCCTTGATAGTTTTAGGTGTGATTTGTTGGCAGATTCGTGTCCGCTCTATAACTTGAATACCCTTTGGAATATTTTCATGATACTTCAAAGATATATAGAACAGGTCATGGCCTTGTGTCGCGAACAAGAATGACAACTCTTGCTTTCTTACTTTTTAGCTCACCTGAGCCATAGGCTCAGGGTGAGCTATTGTAATCACCCAATGTCCGTCGTGCGTCGTCAACAATTTGCTATAAATGACATCTTCTCTGAAACCGCTAGGCCTAGGGCTTTGATATATGGTATGTAGCATTGCCTAGTGGTCTTCTACCAAGTTTGTTCAAATGGTGACCCTAGGGTCCAAAATGGCCTTGGGGCAGGGGGTCTTGGGTTCGAAACAAAAAACTACTTAAAAATTTTCTCCTCCAGAACTGCTTGGCTCAGATGCTTGAAATTTGGTATGTAGCATTGGCTAGTGGTCCTCTACCAAGTTTGTTGAAATGGTGGCCCCAGGGTCCAAAATGGCTCTGGGGCAGGGGGTCTTGGGTTCGAAACTAAAAAATACTTAAAAAATATTCTTCTCCAGAACTATATGGCTCAGATGCTTGAAATTTGGTATATAGCATTGCCTAGTGGTCCTCTAACATGTTTGTTCAAATGGTGGCCCCAGGATCGAAAAAAATGGCTCTGGGGCAGGGGGTCTTGGGTTTGAATCATAAAAATACTTAAAAATCTCCTTCTCCAGAACTGCTTGGCTCAGATGCTTGAAATTTGATATGTATCATTGCCTAATGGTCCTCTACCAAGTTTGTTCAAATGGTGGCCCCAGGGTCCAAAATGGCCCTAGGGTCCAAAATGGCCCTGGGGCAGGGGGTCGTGGGTTCGACACTAAGGGGGCGGTTGGGTAGTGTGATGGTGCTGCGTGTAACTTCCAGTGCCTGGGCGTCCTACTAATTTCGATAAAGTAGGGCAAGGGCCTGCTGTGCTTGCGGTGGGTGCGGGTGGGGGTTGTTTGGACATTTTTTCTCTCATCTATCATTTCTCTCCTTTCTCCCTCTCTCTGGGAGACGGCCCGATATAGACTGAAATACTGTCTCAAAGAGCAGTTAAATCCAAAACAATCAATCAATCAATAGTTCGACACTAAAAACTAATAAAAATCTTCTTCTCTAGATTTGCTTAGCACAGATGCTTGAAATTAAGTATGTAGCATTGCCTAGTGGTCTTCTACCAAGTTTGTCCAAATGGTGGCCCCAGGGTCCAAAATGGCCCTGGGGCAAGGGGTTTTGGGTTCGAAACTAAAAACTACTTAAAAATCTTCTTCTCCAGAACTGCTTGGCTCAGATGCTTGAAATTTGGTATGTAAGATTGCCTAGTGGGCCTCTACCAAGTTTGTTCAAATGGTGTCTCCAGGGTCTAAAACGGCCCTGGGGCAGGGAGTCCCAGGCTTGAACCATAAAAATACATAGAACAATATTAAAAAAGCTTCTACTTCAGAACCGCAAGGCTCAGATGCTTGAAATTTGGTATGTAGCATTGCCTAGTAGTTCTTTACCAAGTTTGTTCAAATGATGACCCCAGGGTCTAAAACGGCCCCACCCCAGGGCATCCTGGGTTAGAACCATAGAACTACATAGAAAAATATTCAAAAATCTTCTTGAGAAACACTTGGCTCTGATGCTTGAAAATTGGTATGATGCATTGCCTTGTTGTCCTTTATCAAGTTTGTTCAAATGATCACCCCAGGGTCCGAAATGGCCCTGTGGCAGGGAGTCCTGAGTTTGAGCCAGAGAAATACATAGGAAAATATTAAAAAATCTTCTTCAGAACCACCTGGCTCAGATGCTTGAAATTTGGTATGACGCATTGCCTAGTGGTCCTCTATCAAGTTTGTGTAAATGGTGACTGTAGGAACACCCAGATGTTAACCCACCTTACCCATTACCATTACACCTTTATTAGATTTTTTTGACACGGTTGAACCAGTGAAAATCTTTTCTTTCTTAAAAGAGATCGGACCCCGTGCTGGTCTCGGGAAATAATAGGCCAGACGTATCCCTCTGCATGACGTAAAAGGCTGTCTAAAAGGGGGCGGCTCGTTTGCCGTGAGCTGCGACCCGTGTCGTTGGAAGAAGGGATCCTGGTGATTGAGTGGACTGCCTGCGACGTAGCCAGTCTGCAACACATCACTTTGGCCCTGATTTCAACTAGACGGGAGGTCATATGGGCCCGAATATGATCAATCGGCTTTGTCGTGTCATGCCCTGGGAATCAACATTACTTTCTCTTCCTTTCTTTGTATCGTTCTGATACTGACCATATGCCCATGAACACCTTTTCATAACTTTTTCCAGTCCTAGAAGGCGGCGGCTGATGGGTCAATCGTGTAGCATTCTGTCCTATCCGAGTATATCTCTAGTGTATCTCTAGCACTTGGAGTTTAGGATATCCGCTCCATATAAGTGCTCCCTTGTTGGGCTCCGCGGCGGGCGGAGATCACGGGAGATGAATTATTTTCTTTATTTCTCATGCCCCCCCCCCAACTTCAAACCCCAAAGCTTCTCAACATACAACGAAACGGCCACGTGATAACGACTCTGACGACATGTCAGATACTGAACTTAGTCAACCGGCAATGTCTGCAGCTTCTCCGCGCTTCTTGGTCATTTCATCCAAAGAAGAAAGGCAAATGTCAAGTCTTTCTCCCTTCATTATTCAGAAAGTTCTACATGGCATAGCTGGCGTGCCAAAAAGCATTAAAAAGCTACGATCAGGTGATCTGCTTGTCGAGTTTGTCAATAAAAAGCAGATAGAAAATCTATTGCGCTTGGACAAATTTTTCGACCTCAAAGTGAAAGTGTCCCTTCATGGTTCCCTCAATTCCTGCAAGGGCGTTGTTCGCTGCCCTGATTTAAAAGGGGTCAGCGAGCAAGAGATCCTTGAGAGCATGAGGGAACAGGGTGTGATTGGTGTCCGTAGGATAAAAGTTCGTCGAGACGGTACCTTGAAAGACACAAATACTTTTGTTTTCACCTTCAACACGTCAGTTTTGACAAAACAATTAAAAGTTGCCTTTCTTCGTGTCTCCGTTGATCCCTACATTCCAAATCCACTGCGATGTTACCAGTGCCAATGTTTTGGGCATCACGAGGACAATGCAAGAAACAAACGATATGTGCTAACTGTGGTCAGCCTCAGCATTGTGCTGATGAAACTGATTGCAAAAATCCAGCCAAATGCTATAACTGTAAGGAAGACCCACCCCGCCAATTCGCGGCAATGTCAGGCCTGGCTCACTGAGAAAGAAATTCTCAAAGTCAAATATACCAGGAACATATCGTTTCCGGAAGCGCGAAAAATTGTTGAAAGTTATACGGCAGCACCAGGTAAAAGTTATGCTAGCATAACGAAGGCTGCTGGAGTCACAGTGTCATGCGTTGATGCAATGACACAAACAGACCCTGTGCTTATCACAGCAGCTCCACAGTCTTCGTCATACAATGTAGCATCAAACGAAGCATCTGCCGAAGAAACAGTGACTCAAAAAGAAAAAGCAAAACAACAAAAAGCAGACAAAAACTAGAAAAAATTGTTCGTGACACACTTGTTAAACACGACAAAAATAAACAGAAATCGACCAACAGGACTCCTGACCCTAAATCACGGGGAAAGGAGAAACCTGAATCTGATCGCCAGCCGTAAGGATCTAACGATCCGATTAGGTAGCATAATAGGTGGTCTGCCTTGGAGGATATGGATGCAGAGGAATCTCCATCCTGGCTCCCAAGGGGGACACTTAACAGAATACCTACTTCCTAAGAATAGATCTAACCATTTTGCTCCATAATATATTCATAATTATTAATAATGAAAAACAGAATAATATAGTGGAATTGTCGAGGCTTAAAAGCCAACTATGAAGAAACATTGTTGCTCCTTAAGGATTATGAGCCTGCTGCTCTGTGTCTTCAAGAAACTCATCTAAAAGACAGCGATAACATTTCCATTCGAAATTATAACTCTTTTCATACAATTTCGCCAAACAATGAGAGAGCCGCTGAAATTCTCAGTGTGCCAGGCCTGGCATTTCCGCGAATTGGCGGGGTGGTCTTCCTTACAGTTGAAATATTTCGCTTGACGTTTACAATCTGTTTCATCCGCACAATGCTGCGGCTGACCACAGTTAGCACATATCGTTTCCTTTCTGCATCTGTCTTCGTGATGCCCAAATACTTGGCACCGATAACATCGCAGTGGATTTGGAATGTAGGGATCAACGGAGACACGAAGAAATGCGACTTTTAATTGTTTGGGCAAAACTGATGTGTTAAAGGTGAATACGAAAGTGTTGGTGTCTTTGAGCGTCTCGTCTCGACGAACTTTGATACGACGGACTGCAACTACACCTTGCTCCCTCATATTTTCAAGGATCTCTTGATCGCTGACCCCTTTTAAATCGGGGCAGCGAACAACGCCCTTGCAAGTATTGAGGGAGCTGTGCAGTGCGACTTTCACTTCAAGGTCGAAAAATTTAGTAATACGCAACAGATTTTCGATAGATTTCTTGTTGACGTATTCGCCAGAAGGTCACCTGAGCGTAGCTTCTTTATGCTCTTTGGCACACCAGCGATGCCATGAAGCGCTTTTTCGATGACAAATGGAGACAAGCTCGACATTTGTCTTTCTTCCTTCGATGAGATGACTAAGAAGCGCGGAGTTGGAATAGACGTTGCGGATTGACTAAGTTCGTTCTCTGATGGATCATCAGAGTCGGTGTCACGTGGCCGTTTCGAATTATGTTGAGAAGCTTTGGGGTTTGAAGTTGGGGGGGCCATGAGAAGATAAAGAAAATAATTCATCTCCGGTGTTCTCCACCCGCCGTGGAGCCCAACAAGGGAGCACTTTTATAGAGTGGATATCCAAAACTCCAAGTGCTAGAGATACACTGAAGATATACTCGGAAAGGACAGAATGCCTACACGATTGACCCCTCAGCCGCCGCCTTCTAGGAATGAAAACAGATGAGAACTAGAAAATTGTGTCTGCAAGACACTAATGATTCCCCCGTGCAGCGCCTGTCACATGACGTGTATATCCATAAAGCACCTACAAAGAATCCATTGAAAACATACCCTACCATGTAAAAAATTGCCCAAAATGACTAAGTTAAAAAGGCTGTGATTCTGTCAAAATTAAATCTAGATCTATCAAAATGCCTCATGCATATCTTCAAATATGTCCACAATATGTAGACAAGGTTTGAAAAAGATCCATTGAAAACTGTGGAGCAAGTTGATAACACAAACTCCATACTCTACAATGCAAAAATTTCCCTAGAATGACTAAGTTCAAAAGGCCGTAATTCTGTTAAAATTAATTCTAGGTCTGACGAAAACCCACATGCATATCTTCAATACACTCACAGCATGTATGCAAGGTTTGAAAAAGATCCATTGAAAACTGTGAGAGGAGTTGATTACACAAACTCTATACCCTACAATGCAAAAATTTGCCTTAAATGACTAAGTTCAAAAGGCCGTAATTCTGTCAAAATTAATTCTAGGGCCATCAAAAACCCACATGCACATATTCAATATGTCCCAAACATGTATGCAAAGTTTGATACAGATCCAATGAAAACTGTGGGAGAAGTTGATTACACAAACTCTATACCCTACAATACACGAATTTGCATAAAATGACTAAGTTAAAAAAAATTCCCTAGAATGACTAAGTTCAAAAGGCCGTAATTCTCTTAAAATTAATTCTAGGGCCATCAAAAACCCACATGCATATCTTCAATACACTCACAGCATGTGTGCAAGGTTTGAAAAAGATCCATTGAAAACTGTGAGAGAGGTTGACTACACAAACTCTATACCCTACAATGCAAAAATTTGCCTAAAATGACTAAGTTCAAAAGGCCGTAATTTTGTTAAAATTAATTCTAGGGCCAACAAAAGCCCACATGCACATCTTCAATATATTTACAGCATGTATGCAAGGTTTGAAAAAGATCCATTGAAAACTGTGAGAGGAGTTGATTACACAAACTCTATACCCTACAATGCAAAAATTTGCCTAAAATGACTAAGTTCAAAAGACCGTTATTCTGTCAAAATTAATTCTAGAGCCATCAAAAACCCACATGCACATCTTGAATATGTCCCAAACATGTATGCAAAGTTTGATAAAGATCCAATGAAAACTGTGGGAGGAATTGATTACACAAACTCTATACCCTACAATACAAGAATTTGCCTAAAATGACTAAGTTCAAAAGGCTGTAATTCTGTCAAAATTAATTTTAGCTTCATCAAAAAACACATGCACATCTTCAATATGTCCACAACATGTATGCAAAGTTTGAAAAAATCCATTGAAAACTGTGGGAGGAGTTGATTACACAAACCCTATACTATAAAGCGTGACGAACAGACAGACGGACAGACAGGGGCAAATCTTAATGCCCCCTGACTTTCGTCACGGGGGCATAAAAAGGGTTCATGGGCACATGGTCAGTATCAGAATGATACAAAGATTGGAAGAGAAAGGTAAAGTTGGTTCCCAAGGCATGGCACGACAAAGCCGATTGATCATATTCGGGCCCATATGACCTCCCGTCTAGTTGAAATCCGGACCAAAGTGATGTGTTGCAGACTGACTACGTCGCAGGCAGTCTACTCAATCACCAGGATCCCTTCTTCCAACGACACGGGTCGCAGCTCACGGCAAACGAGCCGTCCCCTTTTAGACTGCCTTTTACGTCACGCAGAGGGATACGTCTGGCCTATTCTATCCCGGGACTAGCACGGGGGTTGAATTTTGGACTATAATTTTCAGAAAAAGAATTTTTCGAAAATGCATCAGCGAGGGTATTAGAAATATCTTTTTTGGTGGTAACTTTAGAATTATTTACATTTAGGTGTCCGAGTGAGCTCGATTTTCCTTTTCCCTGAATCTTCCGAACCATGTCCCATACCTTCTTTATTGAAGTTCGAGAATTTAATTTGGAAACATATTGTTTCCAAGATTTTTTCTTGGATTCTTTGATGGTTCGACGAGCTATTGGATGAAAAACACGATAATTGTTTAAATTATCATGTGTTGGACGATTATTGAATTGCCGCAGTGCTCCTTTACGTTTTTTTAATTGCATTTTTACAGTCATCTGTAAACCGAGGCTTTCTAACCTTTTTCGATTTTATTGATGTTTTGGGAACAGTTTCTTCTGCAATATTAATAAGAATAGATGCAAATGACTCAATCGGATCATCAGCCTCCTGGACTGTGTCTTCAAGAAGTCGAGTTTCACAAAGAGTTTGGAATTGATTTCAGTTAGCTTTATTTAATTTCCATCTTGAAACTGGCTCTTCAATATCTTGACCAATATTATTCAGAAATATTGGAAAGTGATCACTACCACAGAGATCATCATGAACTTTCCAGTCATAATCTAAAAGAAGAGTGGGATAGCATATGGCGAGGTCTAAAGAAGTATAGGAACCAGTGGCTGGATGTAGATATGTAGGTGTTTTAGTATTAGATAGGCAAAGTCCGTGATTATCAATAAAATTTTCAATTATTCTGCCTTTGTCATTAATATCTTTGGAACCCCAAAGGATATTATGACCATTAAAGTCACCCAGTAAAATGAAGGGAGAGGGAAGTTGTGGAACGAGATCATCAAGCTCTTTGAGAGATAATCTCGAACTGGGAGGAATGTACATAGAACAAATAGTGACTACGCGATGGAGAGTTATGCTTACTGCAACAGCTTGTAAATTCTCAGCCTTCATGAGCTGAAATTCAGTTATCATTGTGTTCATTATCAAAATTATTTAGACAAACTGCTGTTCGGTTAATTTCGCAAATGTGTTTGCTGAATTATTTTAGATTCTCGAAGACTTTAGACGGACAATGGGCGTATAAAACACAATTTGTTGTCACTATGATACGAGATGACAGAAAATGTAACAATCGTGACATACTAGAGGACAAATAAATTTTCCTTTCGACGCAGTTTATATGTAGAACTATTGAAAATAAATATTATTACCAGTCACTGAAATAGATATAGCATAATAAATCAAATGAACCTACTTCTAATGACAATAGAAAGAAGATTCCAAAAGTTAAGCGTTTATATTCAGAAAAGCGTTTAAACTAACACAAAACATTATGAAAGATTGTAAGATGGTCTGGAATTCCACATGCATAGGAAGGATAGCTCTTGCAGTATCTTACTCTTTTTTTTATATATGTTTTGTGTAGGAAGTATAAAAAAGGCTGCACATTTAAAAGTACAGACATATGGTATTACCTTAATATATACTTTATATAATTGCTTATTGCATCATAGCATTATCTATATAGTTTAACTATCATTAAATCCAAGACAACCAACCAACCAAGCACATATTATGCAGGCACGTTATGGGGAGTTGCTGCGTGTTTCACTGTATTTCCTCATTAATGCAGGCCCCATTGCTCTATCAGCATGAAAAATTTTGTCATGAGATATCGCTGCAAGGTTCTTACTATAGTTTCGTCATTGTAAATGACCGTGATTAGCCAGCTTTAAACAAATAAAACACCCCTCAGTTTCACATAAAAAGGGTTTGAAAACTTATCTGGGTCATTTTAGTTGGCAACTAAAATGACCTACTTTCGATTTCATAAAATGGTAAAATACAATGTACAGGTGTGGAGTCCCATTCACTATCCCGCCTATATTCATATAGCCTTGCTAGACGGGAAACCAGAACAGGAAATTGTATTTTGTGAAGCGATTTGTTATATTTTAAAAACTTGTTTTCTCTAATTTTTGTGAGGAGGTCGGGTGGTGGGATGGTGCTGTGTGTAACTTCCAGTGCCAGGGCGTCTTACGGATTTGGGTAATAGTAGGGCAAGGGCCTACTGTGCGTGCAGTAAGGTGCGGGTGGGGGTTGTTTGGACATTTTTTCTCTCCTCTATCCTTTCTCTCTTCTTTCTCCCTCTCTCTGGGAGACGACCCAATATAGACTGAAATACTGTCTCTAAGGGCCGTTAAACCGAAAACAATCAATCTCTACTTTTTGCTTGTTATATAACTCAATATATGCACACCAACCCGCATTTTATTACCAAACGTGAAGGTTGAATTTAGCCGTTTTTACCGCTGATAGGACTATGTAGACTTTAAAAACAGTCAAGCAATAAAACTTAAAGAATCTGCATGCCTTGCGTGTTTGTGACAGAGCTTTGCATACTACAATTAACTGCAACAAAGGATTGAATTTTTCGCACATAGTGAATAAACTGTAAAAGATATGCAATAAAAAGAACAGCCATAAAGGCCCAATATTTGAAATGATCATTTATTTTGAAATTTTTAACTTACGTGTTTTCTTCAGATAAACACCCAGTGATCGAAAACCTGACATGTTGAAAACAAAATTTGGGCGTTAATTTCAGGGTCCAAGAAAGTACAGAATTTTATTGACTTATTTTGGACACAGAATCATGTCGGATCGTCTTGATGGAAAACTGTACATGTTAAATAATTTCCGTAGATTTTACGATTGAATACCTGACAACCAGCTGCCAGTCCATTCCCGTTATTTTAACAGGCATCTGCCTACAGAACATGTTTTTGAAATCACGATATAGTAGGGTTACGTAAACTGACCGTACTCGAGAATACTTTGATAGTGTCGAAGAGGTATGACCAAAACAATACCTGTCTTATTATACTCTACTCTGCGCGATGATTCCTGCGCCTGTTTACGGGCGCCCGTAAAAATAACGGGTAAAGGACTGGCTGCTGGTTGCCAGGTATTCTACCATAAAATCGACGGATTTTTTTACCGTGTACTATAGTTATCTGGTCCAACTTACAATAAATGAAATTTTCACAGTTTCTATGGCCTTTGCAAACTAACTATTATTGGGGCTGCGGGAAGCAGCAATCAAAGATTTTTCATATAAGATACATATTTAAAACTAAATATTTAAGTTCTGAATTGTTAGATCCTTTGGGCGCAAGGAATACACCCAAGAAATGAAAATAGCACACTCGGTTTAATTGAATCTTTCAAGACCAATAATGCAATATGCAACACTGGAATGGCCCTGGCTGAAGCAGAACTCTAGTTTCAAAATGACTTAATATGAACTCAATATTCCCAAAGGAGCAGAAAGAAATAATCTGCACTATGATGATGTACGGGGAGACGTATAAGGCCGACAGAAAAGAAAAATTAAACATGGGTCCAACTTTTTTCAAGGTCTGTCTCCAATATATTCATCCTACCATCAGTGGTTTTCCTAGGATATTTGGGAACAAACTATCAAATATTATTTTCAAGAAAATGAGGTTAACACTGTAAGTGCAAAGCCGACAGACCTGAAAATTTACGCGTCCACTAGTTTTTTAATGAAATATCAATGCCCCAGCAGTCACGATTTTTACAAGGTAGTAATATTATTTACGCATGTATAGGCAGCTGAGCCAAAACGAAGCTGGGGACATTAAAAGGAAGACGATGTCTGGGGAATACTGTGTCTCGCCTGGAGCGCATTCAATTTGTCACAAATTGGAGCCAAACCAGAAAACGCGACGCAAAGTTTATGCCGCCGTCGACGACACCAGAAAAGTGATAACTATGGTTCGTTTCTGCTAGTTGCAGGCGAGAGAAAAGCCGAACATAAGCAATATACCTTAGGAATTTAGTTTACAAAGTATTTTTATTACGTAATACCTATCATACCCATAACACTCGAATACAAACAGACCCTTTCAAGACCAGCCCTGACACGCCCGACCCCAAGCCGCTAAAAATGGCTATATTTGTAACCATGCCAGAGTTCGAGAAAAACGCACTAACATAAACCTTAATATGTCTGCTTCAAAAGCTTGAAATATTTATAGATAATAGTTTTTAAAATTTGGAATAACAATTATTTTAAAGCCATCTCGTAGCAATTAGAAAAATTAGAAATGACGTATTTTATGACGTTACTTAGATAAGATGAAGGACGATGTCGCATACGCTTTGTTAGACATGAGTAGCATCGTATATTTGCTTACCTACCGACAGTTGATTATTTTCGCTGGTTTAAATGAAATGTTTTTTTTTTTGCTTCCTTCAGATTAGAATAAGGGAGTTTCTGTGAAGCGCTACTGATTCAAATGACGTCATCGTTAATCCCTTTCTATCAGGATGCAAAGGGTAAACTACCAATACAAAACAAAACAGACAGTAGCGAGGTGAGAATACAATAATTTGGCCGAAAAGTATACAAGAAAAATGTAACTGCCAAATACGGAGACATCGGGCGAAGGTATCACATGCCGAAATGTGGCTTTACCGCCTATAAAGTATACATCCGCAAAGATATACGATTGTAGGAATGTTTATGTTTTTCAGTTGTAAGAAATGTTTCACGTATTAATTAAGATACATAGCTTTTTGTGCAAAGCAGCATTCGATTGAAAGTATCAATGTAATCACAATGCATATTATGTACGACGCAATGAACGAAGAAATGGATATGCATGAATTTATTTACATATTGTTTTAGAGTTTATCACTACAAGGAATACTGCAAACTTTACAAAGGAATGTTTTGATATTATATCTATACTAATTTCAATAAATGTAACTAGCATTTTTAAGTTTACAAAAAAGAATAATGGTTACAAATATATGTAAATCTTCTAACATTTCGATCGAAAAAAAAAAGTAACCTCGGCTAAAACCTTGCCAGGAGTTCTTTACAAATGCAAACAGATTCAGATAACAAAACAGACAAACAGTCTTAAGTTTATTTTAGATTCTTTGCATCCCATGAAGTTTTAGCGTTAATGTATATAACGTTTCTCTTCCTTTCTTTTTTTGTTCTTCAGTATATATGTATGTATAAAAAAATAGAGTAGATAAAATAAATTCACAGTTCTTAGCTTCTTACAAATACTGTGGGCCGATTGGTCAACACCTTTAGATGCTAAAAATAAAAAGTATGCAAAGACCAGGAACTGAAACAATCAAAATCCAAATCCAGCCCTCAAACCATAGTTGGAAACAACTAAGATTACAAATAATCAAGATACAGAGAACATATGGCCAACCGAGTGAGCAGCTTGTTCCCAAAAGGTGGCCACTCAGCAACCCAAACCGAACCAAAAATAATAATAACATACATAAGGTAAAACATCACAGAAACTCTGACACCAAAAACAGGCAACAAAGAACCACAGCAGAACTACCGCCTTGGAACGGTCAGTAATGAATTACTGGGGGGCTTTAAACGATTTTACAGGCCCAACCTCACCCTCAGTTTCTGAAGTGGTACAAAACATTTAGTTGGTTGTTCGGTTCGCATGATAACCCTCTAACTCGTCAATGAATCATCACGGTAAACACATAAATCAAATTCAGGGAAGTCGAAATTTGTTACAGACAAATAATGCTTTATGGCCCTCGAGAATTCAATTGGCCGTCAGTATACTTTGATCTTTGAGGCCAATCAGATGAAAATAAATATGAAAGGTCTGAAATGGCCTCGGTCGTTAATCTTAGTCCTAGATTCCTTCAAGAATAAAGCCATAAACATGTCAGTAATAATTAAAATTGGTTTCAGCCACTGTTAATAGCGACAGAATTTGAAGGCTCATCAAATATGAAAACATGGAGCAGTAAAATATGTTCTATAAGAGGCTTATCCTTTGGAAGCAAGGATCACACCAAAGAACTGAAATTTGGAGGAAATGCCATAGCCTGGCAGAAACATATTGTGCCAGTGAAACAGTAAATACCCAGATCAGTCTATCGGATCACTCTTTCATATCTGTTGACCCTTTTTGAGCTACTGAGTGAAAGAAGAGAACAGGTCAGTTTGTAAATATGTGAAAATTGATAGCACAAGTTTTACCCATCCATAAATGGGACAAAGGCAAACAGTGCTAACCCAGATTATTGATTATTCATTTAACAATAAGTTCGAAATCATCTGTCAAAGTTTTGAGAAAACGTCTGTTTTAATAAAACAAAATATCGTCAACCCGAAATGCAAATTGTTTATATCGGAACGGCCAATAAAATACTGGTTTTGGCTTTTGTATATGATGTGGTCATATAGAGGACATGGACAGACTCGGTGCCAAGAGATGAACCATCTGAGCCTCCTGGGAAACATCGTTATGATAATTGGGCAGGAAAATAAGCATTTTTCTGATTTGTGAACAGTATCCTGACGCTAGTGCAAATTAATTATTTTAAATTTGAGTAACATTTAAAATCGCCGCGAGTTCAAATATTTTTTAGCGTAGGTAGGGTGGTGGGATGATGCTGGGTATAACTTCCAGTGTCGGGGCGTTCTACTGATTTGGATACTAGTAGGACAAGGGCCTACTGTGCTTGTAGTAGGTGCGGGTGGGGGTTGTTTGATCATTTTAGAAAAGTCTATGATTTCTCCCTTCTTTCTCCCTCTCTTTGGGAGACGGCGCTATATAGACTCAAATACTGTCTCAAAGGACCGTGAAACCCAAAACAACCAACCAACCAACCATCATCTATCTTGGCCTAAAGAGTATTTCCTTCGTAACAATTTTCAGATGCAAAATTGTATAAATTTGAAAGTATTGTGTAAATATTTCAAAGAAGCATTATTTATTTTTATCAATTTTCTTTTTATCATTATCATTACTGATAGTAAGCAATTCGGCTGACAATTATTTGATGCTGTTACATATTTACAAACAAAACAGTGAGATAACAGAATACTGAAATGCAGCAAATATCCCACTGGGCACACAACGTTGAATCACCACTGAATTCAACACCATAACATTGAGTCTCTTCTCTCTTGCTGATACTCTGTTTTATTGAATTGATCACATCAAAAGAATAATGGGAGCAAAGAGTGTAGACCAGATGATACATATTAAGAAAGAGAAGTCTGACTATAGTTTGCACTTCTTGCTAGTCCGACAGTGACTTTTGACAAATTATTTGACAGTTACTGTATATTAATCGCGTTCAAATGTTGAGACAATTATTCAATTGACTAGTCTGTGCCAGGCTGCAGTTTTTAAATTGTCCATCCTTTCAGCCAATCAGGAGCAATTTCTTAATGACTTAGACAAAAACTCTTAGCCATTAAGAAAAGTTCTTAAGACATGAGCCCGTCCAGATAGAAATCGACCTTATGACACGCGACGTAAAACTGAGATAAATGACGTCAAAGTTTGACGTTACGTCAGACGATTTTCCCGCTGTTTCACACGGCATGTAATTGGAATTTAATATGATTATTAAAAGTGTGGGAAACTACCGTAGGCGCATATTTGTTGCCAGGAATCCGGAAATATGATTTTTTAGAGCATTATGCATCATCAAAAGTGCAGTTTGCATTTAAAACTGAATTTAATAGATTGATAAAAGTCTTTTATTCGCAGATGCATAAAAAAGGTTGAGACTGGCGACAGTTCTGGTCCCGTTTTAGTTCATGTTCATAAATTTTCAGTTTTGATCTAGAGAAAATAATTTTCAATCTCGGATAATAATGACAATAATTTTATCATTAGTATCAAAAATAAAATTCCGAACCGTAAAAAAAACTATCCCAACCCTTTAGCTTTGTTTATGTATACAAACATCGTCAGCGTATTCATGCATTCACTGACATTGTTTACAATGTTTCAGTCTAAACTGCAAGACAACAAACAAAATGTAGATAAAATCTTGTGAAAAAGCAATTTCAAGTTTTCATGCACTGCTTGATTTCTATACCACAGATTACCAGGTCGAAGGTAAATTTGCAATACGATTTTTTCTCACTCCTCCCATGCCGGGGCGTCCTACTGATTGGGAACATTGTAGAACAAGGGCGTACTGTGCTTGCAGTAGGTGCGTGCAGGTGGGTTGCTTGGGCATTGTTTTCTCTCGTCTATCGTTTCTCTTCTTTCTCCCTCTCTCTGGGAGACGACCCGATAATATAGACTGAAATACTGTCTCAAAGGGCCGTTAACCTCCTCCCCTCTCTCCCCCCCCCCCCCCTCCCCCCTAAAAAAAAATCAATCAATCAATCAATCCTCCCCTGCCTGTCAGCGCTGACGAATGCCGGGTGACAAACGGCAAAGGGCGGCATAAAGAAATGTCGTCTAAATCTTAATGTATCTAAATGGTGGAAGACAAAACAAGACAAAACACTTTCTAATTTTAACACAGTTTTCGGAGATCCTGAACCATTTTGATCTACTTACTATTCCTTGTCCAATGAGATGAAAATATGAAAATTGCGAGTTTAAGTCAAAAGTCCGTATGTTTGTTTAGTTTTTCCTTAAGCTTATACATTTTTTTATTATTTTTATCTTTTCCCTGTTTATATTGCTGGTGGTTGGTGGATTATAGTTTCTAAAATAAATCTAACTCTCCATAGTCCTAAAAAACACATTGTGTTACTTACCATCTGTGACGTTTACATGGGCGATACAGTATGAGACACGAAATCATCATTCACTGCGTCACAAATCTTCATCGAAATCCAGTATCACACGTAGGACAATATCACTTCTGCAGCTTGGATTTTCTATGCATTTACCTATAAAAATAACAGACAAAGGGTTATAAGGGGCACACGTCTTCTACTCACAGTTCAAAAATATTTATTGTGGTAACTCATTTTAACCGTCTCAGTGAGGCTGTTCTAATCAGACAAATAATATTCTACATTTTGCACACAGAAACAAGTAGCGCGAAGAATTCTAGCACAATGATGATAATGTATTCAACGTTTAAATACGAAAGAAAGAATAAAAATAAACATTCGGTTACTTACCGTACGAGACGATGACATGAGCGACACGATGTTATTAACAGTTTTAATTGTTTTATCATAATAATCTAGTTAACAATCCAAAAAGATGTTTTTCTCAGACAACAGTTCTCTCAATAATTCAAAACACTGGCACGATTTTTTAATTTGGCCGCTTGATGCGCCAACCATTGATTGCGCATGTTTATAAACGGCGCATGCGCAGCAGAAAAGGAATTTCAAATTTCTCAGCAAGTGGCGAAAACTTGTATTTCACTGTGGGTAATAATATAACTTGAGGAAATTTAGTGATAGGTAACTATTTTGTTTGCTTACATAATTATAAGATAGAGAATAGAATTGAAAATTTCTTGCGCTCTTTAGCTCACCCGAGCCATATTGGCTCAGGGTGAGCTATTGTGATCAGTCGGTGTCCGTCGTCCGTCGTGCGTCAATTTGCTCTTAATGACATCTTCTCTGGAACCACTAGGCCTAGGGTTTTGATAATTGGTATGAAGCTTTGTCTAGTGGACCTCTACCAAGTTTTGTTCAAACAGTGGCCCTGTGGTCCAAAAAGGCCCTGGGGGGTCTTGGTTCGAAATTCAAATATACTTAAAGTCTTCTTCTAAAGAACTTTTTGGTGCAGGTGCTTGAAATTCTGTCTGTAGTATTGCCTAGTGGTCTTTTACCAAGTTTGTTCAAATGATGGCCCCAGGGTCTAAAATGGTCCAGGCCCAGGGGACCATGGGATTGAACCATAGAAATACATAGAAAAATATTAAAAACTCTTCTTGTTCAGAACCATTTGGCTTAGTTGCTTGAAATTTTGTATGTAGCATTGCCTAATAATCTAATACCAATCTTGTTAAAATATGGCCCAGGTTCCAAAATGGCCCAATGGCAGGGAGTCTAAGGTTTGAACCATAGACAAATATTTAAAAATCTTCTTCTTCAGAGCCGCAAGGCTCAGATGCTTGAAATTCGATATGTAGCATTGCCTAATAGTCCTTTACCATGTTTGTCAAATGGTAGCCCCAGGGTCCAAAATAGACCCGCGGCAGTGAGTCCTAAGTTTGAACCATATAAATACATAGAAAAGCTTGAAAAAAAAACCCTTCTTTTTCAGAACCACCTGGCTCAGATGCTTGAAATTTGGTACGTAGCATTGCCTAGTAGTCCTTTACCAAGTTTGTTCAAATGATGACCCCATGGTCTAAATGGCCCCACCCCAGGGGTCATGAGATTGAACCATAGAAATACATAGAAAAAATATTCAAAAATCTTCACTTTCAGAACCACTTGGCTCAGATGCTTGAAATTTGGTATGTAGCATTGCCTTGTAGTCGTTTATCCACTTTATACAAATGATGGCCCCAGGGTCTAAAATGGCCTCGCGGTAGGGAGTCGTGTGTTTGAAACACAGAAAAACATAGAAAAATATTCAAAAATCTTCTTCTTCAGAACCACTAGGCTCAGATGCTTGAAATATAGTATGAAGCATTGTCTAGTGGTCATTTACCAAGTTTGTTCAAATGATGGCCCATGGTCAAAACGGCCTCGTCCGAGTAGGGGGGGGGGGTCATGGGTTTGAACCATAGCAATAGATAGGAAACTATTCAAAATTTTTCTTCAGAACCATTTGGAAATGGTTGCAAACTATCAGGTTTGTTCAAATGATTACCCTTGTTTGACATTTAACCTTTTTGCTCAGGTGAGCGATTTAGGGCCTCTTGGTCCTCTTGTTTTAAATAGTAAAGTGAAGTACTTATTCCGACAGCAAGTAGAAAATGTAAGAGTATATTTGGTCAATGTGTTATTACAAAATATGAGCCACGACACGATAAAACCAATAAGTGGCATGTGGGCACAGCAAAATCACAGATCAGCCTTGGTTTCCTCGAGTGTGATCAGAATCTTTCTGTCCCCATGACGCTATGACTTTGAGATCATAGGCCTGGACAAGAGTATTGCTGAAAGAAATTTTGGACCTATATCTATCATCATACCAAATAGGAACCAGAGCCATCAAATAATTTAGAAAATATAAACTCTTAAAACTTTTAGCGTAAATGCGGACCGGTTAGGGTTATCCATCAGACAAATTGTAAATTCAAGGTTAAGGGGTTAACACTGGAAATTTATCAGATGTTCACTGGGTTGGTGTAAAGTGAGTTATGGTAATTAGGGTTGGGGTCATCCATCTGTCAAATGGTAAATGTATAGTATAGGCTAATTAATTGAAAATGTCAGATGTTAACTGGGTAAAGTTTGGTGTAAAGGGGGTAATGGTGAGTTAATATTTGGGTTCTCCATCAGTTAGATGGCAAATTCTAGTAAAGGTTTAAGTGCAATTGAAAGGGTAAAGGTAAGGGTAGAGGTAAGGGTTAACAGTGGAAAGTGTCTCATGTTTACTGGGTAAAGGTGGGTGTAAAGTGGGTAATGGAGGGTTAACATTTGAGTTTACCTCAAGTCAAATTGCAAAATCCAGTAAAACTATAAAGGGTAATGGTAAAGGTATAGGGATATACTTTGGAAAATAACTGATTTTCATTGGGTGAAGGTTGGTGTAGAGTAGATAATGTGGGGTTAAAGTTTGTTTAGTTCATCACTCAGATGACAACTGCTAATAACTGTTTAAGAATATGGTAAGGGGTATAGTGGGTTCTAGCAGTTGAACATCATACCCAGTTATAATCTGACATTTCCTAATGTTCACCCTATACCATAACAACAGCCATTACCCTTACACCTTTACTAGAGTTAACAATTTGGCTGCTTGTAAACCCAGATGTTAACCCAACCTAACCATTACCCTTCCACATTTATAAGAGTAGCATTTGAATGTAGGTTAACCCAGATGTTAACCCACCTTAACCATTACCATCACACCTTTACCTGAATTTACCATTTGGTCGTAGGTACTACCAGATGTTAACCCATATTAAATATTACCATTACACCTTTACTAGAGTCTACCATTTAATTGTCTGTATACCCAGATTTTAACCCACCATAACCATTACCCTTACACCTTTACTAGAGTTTACTTCTTGACTGTAGGTATACCCAGATGTTAACCCTCCTTAACCATTATCTTTAAACCTTAAATATAGTTTACAATTTGACTGTATGTACACCCAGATGTTAACCCACCATAACCATTACCCTTACACCTTTACTAGAGTGTACGTTTTGACTGTTGGTACAGCCAGATGTTAGCCCACCTTAACCATTACCTTTACACTATTACTACAGTTTACCATTTGATTGTCATTAAATCCAGATGTAAACAAACCTTAACCATTATCATTACACTTTTACCAGAGTTTACTTTTTGACTGTAGGTAAACCTTAATGTTAACCTACCATGACCATTACCCTTACACCTTTACTTGGGTTTACTTTTTGACTGTAGGTATACCATATGTAAACCAACCTTAACCATTACCATTACACCTTTACTAGAGTATACTTTTAGACTGTAAGTAAACGCAGATGTTAACTTACCATTACCATTACCCTTACACGTTTACTAGAGTTTACTTTTTGACTGTAGGTACACTCAGATATTAACCCACCTCAACCATTACCCTTACATCTTTACTTGAGTTTACTTTTTGACTGTAGGTAAACCAAGATGTTAACCCACCTTAGCCATTACCCTTACAGCTTTTCTAGAGTTGACTTTTTGACTGTTCACCCACCGAAATCATTACTACCTTTACACCTTTACTACAGCTTACTATTTGACTGTAGGTTCACCCAGATGTTAACCTACCTTACCCATTACCATTACACCATTACTAGATTTTACTTTTTGACTGTAGGCTCACCAAGATGTTAACCCACCATAGCCATTACCCTTACAGCTTTACTAGAGTTGACCTTTTGACTGTAGGTACCCCCAGATGTTTCCCCTACCATAACCATTACCCTTACAACTTTACTAGAGCTTACCATTTGCTTGTAGGTAACCCATTTGCTAATCTACCATAAACATTAGCCTTACACCTTTTTTGATAATATACCATTTGATTGTCATTAAACCCAGATATAAACCCACCATAACCATACACATTACACCTTTACTAAAGTTTAACATTTTATTATAGGTACAGCCAGATGTTATCCCACCTTAACCATTGCCATTACACCATTATTAAAGTTTACCATATGACTGTGGGTACACCCAGGCGTTAACTCAACATAACCATTACCCTTACACCTTTTCTAGAGTTTACTTTTTGACTGCAGGTACACCCAGATTTTTACCCATCTTAACCGTTCCCATTACACTTTTACCCAAGTTGGCTATTTGATTGTAGGTACACCCAGATGTTAACCCATCATAACCATTACCCTTACACCTTTACTAGAGTTCACCATTTGCTTGTAGGTAACCCAGATGCTTATCTACCATAAACATTAGCCTCACACCTTTACTATAGTATACCAATTGATTGTCATTAAAGGCAGATGTAAACCCACCATAACGATTACCATTACACCTTTACTAAAGTTTACGTTTTGACTGTAGGTAAACTTAGATGTTAACCCACGATAACCATTACTCTTACACCTTTACTAGAGTTAAATTTTTGACTGTGGGTACACTCAGATGTTAACCCTCCTGAACCATTACCTTTACAACTTTACTGTAGTTTACAATTTGACTGTAGGTACACCCAGATGTTAATCCACCATAACAATTACCCTTACACCTTTATTAGAGTGTACTCTATGACTGTTGTTACACCCAGATGTTATCCCCGTGCTGGTCCCGGGATAGAATAGGCCAGACGTATCCCTCTGCGTGACGTAAAAGGCTGTCTAAAAGGGGGCGGCTCGTTTGCCGTGAGCTGCGACCCGTGTCGTTGGAAGAAGGGATCCTGGTGATTGAGTAGACTGCCTACGACGTATCCAGTCTGCAACACATCACTTTGGCCCTGATTTCAACTAGACGGGAGGTCATATGGGCCCGAATATGATCAATCCCTTTTGTCGTGCCATGCCCTGGGAACCAACTTTACCTTTCTCTTCCAATCTTTGTATCATTCTGATACTGACCATGTGCCCATGAATCCTTTTTCTCATCTTTTTCCATTCCTAGAAGGCGGCGGCTGATGGGTCAATCGTGTAGGCATTCTGTCTTATCCGAGTATATCTTCAGTGTATCTCTAGCACTTGGAGTTTAGGATATCCACTCTATATAAGTGCTCCCTTGTTGGGCTCCACGGCGGATGGAGAGCACCAGAGATGAATTATTTTCTTTATCTTCTCATGCCCCCCCCCAACTTCAAACCCCAAAGCTTCTCAACATAATTCGAAACGGCCACGTGACACCGACTCTGATGAGCCATCAGAGAATGAACTTAGTCAATCCGCTAGGTCTGTACCAACTCCGCGCTTCTTAGTTATCTCATCGAAAGAAGAAAGACAAATGTCGAGCTTGTCTCCATTTGTCATTGAAAAAGCGCTTCATGGCATCGCTGGTGTGCCAAAGAGCATAAAGAAGCTACGCTCAGGTGACCTTCTGGTCGAATACGTTAACAAGAAATCAATAGAAAATCTGTTACGTATCAACAAATTTTTCGACCTAGAAGTGAAAGTCGCACTGCACAGCTCCCTCAATACTTGCAAGGGCGTTGTTCGCTGCCCCGATTTAAAAGGGGTCAGCGATCAAGAGATCCTTGAAAATATGAGGGAGCAAGGTGTAGTTGGGGTACGTCGTATTAAAGTTCGTCGAGACGAGACGCTTAAAGACACCAACACTTTCGTATTCACCTTTAACACATCAGTTTTGCCCAAACAATTAAAAGTCGCATTTCTTCGTGTCTACGTTGATCCCTACATTCCAAATCCACTTCGATATTATCGGTGCCAAGTATTTGGGCATCACGAAGACAGATGCAGAAAGGAAACGATATGTGCTAACTGTGGTCAGCCGCAGCATTGTGCGGATGAAACAGATTGTAAGCGTCAAGCGAAATGTTTCAACTGTAAGGTGACCACCCCGCCAATTCGCGGAAATGCCAGGCCTGGCACACTGAGAAAGAAATTCTCAAAGTCAAGTACACCAGGAATATATCGTTTCCAGAAGCGCGGAAAATCGTTGACAGCTACACGGCAGCACCAGGGAAAAGTTATGCTAGCATTACGAAGACTGCTGGTGTCACGGTATTATTAGTCGATGCTACGACACAAACAGACCCTGTACTTATCACAGGAGCCCCCCAGTGTTCGTCTTACAATGTTACAGCAACTGAAGCATCTGCCGAAGCAACACGAGACTCGTCGGAAAGATTAAGTCAGAAAGAAAAAGAAAAACAACAAAAAGCAGACAAGAAATTACAAAAGATTGTTCACGACACGCTTAGAACAAACAAGAACTCTTCAGACAGGACTCCTGACCCTAAACCAAAGGTAAAGGAGAAACCTGTACCTGAATCAGATGGACAGCCGAAAGGATCTAATGATCCGATTAGGCAGCATAATGTCTCCCAAGGGGAACACTTAACATCCTGTCTCCCAAGGGGAACACTTAACAGAATACCTACTTCCTAAGAATAGATCTAACCATTTTGCTCCAATATATATTCATAATGAATAATAATGAAAAATAGAATTATACAATGGAATTGTCGAGGCTTAAAAGCCAACTATGAAGAAACATTGCTCCTTTTGAAGGATTATGAGCCTGCTGCTCTGTGTCTTCAAGAAACACATCTAAAAGACACCGATAACATTTCCATCAGAAACTATAGTTCTTTTCATACCTTTAGTACAAATAATGAGAGAGCCGCTGGCGGTGTCTCTATAATTGTCAACAATAACACTCCTCATAGTCAGGTGCAATTACATACGAATTTACAAGCAGTTGCAGTTAGTACAACTCTCCATCGCGTAGTAACTATTTGTTCTACATTGTATATATATTCCTCCCAATTCGAGATTGTCTTTAAAAGAGCTTGATGATCTTGTTCTGCAACTCCCTTCTCCCTTCATACTGTTGGGAGATTTTAATGGTCATAATATTCTTTGGGGTTCCAAAGATATTAATGACAAAGGCAGAGTAATTGAAAATTTTATCGACAACAATGGACTTTGTCTGTATAACACTAAAACTTCTACGTATCTCCATCCAGCAACTGGTACATACACTTCTTTAGACCTCTCTATTTGCACTCCCACCCTTCTTTTGGACAAATGACTGGAAAGTTCATGATGATCTCTGCGGTAGTGACCACTTTCCTGTTTTTTCTAAATAACATTGGTCCAGATATTGATGAGCCGGTTTCAAGGTGGAAACTAAATAAAGCTAACTGGGCCCAGTTTCACTCTTTGTGAAACTCGACTTCTTGAAGACACAGTCCAGGAGGCTGATGATCCGATTGAGTCATTTGCATCTATTCTTATTAATATAGCAGAAGAAACAGTTCCAAAAACATCAACGAAATTAAAAAAGATTAAAAAGCCTTGGTTTACAGATGACTGTAAAACTGCTATAAAACAACGTAAAGGAGCACTGCGACAATTCAATAATCGCCCAACACATGACAATTTAAATAATTATCGTGTTTTCCGTGCAAAAGCTCGTCGAACAATTAAAGAATCAAAGAAAAAATCTTTGAAACAGTATGTTTCCAAATTAAACTCTCGAACTTCAATAAAGAAAGTATGGGACATGGTTCGTAAAATTCAGGGAAAAGGAAAATCTAGCTCACTGGGACACTTAAATGTAAATAATTCTAAATTACTTCCAAAAAAGATATTTCTAATACTCTCGCTGACGCTTTCTCGAAAAATTCTTCTTCTGAAAATTATAGTCCAAAATTCAAGAATATTAGAAAGCAGAAGGAAAAACAGAACCTAAAATTTTCATCCAACAACACAGAAACTTATAATCAATCTTTTTCTCTTTCGGAACTTAAAGATGCTCTTTCAAAGGCTCATGATTCATCTCCGGGGCCTGATGATATCCATTACCAGTTTTTGAAACATCTTCCAGACTCTTCTCTTTCGGTTCTTTTGAAAACATTTAATGACATTTGGGAAACTGGTAATGTGCCAAAGTCTTGGAAAGAAGCTACGATAATCCCCATACCAAAACCTGGAAAAGATAATACGAACCCAAACAACTACCGTCCTATTGCTTTAACGAGCTGCATATGTAAAACATTGGAGCGAATGATCAATGAAAGACTCGTTTGGTACCTTGAAACAAATAATATTATTACAGAATTTCAGAGTGGTTTCAGGCACCAACGTAGTACTAATGATCACTTGGTTAGATTAGAAACCTTTATACGTGAAGCCTTCATCAAGAAGGAGCACTTAGTTGCTGTCTTCTTTGATTTAGAGAAGGCTTACGATACAACTTGGAAGTATGGTATAATGAATGATTTACAGGAAATAGGTCTTAAAGGCCGATTGCCACTATTCGTTCAAAACTTCTTATCCAATAGAGAATTCAAAGTACGTGTAGGTTCAACTTTGTCTGAGGCACATGATCAAGAACAAGGTGTGCCTCAAGGTAGTATTTTGTCTGTTACTCTTTTCAGTCTAAAAATAAACAATATTGTTAAATGTCTTAATCCTGGTGTTGACTGTTCCTTATATGTAGATGACTTTTTGATTTGTTATCGGTCAAAAAATATGCATACTATTGAACGTCAGCTTCAACAAAATCTAAATAAAATTCAAACGTGGGCAACTGAAAATGGATTCAAATTTTCGAAATCTAAGACAGTTTGCATGCATTTCTGTCACCTTCGAAAAGCGCATGATGATCCAGTGCTCACCTTGGACGGGACACCCATTCCTGTAGTAGAAGAAAATAAATTTCTAGGGGTTATCTTTGATAAAAAGCTTTCCTTTATTCCACACATTAAACAGCTTAAAGCAAAATGCCAAAAAAGCGTTGAACCTACTACGAGTTGTTGCCCATACTGACTGGGGAGCAGATCGTAAAGTTTTACTTAATCTGTATAGAACTATTATACGGTCCAAACTAGACTATGGCTCAATAATATATGGATCCGCTAGAAAATCTTATTTGGAAATGCTTGATCCCATTCATCATCAGGGACTCCGGCTCGCCTTGGGAGCTTTCAGAACTTCTCCCTCGGAGAGTCTTCTAGCAGAGGCAAATGAACCATCACTTTATAATAGACGTCTTAAACTCTCCCTGCAGTATGCCCTTAAACTAAAGTCAAATCCATCAAATCCAACGTTTGAAACTGTTTTTCGGCCACAATATAAAACATTATTTGAGAATAAACCAAATATGATTCCTTCCTTTGGCATTAGAATCTCTTCAGAATTTGAAATTATGAATGTAGATATAGACACAATTGAACAGTTTAAGGTTCCAGATGTGCCACCATGGACATTTACTCAGCCACGTGTTTTATTTTCTTTGCATACTGATAAAAAATCTCAAACTGACCCTCTTGTATTTCGAACTAAATTTATTGAACTGCTGTCTAACTATGAGACTTTATATACTGATGGTTCAAATGATGGAGACACAGCTGGCTCTGCTTGTGTTACTCCATCCGAAACATACAAACGTAGATTACCTGCTAATGCCTCAATTTTTTCAGCGGAGATCAAAGCTATTGATTTAGCCTTGGATCATATTGAACAGTCTAGGAATACAGATTTTATCATCTTTTCTGATTCCCTTTCTGTTCTATTGAGAATCCTCTTCTTTTAGATATCCTCTTGAAACATAATGACTTAGCTGAGCTAAACAACATTGTATTTTGTTGGCTTCCCAGTCACGTTGGGATTAAAGGCAACGAAATGGCCGACATTGCCGCAAAATCGGCTTTAACTCTTCATATTTCTGATCTTAAAATTCCTTACACTGATATCAAACCTTGCATAAATACATATCTTCATGATAAGTGGCAGATATCATGGAATGCTGCTGTCTTTAACAAACTTCACTCTATCAAGCCTTCACTTGGTGAATGGCAACCATCTCATAGAATTGATCGTAAGGAAGAAGTAACTTTGGCTCGAATCAGAATCGGCCATACTTTTATTACTCATTCGTTTCTGTTGAAAGGTGAGGATCCGCCTTTGTGCATTCCTTGCCAGGCACCTTTTAGTGTTAAACATTTCCTTTTAGATTGCATGGATTTTCGTATTACGCGTGCTAGGTTTTTCCGTGTCAACAGTATGAAACAACTGTTTGACACGGTTGAACCAGCGAAAATCTTTTCATTTTTGAAAGAGATTGGCATATATAGTAAAATATAGTTTAGTTAAGTCGCGGTATTTTTACAACAGTAGATTTAAATTTGTGTTTACTTATCTCGCTGGCCGAGAGTTCGTTTTATGTTATCAGTCTTAAGCTAGCCGTTGATCGTCGTGTTTTACCACATACCCGACTTGATTCATTTTTATACTGTGCATTCATTTCTGACCTTATGCATATAACACGTTTTCGTTTATAGCGTTTTCGGCGCGAAATAGCCCTTTTGGTGCTGATGTGCCGTAAAATCCATATCACTCACTCACTCACCCAGATGTTAACCCACCTGAACCATAACCTTTACACCATTACCATAGTTTATCATTTGATTGTCATTAAATCGAGATGTAAACCAACCTTAACCATTACCATTACACCTTTACCAGAGTTTACTTTTTGACTGTATGTACACCCAGATATTAACCCATCATAGCCATTGCTCTTACACCTTAACTTGAGTTTACTTTTTGACTGTAGGTAAATCCAGATGTTAACCCACCGAAATCATTACCTTTACACCTTTACTATAGCTAACCATTTGACTGCAGGTACACCCAGATGTTAACCCACCATAACTATTAGCCTCAAACCTTTACTAGATTTTACTTTTTGACTGTAGGTGCACCAAGATGCTCACCCACCTTAACCATTACCTTTACACCTTTACTATAGTTTACCATTTGATTGAACATCTTGGTCTGCATCCAGTCAATCTATAGAAATGGTTTCATGGTTAAATTGGGCTAAGATGGGATAAGATATGTGTTCTCTGTCTGTCAAATGGTAAACTTTAGTAAAGGTGTTAGGGTTAAGTGAAGGGTAAATATTGGAGAATGTCGAGTGTTCAATTGTTAAAGGTTATGGTTAAGTGTCTTTTATTTGAATGGTTTCACTACTTTGAAAGAAACTCACTTTTGTATCTTTATTTTGAGTTAATAAGTCATATTACACAAATCTTTTGAATAAATATGTCTTGTTTAGCAAGTCTTAATTTATAAGATATTGAATGTCTGACCGTTGGCCATTCATACTGACATTGCATCATTGCCACTATTAATGTTCACCTCCACGGGACGATGACCCCGCCAGACAGGTGGAGGAAAAATGATTTAAAATGATTATCACAACTTATCAATCACAATGTTAAATTATTTTGAATCACGAGCTTGAAATTTTTGTATCACAGATTAGCTTCTATTTACATGCCACAGTCTTTTTTCTGTCTTTTTGGCTATCACAGATAAGCTTAATATTCACATGCCACAGTCTTTTTTCTGTAAATAAATGGCTATCACAGATATGCTTAGTTTAACAGATTTGAAACGATTGTCACAAACTATTAATAAGAATTTTAAATCACTTGTAATCATGAGTTTGAATTTATATCACAGAAAAGCTTTATATATTTACACGCCACAGTCCTTTTTCTGCATTTAAGGCTATCACAGATATGCTTATAATTCCTGATTGAAAATGATTGTTAGAATTTATCACAATGTGAAATCACAGAAAATCATTGTTCCAATTAACTGCATAAATCCATGGTCCGAATCCTTAGTACATTTGTCCATTTTTTTTTTAAGATTGTTAATCTTCTTTTAGCGACTCATCCAGGAAGTGTTCAACTTGTTTTTGCTGATTAAACAGTTCGTCAACACGCCTAAGTACTTTTCTTTCATTCTTAATCCTGTCAGCCAGGTAATCTTCAAATGATCCGGAACTTCCTCTGGGATTAAAGTCAGCAGACCACAGACGCTCTTCTGTGCCCTCATGAATGATGGACTGAATGAAACCAGCAGTTGTACTCTCCCCGCTTTGATGGACTTGTTCAGCTTTAAACTTTATGAAAGCTCTTTGCACGTCATTCATGAGGTCCTGGGAAGCCATTGGGTTTGGCTTATAGTATGGCTGTATTTTATCTTTGACATTTTATGAGACAAGTTCAATATCTGTTATGTATTGTGATGTGGCTTCTATGCGTCGACGCTTTTTTGAAGCACCCGAAGTTACCGGCGTCGACCGTACAGTAGCAGTAGCTGTTACAGGAGTTGACTGTAAGGGAGTGTCAAACACTTGGGAGACCTGATATGAGGGAACGGAATCAGCAGCCGGATACTGATTCATAAGTTGTACGAAGTCTGTTCCAACAGCAGTTCCATAACCCTGAACACCTGTCTCCATGGGCGTTACAGCAACCAAAGCGGCACTGAATGCCTTAAAGAGATTATTCTTGCAGGTACACCCAACCTGTTGGTATTGTAGTGCTTGTTTGTCGCCTTGGAGCGTGGCCCTGTCACCTCTGGCTGTTGCTAACTCCGTTTCCATCTCCTTCACTCTTGCCTCCAGTTTCTCTCTCTCTTTCCTTTCTACGATGATCTGTTTTGTCACCTTCGCAATTTCGTTTGCAATTATCTTTGAAGACTGTTCCACCAGCTTCTTGCAGAAATCTTCATCATCTTCCACACTCATATCTGTAAAAGATGAAAACAGAACTATAACTGTAATCACTATCATAGTTTAAACTAAGTTGAGGCTTCATTCTTGGCAAATTGCATGTCAGATATGAGCACACAGACTTATTATCGCAAATATTGACTGTCTCCTCCCCGTTTATAGAGGCTAAGATAAAGTGATGGACTGCAAGATGTCTACTCACGATGCTACTTAGAAAATTGGCACTTTTGCATTGTTTTACCAGGGCGTTTCATTGTCTACAAAATATGCTCAAGTCTTACTGGGCCTTCAATTTTGTAAAAAAAAAATTTTTTCTGAGAGCAATACTTTCTGCCACTGAAAAAAGGCAAGGCAAGTATATCACAATAGTAAAGCAAGTACACATTTTTTTCATAATGTTTTGTTTTCGCTGCAATAAGGTTTAGGTGAAGGGTTTAGGTTAACCCCCTACCATTACCCTAACCCTAAGGGTAGTGTTAATGTAATAGTAAATCCAAGAAGAGAGAAAGAAATAGACTTACTGTAATAATGAAAATGTATTCCTTAAAGATATACTTTCACATCTAACCACAGTGAATGCTGAACGTCAACTGGCAATATGGTAAACCCAAGTAATGGTTGATACTAAAAATAAATTCCTGTGTTCTTTGATGGGTGAACCTATATAATAACCATCTAAACCCCAACGATAAACCATCCTACTTTAACCCTTTAAACATTAACCTGGACCCGACTGACATTCAACATTATCCAATGTTTACCCTCACCTATTCCATAACCGTTACCCTTACAACTTTAGTAGAGTACCATATTGCTGTAGGTAAACCCAGATATTAGCTCATCTTAACCTGTTAAACTCAACTTAACCCATTAAACATAAACCTTTACCCAGTTATAATCTGACGTTTTCTAATGTTCACCCTATACCATTACAACAGCCATTCCCCTTACACCTTTACTAGAGTTAACAATTTGGCTGCTTGTAAACCCAGATGTAAACCCAACATAACACTTACCTTTCCACATTTATAAGAGTGTACCATTTGATTGTAGGTACACCCAGATGTTAACCCACCTTAACCATTACCACCACACCTTTATTTGAATTTACCATTTGGTTGTAGGTACTACCAGATGTTAACCCACCATAACCATTACCATTACACCTTTACTAGAGTGTACGTTTTGACTGCTGGTACAGCCAGATTTTAACCCACCTTGACCATTACCTTTACACCATTACTACAGTTTACCATTTGATTGTCAATTAATCCAGATGTAAACCAACCATAACCATTATCATTACACCTTTACTAGAGTTTACATTTTGACTGTATGTAAACCTAAATGTTAACCCACCATAACCATTGCCCTTACACCTTTACTTGAGTTTACTTTTTGACTGTAGGTAAACCCAGATGTAAACCAACTTTAACCATTACCATTTCACCTTTACTAGAGTTTATTTTTAGTCTGTAGGTAAACCTAGATGTTAACTTACCAAAACCATCACCCTTACACGTTTACTAGATTTTACTTTTGACTGTAGGTACACCCAGATATTAACCCACCTTAATCATTACCCTTACACCTTTACTAGAGTTTACGTTTTGGCTGTAGGTACACTCAGATATTTTCCCCAACATAACCATTACCCTTACAACTTTAGTAGAGTTTACCATTTGCTTGTAGGTAACCCAGATGCTAATCCACCATAAACATTAGCCTGACACCTTTACGATAGTATACCATTTGATTGTCAGTAAAGTCAGATGTAAACCCACCATAACCATTACCATTTCACCTTTGGTAGAGTTACCTTTTTGACTGTAGGTAAACTTAGATGTTAACCCACGATTACCATTACCCCTACACCTTTACTAGACTTAAATCTGGGTACACTCAGATGTTAAACCTCCTCAACCATTTCCTTTACAACTTTACTATAGTTTACAATTTGTCTGTAGGTACACCCAGATGTTAATCCACAATAACCATTACCCTTACACCTTTATTAGAGTGTACTTTTTGACTGTTGTTTCACCCAGATGTTAACCCACCTGAACCATAACCTTTACACCATTACCATAGTTTACCATTTGATTGTCATTAAACCCAGATGTAAACCAACTTTAACCATTACCATTACACCCTCACCAGAGTTTACTTTTTGACTGTAGGTACACCCAGATATTAACCCATCATAGCCATTACTCTAACAAGTTATCCCCGTGCCGGACCAGGGGTTGAGAGAATAGGCCGGACGCCCCCTCCTCTACTGCGCAGTCAGTAGAAACCTGACTAATAGGAGTGCGGCTCGTTGGCCGTGAGCTGCGACCCGTGTCGCTGGAAGAGGGGATCCTGGTGATTGAGCATGTCGACTGTGCTTGACGATTGCCATCGGCATGCAACACATCACTTTGGCCTTAATTTCAGCTAGACGGGAGGCCATACGGGCTCGGGTATGGTCAATCGGCTTTGTCGCGCCAAGCCCTAGGAATAACCTTTGCTTTCTCTTCGTTTTCTTTTGTATCTTTCTTGATGCCAACCATGTTCCCATTCGTCTTTTCATCTGTCTTTTTTATTCCTAGAAGGCGGCGGCTTAACGGGTCAATCGTGTAGGCATCTTGCTTGTACGAGTATATCTCAGTGTATCTCTAACACTTGTGAGTTGGAAAACCACTCATTTTTGGTGTTCCCTTGTTGGGCTCCGAGGCGGGCGGAGAACATGTCGGATGAATGTACAATCCTTTTTTGTTATGGGGAGAAATAAACATAACAAATCGTCCCAACCAAACGTCAAAAAACGCAAACAGTCAACTGGAGAGTCATATGAATCTTCTGATTCAGAACCAGAAACTCAACAGTCCAATTCAGCAACTAACATAAATGTACCGCGCTTCTTGGTCGTGAAGTCACAAGAAGAAAATCGTACAATGGCAGATCTGTCCCCTTTCGTGATTGAAAAATGCATTCAATCAATTGCAGGACACATTAAAGCAATTAAAAAACTCAAATCAGGTGACCTGCTGTTAGAGGTGGACAGAAATCAACAAGTCGAAAACCTCTTAAAGACAACCAAGATTTTTGATCTGAAAGTGAAAGTCTCACTACATAGTTCTCTCAATTCTTCTAAGGGTGTCATTCGCTGCCCGGAGCTACGTCCTTGCAGTGACAAGGACATCCTTGAAAATTTGAGAGAGCAAGGAGTCATTGGTGTACGTAACGTCATCATTCGCAGAGATGTGTAATCAAACCAACTAATACATATGTTTTGACATTTAATACGCCAATTCTCCCGAAGAAAATCAAAGTTGCTTTTCTATCTGTTAACGTAGAGGTCTATATTCCAAATCCTCTAAGATGTTATCAGTGTCAGGTTTTCGGCCATCATGAAGATCATTGTACGAAAAAGCCGATCTGTGCAAACTGTGGTGAAGAAAGGCATTGCAGCGATGATCGCAACTGTAAAAATACATCCACATGCGTCAGTTGCAATGGCAATCACCCAGTTTTTTCTCGTGACTGTCCGACATGGAAAAAAGAAAAAGCGATTCTCAAAGTTAAATTTGAGAGATCAATAACTTTTCCAGAAGCGCGGAAAATCATTGAAGAGCAATTTGCAGCTCCAGGCAAAAGTTACGCCAGCATCACTAAAGTTGCTGGTGTACACGTTTCATGTACTGATGCACAAACGCAAACAGACGAAACGTGCCTTGCTGAACAAACGCCAGCGTCATCTAAAGAAACACCTATATCTAAATCTGTGTCTCGAATGGGACAGATTGTCATGGATGCAGTTCAAAAGAATTCAGCTCAGCCAAAACCTGCTGAGTCTGCCCAAAACACTGCTGAAATGAAATCTACCCAAAAACCGAAAGACAAAGATAAAATAGATACGGGAAGAACAGCGAAGGGATCGGATGATCCCATTAAAACACATAACAGGTATGGTGCCTTTAACGAGGACGACATGGATACAGAGATTTGTCCTGCCAGTCCTCGTAAAGGTCTCATAGCTAGATTACCTACTTCTTAAGAATAGAACTAACCATCTTGCTGCAATATATATTCATAATTATTAATAATGAAAAACAGAATTATACAGTGGAATTGTCGAGGCTTAAAAGCCAACTATGAAGAAACATTGTTGCTCCTTAAGGATTATGAGCCTGCTGCTCTGTGTCTTCAAGAAACTCATCTAAAAGACAGCGATAACATTTCCATTCGAAATTATAACTCTTTTCATACATTTTCGCCAAACAATGAGAGGGCCTCTGGTGGTGTCTCTATCTTTTTCAATAATAATGCTCCTCATATTCATATACCTTTGGAAACGAACTTACAAGCTGTTGCAGTAAGCATAACTCTCCATCGCGTAGTCACTTTTTGTTCTATATATATTCCTCCCAGTTCGAGATTATCTCTCAAAGAGCTTGATGATCTCGTTCCACAACTCCCCTCTCCCTTCATCTTACTTGGAGACTTTAATGGTCATAATATCCTTTGGGGTTCCAAAGATATTAATGACAAAGGCAGAGTTATTGAAAATTTTATTGATAATCATGGACTTTGTCTATATAACACCAAAACTCAAACGTATCTACATCCAGCAACTGGTACATACACATCTTTAGATCTTTCTATCTGCTTTCCCACCCTTCTTTTAGACTATGATTGGAAGGTTCATGATGATCTCTGTGGTAGTGATCACTTTCCAATATTTCTGAATAATATTGGTCAAGATATTGAAGAGCCAGTTTCAAGATGGAAATTAAATAAAGCTAACTGGAATCAGTTCCAAAAGTGAAACGTATGCAAAGACCAGGAACTGAAACAATCAAAATCACAATCCAGCCCTCAAACCATAGTTGGAAACATTTAAGATTACAAATAATCAAGATACAGAGAACATATGGCCAACCGAGTGAGCAGCTTGTTCCCAAGAGGTGGCCACTCAGCAACCCAAACCGAACCAAAAATAATAAGAACATACATAAGGTAAAACATCACAGAAACTCTGACACCAAAAACAGGCAACAGAGAACCACAACAGAACTACCGCCTTGGAACGGTCAGTAATGAATTACTGGGGGGCTTAAATCGATTTTACAGGCCCAACCTCACCCTCAGTTTCTGAAGTGGTACAAAACATTTAGTTGGTTGTTCGGTTCGCATGATAACCCTCTAACTCGTCAATGAATCATCACGGTAAACACATAAATCAAATTTCAACACCATGAAAAAGCAAAGACGAGGACTCAACAGATACAACGGGCCGTCTGACAGGTGGAGATCCCTGTCCTGCCAAACAACCCCACTGGAAATCTGAAGCAAAAGAAGGTCACCAGTTGAGCCCCGGTGGACCAAGCAACAGACAAAAAGGCTCCGGTCCCAACCAACTAAAATATATAGCTTTAGGTGGAATCAGTTCCAAACCCTTTGTGAAACTCGACTTCTTGAAGACACAGTCCAGGAGGCTGATGATCCGATTGAGTCATTTGCATCTATTCTTATTAATATTGCAGAAGAAATTGTTCCTAAAACATCAATAAAATCGAAAAAGGTTAGAAAGCCTTGGTTTACAGATGATTGTAAAAATGCAATTAAACAACGAAAAGGAGCACTGCGACAATTCAATAATCGTCCAACACATGATAATTCAAACAATTATCGTGTTTTTCGTGCAAAAGCTCGTCGAACCATCAAAGAATCCAAGAAAAAATCTTGGAAACAATATGTTTCCAAATTAAATTCTCGAACTTCAATAAAGAAAGTATGGGACATGGTTCGGAAGATTCAGGGAAAAGGAAAATCGAGCTCACTCGGACACCTAAATGTAAATAATTCTAAAATTACTTCCAAAAAAGATATTTCTAATACCCTCGCTGATGTGTTTTCAAAAAATTCTTCTTCTGAAAATTACAGTCCAAAATTCAGAAATATCAAACAACAAAAAGAAAAACAAAATCTAAAATTTTCATCTAACAACACAGAAGCTTATAACAAGCCTTTCAGTCTTTCGGAACTTAAAGATGCTCTTTCAAAGGCCCATGATTCATCTCCGGACCCTGATGATATTCATTATCAGTTTTTAAAACATCTTCCAGACTCTTCTCTTTTGGTTCTTTTGAAAACTTTCAATGATATTTGGGAAACTGGTAATGTACCGAAATCTTGGAAAGAAGCTACGATAATCCCTATACCAAAACCTGGAAAAGATAATACGAACCCGAACAACTACCGTCCTATTGCTTTAACGAGCTGCATATGTAAAACATTGGAGCGAATGATCAATGAAAGACTCGTTTGGTACCTTGAAACAAATAATATTATTACAGAATTTCAGAGTGGTTTCAGGCACCAACGCAGTACTAATGATCACTTGGTTAGATTAGAAACCTTTATACGTGAAGCCTTCATCAAGAAGGAGCACTTAGTTGCTGTCTTCTTTGATTTAGAGAAGGCTTACGATACAACTTGGAAGTATGGTATAATGAATGATTTACATCAAATAGGCCTTAAAGGCCGATTACCAATATTTGTTCAAAATTTCTTATCTAACAGAGAATTTAAAGTACGTGTAGGTTCAACTCTGTCTGAGGCACACGTTTCTATTGAAAGGTGAGGATCCACCTTTGTGCATTCCTTGCCAGGAACCTTTTAGTGTTAAACATTTCCTTATAGATTGCATGGATTTTCGTATTACGCGTGCTAGGTTTTTCCGTGTCAACAGTTTGTAACAACTGTTTGACACGGTTGAACCTGCGAAAATCATTTCATTTTTGAAAGAGATTGGCATATATAGTAAAATATAGTTTACTTAAGTCGCGGTATTTTTGCAGCTGTAGATTTAAATTTGTGTTTACTCATCTCGCTGGCCGAGAGTTCGTTTTATGTTATCAGTCTTAAGCTAGCCGTTGATCGGCGTGTTTTACCACATACCCGACATGATTCATTTTTATATTGTACATTCATTTCTGACCTTATGCATATAACACGTTTTCGTTTATAGCGTTTTCGGCGCGAAATAGCCCTTTTTGGTGCTGATGTGCCGTAAAACCCATATCACTCACTCACTCACTCACCATTTGATTGTCATTTAACCCAGATGTAAACCCACCTTACCCATTACTAATACACCTTTACTAGAGTTTACTTTTTACTGTAGGTACACCAAGATGTTAACCCACCTTAATCATTACCCTTAACCCTTTACTTGAGTTTACTTTTTGACTGTACGTAAACCTCAATGTTAACTCACCAAAACCATTACACTTTTAACTTTACTTGAGTTTACTTTTTGACTGTAGGTATACCCAGATGTAAACCAGAGTTCACCTTTAGACTGTAGGTACATCTAGAAGTTAACTTACAATAACTATAACCCTTACACGTTTACTACCATTTACTTTTTGACTGTACACCCAGATATTAACCCACCATAACCATTACCCTTACACCTTAACTTGAGTTTACTTTTTGACTGTAGGTAAGCCCAGATGCTCACCCACTGTAATCTTTCCTTTACACTTTTACTATAGCTTACTATTTGAGTGTAGGTACACCCAGATGATAACCCACCTTAACCATTACCATAACCCCTTTACTAGATTTTACTTTTTTACTTTAGGCACACCAAGATGTTAACCCATCTTAACCATTACCCTTACACCTTTACTAGCGTTTACTTTTTGACTGTAGGTACACCCAGATGTTTACCCCACCAAAACCATTACCCTTAAAACTTTACAAGAGTATACCATTTGCTTGTAGGTAACCCAGATGCTAATCCACCATAAACATTAGCCTGACACCTTTACGATAGTATACCATTCGATTGTCATTAAACCCAGATGTAAACACACCATGACCATTAGCATTACACCTTTACTAAAGTAATACATTTTATTGTAGCTACAGCCAGATGTTATCCCACCTTAACCATTGCCATTACACCTTTATTAAAGTCCACCATATGATTTTAGGTACACCCAGACGTTAACTCAAAATAACCATTACCCTTACACCTTTTCTAGAGTTTATAATTTTTGACTGTAGGTACACCCAGATTTTTACCCGTCTTAATCATTCCCATTACAAGTTTACCCAAGTTGGCCATTTGATTGTAGGTACACCCAGATGTTAATCCATCATAACCATTTCCCTTACACCTTTACCAGAGTTTAACATTTGCTTGTAGGAAACTCATATGCTTCTCCACCATAAACATTAGCCTTACTCCTTTACTATAGTTTTCCAATTGATTGTCATTAAAGCCAGATGTAAACCCACCATAACCATTACACCTTTATTAGAGTTTACTTTTTCACTGTAGGTAAACTTAGATGTTAACCTACGATAACCATTACCCTTACACATTTACTAGAATTTAATTTTTGACTGTAGGTACACTCAGATATTAACCCTCCTGAACCATTACCTTTACACTTTTACTATAGTTAACAATTTGACTGTAGGTACACCCAAATGTTAAGCCACCATAACCGTTACCCTAACACCTTTATTAGAGTGTACTTTTTACTGTTGTTACACCCAGATGTGAACCCAACTTTAACCATATCCTTTACACGATTACCATAGTTTACCATTTGATTGTCATTTAACCTAGATGTAAACCAACCTTAACCATTACCATTACACCTTTACCAGAGTTTACTTTTGATGTAGGTAAACCTAGATCTTAACATACCATAACCATTGCCCTTACACCTTTACGAAGGTTAACTTTTTGACTGTAGGTACACCCAGATATTAACCCACCATAACCATTACTCTTACAACTTAACTTGTGTTCAAATTTTGACTAGGTAAATCCAGATATTACCCCACCGAAATCACCCCTAACCCTAACCCTAACCCTTACACCTTTACTATAGCTTTCCATTTGACTGCAGGTACACCCAGTTGTTAACCCACCATAACCATTACCCTAAAACCTTTACTAGAGTTTACTTTTTGAATGTAGGTACACCAAGATGCTAACCCACCTTAACCATTACCTTTACACTTTTACTATAAATTACCATTTGATTGTCATTAAACCAAGATGTAAACCCACCTTAACCATTACCAATTCGCTTTTACTAGAGTTTACTTTTTGTGTGTAGGTACACCAAGATGTTAACCCATCTTAACCATTACCCCTACACCTTTACTAGAGTTTACGTTTTGACTGTAGGTACACCCAGATGTTTACCTCACCATAACCATTACCCTTATAACTTTACTAGAGTTTACCATTTGCTTGTAGGTCACCAAGATGCTAATCCACCATAAACATTAGCCTGTCACCTTTACGATAGTATACCATTTGATTGTCATTAAACCCAGATGTGAACCCACCATTACCATTACCATTTCACCTTTACCAAAGTTACCATTTCACCTTTGCTAAAGTTATACATTTTATTGAAGATACAGCCAGATGTTATTCCACCTTAACCATTGCCATTACACCTTTACTAAAGTTTACCATTTGACTGTAGGTACACACAGATGTTAACTCACCATAACCATTACCCTTACACCTTTACTAGAGTTTACTTTTTGACTGTACGTTCACCAAGATGTCAACCAACCTTAACCATTACCCTTAAACGTTTACTAGAGTTTATTATTTTATTGAAGGTATACCCAGATGTTCACCTACCTTAAACGTTACCCTTACACCTTTACCTAAGTTAACTATTGATTGCAGGTACACACAGATGTTAACCCACCTTAACCATCACCGTTACACCTTTACTAGAGTTTACCATTTGATTGTAGGTATAATCTTATGTTAACCCAACATAACCATTACCCTTACATCTTTACTAGAGTTTACCTTTGATTGTAGGTTAACCCAGATGTTAACCCACCTTAACCATTACCCTAACACCTTTATTAGATTTACTGGAGTTTACCATTTAAATATAGGTAAACCTAGATGTTTAACTACCGTTCGCCAATTTACACCAACTTTTATCCAGTGAGCATCTAAATTTCAGAAATGTTTAATCATACCTTTACAAAACAAAACAATACCCTTATATCTTTATTAAAGATTACGATTTGACTTTAGGAAATTTGAGATGGTACCCCTTAAACAACAACATCTACTCAGTTTGCATCCAAAATTCACAAATGTTAACCATTATCTTTGCCGCAACACTTACCAAATTTTTACAGTTCTACTAGAGTTAACCAGTTGAATTTAGGCGAACCCAGATTTTAATCAACTTTATGCATTTACTAGGTTTTACCATTTGACAGTTAGTAATTAATCAGAATAAAAAGTTTAGATCCTATAAGAGCAAAGACAATATTCATTAAAAAGGCAGAAGATATGCCGTATCTTGGTTTCAGCTATAAAAAGCCTCATCAGTGAGGCCTCATAAGTTCTTGCCTAATCCTAAGCCTCATCAGTAAAGCCTCATAAGTTCTTGCCTAATCCTGAAACTCAGATGTCTATCAGCCATAACTTATTAAACACCAACATTCATCAAAGTCAACATCCAGCATTAACAAAAGTTTATCATTACCTTTACTGCCAGCCTTAGCCAAACATCTTTACTACAGTTAATGTTTGTCTTTTAACTGGAAGTACACCCAGATGTTGACACACCTTAGCCTACTTAACACTAACCTTTAACCAGTGAGCATCAAACATTCTACTATGTTATTGTTACTTCTAACATCAACCTCACACATTTATTAGAGAATACCATTTTATTCGGAGGAGAACCAAGAAGTTTACCCACCTTTACCCACTTAACCTCTACCATTACCCTTAAATCTTAAACAGAGTTTTCCAGTGGACTGGAAGCAATACAAGATGCTATTGCACCCTAACCCACTAAACACCAGCCTATTCCCATTGCACTTTTAAATTTCTCCAACATTTCCATATACTTAATAGGAATGGTGATAAGATGTGGATAGATAGATAGATAGATAGATAGATAGATAGATAATTCATCACATAGAAAAGCCTAAATGGAAGTTAAATCTCATTGGACAAATGCTAACCTAAGATCAATTAAAGTAACTAATACTTACTTCCTCGAATTTCAATATCCGTTGGAATGAACACTATGAAATATTCAACCTATAGAACTGCCTAAATGGAAGTTAAATCTCATGCGACCTTCTTGTTAGACTTCAAGTGATGAAAAGAACGATTTTAACGTTATCGAAGTCTTTATAATCTTAATTTTCACACCTTTTTTGCAGAAAAAAGACAAAAAACGTGACATTTACTAGGTAGTGTTTGTACGCAAATATCTCGACAACGAAAAGTTCTACTATATCAAAAGTATATACCAGTTGAAAGGCATTGAAATCAGCTACAAGCTGGTATAAAAATAATTGACTGGAAATAATTGTGTGGAAAGTTAAATGCGAAAGAAAAAAACAAAAGAAAATTGAAAAAATGCATTTTCGAATCTAAGCTGCGCCGTTAAAAATTAACACAGGCCATAAACATATAATCAAATTAAAGCTCATTTAGTAAGCTTTTTTTCATTCGCTGTATGTACAAACTTTAAATCAATGTGCAAAAAGATATTCACCAAAAAACATACATGTCCAAAAAAAGACATTTTCTAACTTTAAAAAAATCATAACCCAAAAATAAATAAAAATTAAGAAACTGCAATATAAGCAGCAAAAAGCCAGTTCAATTTTCTTTAATTTGATGTAAAAATGGTTTCAGAGAGTTGATGGTAAGCATGCTTTTGAGCAGATAGCGCACAAGCACCCTGAAAAAAAGAGAGAAAACTTTACCTGACATGAAGATTAATATCTCCTAGATGCAGTCATCAACCTTGTTGGTAATACAAATAGTGGAAAGCAGATTAAATTCTTTTTAATTTGAGATAAGAATCACGCAAGAGAACTATTGCTAAGTATATTTTTACAGGTTAGGCACACCAACCCAGAATGCAAATTTTCCAAAAAAGAGAAGAATTTTTTTTACATGTTTCAAAAATCAATTTCTCAACAAAGGAGTTATATACATTATAGATATTGTTCTCAGCTAAAAGCCAGTTTAATGTCCTTTAATATGAGGTATAAACGATGAAGGAGAGATGGTCCAAAGTATGTTTTTCCGACTGTTCCCCACAGGCACCCAAATGCGTTTTCGCAATGAAAATTTTGCAAAAATAGACCATTTATGGACTAAAACTACCATTTAAATATAGTTAAACCTAGATGTAAACTTCCGTTAGCCAATTTACACCAACTTTTATCAAGTGAGCATCCAAATTTCACAAATGTTTAATCATACCTTTACAAAACAAAACAATACCCTTATCTTTATTAAAGATTACGATTTGACTATAGGAAATTTGAGATGGTACCCCTTAAACAACAATATCTACTCAGTTTGCATCCAAAATTCAAAAAGGTTTACCATTAACTTTGCCACAACACTTACCAAATTTTACAGTTCTACTAGAGTTAACCAGTTGAATTTAGGCGAACCCAGATTTTAACCAACTTTATGCATTTTCTAGGTTTTACCATTTGACAGTTAGTAATAAATAAGAATAAAAAGTTTAGGTCCTATAAGAGCGAAGACAATATTCATTAAAAAGGCAGAAGATAGGCTGTATCTAGGTTTCAGCTATAAAAAAAACTCATCAGTGAGGCCTCATAAGTTTTTTTGCCTAATCCTGAAACTCAGATGTCTATCAGCCATAACTTATTAAACACCAACATCCATCAAGTTAACTTCCAGCATTAACAAAGGTTTAACATTACCTTTACTGCCAGCCTTAGCCTAACAGCTTTACTACAGTTTGTCTTTTAACTGGAAGTACACCCAGATATTGACACACCTTAGTCGACTCAACACTAACCTTTAACCAGTGAGCATCAAACATTCTACTATGTTATTGTTACTTCTAACATCAACCTCACACATTTATTAGAGAATACCATTTTATTCGGAGGAGAACCAAGATGTTTACCCACCTTTACCCACTTAACCTCTACCATTACCCTTAAATCTTAAACAGAGTTTTCCAGTGGACTGGAAGCAATACAAGATGCTATTGCACCCTAACCCACTAAACACCAGCCTATTCCCAGTGCGCGTTTAAATTTCTCCAACATTTCCATATACTTAATAGGAATGATGATAAGATGTTGATAAATAGATAGACGGACGGACGGACGGACACATTATTCAACACATAGAAAAGCCTAAATGGAAGTTAAATCTCATTGGACAAATGCTAACCTAAGATCAGATAAAGTAACTAATACTTTCTTCCTCGAATTTCAATATCCGTTGGAATGAACACTTTGAAATATTCAACCTATAGAACTGCCTAAATGGAAGTTAAATCTCATGCGACCTTCTTGTTCGACGTCAAGTGATGAAAAGAACGATTTTAACGTTATCGAAGCCTTAATAATCTTAATTTTCACACCTTTTTTGCAGAAATAAGACAAAAAACGTGACATTTACTAGGTAGTGTTTGTACGCTAATATCTCGACAACAACAAGTACTACTATATCAAAACTTATTTCAGTGGAAAGGTATTGAAATCATCTACAAGCTGGTGTAAAAATAATTGACAAGAAATAAACGTGTGAAAAGTTATACGCGAAAGAAAGAAAAAAAGAAAATTGCAAAAGCGCGTTTTCGAATCAAAGCTGTGCCCTTAAAAATTACCACAGACCATAAAACCTATATATCAAATTAAAGCTCATTAAGTAAGCTTTTTTCATTCGCTGTATGTACAAACTTTAAATCAACGTGTAAAAAGATATTCACCAAAAAACAAACATGTCCAAAAAAAGACATTTTCTAACTTTAAAAAATCATAACTCAGACATAAATGAAAATCAAGAAACTGCAATATAAGCAGCAAAAAGCCAGTTCAGTTTCCTTTAATTTGATATAAAAATAGTTCCAGAGAGTTGATGCTAAGCATGCTTTTGAGCAGGATGCACACAAGCACCCTTAAACACAAAACAAACAAAAAAAAACGAGAAAACTTTACTTTACTTGAAGATTAATATCTCCTAGATGCAGTAACCAACCTTGTTGGTAATACAAACAGTGGAAAGCAGATTAAAATCCCTTTGATTTGAGGTAAGAATCACGCAAGAGAATAATTGCTAAGTATATTTTTACAGGTTAGGCACACCAACCCAGAATGCAAATTTTCCAAAAAAGAGAAGAATTTTTTTACAGGTTTCAAAAATCAATTTCTCAAAAATGGAGTAACATACATTATAGATATTGTTCTCTGCAAAAGGCCAGTTCAATTCCCTTTAATATGAGGTATAAACGATAAAGGGGAGATGGTCCAAAGTATGTTTTTCCGACTGTTCCCCACAGGCACCCTAATGCGTTTTCGCAATGCTAATTTTGCAAAAATAGACAATTTATGGACTAAAACTGCAAACAAACGGGAATTATTTTCGATCTTCGTTTATTTAAAAATGGGTATTGCAACCTTTTCATATCCTGCATCAGAATAAAGCCCTTGCACATCGGAAATAACATTTAGTTTTCATTTTGCCAAAAAATGAAACCTTAACCAAAGTATGGGGCTGGGTTGGCCTCAGCTCGACTGGGGCTGGGTTAGGACTGTTCCCAAGATTGACTTACCCAGTCTGACGCCCATTTACCACTAACTAGCCTCTTAGACCGGTTACAGACTGGTATAGGCCTCTTAAAGCCAGTATTGACCTTTAACAGACTGTTACTCGGTTAGAACCGCCGAATTTTGAATACATTTGTTACAAAATCTCAATTTTGCTTACTTAGCACATTTTACCATACCTTAACAGCGGGTGAAACAATTAGAGATTTTAGACAATGTACATTTAGCAAAGGCCTATAGCTTTGTAAAGAATCAAAGTTTATGCAACTAACTTTAAAATTAAGCGAGATACGGGGGTTTGAAATAGGGCACTATATTGCTGGTTTGTTTAAAATGTATTCAGAGCCTAACACTCCATACTGGTTTCCAACAAACAGTTTACCAGCCTATAAGACCCAGTCTGACGCCCATTTACCACTAACTAGCCTCTTAGACCAGTTACAGACTGGTATAGGCCTCTTAGAGCCAGTACTGACCTTTAAGAGACTGTTACTCAGGTTAGAACCGCCGAATTTTCAATAAATTTGTTACAAAATCTCAATTTCGCGTACTTAGAACATTTTCCCATACCTTTAAAGCAATTAGAGATTTCAGACAATGTACATTTAGCACAGGCCTATAGCTTTGTAGAGAATTAAATTTGATGCAACTACCTTTAAAATTTAGCGAGATACAGGGGTTTGAAAACGGGCACTGTACGGCTGGTTTGTTTAAAATGTAGTCAGAGCCTAACACTCAATAAGGTTTCCAACAAACAGTTTACCAGACTCTAAATCCTAGTCTGACTCCCATTTACCACTAACTAGCCTCTTAGACCAGTTAAAGACTGGTATAGGCCTCTTAGAGCCAGCACTGACCTCTTACAGACCGTTACTTGGGTTAGATCCGCCGAATTTTGAGTTAATAAGTCATATTACACAAATCTTTTGAATAAATATGTCTTATTTAGCAAGTTTATATTTATTAGATATTGAATGTCTGACCGTTGGCCGTTAATACTGGCATTGCATCAATGCCACTATTAATGTTCACCTCCACGGGACGATGACCCCGCCAGACAGGTGGAGGAAAAATGATTTAAAATGATTATCACAACTTATCAATTAGAATGTTAAATTATTTTGAATCACGAGCTTGAATTTTTTTTATCACAGATTAGCTTGTATTTACATGTCACAGTCTTTTTTCTGTCTTTTTGGCTATCACAGATAAGCTTAATATTCACATGCCACAGTCTTTTTCTGTATATAAATGGCTATCACAGATATGCTTAGTTTAACAGATTTGAAACGATTGTCACAAACTATTAATAAGAATTTTAAATCACTTGTAATCATGAGTTTGAATTTATACCACAGAAAAGTTTTATATATTTACACGCCACAGTCCTTTTTCTGCATTTAAGGCTATCACAGATATGCTTATAATTCCTGATTGAAAATGATTGTTACAATTTATCACAATGTAAAATCACAGAAAATCATTGTTCCAATTAACTGCATAAATCCATGGTCCGAATCCTTAGTACATTTGTCCAGTTTTTTAAGATTGTTAATCTTCTTTTAGCGACTCATCCAGGAAGTGTTCAACCTGTTTTTGCTGATTAAACAGTTCGTCAACACGCCTAAGTACTTTTCTTTCATTCTTAATCCTGTCAGCCAGGTAATCTTCAAATGATCCGGAACTTCCTCTGGGATTAAAGTCAGAAGACCACAGACGCTCTTCTGTGCCCTCATGAATGATGGACTGAATGAAACCAGCAGTTGTACTCTCCCCGCTTTTATGGACTTGTTCAGCTTTAAACTTTATGAAAGCTCTTTGCACGTCATTCATGAGGTCCTGGGAAGCCATTGGGTTTTGCTAATAGTATGGCTGTATTTTATCTTTGAGATTTTGTGAGACAAGTTCAATATCTGTTATGTATTGTGATGTGGCTTCTATGCGTCGACGCTTTTTTTGAGGCACCCGAAGTTACCGGCGTCGACCGTACAGTAGCAGTAGCTGTTACAGGAGTTGACTGTAAGGGAGTGTCAAACACTTGGGAGACCTGATATGAGGGAAAGGAATCAGCAGCCGGATACTGATTCATAAGTTGTACGAAGTCTGTTCCAACAGCAGTTCCATAACCCTGAACACATGTCTCCATGGGCGTTACAGCAACCAAAGCGGCACTGAATACCTTAAAGAGATCATTCTTGCTGGTACACCCAACCTGTTGGTATTGTAGTGCTTGTGTGTTGCCTTGGAGCGTGGCCCTGTTACCTCTGGCTGTTGCTAACTCCGTTTCCATCTCCTTCACTCTTGGCTCCAGTTTCTCTCTCTCTTTCCTTTCTACGATGATCTGTTTTGTCACCTTCGCCATTTCGTTTGCAATTATCTTTGAAGACTGTTCCACCAGCTTCTTGCAGAAATCTTCATCATCTTCCACACTCATATCTGTAAAAGATGAAAACAGAACTATAACTGTAATCACTATCATAGTTTAAACTAAGTTGAGGCTTCATTCTTGGCAAATTGCATGTCAGATATGAGCACACAGACTTATTATCGCAAATATTGACTGTCTCCTCCCCGTTTATAGAGGCTAAGATAAAGTGATGGATGGACTGCAAGATGTCTACTCACGATGCTACTTAGAAAATTGGCACTTTTGCATTGTTTTACCAGGGCGTTTCATTGTCTACAAAATATGCTCAAGTCTTACTGGGCCTTCAATTTTGTAAAAAAAAAATTTTTTCTGAGAGCAATACTTTCTGCCACTGAAAAAAGGCAAGGCAAGTATATCACAATAGTAAAGCAAGTACACATTTTTTTCATAATGTTTTGTTTTCGCTGCAATAAGGTTTAGGTGAAGGGTTTAGGTTAACCCCCTACCATTACCCTAACCCTAAGGGTAGTGTTAATGTAATAGTAAATCCAAGAAGAGAGAAAGAAATAGAATTTACCCACCTGAACTTAAATTGAATAAAGCTAATACTTCAGATACCGAGGCCCCCTTTTTGGATTTACATCTATCTATTTCTAACGGTTTTGTATCTTCTAAAATTTATGATAAACGTGATGACTTTGACTTTGATATAGTTAATTTTCCATTTTTGGATGGTGACGTTCCACGTCGTCCCTCTTATGGAGTGTATATTTCTCAACTTATAAGATTTGCTAGAGTGTGTAGTCATGTAGATGACTTTAATGCTCGTAATAAATATTTAACTGCTAAACTTCTTCAACAGGGCTATCGGTATCATAAGCTTAGAAAGGCTTTTTCTAAATTCTATCGCAGACACCATGAATTGGTTTCAAAATTTGATGTCGGATTAAAATTTCTTTTACACCAAGGCCTATCGGAACCAGAATTTTATGGTGACTTAGTATACAAATTCAAAAAGATTAAGGGTAGGACTGATTTTTCTGATCAATTCCGAAAAATAATAATACGTCACAAACGTATTGGCTATAATTTAAATGTTATGCGACAGTCTGCATGCTTAGTGATTAACCCAATCACGGTTGATAACTTTGCTGCACTCTTTAATTGCACACCGGGGGATCGGTCGTCAGACTCTATGATGGCCCCGACCTAAAGCTATATATTTTAGTTGGTTGGGACTGGAGCCTTTTTGTCTGTTGCTTGGTCCACCGGGGCTCAACTGGTGACCTTCTTTTGCTTCAGATTTCCAGTGGGGTTGTTTGGCAGGACAGGAATCTCCACCTGTCAGACGGCCCGTTGTATCTGTTGAGTCCTCGTCTTTGCTTCTTCATGGTGTTGAAATTTGATTTATGTGTTTACCGTGATGATTCATTGACGAGTTAGAGGGTTATCATGCGAACCGAACAACCAACTAAATGTTTTGTACCACTTCAGTAACTGAGGGTGAGGTTGGGCCTGTAAAATCGATTTAAGCCCCCCAGTAATTCATTACTGACCGTTCCAAGGCGGTAGTTCTGTTGTGGTTCTCTGTTGCCTGTTTTTGGTGTCAGAGTTTCTGTGATGTTTTACCTTATGTATGTTCTTATTATTTTTGGTTCGGTTTGGGTTGCTGAGTGGCCACCTTTTGGGAACAAGCTGCTCACTCGGTTGACCATATGTTCTCTGTATCTTGATTATTTGTAATCTTAGTTGTTTCCAACTATGGTTTGAGGGCTGGATTTGGATTTTGATTGTTTCAGTTCCTGGTCTTTGCATACTTTTTACTTTTACTGTAATAATGAAAATGTATTCCTTAAAGATATACTTTCACATCTAACCACAGTGAATGCTGAACGTCAACTGGCAATATGGTAAACCCAAGTAATGGTTGATACTAAAAATAAATTCCTGTGTTCTTTGATGGGTGAACCTATATAATAACCATCTAAACCCCAACGATAAACCATCCTACTTTAACCCTTTAAACATTAACCTGGACCCGACTGACATTCAACATTATCCAATGTTTACCCTCACCTATTCCATAACCGTTACCCTTACAACTTTAGTAGAGTACCATATTGCTGTAGGTAAACCCAGATATTAGCTCATCTTAACCTGTTAAACTCAACTTAACCCATTAAACATAAACCTTTACCCAGTTATAATCTGACGTTTTCTAATGTTCACCCTATACCATTACAACAGCCATTCCCCTTACACCTTTACTAGAGTTAACAATTTGGCTGCTTGTAAACCCAGATGTAAACCCAACATAACCATTACCTTTCCACATTTATAAGAGTGTACCATTTGATTGTAGGTACACCCAGATGTTAACCCACCTTAACCATTACCACCACACCTTTATTTGAATTTACCATTTGGTTGTAGGTACTACCAGATGTTAACCCACCATAACCATTACCATTACACCTTTACTAGAGTGTACGTTTTGACTGCTGGTACAGCCAGATTTTAACCCACCTTGACCATTACCTTTACACCATTACTACAGTTTACCATTTGATTGTCAATTAATCCAGATGTAAACCAACCATAACCATTATCATTACACCTTTACTAGAGTTTACTTTTTGACTGTATGTAAACCTAAATGTTAACCCACCATAACCATTGCCCTTACACCTTTACTTGAGTTTACTTTTTGACTGTAGGTAAACCCAGATGTAAACCAACTTTAACCATTACCATTTCACCTTTACTAGAGTTTATTTTTAGTCTGTAGGTAAACCTAGATGTTAACTTACCATAACCATCACCCTTACACGTTTACTAGAATTTACTTTTTGACTGTAGGTACACCCAGATATTAACCCACCTTAATCATTACCCTTACACCTTTACTAGAGTTTACGTTTTGGCTGTAGGTACACTCAGATATTTTCCCCAACATAACCATTACCCTTACAACTTTAGTAGAGTTTACCATTTGCTTGTAGGTAACCCAGATGCTAATCCACCATAAACATTAGCCTGACACCTTTACGATAGTATACCATTTGATTGTCAGTAAAGTCAGATGTAAACCCACCATAACCATTACCATTTCACCTTTGGTAGAGTTACCTTTTTGACTGTAGGTAAACTTAGATGTTAACCCACGATTACCATTACCCCTACACCTTTACTAGACTTAAATCTGGGTACACTCAGATGTTAACCCTCCTCAACCATTTCCTTTACAACTTTACTATAGTTTACAATTTGACTGTAGGTACACCCAGATGTTAATCCACAATAACCATTACCCTTACACCTTTATTAGAGTGTACTTTTTGACTGTTGTTTCACCCAGATGTTAACCCACCTGAACCATAACCTTTACACCATTTACCATTTGATTGTCATTAAACCCAGATGTAAACCAACTTTAACCATTACCATTACACCCTCACCAGAGTTTACTTTTTGACTGTAGGTACACCCAGATATTAACCCATCATAGCCATTACTCTTACAAGTTATCCCCGTGCCGGACCCGGGGTTGAGAGAATAGGCCGGACGCCCCCTCCCCTTGCGCAGTCAGTAGAAACCTGACTAATAGGGGTGCGGCTCGTTGGCCGTGAGTTGCGACCCGTGTCGCTGGAAGAGGGGATCCTGGTGATTGAGCATGTCGACTGTGCTTGACGATTGCCATCGGCATGCAACACATCACTTTGGCCTTAATTTCAGCTAGACGGGAGGCCATACGGGCTCGGGTATGGTCAATCGGCTTTGTCGCGCCAAGCCCTAGGAATAACCTTTGCTTTCTCTTCGTTTTCTTTTGTATCTTTCTTGATGCCAACCATGTTCCCATTCGTCTTTTCATCTGTCTTTTTTATTCCTAGAAGGCGGCGGCTGAACGGGTCAATCGTGTAGGCATCTTGCTTGTACGAGTATATCTCAGTGTATCTCTAACACTTGTGAGTTGGAAAACCACTCATTTTTTGGTGTTCCCTTGTTGGGCTCCGAGGCGGGCGGAGAACATGTGGGATGAATGTACAATCCTTTTTTGTTATGGGGAGAAATAAACATAACAAATCGTCCCAACCAAACGTCAAAAAACGCAAACAGTCAACTGGAGGGTCATATGAATCTTCTGATTCAGAACCAGAAACTCAACAGTCCAATTCAGCAACTAACATAAATGTACCCCGCTTCTTGGTCGTGAAGTCACAAGAAGAAAATCGTACAATGGCAGATCTGTCCCCTTTCGTGATTGAAAAATGCATTCAATCAATTGCAGGACACATTAAAACAATTAAAAAACTCAAATCAGGTGACCTGCTGTTAGAGGTGGACAGAAATCAACAAGTCGAAAACCTCTTAAAGACAACCAAGATTTTTGATCTGAAAGTGAAAGTCTCACTACATAGTTCTCTCAATTCTTCTAAGGGTGTCATTCGCTGCCCGGAGCTACGTCCTTGCAGTGACAAGGACATCCTTGAAAATTTGAGAGAGCAAGGAGTCATTGGTGTACGTAACGTCAGCATTCGCAGAGATGGTGTAATAAAACCAACTAATACATATGTTTTGACATTTAATACGCCAATTCTCCCGAAGAAAATCAAAGTTGCTTTTCTATCTGTTAACGTAGAGGTCTATATTCCAAATCCTCTAAGATGTTATCAGTGTCAGGTTTTCGGCCATCATGAAGATCATTGTACGAAAAAGCCGATCTGTGCAAACTGTGGTGAAGAAAGGCATTGCAGCGATGATCGCAACTGTAAAAATACATCCACATGCGTCAGTTGCAATGGCAATCACCCAGTTTTTTCTCGTGACTGTCCGACATGGAAAAAAGAAAAAGCGATTCTCAAAGTTAAATTTGAGAGATCAATAACTTTTCCAGAAGCGCGGAAAATCATTGAAGAGCAATTTGCAGCTCCAGGCAAAAGTTACGCCAGCATCACTAAAGTTGCTGGTGTACACGTTTCATGTACTGATGCACAAACGCAAACAGACGAAACGTGCCTTGCTGAACAAACGCCAGCGTCATCTAAAGAAACACCTATATCTAAACCTGTGTCTCGAATGGGACAGATTGTCATGGATGCAGTTCAAAAGAATTCAGCTCAGCCAAAACCTGCTGAGTCTGCCCAAAACACTGCTGAAATGAAATCTACCCAAAAACCGAAAGACAAAGATAAAATAGATACGGGAAGAACAGCGAAGGGATCGGATGATCCCATTAAAACACATAACAGGTATGGTGCCTTTAACGAGGACGACATGGATACAGAGATTTGTCCTGCCAGTCCTCGTAAAGGTCTCATAGCTAGATTACCTACTTCTTAAGAATAGAACTAACCATCTTGCTCCAATATATATTCATAATTATTAATAATGAAAAACAGAATTATACAGTGGAATTGTCGAGGCTTAAAAGCCAACTATGAAGAAACATTGTTGCTCCTTAAGGATTATGAGCCTGCTGCTCTGTGTCTTCAAGAAACTCATCTAAAAGACAGCGATAACATTTCCATTCAAAATTATAACTCTTTTCATACATTTTCGCCAAACAATGAGAGGGCCTCTGGTGGTGTCTCTATCTTTGTCAATAATAATGCTCCTCATAGTCAAATACCTTTGCAGACGAATTTACAAGCTGTTGCAGTAAGCATAACTCTCCATCGCGTAGTCACTTTTTGTTCTATATATATTCCTCCCAGTTCGAGATTATCTCTCAAAGAGCTTGATGATCTCTTTCCACAACTCCCCTCTCCCTTCATCTTACTTGGAGACTTTAATGGTCATAATATCCTTTGGGGTTCCAAAGACATTAATGACAAAGGCAGAGTTATTGAAAATTTTATTGATAATCATGGACTTTGTCTATATAACACCAAAACTCCAACGTATCTACATCCAGCAACTGGTACATACACTTCTTTAGATCTTTCTATCTGCTTTCCCACCCTTTTTTTAGACTATGATTGGAAGGTTCATGATGATCTCTGTGGTAGTGATCACTTTCCAATATTTCTGAATAATATTGGTCAAGATATTGAAGAGCCAGTTTCAAGATGGAAATTAAATAAAGCTAACTGGAATCAGTTCCAAACCCTTTGTGAAACTCGACTTCTTGAAGAAACAGTCCAGCAGGCTGATGATCCGATTAAGTCATTTGCATCTATTCTTATTAATATTGCAGAAGAAATTGTTCCTAAAACATCAATAAAATCGAAAAAGGTTAGAAAGCCTTGGTTTACAGATGATTGTAAAAATGCAATTAAACAACGAAAAGGAGCACTGCGACAATTCAATAATCGTCCAACACATGATAATTCAAACAATTATCGTGTTTTTCGTGCAAAAGCTCGTCGAACCATCAAAGAATCCAAGAAAAAATCTTGGAAACAATATGTTTCCAAATTAAATTCTCGAACTTCAATAAAGAAAGTATGGGACATGGTTCGGAAGATTCAGGGAAAAGGAAAATCGAGCTCACTCGGACACCTAAATGTAAATAATTCTAAAATTACTTCCAAAAAAGATATTTCTAATACCCTCGCTGATGTGTTTTCAAAAAATTCTTCTTCTGAAAATTACAGTCCAAAATTCAGAAATATCAAACAACAAAAAGAAAAACAAAATCTAAAATTTTCATCTAACAACACAGAAGCTTATAACAAGCCTTTCAGTCTTTCGGAACTTAAAGATGCTCTTTCAAAGGCCCATGATTCATCTCCGGGCCCTGATGATATTCATTATCAGTTTTTAAAACATCTTCCAGACTCTTCTCTTTTGGTTCTTTTGAAAACTTTCAATGATATTTGGGAAACTGGTAATGTACCGAAATCTTGGAAAGAAGCTACGATAATCCCTATACCAAAACCTGGAAAAGATAATACGAACCCGAACAACTACCGTCCTATTGCTTTAACGAGCTGCATATGTAAAACATTGGAGCGAATGATCAATGAAAGACTCGTTTGGTACCTGGAAACAAATAATATTATTACAGAATTTCAGAGTGGTTTCAGGCACCAACGCAGTACTAATTATCACTTGGTTAGATTAGAAACCTTTATACGTGAAGCCTTCATCAAGAAGGAGCACTTAGTTGCTGTCTTCTTTGATTTAGAGAAGGCTTACGATACAACTTGGAAGTATGGTATAATGAATGATTTACATCAAATAGGCCTTAAAGGCCGATTACCAATATTTGGTCAAAATTTCTTATCTAACAGAGAATTTAAAGTACGTGTAGGTTCAACTCTGTCTGAGGCACACGATCAAGAACAAGGTGTGCCTCAAGGTAGTATTTTGTCTGTCACTCTTTTCAGTCTTAAAATAAACAATATTGTTAAATGTCTTAATCCTGGTGTTGACTGTTCTTTATGTAGATGACTTTTTGATTTGTTATCGGTCAAAAAATATGCATACGATTGAACGTCAACTTCAACAAAATCTAAATAAAATACAAACGTGGGCGACTGAAAATGGATTCAAATTTTCTAAATCTAAGACAGTTTGTATGCATTTCTGTCATCTTCGTAAGGCGCATGATGATCCAGTTCTTAACCTGGACGGAATGCCGATTCCTGTAGTTGAAGAAAATAAATTTTTGGGTGTTATCTTTGACAGAAAACTCTCATTTATTCCGCATATTAAACAACTTAAAGCAAAATGTCAAAAAGCGTTGAACCTACTTCGAGTTGTTGCCCATACTGACTGGGGAGCAGATCGTAAAGTTTTACTTAATCTGTATAGAACTATTATACGGTTCAAACTAGACTATGGCTCAATAATATATGGATCCGCTAGAAAATCTTATTTGGAAATGCTTGATCCCATTCATCATCAGGGACTCCGGCTCGCCTTGGGAGCTTTCAGAACATCTCCCTCGGAGAGTCTTTTAGCAGAGGCAAATGAACCATCACTTTATAATAGACGTCTAAAACTCTCTCTGCAATATGCCCTTAAACTTAAGTCAAATCCATCAAATCCAACGTATGAAACTGTTTTTCGACCACAATATAAAACATTATTTGAGAATAAACCAAATATGATTCCTTCTTTTGGCATAAGAATCTCTTCAGAATTTGAAAATATGAATTTAGATTTAGACACAATTGAACAGTTTAAGGTTCCAGATGTGCCACCATGGACATTTACTCAGCCACGTGTTTTATTTTCTTTGCATACTGATACAAAATCTCAAACTGACCCTCTTGTATTTCGAACTAAATTTAATGAACTGCTGTCTGACTTTTCTAACTATGAGACCTTATATACTGATGGTTCAAAGGATGGAGACAAAGCTGGCTCTGCTTGTGTTGCTTCATCCGAAACATACAAATGTAGATTACCTGCTAATGCCTCTATCTTTTCAGCGGAGATCAAAGCTGTTGATTTAGCCTTGGATCATATTGAACAGTCTAGGAATACAGATTTTATCATCTTTTCTGATTCCCTCTCTGTTCTGCAATCCCTAAATAATCGCCATATTGAAAACCCTCTTCTTTTGGATATTCTCTTGAAACATAATGACTTAGCTGAGCTAAACAACATTGTATTTTGTTGGCTTCCCAGTCACGTTGGGATAAAAGGCAACGAAAAGGTCGACATTGCTGCGAAATCGGCATTAGCTCTTCATATTTCTGATCTTAAAATTCCTTACTCTGATATCAAACCTTGCATAAATACTTATATTCATGATAAGTGGCAGATATCATGGAATGCTGCCGTCTTTAACAAACTACATTCTATCAAGCCTTCACTTGGTGAATGGCAACCATCGTATAGAATTGATCGTAAGGAAGAAGTAACTCTGGCTCGACTCAGAATCGGCCATACCTTTATTACTCATTCGTTTCTGTTGAAAGATGAGGATCCGCCTTTGTGCATTCCTTGCCAGGAACCTTTTAGTGTGAAACATTTTCTTTTAGATTGCATGGATTTTCGTATTACGCGTGCTAGGTTCTTCCGTGTCAACAGTATGAAACAACTGTTTGACACGGTTGAACCAGCGAAAATCTTCTCTTTTCTGAAAGAGATTGGCATATATAGTAAAATATAGTTTAAGTAAGTCGAGGTATTTTTACAACAGTTGATTTAAATTTGTGTTTACTCATCTCGCTGGTCGAGAGTTCGTTTTATGTTATCAGTCTTAAGATAGCCGTTGATCGGCGTTTTTTACCACATACCCGACTTGATTCATTTTTATACTGTGCATTCATTTCTGACCTTATGCATAAACACTTTTTCCTTTTATAGCGTTTTCGGCGCGAAATAGCCCTTTTGGTGCTGATGTGCCGTAAAATCCATATCACTCACTCACTCTTACAAGTTAACTTGAGTTTACTTTTTGACTGTAGGTAAATCCAGATGTTAACCCACCGAAATCATTACCTTTACACCTTTACTATAGCTTATCATTTGACTACAGGTAACCCACCATAAGCATTACCCTTAAACCTTTACTAGCGTTTACTTTTTGACTGTAGGTGCACCAAGATGCTAACAAAACCTTAACCATTACCTTTCCATCTCACTATATTTTACCATTTGATTGTCATTAAAACCAGATGTAAACCCACCTTACCCATTACCAATACACATTTACTAGAGTCTATGATTTGACTGTAGGTACACCAAGATGTTAACACACCTTAACCATTACCCTTTCACCTTAACTAGAGTTTACTTTTTGACTGTAGGTAAACCTAAATGTTAACCCACCATAACCATTACCCTTACACATTTACTTGAGTTTACCTTTTGACTGTAGGTAAACCCAGATGTAAACCAACCTTAACCATTACCATTACACCTTTACTAGAGTTTACTGTAGGTAAACCTGGATGTTAACTTACATTAACCATTACCCTTACACGTTTACTGGAGTTACTGTTTGACTGTAGGTACACCCAGATATTAACCCAACATAACCATTACCCTTAAACCTTAACTTGAGTTTCCTTTTTGACTGTAGGTAAACTCAGATGTTAACCCACCGCAATCATTACCTTAACACCTTTTCTATAGCTTACCATTTGACTGCAGGTACACCCAGATGTTAAGCCACCATAATCATTACCCTTAAAACTTTACTAGAGTTTACTTTCTGACTGTAGGTACACCAAGATGCTAACCCACCTAAACAATTATCTTTACACCTTTACTATAGTTTACCATTTGATTGTCATTTAACCCAGATGTAAACCCACCTTACCCATTACTAATACACCTTTACTAGAGTTTACTTTTTACTGTAGATACACCAAGATGTTTACCCACCTTAATCATTACCCTTAACCCTTTACTTGAGTTTACTTTTTGACTGTACGTAAACCTCAATGTTAACTCACCAAAACCATTACACTTTTAACTTTACTTGAATTTACTTTTTGACTGTAGGTATACCCAGATGTAAACCAGAGTTAACCTTTAGACTGTAGGTACATCTAGAAGTTAACTTACAATAACTATAACCCTTACACGTTTACTACCATTTACTTTTTGACTGTACACCCAGATATTAACCCACCATAACCATTACCCTTACACCTTAACTTGAGTTTACTTTTTGACTGTAGGTAAGCCCAGATGCTCACCCACTGTAATCTTTCCTTTACACTTTTACTATAGCTTACTATTTGACTGTAGGTACACCCAGATGATAACCCACCTTAACCAATACCATAACCCCTTTACTAGATTTTACTTTTTTACTTTAGGCACACCAAGATGTTAACCCATCTTAACCATTACCCTTACACCTTTACTAGCGTTTACTTTTTGACTGTAGGTACACCCAGATGTTTACCCCACCAAAACCATTACCCTTAAAACTTTACTAGAGTATACCATTTGCTTGTAGGTAACCCAGATGCTAATCCACCATAAACATTAGCCTGACACCTTTACGATAGTATACCATTCGATTGTCATTAAACCCAGATGTAAACACACCATGACCATTAGCATTACACCTTTACTAAAGTAATACATTTTATTGTAGCTACAGCCAGATGTTATCCCACCTTAACCATTGCCATTACACCTTTATTAAAGTCCACCATATGATTTTAGGTACACCCAAACGTTAACTCAAAATAACCATTACCCTTACACCTTTTCTAGAGTTTATAATTTTTGACTGTAGGTACACCCAGATTTTTACCCGTCTTAATCATTCCCATTACAAGTTTACCCAAGTTGGCCATTTGATTGTAGGTACACCCAGATGTTAATCCATCATAACCATTTCCCTTACACCTTTACCAGAGTTTAACATTTGCTTGTAGGAAACTCATATGCTTCTCCACCATAAACATTAGCCTTACACCTTTACTATAGTTTTCCAATTGATTGTCATTAAAGCCAGATGTAAACCCACCATAACCATTACACCTTTATTAGAGTTTACTTTTTCACTGTAGGTAAACTTAGATGTTAACCTACGATAACCATTACCCTTACACATTTACTAGAATTTAATTTTTGACTGTAGGTACACTCAGATATTAACCGTCCTGAACCATTACCTTTACACTTTTACTATAGTTAACAATTTGACTGTAGGTACACCCAAATGTTAAGCCACCATAACCGTTACCCTTACACCTTTATTAGAGTGTACTTTTTACTGTTGTTACACCCAGATGTTAACCCACCTTAACCATATCCTTTACACGATTACCATAGTTTACCATTTGATTGTCATTGAACCTAGATGTAAACCAACCTTAACCATTACCATTACACCTTTACCAGAGTTTACTTTTGATGTAGGTAAACCTAGATCTTAACATACCATAACCATTGCCCTTACACCTTTACTAAAGTTTACTTTTTGACTGTAGGTACACCCAGATATTAACCCACCATAACCATTACTCTTACAACTTAACTTATGTTCAAATTTTGACTAGGTAAATCCAGATATTACCCCACCGAAATCACCCCTAACCCTAACCCTTACACCTTTACTATAGCTTTCCATTTGACTGCAGGTACACCCAGTTGTTAACCCACCATAACCATTTACCTAAACCCTTTACTAGAGTTTACTTTTTGAATGTAGGTACACCAAGATGCTAACCCACCTTAACCATTACCTTTACACTTTTACTATAAATTACCATTTGATTGTCATTAAACCAAGATGTTAACCCACCTTAACCATTACCAATTCGCTTTTACTAGAGTTTACTTTTTGTGTGTAAGTACACCAAGATGTTAACCCATCTTAACCATTACCCCTACACCTTTACTAGAGTTTACTTTTTGACTGTAGGTACACCCAGATGTTTACCTCACCATAACCATTACCCTTATAACTTTACTAGAGTTTACCATTTGCTTGTAGGTAACCAAGATGCTAATCCACCATAAACATTAGCCTGACACCTTTACGATAGTATACCATTCGATTGTCATTAAACCCAGATGTGAACCCACCATTACCATTACCATTTCACCTTTACCAAAGTTACCATTTCACCTTTGCTAAAGTTATACATTTTATTGAAGATACAGCCAGATGTTATCCCACCTTAACCATTGCCATTACACCTTTACAAAATTTTACCATTTGACTGTAGGTACACACAGATGTTAACTCACCATAACCATTACCCTTACACCTTTACTAGAGTTTACTTTTTGACTGTACGTTCACTAAGATGTCAACCAACCTTAACCATTACCCTTAAACGTTTACTAGAGTTTATTATTTTATTGAAGGTATACCCAGATGTTCACCTACCTTAAACGTTACCCTTACACCTTTACCTAAGTTAACTATTGATTGCAGGTACACACAGATGTTAACCCACCTTAACCATCACCGTTACACCTTTACTAGAGTTTACCATTTGATTGTAGGTATAATCTTATGTTAACCCAACATAACCATTACCCTTACATCTTTACTATAGTTTACCTTTGATTGTAGGTTAACCCAGATGTTAACCCACCTTAACCATTACCCTAACACCTTTATTAGATTTACTGGAGTTTACCATTTAAATATAGGTAAACCTAGATGTTTAACTACCGTTCGCCAATTTACACCAACTTTTATCCAGTGAGCATCTAAATTTCAGAAATGTTTAATCATACCTTTACAAAACAAAACAATACCCTTATATCTTTATTAAAGATAACGATTTGACTTTAGGAAATTTGAGATGGTACCCCTTAAACAACAACATCTACTCAGTTTGCATCCAAAATTTACAAATGTTAACCATTATCTTTGCCACAACACTTACCAAATTTTTACAGTTCTACTAGAGTTAACCAGTTGAATTTAGGCGAACCCAGATTTTAATCAACTTTATGCATTTACTAGGTTTTACCATTTGACAGTTAGTAATTAATAAGAATAAAAAGTTTAGATCCTATAAGAGCAAAGACAATATTCATTTAAAAGGCAGAAGATATGCCGTATCTAGGTTTCAGCTATAAAAAGCCTCATCAGTGAGGCCTCATAAGTTCTTGCCTAATCCTAAGCCTCATCAGTAAAGCCTCATAAGTTCTTGCCTAATCCTGAAACTCAGATGTCTATCAGCCATAACTTATTAAACACCAACATTCATCAAAGTCAACATCCAGCATTATTTTGGCTGTTGCTTGGTCCACCGGGGCTCAACTGGTGACCTTCTTTTGCTTCAGATTTCCAGTGGGGTTGTTTGGCAGGACAGGGATCTCCACCTGTCAGACGGCCCGTTGTATCTGTTGAGTCCTCGTCTTTGCTTCTTCATGGTGTTGAAATTTGATTTATGTGTTTACCGTGATGATTCATTGACGAGTTAGAGGGTTATCATGCTGAACGACGGACAATGCCCACTGGATGCGATAAAAGTTCACTATGGTCCTTTGGGCCAGGTTTCCTGAAAGAAAAATACCGGTTATAAATAAAAAATAATAATACATACCTTTCTATTAAAGCTTTGTATCTAAGGCTTCCTTAACACCAGATACCTCAAACCAGTATGTAGCATTTTCATGTTTTCTTCTTGGTGACTTTGTCCAAGTTGTTGAAATCTTGTGTGGCAAGCTCAAAATAATATACAGAATTGATGATTGCTGAGTTAATCACAGACAAACACCAATGTGTATGAACCAGCTAATACAAATGTCTAAGTCTTTTTAGGCTGTGACGTGTCTCCCAATCAGATGTGCCGATTACAGTTAAAATATTCTCCTAAAATGTATAAAATGAAAAATGGTTTTCGGTAATTCATTTTTACAGTACATGCAAATGCATGTAACATGTACTAAAAACACCTGATAGCTCACCTAAGTGCAAAGGTCAAAGGTCAACCTAGGGTCACCATTAGAACAAACCCGAGAGTATATGAATTTCAAATGCTGTGTACATGTACCGAGTTGCAGTGTCATGGGTCATTTGATTGTGGAAGCTTTTTAACGATATGTGCATGACAGCCATATTGGTTACCAGGAAAATTTGAAGTTGGTGAAATATGAGTGATTTTGGTAAAAAAAACTGATACTGACCGCTGTTACTCAATAAACTTCATGTAGCCATTTATTTAATTTTACAAACAAACTTTTATACCAAAGGTTTCAACAAATTCAAAGAAATCTCATTCAATTGCATACATTTCTCAAGCATTAGGAAGCACACGTCTGACTTATGAGTTATCTTTAAAAGGCCAAGATCAACTCAGGGTTATTGTTTGAACACGGAGGTGCCATTTAAATAGACAAAATCTACATTCCAGTGAGACTCGAATGATCTGTGAGTCTATGATCCAAGTTCTGAACCACCTAACCACTTACTTACACTACGTAACTGGGATGCAAACTGGGTAACTGGGATTGGCTTTATTGACACAGTTGGTACTTGCCTGACTCTACAGTGAAGAAAAATTGCCATCAGAGGAGATGGCGAATCCCCCAAGTGAAGATCCCATATGGGCCTTGGTAAAAAGGGTGCAGTTCAAAACACATAGAAGTAATATATTGTCATACTTTTATGCTTCTGATTGACAATATCTGTTTAACAGATGCATTATCTTAAACTCAGGCTAAAACATTATGCCTGACTGCTAAAAAGAGGTGAAATCTCAAACAGCCACCATGTACACAAATGTATAGCATATGATACACTCAACATTTGATTGTGCGAAGAATAACTTCTATTTAGCACAAACCCTACGAACCTAATTTTGAGCTCTTAAGTAGGTGAATTTGGACAAAGAATCCAAATCTGAAAATACATTTGTTTTAGTTTTGTAGGGGAGGGTTGATTTCTTTATTGATTTGTTGCTTAACGTCCACGGTAAACAGTTATGGTCATGTCGGGACGGTCCGTTAACCTAACCACACTATTCCTGGGCAGGCTTAGACCTCCTAAGTGGTTAACCAGTGCTATTTGCACATACTTTCGCCAGTAACTGACAACTGCCCTGTAATGAACATTTAACCAGTCTTAGTCACATTGCCTGCAGGGCAAAAAATGTGCCAAATCAAATTTATGCTTACCTGATCAACCGTTACTAATTATCGATATCGGCTTGCATTGGCGGCGTGAACTGGGAGCAAATGAAATGCAAATACATAGCTGTCATTTACTTATCTAAACAATGGCTCAGCATAAAAGAATTTGTTTTTGTTGTTGTGTTACTTTTTAACGTCCACTGGCCTGCTGATCTAGCGGTCCCCGGTTCGAGCCCTGCTGTAGACGGGAACTTTTCAATCCCAAATGGGGTTCCATTGCACACTGCTCTCATTATCGCCCATCCATTGTCCTGGTATGACTAAAATACTGTTGAAAAGGATGTAAATGGCAGGTCAGCCATCCATATCCTAGACCTCTTTCAGATGGTTGTTGTGTACGCTGCAATGAAGAATAGCGGAACGTAACAGCATGAGTCTCAGGAGTATCCATATCCATAATCAGTACAAACCTCTTGCTGAATAAAATTTATGTTTGTCATTTGCCTGTTAGGCCTAGTTGCAACACCAAATAGCTGCTGAAGGCACTTTGGTGTCGCTCAAATGGTAAGTATTCCAGGACACCGTGATGTGTACATGTGAGAGTTGTGTGACCGAGTTCTGCTCCGATACAAGGTAACAGGCCAGCCACTGACAAATGAATCATGGTTAATTCTGTTCTGTTTGAACCTTTTGCTCTAGTCCTTGCAGTTTACATATATTGGTTACTGTGTCATTTGCATACAGCTGGTATCTTTGCCCTTGCCTAAATCGAGAAATCGTTCTATTTCTGGTGCCAGAATAAAAACACTGTATTTCTCACACCTGTGACTTCTTTTAGATGTTTAGGCGATCCCTTATGATATTGTGTGAGTCCAATTTACTGATCCCTTACGTGTGCATACATTTGGATATCACATGTTGTCAGTAATCCGCCAACGCTCATTTCTGCAATAGAATCGGACCCAAAAAATCGAGTATCAATAAAAAATACCTACATTCACATGGTTGTGCACATCATATGATTTTTTCCCCAGTCAAGTCTCTCCTAAGGAGCATAGATTTAACTATTGAGTGGAATCAAAGAAAGTGGCGGGGACAATCTCCTCAACATCCTTCCATTGATATGGGATGTCTCCACATAAGAAAGAATTTGCTCAGGATTCTGACTCTGAACAATTTTAATTGAGACTTTTTTTTATTTTTATCACAGGAGAATTAACATGGGATTGCATCATAACCTGTGATTACCTCTCATCGACATCATGGTTAAGCTTCAATCTTCTTGCGACGCATATCGAACACCATCAACAAAGAAATAACATTAATCGATAGCTGCATGTGCATGCAAGCATTGTAGTTTAGATCAGTGTTTCATAAACATGCAGCCGGTGTTTCAAATTTTGCAGCAAATATTCGATAGATTTCAAACCGTAGAAAACTATGAAGAAGCGTCTGGAAACAAAGAATTTTGGAAAACTTCTTATGCATCAGAGTCACATGGGGACACACTCTATTCTCTTCTGACATAACATGAACTGGCATAGATTAAAACCCGGAATGGAATAGATGAGATAATCTATGAAGTATATAGGCTACAAGGTACAATGTGCTCGCACAGCCTGGATTGGTAGTCATACAAGAAAGAATTTGCTCACACCAAGGAAGCAAATTCTTTACTATACGAACAACATCACAAAGCCATGGAACGGATTGAATATTAGTCCTGCAAGTTCAGTCCATACAATGTTTAAGACTGTGCCAATGAAACTAGCGTTCATTTTTATACGGCCGTTTGAAATAACGGGACATATTATGTTATGGCACTTTTTTCCGTCCATTCGTCTGTCCATCTATCCATCCGACCATCCATTGTAAATTTTTCGTTGTCGGATATATCCTCCTACAGTATACGTCCAATGAAGCTGAAACTTGGTATATAAAAAGTCTATGAGGCGGACCAGCCCATATCATTTCGAGGTTACGCTGCATGTTCCAATAATTTTTAGCAGAGTTACAACCCTTTACTTACATTTTCCGGGGTGTTCAGTTGGGGACAACTCCTCCTACAGTTTTCGTCCAATTAATTAAGTTTGTAAATAGTAAGACTACATTGTGGAGTAGGCATATTGTTTGTGGATTTCTCTTCACTGAGTTTTAGCAGAGCTACAGCCCTTTGAAAAAAAAACACACAATAATGACCGTTTGTATGGCAATTCTTTTGTGTTCCATATCTAGGTTACATCATGAAATTTGATAGCAATGTATATAAGGATAAGACAATGTGTCTCACACAAGAATGGTTACTCCCTTTTACTTATTTTTTTAGTTACATCCCTTTGATTATTTTGTAAAACTATATTTGTACACATAACTAGGTTATCCTTTTGACTATTGTGATGAAACTGAATAGTAATGCATATTAGGCTGACACAGTATGTCACAGAATGATTGCCTCCCCTTATTTTTGGAGTTACCTCCCTTTGAATAATTTCTAAGGCCGTTCTTGTGCAAGCCATAAGTAAGCAACTGTAAGGAATATGTTAATGAAAATTTACAGCAATGTGTATTAGGTTGAGGACGTGTGTCTGTTATACGAATTACTGCTCCCTCTTCCTTACTTTTGGAGTTACATCCCTTGGAGGAATTTTTAAGGCTGTTCATGTACAAGCCATAACTAGGTAGCCATATGGAATATCTTGACGAAACTTGATAGTAATATGTATTAGGTTGAAACAAAATGTCTTATAAAAGAATAATTACTTTCCTTTCCTTCTTTGTCAGGGTCACTGACGAGGTTTTTATTAGCCGGAACTACGTAGTCTGGCCCATGTTCCTATTTTTGTTTGTATTCTCTGCTCTTGAAGGAACCTTTTAAGATTTTAATTTTACATCCATAAGATAAGTCTTTAGGTTTTTCTAAGGATTTGCTGTCGCTAAAAAGACGAGGCCTTAATTTCATATTAATGTATTAAGTGTAAGTTCGTTATTATTAGGAACTTCAAGTCCAGCAGTCAATTGTAGGACTGTAAGCCACTCCTCACCTTGAGAAACACCGCTTCAGGTTCTAATTCACCTGGAAGTACATATCTCCAGGTTTATATCCACCCGGTGCTCGATTAAACATGACACGACCGATATTAGAAGCCCAGTAGAGGCGGGCAATATCAGAAGGACAGTGAGGGTTCGATACTTTGAGGACAATCGCCGCGGCATAGATTTATAGATATGGTGTCCGTGATTTTCGGACAAGTTTCGGGCAAGTAGATGCTAATACCGATACCTGTTCAATAGAGACTGGTCTCTGATGGTGTATAAAAAATTAAAGAGTAAATGCACATCAGGAATTGACTGAATCGGATTCCAAACCCCGTTCTCCAACATCAAAGGGAAAGAATGACAAAGACATCCCAACAAACAATAAATTACAAGTGACACGTCGAGTCAGCAGCTCTTTCCCAAATAGGTGGCAACTCAGCTATCTTTACTGAAGTAAATAATTTAGACCAACAGAAGAGTTAAAATGAAAACACAATAAGTTAAACAGCACCGAACATACAACAAATGCAACCGCAACGAAAGTACCGCCTTGGGACGGTCAGTACTAACTACTGGGGGGTTTAAACCGGTTTCTCTGGGCCCAAACCTTAACCCATACCGTCGGCCGCCATGCACACAATTAGATGGTTGTTCGGTTCGTTTGGAGGTCCCCTAACGCATGTATAAAGCCGGCAGTGTGTTGAAAGGCTTTTACTTTCATTATTTTGGGGGGGGGGGGGGTACATTTAACATTCTTTTGATCTTATTTTCAGTTCATGGGGCTGAGCCGAGTACGGTGTTAGCGTGAGTCTGTGATTGATTTTCGTAATGTACACAGATCGACTACAAATTTGAGACAGACATCATATTTGGGCCAGCGACATGAACTGACATGTGTTGTATATTATTGTATATGCGTCAGTTGTAAATTGTATTGTTTGTATATAAAACTAACATTACATGTATCATATATAAATTTCAAAAATTCTAACTTAGTAAGAGTTTCATTTTTGATGTTGTACATTGGTTGATAATGCCATTAACCGGAGGTCAATCTCCGCCGTCTTGGCGGCACATAAAGCTCTACACTCCGGTGTACATTTTTTTGTGTAATATGGAGCAGTTTTTGTGCATTCCAGGAAAGCAAATGAAATGGTCAGCAATATGGGCCATGGTCAGGCTGCTCATTATTAGCTGCCTGACCTTGATCTGTGCTGCCTTCCTGAAAATGTTTTTATATTTATAAAATGTGTTTACTTGTTTGTGACTTGTATCCCAGTTAGGGATTTTGGTCAAAATAATAATAGAAAAAACTCTCAAACTCTTGTTTGTCTTGTTTTGAGAACCTGTTGAGATTCACTCTTCGGTTTAAAGATAAAGAAAAATATAATTATAAAAAAGCAGCAAACAAACAAAGAAAAAATTATAATAAACTGCAGCTCTTTCTGAATCAGCACACACACGGTACAGAACTTTTTAATTTCAAGATAGCACACTCTACACAGCCAGACAAGTACCGAGATTGCAAATGAAGTTTTCCCATGGTCTAGTGTCAGTCCTTAGTGCTTCAGACCTTAGATCACGGCCTATATGGTTCGAATCTCACTGGAAGGTAGATTTTTTTTGGAATCTAAATGGCACTTTTTGTGTTCAAATGATATCCCTGTTTTAATCTTGGCCTTTTTACAGAATTGAGGTTAGCTCTGTTTGCTACCTTATACTTTAGAAATGCAATTTAACACCAGATTTATTGGGCAATTATTGAAACCTTTGGTATAAACTTAAGATCTTGGTAGCCTTAATACAGACAACTCAATGACATAAAGTGTTTTGATGCCAGGCTGCCATGTAGCGCAGTCAGTAGCCTGTCTGACTCAAGAGCCAGAGGTCTCGGGTTCGATACCCGATCTGGTCACTTACTTTCGTTTCCCCTTCTGCTGTTTCAGGAGGGGCAGTTGACAATGACTGGCGAAAGTATGTGCACTTAGTACCTGTTAACCGCTTAACCGGTCTAAGCCTGTCCGAAAAAAGAGCTAGGTTAACTGACCATCCTGACATGACCATACTTCATACGTAAAGCAGCAACAACACAAACTTGAGTACCAGATGCAATTTTACGTCCACGGTAAACAGATGTCATTGTCATTTTTTGATCAATGTCACTCATACTTCAACAATTTTACCTGGTAACCAATATAGCTGTCATCATGTCATGCCCATATATGAAAGAAAGCTTCAAGAACCAAATGGCCCATGACATTGAAACTTGGTATATAGTGTTTGAGGGTCTTATACTATCTGGTTTGTTCAACTGATGACGGCCGTGCCGCGTAGCGCAATCGGTAGAGCACCTGACTCATAAGTCAGAGGTCCTGGGTTCGATACCCGGTCTGGCCACATACTTTCGTTTCTCCTTCCGCTGTTTCAAGAAGGGCAGTTGTCAGTTACTGGCGAAAGTATGTGCACTATGTACTGGTTAACCGCTTAGGAGGTCTATGCCTGCCCAGGAATAGTGTGGTTAGGTTAACTGACCGTCCCGACATGACCAGACTAAATCCAATATTTTTTCTTGAATATGTTTTCTACAGACATGGACTGAAATTTTAGTGAAATTCTGTAGTCTGCACTTAAACTAGTTTCACTGCAATTTCAGTGACATATCATTGTAATTTAATGGAATTTCAGTCAAACTGGTCAATATACCTGATATTTTGCCAGATCACTGAAATTTGGGTGAATTATCAGTGAAATTTCAGAACCTTTTTTGCCCTGGTAAGGCAAATAAATGGGTATACATGTATTTTGCAAGGGAAGGAACTCTACTATTTTCATTTTTACGTCCTTTTCCAGTAGGAATTAAATTTTAAAGGAAAAAAATTGGTCCCCTAGGACCAGATTTTTTGCTTTAAGAGTGGACCCCATTTTTAAAGGGCTTCCTCATCCAGGGATGCAAACAGGAAGTTACAAAAGTTGTTCCCCTTTATAAAATTGGCAGTAAAAAAACATGGATGTGTATCCATACACCTTAAGTAGTCATGTTTGAAAAAGCCATGACAGCATTGTGTTGAATTAATCTTTGAACTTTAAGATATCTGTGCAAACAGTGTAGACCCAGAACATGCTCACACTGCTCTTATGAGGTTTTGAATCTGTTGGCGAATAAAAAAAAATGAATGAAAAGTACATGAATAGAATACAAAATCAGCACTTTCGTCACAAATTGACTTTACATTATTTTGCTCAAAGGAATTTCTTAATGGTATTTTAAGCTTAATTTGGCAATCTTGAATCTTTGTGGCAGCCATTGTCATTCCTTGAGGAAATGGTAATGCCCACTTGAAGCCGTAAAGGCGACATCAAGTGGCGTATCTCATATTACAGTAGTCTGTTGACATTGCACACGACTGGTGTGTCAAACGCCAATATTGTTGTTATTATAGCGGCACATTTTCTGATAATCAAGTTTTAGATGGCCAAGATTTTATTAGATTTAAAATGAGGGCCGCTTTAGTCACATGTCTTTGTCATTAGGATCCTGTCTAAATCAACAATGACAATTGAAGTGTCTGGTACTACCTCAATGGAAGTGGACGACGGGGACGTTAAATAGACGAGGACAGATCTTAAGTTGAATCAGTGGCGGGAGTTCATTAGAAATGGGGATTTAAGTCTTAGTATCCCTAATTGAAACTGATTTCTAAGGCCTAACTGTACTGCTAGTGGTTCTTGGCAACATTTATTTTTAAATATTCAAGTGCCAAAAAAGCAGAATGACATAATGACAAAATTTATGCAAAATTTAAAAAGTTATTCCATATTGAGAATCCAGAAAGACTAACAAGGCATACAGTGTAGATCCAGATGAGGTGGCTCATTGTGAGCCACTCATCTAGGACAACACTGTTTTCAAACGTGGTTACGAAAACTGAAGCAAAACAGAACAGAAATTTAACATTTTTTTCTGATGCCAGGCAGTATTAGCCCTTAATGCGCCAAAAAGCAGACAACAAAATTTACGTCTGCAGAATTTCAAAAAATGTTTCATCCAAGCGATATCATATTGAGAATTCAAACACTAGAGGGCAAACGGTGTAGATGCAGATGAGGTGGCTAATTATGAGCCACCACATCTGGATCTTCACTGTTTGCCAATTCAACAATTTTAATTTTTGGCGTTTAAGGTGTTTTTGCCCTTGACGGGGAGGCTCTTCTGGGTTATGACCCTGAACCAGTCTTAAAGCAAGGGACTGTAAAATTCATATAGGCGGGGAATTAAATGGCCTCCCTTTGTCATATATATTTATTTCCCAGTTGTTTGTTGATAACAAAGTAAATATTTTGCATAAGTAGGTGCAAACCAAAATACAAGGGAAATAAACATTTGCAAAGGGAGGCAACCTTCATCACTTTTTGCAACTGCCATCTCTTTTCTTACCCTATTCATTTTTCATACTGTATTGATTGCTGCTCATAATGTCTCCAAATGGACATGTAATCAGTCAACATGTATTTCATTCCTTTTTTTTTGGCCATTTCACAGTTTTCTGTCAAGTGACACTGATCTTAAAGGTAGGTTCCTGTACTTTGGAATGCATCATAAGTTTGATGATCTTTCATCCAAGTTGTTGGAAAGCACTTATAAAAGGGAATGAATAAGTTTCACTATAAAGTGTAAATCAAAAAATATTAGAAAAGTTGTTTTGCAAGGGATTTCCTTACTCTGCTTCGCACACCAGTTAGCGCTATTTTTAGTTCGCGCCAAAAATAGATAACACAGCTGACGTCATGCTGCATTGCATTTTGGGATAGTTTTAACCCATCCGCCATGCCAGGACCTCTAGGAGAGCTCACGCCAAGGGAAAATTGACCTTTGGAGAATGGCATCAGAAATCACGCACTTACAGACAAATAACCATAATTAATTTTAGAACTGGAATTCCAACGAAAGAAAATAAACCAAAAGGGAAAACGACTATTTTCTTCAACATCTGACGAGTTTCTCAATAGCAACAAATTCAGAAAAATAAGAGAATTCAATACAGCTCAGAAAAAGACGAAATTATTTTGTGGACATAATTGTTATCGCCAGTCCAGGAACCTACCTTTAATTTCCTCAAACTTGTATCAAGCTAGATATTGTGCTGTATTGTGCTGGACAGCACAAGTCCAGCTTCTGACCATTTTGAGAGAGACATTTTATTCCCCATCATTTGTGCAGGTCTTAATGAATTTTATTCCCCATCATTTGTGCAGGTCTTAATGACTCAAACCTGTTTACTGGCCAGCAAGAAGACAAAAACCTGTTAAGACAAAATCCCATACACAGCTCTTATTAACAAAAGGAATACTTAAATGAGACTTTGAAGAGTAATCATGTATGGAATTGATAACGATTGATTAGAGAGTAAAACTAGATCATAAAATGAGCCGCAACACGACAAAACCAACAAAGTGGTTGTGCGCCCAGCGCAGACTCAGATCAACCTGGGCATTCGCCTGGTCCGGTCAGACTTTTTGCTATGCGCTTCCCTTCTGTAAATTTGCCATGGAAAATGGCTGAAAACCACGATTAAAATCCACGGAGTATTCGGACGGCATATTTAAGGTATCCATGCCCGGTAACGGAAAATCAAGAAATAAAAAGTTCTATGGAAGTTGTTGATATGCCGTGGAATTTTTTCGCGAAATCAATGGATGTTAGCCGTAGAATCCAAGGCATTTATCCATGGGAAAGAGCCGTAGAAAGTTTCTACGGAAGTTCTCTATAGATAATTTCCATGGTGTGCAGTATCCGTGGAATCAACATCATGTTGCCGTGGTTTCTACGGCAGGCTTCCGTAAAATCTACGGCAGGTTTCCATGGATTTTATGGCAGGTTTCCATGGATTTAATGACAATTTTCCGTGGCATCTACGGCAGATTTCCATGGATTTAACGGCAGGTTAAATCGAGATGGCTGAATCATAAATTACTTTTCTTCCTAGAGAAGACAAGGGTAATAATATAATGTGAGGCTGAGCAGACCAGTTTGTGGCAGACCTGGTCGGAAACCCTGAAGAAAGTTTTTTTTTCTGATACGGCTAATTTGACAGCAGCCTAATATAGGTTTATCATGATGAGTTGATAGGGATCATCAATGACTTCCTTATCTTACCCAATTGGCTTTCTCAATACTGAACCATGGAAAATCATTGCAGTTGGTAACTTGGTAGCAGGTTCGTAGTTTGCACGTTGAAAGAAAAAGCAGTATATTGGTACGCCATTAGATTAAGCCTGCATAAGAATGTGTAGTTAAGATAACTTACCATCTCGACATGACCCCAGCTGTTTAGTGGATGTTTAGCAAGAAATCCAACAACAAAACCATTCCTGAAGATGGCTTCAAAGAAATTATCTTGAATATTAGTCTGAGCACCTCATGAAAGATTAGCAATAAGGAGTATTCCATGCATATAGTCAAAGAAAATCTGTGTTTGGCTTGAGGCTTAACTTCCCTGTCAACGATTTTCCAGTCATGTTGGGATGGTTTCCTGGGTTCAACCAGTACTTAGCAATGGGGATGAAGTGTCTTGCTCAAGGACACAACACCGCGTCCCTCATAAGATTTGATCCCATAACTTTGAGATCAAGAGACTGACACTCTACCAACTGAGCTAATTAAACCTTGGACGGTGACAGACAATGACGAGAGTCTTGAAACTATGGATTTAGAAGGCAGAAGTACTGTACTATATCTCTGTAGCTAAAACAAAGGTGCTGATCAGCTGTTCCTGTACTGCTGATCTGCACCTTTGTTTTTGCATATGCAAAAAGGCCAGCTGAAAAAGGCAGGTTTTCCGACCAGGTCAGACTGTAAAGACACCAGAGGTATCACTTTGGTTTAAAAAAAGAAGAGGATTTGTAATTACTATCTGATCAGAAAACTTCACAATAATTTCAGATCTCAACATGAGCCTATTACCCACAAAACTTGTCTTCCAAATTTCCGACACAAACAAGGCTATAGCCAGAGAAGATCGTCAGAGGTTTTAAATTTAAGATGTCTTTAAATTTTATCTGTCTTTTTATAAAGATTTTATAAAGATTTCTTTTTATAACACAATGCTCTAGATGGCTTTAAAAAGTCCCTGATCGTCGTGCGTATGGAATCTCTTGGCACGCTGTAGTGCACTGCAACACAATCTGAAATAAGGACAGAATAATTTCTCTGTATAAAACAATGTAGTAGAATGAGTTACATGTAGCTCATGAAAATATGACACATTCTTTTGTAGATGATTTGTTCCCTTTTCTGCTGATTCAAAAAGAGGAAGTTTCAAAAGAATGGACACTACCTCCGCGAGGTTTGCCCGCTTAAGTAACTGACCATCCCGAAGATGACCTCAGCCCAGTTTACTGTGACCCTAGGGCCTAAAGCAAAATAAAAAAAATCTTGAAAATGAAGATAATAAAATGTACTTTAATATTCCAGGTTATCTACTGATCCATGGAGCTTAGCAAATTCTGCTGCTCCCTTTCTATAGGTGATTTTGATGTGATTCCTACCTTATGTTGTTTGGAGTAGGTGTTTCACAGGAATTTCATGTTCTATTGTTTCTTTGTTTTTTTATATATGTAAGCTGTGGGGATCAATTACTTCAGTTGGGCAAGAGAAAGAGCTATTTGTTTTTGCTATTGTTTATTTGCAATTATCATGTGGTTTCTGTTCGGAGGATTTTCTTCCTCTTGGTGCTTGGGATGGGCTGCGTTATTTTATTCAAGCACTCCTTTGGCTTTCATATAATTATTCAGATGAAAAAGCAGGTATCTGGCCAAGCCGGATGGCTCTTCTTTCAAAATTGAGATGTGTGACTACTTTGGTTACTTTAAAACTTGTGCAGTGCCCGGCATAGCCTTTATTTGCCAGGACCCCATATGGCAGGCACATATATGTTACTGAACAGATTCTATTTAAAACTTTAGACAGCAATAATTATCTTTAAACTAACTACTTTACCTTCTAGAAAAGACCATTTTCTTTGGTCAGCTAGCGCTGGCCTCTGACCCCCATTTTTATTTTTCCTCCCCGATAGGCTGTGGCCTTCATATTCGTCTTGACGAAATAGCAGCTTGAATGCTGCCACGAGTCCCTTCTTGTATTTAGCGTTAGTGGTCAGTATTTCTAGTACTTGGCTCTGTAAAGTAAACAGTAAAATTTTACGTAAACAAAATCTGGTACCAGCTCATATGAGCCGTGTTGTAAAAGAATAAGTCTTAAGGGTTTCCAACAAGGTTCAATTCAAACCAGGCTGTTCAAGTTACAGCTTGAAATTTCAGATTTAGGAATTCGAACTATCATATTCTTTGTAGAGAAAACAAAGATGTATCAACTGCGCCCAGTTACTTCCTAGCTTATCTGTTAGTTTGCGTTGAGGTGTAACATCCCAATCAACAATTTTACAGTCATGACAGGACCGAGCCACTGCTTCCTGGGTATTACCAGAACTTTCGGAGAGTAAAGTGTTTAGCTCAAGGACACAACACAGCAGAGATGGGTATCCAACCCCCAACCAGAGTCTGATGCTCTACCACTGAGCCACCCAACTCACTTATATATATATATATATGCCACTGCATGAGAAAACCTGCTTTTTGCATGCAGGAAAACAAATGCCTAACTTATCCTTTGTTTTCCTACATGCACAAAGTAGGTTTTCTCATGCATTGGCATATATCAATAAACTTCTGCTTTACTCATATGCAAACAGCAGACTTCTTATTAAATATATGAAGATATGTGAGTATTGAAGGTCAAGGTCATTTCTTGACCTTGGCCCAAGGTCGTGTACATACAAAAATTCAAACTGGATTTTCTCAGAAACTACTGTGTTGATCTGAACCAAATTTTGTATGAAAGCTTTCAGGTACAAGGAAATGAAAATCTGATGACATGATGCTGGTCACATGACCAAGATGGCCACCACGTCTATATTTTTAGTTTGACTGCACAAAGTGTAGAGGAGCTGTTGTAGTCACCACAGTGGTACGCATTGCTCCCATCACACTTTGTTAAAGTTTTCTAGAAGTATATCTTGACAACCACTTGTCAGAAAGCATTCAAACATGGACCCTATAGAGTTGGCTTTCATTCCACGACATCAGATCCCAGGGTCCATGCTGGGGGGTGGGGCTAGAGGTCAAAATCTAGTACATCTCCAAAAACTAGGATTTTTGAGTTAAAGTTTTCTTGGTAACCACTTATCAGAAAGCATTCATACTTGGACCATAGGTACCCAGTAGGGTTAGCTTCCATACCATGACATCGGACCCCTGGGTCTATACTGGAAGATGGGGCTAGAGGTTAAAATCTAGTACATCTCCAAAAAGTAGTATTTCTATGTTAAAGGTTTTTAGAAGTCTTTATCTTTGCAACTACTTATCAGAAAACATTCATACTTGGACACAGTAGGGTTAGCTTTCATTCCATGACATCAGACATCAGGGTCCATCAGGGTACCACGCTGATTATGTATAAAATACGGGAGGTCTGTGTCTTGTTTGCAGCCCACAAGGCAATAACTGTCCGAACTAGCAAAATATTGTGGTGTTTACCCCTTATTTTCCTCATGTGCAATCCTATCTCAACAGGTGTTTCGTGGGAGGGAACAAAAATCACAACAACGAGGAAATGCCTTTCCATATCCTTTGGTGTGCAAGGAAACCGATATAAAACAGACAAAATAGCATTCTTATGTTTTAAAGAAACATTCATTTTGGTTCAAATTAACGACTTTCAAACGCAAGCGTTCCTGGTTTGTTTACTTTTTTGGACCCTCTTTGCGAGACCAGAAGTGCAGCGTGCAGATGTCTTTGCTTACCCACCGTTTATGCATTCAACTGATTGTCAGCCATGAATAAATTACTTTGTAACAGTTTTCCCCATTCAAATGTATAGGTGACCTAATTTGACCTTGCTGTAAAATAGGTCAAGGTCAATTCAGGGTCATCATTTATATATACTTTGTAGAGCTTGAGTCACTTAAGCTGCATGCCAAGTTTCGAGATCATAGGCCTTCTGGTTCTGGAGAAGATTTTAAAGGTTTTTACTATATACAGGAGTGGCGGCCATCTTGGTCATGTGACCTGGACCATTTATATAAATTTTCATTCCCCTTTCTTGAGGAGGCTCCACATGAAATTTGGCATTGATTGGCCAAGTGGTTTCAGAGAAGATGTTTGAAAATCATATAGCCCTGGGGCGGGGGCAGACGACCCCCCTGAGGTCAAATTTTTTTCAATAACAGTATTATTTAATCAATATACATGTATGTAGTCCTTTGCTGAAAGTTTTCCCCCATTAAATGACTTTGTAACAGTTTCCCCATTCAAACGTATAGGCAACCCATTTTGACCTTGCCATAAAATAGGTCAAGGTCAACCCAGGGTCATCATTTATATAAACTAGAGCTTGAGTCCCCGATGCTACATGCCAAGTTTCAAGACCATAGGACTTCTGGTTCTGGAGAAGAAGATTTTTAAAGGTTCGTACTATATGGGCATGGTGGCCATCTTGGTCATGTGACCTGGACCTTTTATATAAACTTTCATTCCCCCTTCCGAAGAAGGCTCCTTATAAAATTTGGCTTTGATTGGTCAAGCAGTTTCAGAGGAGAAGACGTTTGAAATTGTGAAAGGACGACGATGACAGACACCAGACTGTGGGTATCCTGTAAGCTCACCTATTGGCTCAGGTGAGCTAAAAATGCCGCTTTCACATTGTGTGAAAAGAGGTCTTACTCTTAGTAAATTAGCTAAACTTTGCTTTAATAAGTTCGTTTTTTTTTCTCGTCGCACTGCACAGTGAATACTAGCATTCTTTAAAAGAAATGTTATCGGAAACAGAAGCAGATATTCAAAACTTTCTTTCTTTCGTCGTAGATCTACTTTCGATTTCTACTTTCGGTTTAATACACACAAACAAACACTAGTGCAACATGTTGATTAGTATTTTGAAATCAGGTCAATTTCAAGATTGACCGCGGTCTATTTTGGAATTCCAAATTAGACAGCTCAGTTTTGAGATAGGTCGTTGTCGCTACCCAGTGTCAAAAATTACGTTTGTGGGTGCCTACAGACAAAGCTTACTTATTCATGAATGTTATTGTCAAATCTTCAACAAGAGACATAAAACAAAACACACTTCCATTTAATCTGCGCCGTTTATCTTTTTTTAAAGAGTTTTCTTGTTTCAGGTAATCCCTACCACTTGGATGAGTTACCGTAGACGCTTGCATTAAAATATCATCAAGAGGATTGCGCTTCCTAATGCGTCGCAGTCACCGAGAAGCTGATTGGTTCTAAATAATTACTCCTAAATTAGTCTCCCTAATGCAAAGTAAATAGATGGACTGTAAACCAGTCGATTGAAAACTGAAAGTAGAACAAGCAAAGTCGGCGAATTTATATCCCCCGCCCAAGTGGCCCTGATTCGTTTATGGTTTATTTTAAGTTTCATAGGTTACTTAGTTAGGCTGAACTTGTGGATTGTAAATCAAATCACGGGCAATAACTCTGGCATAAGTGAGGCTAAGCTGAAGCCACTCTTAAACACTTGCCTCAGCATCACTGCACTGTGACGATACATTTTTAATTAGTTGCAGGAAATTTTGTTCACCGAAACCTAAGTTATGGCTAATTTGTGGATTTTAAATCAATTCAAGGACATTAAATAATGCACTACTTATGCGATTATGACACAACTTTATGTGCACCGCTATGTCATGAAAATACATAATTATCTAAATTTCATGAAATTCCGTTCAATGGTTACTTAGTTATGACTGAGTTTGCTGATTTTAAACCAATTTAAGGGCAATAACTAATTGCTTACTGAAGATGCACCAATGTGTTATGGTGATACATATTTAGTATAAGTTTCATAGAATTCTATTGAGTGATTACTTAGCTATGGCTAAATTTGTCGACCTTAATTTGATTCAAGGGCAATAACTCATACACTACTGGAGCAATTCTGATGAATCTTTATGTGCATAACTGCATTATGGTGATACATCGTACTTAGTTTAAGTTTCATAAAGTTTTGCTGAGTGGTTGCTTAGTTATGGCTTATTTGATTGATTTTAATTGAATTAAGGGCAATAACTCATGCATTACTAAAGCCAGTCTGATGAAACTTCACGTGCATTAGCGCGTTAGTGATATATATTTATTTTAAGTTTCATGAAATTCCGTCCAACGATTGCTTAGTTATGGCTCCGGACGGACGGAAGGATGGACGGATGGAAGAACGGACGGACAGACAGACGGATGGACATGGAGAAAACTATATCCCTCCGCCTTCGGCGGGGGATAAAAAGCAAGGCGTCGAGTAATGATAATCACGCCTCAATTCTACTATTTTTTCAGCCTGAAGACAAATCTGCGGAAAATCGTACGAGATTTTAAAATGTTATTATCTCAGGGGCGGTAAACACCGCATTCAGGAAAAGAATCTGCAGCTCAAATGCAAATGCGATTCGCATGATCCGAGTTCGTACCTGTTTAGCACTGTAAAATTGTCATTTTAACACAAAGACACGAGGCATAGAACATTTTTGGAACAGGCCGAACTTGTACATCAGTTTCAGTTTGAGATTTACATTTTGTAAGGCAGTCAGAGGGAGCTTTCACAAGATTGAGTTATGATAGAATAAGAATTGTTTTATAAATCGAATTTTAATTTTGCATTTTTGTGTATATAAAGAGTTTATTTACAAACAGTGAAAGCAGAAACAGTATTTTACACGGACAAGTCACAGTCAGAGAGTACCACTGAAATGCTGTTAAAATTGAATCTGTTTTCATGTTACATCTCAGTTAATTGAGTGCAAAATACTGAAGCAGAATCGTGAATACTGATCCATGAAAAATTTGACCAGTTCGGTACTGACTGAAAAAAATATCTAGGGCACTGAATTGTCATGTTAACATTTCATAAATATTCTTGAAAAATTCTGTTTTTTTTTATTATTATTTTTTATTTCTTTCGAACAGTCTAACGAAAATTCACGTCGCACTATAGTACTCAAGATAAGAAAGGGTAACAGTGTAACAGTGATAATTTAGAGCTAATTTTCTATATTTCTGCTTAAAAATGTAATAACATGTACTTGATTCCTCATAAGAACCCTCTCGCAAAGGCGGTTCTAATGAGGAGTCACAACATTTGTTTTCGTTGGGAAATAAGAAAAAAATATCTCAGAGTTATCCTAAAAAAAAACTTACCTCATCTGGACCTTTGAGGGGAAGCAATAGTGCTATTTCGATTTTGTTTCCCTTCTCAATGTGAGGCAACTCTTAAAGTAAAATATTTGCTCCCTCAGGAGCAAACTCTTTCCTTTAGACTGCTTTTCCTTCAGAGAAGACAGCTTTTCATTAAAACTAGACTGCTTCTCCTTTGGAGTAACTGCATTTTGGAAGGATTCGTTGTCCAAGAAGTGAACAGGAAGTCATAAACTTTGTTTAATGTTTGCAATAATGACGAAGAAACCGTGAGGTGTATCAGCTCACCTTTAACCATCCCAGCGGACACCTGACATCGAAATGACGTCGCACTGACATCAATGCGACGTAATTACGTCGCATCGACGTCAGTAAGACGTCATTTGAACGTCAGTGGCATACTGTGCACTATTCTTCTTGTTTCTTTCATGGACTTGTCAATATCAGATGTTAGATGACTTGCAAACAGTGCAGACCCCGATCAGACTGCTCCAAAACGTGTCTACATTGTGTGTCCAGCACAGTAACACGTATAATTATTTTGACTTGAGATTCCGCACAAAGCCATTTATAAATGCCAGACCTTAACTTGAAGTAAAATAGACTTCAGTTGGCATGAATATTAAAGCAATCTTCCAAGTCATTTTCTCAATTTCACATCTTGTCAGGCTGACAACCTCTTCGGCATTTAGAAAGAAAGGCAGATAGTTGAGCAGGTAGGAAGAACGGACGAACAAAAATTAAACATGTATTATTTTATTTCGATTAGGTCTTCTAAAATCCTATAATTTCAGACCAGCTGACTAGATACACGCCTTCTAAAATGTGCAATTATTCCCGCTATTAGATAAAAAATATAATATGACATAAAACATAAATAAAATGAAAAAAAATAATAATAAAAAAATAATATAACTTCTGCAAATAATTTGCCCAAGCATACAGTGGCAATACTTTTCGACTGACACGTACGAAAAGATATCAGTGTAAAATTCAGCCTTTATGCTCCAGTTCAACCAAACCGAAATTTTTGTCTTGTGGAAGCTCGACCAGCCGTTCTTTTATTTCATACAAATATGCTAATGAAGGAATAACGTTGTCATAAGTTGGCTAACTATTTGCAGAAGTCTTAAATTGAGCCGCGACACGACAAAACCAACAATGTTGTTGTGCGCCCAGCGCAGACTCAGATCAGCCTGGGCATCCGCCCAGTCTGATCAGAGTCTTCGCTGTCCGCATAGATGTAGCTTAGATCCTTAGCTACCCTTTAAGCGCTTAGCGAAGAGTTTGATCAGACTGGGCGGATGGCCAGGCTGGCCTGAGTCTGCGCAAGGCGCACAACCACATTGTTGGTTTTCTCATGTCGCGGATCAATTTATAATTTCAATGTGAGAACTATATGAGCCGCGACACGAGACTGAAAGCCAACAGAGTGGTTTGCGCCCAGCGCAGACTGATCAGCCTGGGCATCAGCCAAGTCTCATCAGTCTTCTTTGCCGCATGGAGCTACCTTAGACCCTAAGCTACCCGTTAATCGCACAGCAAAGACTCTGGCCCGGAGGTTATAAATCCTGAGTACATTCTCAAACTCAAAATAAAGCACACTGATTGGTCGCTTTCGAGCACATGCTCGGAAGCAGCCAATCCGTGTGCTTTATTTTAAGTTTGAGTTCATATTCAAGTTTTATAACCTCGAATCCTGATCAGAATGGGCAGATGCCCAGGCTGATCTGAGTCTGCGCTGGGCGCACTACCACTTTGTTGGTTTTCTCTTGTCATGGCTCAGTTATGAGCATTATGCTGTTCATATCCGTATATACTGCTCAAAATAAGTAAGGGATAGTAAGACATTTAAGGCAGCAGAAGTAAGGAAAATTAGTAAATGAATATTAAACTTTTAAAATTCACAAAACAAATATTCATAGAGACCCTCAATATGAATATTGAAACGATTAAGCTTAACACGTGACCTACAGTAAACTGGAAGTAGACAAGGGGTCGACACCTAAAATTTCACACTAATCCAGCGCAGCAATGACTAATAATTTTCATGCAAACTTTATTAAGACAGACGCCTAATGCCTCAGTTAACAAGATGCAGATACTTTTTTCATGCGGTTCTATCACAGGAGAAAATGATAGGCGTAAAAGATACCATTGTGTGGTGAATTGTCTCACATATGCTGAAATTTGTAACAGCCCTACACCTTAAATAACGCAATAAAGCCTACGAAAGTGGGTGTTTTCAGTTTGTAAATTATGGAGAATTTTATTATTCACAGAATCTTAGGGTCCAAAAGAATTTTTTTCGCCGATGTGAAATTGAGGTGTAGACCCCATAGTCCTTTATGTGCTGCTCTAGGTCACATGACATACATTGACTGTTTCTGTTTTAGTTGAATATTGTTACTTGAATAGTGTTCTGTCAATGTACAACAATAATCTAACCCAGCCATTATTATCAATTTTTTTGCACGCTTCTGTGTCATAATATCCCCTATTTTTGTGAGCAGTATATATAGACATTGTCACAATATATGTTGTACATAGAATTTTTCAATTCTCAATTATGATCATTATGCTGTTCGTATCCTCATATTTAGATATTGTCACAATAATATATGTTGTACAAAGAGTTTTTTTTTTCAAATAAAATAAAATAAGTTTAATCAAATTTTGGTTGTGGGTTTACCAAGCGCGAGGTCACTGGTCGAACTCAGTCTTGCTTCAACATATAAAACACAACTAGCTAAATTGGCTTAGTTACCGACCTACTGTGACAGTAGGTCGGTAACTAAGCAAATTTAGCTAGGTTTAAAAACTGTAAACATCCGCCGAAGGGATTATTTTTTTTGTTAAAGAATTTTCGGAAAAAAAATGTCACCACTTCCGGCATTTTAACCGCAGTAGTTCTGCTTTCTGCTTACACCACGGCAAAATTTAAAGATTTCGAGATAGAGAGCAGCCTTTTCTGTATGAAACAAGCTGGAGTTATGGGGCTAGAAATTGAAAATAAACTCGTAGCGACTCTGTTAAAAGAAAGCATCACAGTTTCTTTTCCTCTTCCGGTGAACCCTTGTTTCGTTAATTTTGGCACAAAAAATGGCCATAAACAAATTGTGCCCAAAATTGGCATAGTGAAAGAAAAATCTATACCGGATTTGATGGAACTAGTGAGAAAAGTGGACCTTGTTGCTTATGTTTTCTGAACCCTCTCAAGTTGTTAAATTTTCGCCATCTTCAGCAAGCAGAAACGATCCTTCGTTAGGCCGTCCGTTGTTTGTCTGCAGTCTTTTTGACATATTTTTTTATAATTATTGATTTTCATGCAGTATTTGACAATTTCGCAATCAAATAACGGCAGAAATAGAGTGCAAAGATGGATAGTGGCGGTTGCTTACCATTTTAAAAGTAGTTCGTCAAAAGGTTTTCTTGTGAAAAATGTTCGGATTTCTCGCGCTGGGCCACTATTCAGGCCTACTGAAAAATGATAGAAAAAAAACAAGTATTCGCTTTGAGTGTAAATATAGATGAGGTGGCTCATAACAAGCAACCTCATATATCTGGATCCTTCTACAATTGAAATTTGATTTCTTCACACGATGAAAACGCTGAAAAATCAACTTTTTTTTTTATATTTACACTTTATTTTTAGACACTTTCAGTGCTATTTTCGTGGTAATTTAATGTAGAATATGCAAAATATGCGTCAAAGAAAAGACAGAAACGACGTATTCGGCCATTACGTTAAACAGCCATCGCCATAACGTGACGTCAGTCGAACGTTACGTGGACCAATCAAGACGTTTGTTTACTTTAGACGTCACCCGACGAGACGTCACATGATCAACTGTCCTTCATTGGTGTGTGAAGCCAGTTGCTCTGTACAGTTTACCTATGGGAAGTCAGTGACAAGTGTAAATATTTCTTTAATGAAATGATAAAAATGATTATGACGTAATATACTGGAAGCTGAGCAGCAATCAGCTAGAAATAACTAAAGCCTGTTTCTAAATGGCATCAAAGGCAATGTAATTATTACAGTACTTTTTGCAGCTCGTTAAGCATGCTGTTGCTCCTTTTATAAGCAACGTTATCGAAATCAGCACTGATATAGGTATTGAAAGCATTATGCGAACAAGACATTCTAGGATCTATTCTGGTCTAGTCTAGTCTATCCCATAATCTTTGGACCATCTTGGACCAGCCTCGGATATAAGCAATTTTGTCTGAGCATAACATGAGTGGTCATATTTCCAGGGGAAGCAATTCTGTCATTTTCATTTTAGATTCCTTCTCAATAGGGATCAACCCGGCCTCAAAGGTAAGTATTAGCTCCATTAGGAGCAATTAACTCTTTTTCTGAAGAGTTGATCCCATTTTAGAAGGGTTGTACTGTCCAGTGAAGCAAACTGGCCCCGAGGTTATAAAACTTTTTCCTAGCTCAACTCAGCTGAGCATGAAATTTTACCTGCTAATAAATAGCAAATTACTGATAAATACTGTTGTTTCCTTGCTCAGTTTAGCTGAGTATGTACATGTAATTTTCTCTGCTTATGAATAAGTTGGCATTTTCATATTTATCAGCAGAGAAAATTTCATGCTCAGCTGAGTTGAGCACAAAAAAAAGTTTATAATCTCGGGGACAGGAAGTCAGAAAATGTGTTCCTCTCTGTAATGATAGCAACCGGTTTTATCTTGATGAGCGATGAACCCCGTCTTCGTCTTGATGACTGGCAAATCTCGTATGAGTTACGGTAATTCTTAATCTCAATCGACAAACCTCGAATGATACATGTAATTGCCCCTGATAAATCTAGGATGAGTTCGTTACCATCATCATGAAGACCCGCAATTGTTGTACGACTCCGGTACTCTTCAATATACCTCACACGATTTGGTCCCTCTTCATTTTGTTGAAGCGATTCTCTTTCCCCCTCTTCCTCATGCCGATCACAAACTTCGACAGATTCCATTAGCCATCGCAAAACTGCGCATAACTCCGTCGGGGTTTAACCGTGATGAAACGGTAACGTAATCACCCTCTAAGTTTGGCGACTGATTAGGGACTCCTGTGAACCTGGCTAAGCATAAACCCACATCTAAACCATGTACACTGATACACATTACCGCAATAGCGGATTTGAAATGGAATAATTTAGATATGAAATGCTATCTTTACAGAGAATATCAACAAGCACACGAAATCCTGGTTGCATTTTTGTCCGCCATTTTTCGACATGCGTTGTTGCGTTTAATTTCGATTTTCCAACCTGCCAACTTTCTTGGCAAACCTTACAACCGTCTTTTGACTCATTTGCCGTCAAATTATATACATACTCTTTAATGCTTTCAGATAAGTCTATCTTTAAAAAATTGTACATTTCACTACAAACGTCTATTGCACGGAAAGCGAGGTCCTCAAAAAACACTGACAAAACTCTATTTTTAAACACCGGTTCGTTCGCTTTTACGACGATATCATCGCTTAGGTGTGAACAGTATTTTGCCGTACAAAGGGCCAGTTCATCAGCGCTCCCTTTTCCACAGACCGATCTGGCCCTTTGTGACATCATCGTGTCTCTGGGATCACGCACAAGATGGATAATTTTCAGCTTGGAAAATTCGGACATCATTCCTTGGACCTGCGACATTCTTGTCCGAATTGTCTTAATCACGCGATACTTTGACGCCAGACATTTCTCACGTAACTTCTTTACGCAGTAATCCATGGCGCTTGTGTAGACTTTATGTTGCTGTTTTAGACACTCACTTAAATATGCCGTTTTCTTACCGTAGCTCATAAACTGATGATCACTCAGACCTGAAAAAAAAAGAAAGACTAGGGGAGACTCGAGTAACTTCGGACAGCGGTTAAATTCGGACAGTGACAATGTTTCTTTATATATGTCATTTGTTTGGAATTAAAACAAAATCAACCGGGCAAACAGTGAAAATCCTGATGGGACGGCTCATTATGAGCCGTCTCATCTGGATTTTCACTGTTTGCTATGATATGTCCGAATTTACCCGCCTGTCCGAAGTTACCCGACTCTCCCCTACTCGTTATTCAAAAATATCGATGCCGTTAGTTAATGAGATTTTTTATGAAATTTTACATTTTCCAATGCACTGTACTGTTTACAGCAAAACTATTACATGCTGCCCCCGACATATGAATGCTGGAGTCCCGGTAGCACAGAAGCTTAAGCGCTGGCCTGCTGAACTGCATGTAGCTGTCCGGGTTCGAGACCAGCATAAGGGGGAAATCTTTCCAACTTTAAACGGGTTTCCATCGCACACAACCTTTCATTGTCACCCTTCACATCGTCCTGATATGAATGACTGAAACACTGTTAGCAAGAGCTCCGCAAGCGGGGAAATATACACCCGTTTCTGGGTGTTTGCACCGTTTCATCCTTTTCTACATTGCTATTAAGTTTATCAAGATATTCCAAACATTAGGGTTCTCAAAAGAAAAGCCTTAAGAGTAATCAAGGTGATGAAACTAAAAAAAAAAGGAAAGGGAAGCAATTATTCTTTTATTAGACATACTGTCTCAATCTAATACACACTGCTATAAAGTTTCGTCAAGATATTCCATACGGTTACCTAGTAATGACTTGCCCAAGTATAGCCGTAGAAATTAATCAAAGGGATTTATCTCCATAAAAAAAGAAGGGGAAGCAAGTATTCTTATATAAAACACACAGCCTCAACCTAATACACATTACTGTAAATTTTCATCACGATATTCCTTACGGTTGCCTCCTTACAGCTTGCACAATAATAGCTTAAGAAAATATTCAAAGGGAGGTTACTCCAAAACTAAGTAAGAGGATGCAATCGTTCTTATATGCGACATATTGTATCAATCTAATATACATTACTATTAAGTTTCATCACAATAGTCCAAAGGGTTAGTTACATATGAGATGTACAAATACAGCCTAACAAAACAACTCAAAAACTAAGTAAAGGGGGTAACCATTCTTGTATGAAACACGTTGTCTTAACCTCAGATATATATTGCTATAAAGTTTCATCATGATATTCCAAAGGGTACTCAAATTATGGAATGCTAAAGAAATGCCATACAAACTGCCTAGGCCGAGTTTTTTCAAAGAGATGTAACTCTGCTAAAAATCAATGGAGCGTAACCTCCAAACAATATGCGCTACTCCACATCATAGTCTTACAATTTACAAAGTTTCAGCTTAATTGGATAGAAACTATAGGAGGAGTTATCCGAAAACGAACACCCCGAAAATTCTAAGTAAAGGGCTGTAACTCCGCTAAAAATCATTGGAGCGTAACCTCGAAATAATATGCGCTGGTCCACCTCATAGTCTTACTATATACCAAGTTTCAGCTCGATCAGATGTAAACTGTAGGAGGAGTTATCCGGAAACAAAAAGTTTACAACGGACGGACGAACGGACGGACAAATGGACGGACGGCCGCAAGCGCCATAACATAATACGTCCCGTTTTTCAAACGGGCATATAAAAAGGACGTAAAATTGCAAGTCCTCCATCCATCATCATAAAATACTCGTACTACATAAGACTTAACGATTTCGTAAAAGATGCTTTGAAACAAATGGGTCAACGCCAACAAGACTGCAGAGCTCTAGATAAGAGGGCGTATTTGATGATAATTAAGGATAATTTTTCTTATTTCTCATCGAAACCATATGTTGTGACCCCTAATCTGAACCGTCTCGTCGAGACGGTTCAGATGAGGGGTCACAACATATGTTTTTATGCAGAATTAACAAAAATTATCCCTTATTATCACGAAATACGCCCTCTTATCTAGAGCTCTGAAGAGCATTCCATATTTCACCATAACCTATAGAACACTTAATTAAATTATTTGAGAGAAACCAAACAGATTAAAACCAGAGAACCAATGGTCCTGTAGCTCACCTGACACCTTCTGTCAACAGGCACCATTTGTTATTTCGCTCATTTGTTACAAATTTGAAACCACTAGCCTATTAAGAGTGCATATTTTAATTCTAAAATCTCACTGGCCTTGAGCAAAGTTTTAAAAAATGGCCTTGACGTTTGATGATATTATTTCTTCATGTATCCATTTATTTAAACATATTTTCCAGTTATTTTATCTAGGGTAAAAAGTTTCCATGAAATCAACTGCTTAAGCATGTTCCCATATAAAAGTATAACATACCGAAGTTGACCTTGCCATAAATTAGGTCAAGGTCAATGCATAGTCATAATTTGTATAGACTATGACGAGCCCGAGTCCCCAATGCTATATACCATGCCACAAGGTCACTGGGCCTTTGGTTCTGGAGGAGAAGATTTTTGAAGGGTTTTTACCATATATGCGTGGCAGCCATCTTGGTCATGTGACCATCTGAATAAACTTTGGTTCCTTTGACCCGGTGATGCTCCGTATGTAATATGACTTCAAACGGCCCAGTGGCTTCAGAGAAATGTTGACAGGCGACAGAATCTCAGTGACCTTGAACAAAGGTCAAGGAATGACCTTGACTTTTGGAATTATAATATCTTCATTTCCTCATTTAATTAATCATATATACCAAATATACTTATAGTTTCTGAGAAATCCACTGTTTAAGCATTTTCTCATGTGACAGCATAACGCTTCAAAATTGGCCTTGCCATAAATTAGGTCAAAGTCAGTGGACTGTCATGAATTGTATAAATTATGATGGACCGCTTCATATTAGGTTTCAAGGTCATAGGCCTTTCGGTTCTGGAGAAGAAAATTTTTGAAGTGTTTTTACCATATATGGACGTGGTGGCCATCTTGGTCATGTGTCGCAGACCCAGGGAACAAACTTTCGTTCCCCTATCCTACTGAGGCTCCATATGAAATTTGGCTTTGATTGACCCAGCAGATTCAGAGAAGAAGATCTGTGAAAATGGTGGACGACGGACAGACGAACGACGGACCATGGCTATACTAAAAAGCTGACCTGTGTGAGCCTTCGGCTCAGATGAGCTTAAAATAACAGTGGCTGTTTCATGTCATACTAATGTACTAATAAGCTTGGTTCGAAGATGTAATAAACATGCTTTACTTTTCTGGTAAACGTTTAGTAAGTCGCAGGTGATCCAAGCTCGAAGTGTCTGCGTTCCAACATCAGTCAAATTGTAGTCACCATAGTGTCTGTAGAAGAGACGCAAACGCCATTGAAACAAAGTTGTTTCCGCCAATTTTCGCTTCCTGCAGAGACTGTACATCATATCTGGCTTCTGCCGATACTGTCCGTGAACTCTTGCTTCCTGCCGAGACTTCTGTACATGATAAATGGCTTCCTGCAGAGACTGTCCGCGTGATTCTGCTTCCTGCCGAGGCTCTCGGCAGGAAGCAGAGTCACGCGGACAGTCTCGGCAGGAAGCCATTTCTCGAGGACAGTAGTCTATGCAGGAAGCAAGAGTTCGCGGACAGTCTCGGCGGAAGCCAAATATGACGGACAGTCTCTGCAGGAAGCGAAAATTGGCGGAATCGATTATACCCTGTGGTCATGTAATTTTAAAATCAACAATGATTAAAAATTGAAATCATCGTCCTTTTCAGAGAATTAAAATACTACTACTACTTTTCAGACTGTTCCTCCAGAGCAAATTTCATAGTTGTAGGGAATCTCCTGTATAAAAATTTAGCCTTAGTAACAGCATAGCAACGACTTAAATCGTTTTATAAATACGGTCCCTGTTCTCATCTATTTCCCTTACAACAGGTTGTTTCTACTATATCTGGGTCATGCATTCACATTTTCAGATATACCAACAAATTCGACAGTTGTTTTTGTTTTGTTTCCATTCTCATAATGATGTTCCCTGAAATGCTCAGCGGGTGACAGTATTTTTTGTCCGATTCTCATAGTATTGCTCTTCATGAGGCTCAGCGGAACGAATCCATGGTTGCACACACCTGGCTCCGTGTCCCTCTGACCGCCCTCTCTCCAGTTCGAAGAGGAGAGTTGAGCCGCGACATGACAAAACCAACAATGTGGTTGTGCGCCCAGTGAAGACTCAGATCAGCCTGGGTATCCGTCAAGTTGGAACAGACTCCGCATTAAGTGCTCAAAGGGCAGCTAAGGGTCTAAGCTAGCTCCATGCGGACAGCGAAGACTCTGATCAGACTGGGCGGATGCCCAGGCTGATCTGAGTCTGCGCTGGGCGCATAACCAAATTGTTAGTTTTCTCGCGTCGCGGTTCAGTTGTTAAAACAAAAAGAGGCTTAAAGGACCGTGTGCTTAAAGATTTAACGCGGAACTGAAAAACAAAACAAAAAAAAACGCCGTTGCAACATCTATGATTCGTCAGATACTTACATGGATGTCCCATTTAAAAACGTTAGTGGAGCACGTGTCTTGTAAATAACATTGAGATCACGAAGAGGCTCAAAGACATAAAATGAGTCTGGGTGTTGTTGCATTATTTCCCCTGTCAATGATGACCCACTGCGCATGTACGTTAAAATTATAACACCGGTGAAATTTTGAACATCTGAAAAAGATAAACAAAATATGAGCTGAATCAAAAGAGCGTTTCCCACAGTTAAAAATATTCTTCAAAGTTCACACCCTGTCAGTAAAGGTTAAAAAAAAATAACACTTAAGGTATATGGAAACACTTTTATGGGAAGCAACTTTGTAATTTTCTTTTTTGCCTCCCTTTCCAACAGAAGTCAACATTTTAGGGAAAGAATGTCTCATCTCGGAGGATTTTTTTTCTTTTAGTGTAGATCCCATTTTGGAAGGGTTTCGCCTTTCAATATATATATAACTTCACAAACTTGAAAAGATACATATGAGCCGCGACACGAGAAAACCAACAATGTGGTTGTGCGCCCAGCGCAGACTCAGATCAACCTGGGCATTCGCCCAGCCTGATCAGAGTCTTCGCTGTCCGCATGGAGGTAGCTTAGACCCTTAGCTACCCTCTACGCGCTTAGCGAAGATTCTGCTCCGACTTGGTGGATGCCCAGGCTGATCTGAGTCTGCGCTGGACGCACGACCACATTGTTGGTTTTCTCGTGTCGCGGCTCATATAAGGCCTGCAGCTGCAGGAAAGTGAAGCCTCTCGTTAGTTGCGGAGATTGATTTCGAGTCTGTTATTCGCCTGATTAGCAATATAAGTAAAACAAAAAATGGAAATGAGCCGCGACACGACAAAACCAACAATGTGGTTGTAGGCACTGTGCAGACTCAGATCAGTCTGGCCATCCGCTCAAGCCAATCAGACCCTTCGTTAAGTGCTCAAAGTATAGGTAAGGGTCTAAGCTACCTCCATGCGGACAGCGAAGACTCTGATCAGACTGGGCGGATGCCCAGGCTGATCTGAGTCTGCACTGGGCGCACATCCACATTGTTGGTTTTGCCGTGTCGCGGCTCAAATAATAACTAGTAGCATTGAAATTACCGTAATAATCCTATTAGACGCTCATGGTTGCGTTGCATTCTATGAAAATGGGAGTGGGGGCATTACTCATTACTCAGAGCCTTAAGGTGGTGATAATCACTTATTTGCACTGAATATAAATATTTGCATAATATGCTGAAAATACTACTGAACTTCCTTAACATTTAGCAGATGCATTCTTTATGTTGTTTTGTCTCAATTTAGAGTCCCAAAATGCAGGACTTGTTGATCTTAAAAGGGTAAATTTATATAAGACAAGATCAAAGGGAAATTAAAAACATTGATTGATTGATTGATTGTTTTGGGTTTAACGGCCCTTTCAGATAGTATTTCAGTCTATATCGGGCCGTCTCCTAGAGAGAGGGAGAAAGAAGAGAGAAATGATAGACGAGAGAAAAATGTCCAAACAACCCCCACCCGCACCTACTGCAAGCACAGAAGGCCCTTGCCCTACTGTTATCCAAATCAGTAGAACGCCCCGGCACTGGAAGTTACACGCAGCATCATTGCATCACCCAACCACCCCCAATTAAAAACAATAACCATCGTTATTCAAAATGTATTTAGGTCTGAAAGTACTTTAGTGCATTAAGAATGGCGTCCCAGCAATTATTTTTGCACCTCGTTCACACATTATTAGTTTGAACAGATAAAAATGTAGCCTGTGTCTAATTTTTTGTCAAAAACACACACACAAAAAAAAAACAAAACAAAAAAAAAAACAACAGAGCAGTCTACTTTTTCAAGACTGAACAATTCAACTTACGCACTTGTAATTTTAGTCACAGTAATACAGTTAATTATCCCATATTTAACGAATGCATGCAGTATACATTCACCAAATACATGGTCGAACATTTGAGAATAAGCCACTGATTTCATCTGTTCTACCTTACAATTCTAGAAAGAGCTGGTATAAATAATTGTTGGGGCAACCTTCTTACTGCATTAAAGAACCGAAGTACATTTTCAATTACGATGTTATTTTCTTTTTTCTCTCTCTTTTTAGATTTTTGCGCTGAAAATTACCCTTTGACCTTTCTTTATAATTTTTTTTTTCAAACAGCATGTCGCTCTTTTTCGTGTTCTGAACAGTAGAGAACTGTACATGCTGTAGAGATTTTTTCTGTATTTACCACAAGTCACCTCCTTATAACCCCATTCCACTGGACGGCGCTTCCACTGCGCTCCGAAATGTTGGACAAAGCGCCATGAATCGTAGCAGAAGCGGCAGCAGCGCAGGAGAAGCTTCTAGGTCGGAGTAAAAGCGTATCAGAAGCGTGATGATCGCCGAGTCACGGCGCTTGTTTTGAGTCTGCTCAAAATTTACGTAGCGGAAGCGCCGTGGAGTCAAAGCGCAACGAAAGCGTAGTGAGAACGTAGCTCGAAATTCATGAACGCAGCAGCAGCGGGAGCAACGCAGCACCAGCGCAGCGGGATCGTGCCGACAGCGCCGTGAGATTCGTCTGCGACCCAGCTACGCTTCTGCTACGCTCTTTGCGCTCCCGTTGCGCTCTTAGCGCTTCCGCTGCGACTCTTTTATTTATGAATAGCGCGACCACGACGCTTCCGCTGCGCTCTTGGCGCTTTATCTGCGTTTCCTCTGCTCTTATGGCGATCTGAGCATGAAAACGCCGCGCTTCCACGACGTTTCATAACTCGATTCTCACGTTTCATTCAAGATGCAGGCTGCCAGGAGCAGGAGTTGGAATACCCTCTCCTGCGGTAAAGGCTGCGTGAAAATAGTCTCCTGGCCAGGCCTGGGTGTGGATTTCGCCTTCTGCTTTTGACAGGGGGCCATGCTCTTGCTCAGATAGGCGCCCTTTAGAACGCCGAGCAGAGGCCCAGTTGAGCCTGAACAGCAAGAAGAACAAGACGAGTTGTTCGAAGTCACTAGTTCATGATTGCCAGCTGGGCCATAGCCACTGGAATTTTTATATTATCAATATTGTTTGAAGGCTGGTGGCTAACTTCTGCTGGACCCGATTCTCCGCCGATTTACATAGAAGCGGTTACAAAGCGCAACTCAATCGCAGCATGAGCGCAGCTCCGATACTTAGGTCGTAGCACGATCGCAAATGCATCGTAATAAGCGTAGCTTGAAATTCTTTGCCGTAGTAGCAGCGTATTAGAAGCGCCCTCGAAGTCCGTTGAGCGTGGCAGAAGCGCAGCTAAATCGCGGCAGCATCGTGACTAGCGTGGCGAGATCGTATTAGAAGCGTACTGGCAGCGTACTGGAAGCGCACAAGATCCAAGTTTTGGCAAATGCCTACGATTCTGCTGCGATTTCGAAAATTTTGGAGAAGCGCCATGATCGCCAAGAGCGCAGTCAAAGCGTCATCCAGTGGAATGGGGGTATAAGAGTTGTAAATCAGCCACTGCAAAAAACAATCTTATAAACAGCAAGCAATATAGAGAATGAATAGTTCAACTTTTTTCCTTTTTTCCACCCTTCTCAGAAGGGGTCCGCTCTTGAAGGAAAGAATTTGCCCCTCTAGGGGCAAATTCTTTCGTTGAAGAGTGAACCCCATTTTCAAGAGCTACGTCCTCCCGAGAAGCAAACTGGTATATTCATGTTATTCCCCTTTGTAAAACTGATTGCCAACATGCGGGTTGACAACTCAGTAAAGCGTTAATTTTTTAAAAGCGGTAGGGGGAGGGGGTGCGTTTATTAGAGCACGGGCGTTTATTAGAATTAATACAGTATATACCCTTTTTAGTCGAAAAGAAAACAAATCCATTCACCTTTCTTGGAAACTATATTTGTTCCATTCTCAGTCATGACAGCGCTCAGGTTTTGTCCAAACACTTCACTCGACGTCGGAGCATCAGTTCTTAGTAGCATCTGAACACGGTTGTTTGACGTCGTTCCCATGGCAACAATAATTCTATACTTCATTGGGTCCAGCATAGATGCTGCTTTATCCATCAATCTGTTTCCATAGGGAACTGAAAAAATATGTCTCAGCGGTCATTACGTCGCATCGACGTCCACACGACGGCATTACAACGTCATGTGCCTGCTGGGGTGAATATGTCAAGAGATGTTGACCACAGACACTTCCATGCGCAGGACCGTATGAAACTACGGCCTTATGACGTTGATAAGACGTGAAGACATCGCATCGATATCACTGTCACGTCATTACCACGAAATGTGTCTGCTGGGTTAGTATAATCATTCTAAGATCAGTGTTAATGATATTGTGTGTAATGCATCACGAATTATAAAAAAATACTAGAAAATGTGTTGATGAAACACCAACCATATGTTTGCCTCTAAAGAAGGCTCTGAGAGACCGCAATATTCACAGAACGCATTTTTCACACGTGTGTTGTTAATACGGTCGTATTCTTCACATTTTGCCAGTATGACAAATGCGTTCGGATTTTGTAGCGATTTTTAATAGAAACGCATTTTTCACACATATGGAAAATGAATGAATTAGACCTTGAGCTGACAATAGACCCCCCTCCCCCCCCAGGGGGAGTTTTGTACCCTATAATTTTCTGAAACTACATTATATAAGAAACAAAATGACACATAATAGCCCTCTGTACGTTGGGGCGTTAACGTATGACGTCAACGTCAATTACACTGCCCAAATTTACATATTCACGTTATAATAGAAGATACGCATTGTTGTACACATGCTAGTATTCGCCCTAAATAATGTTGGGTTTTATCTGCTAGTACATAAATCACTGTTTCAAAGTTATTGACATTGTCAAGGATAAGTTGACTAGCCTGTATAACGTAGTTTACATTGCATTTGGCGTTTTTCCCCTTCAGTGTCTAAATACATGTAATATAAGGAGCAAATTTTAAGAATTTAAGTGTAGCGAAAAGTTAATGTCATATATATGACTGTTTCAATATTCTATTATAAGAAAGAAACATCTAAAGTCTTACAAAACTCGTCAGCAGTCACGATGAATATGTAACGTATATAACCACAACAAAAATACGAAAAAAACAAAAACAGAATCAGACTAAATCGCTGAATTGGTGGACTGAAGTTTATACGTGCTCCATCAATCTTCTTTTATTCATGCCCAGCTTAGATAATGTAGGCAGCAGTTAAATTAACAGTGGATACATTAAATGGGGACAGAAACTATCTTATTTTTGAAGAATTTAACCTACAAAATGACCAGAAAAGCTACGAAAGCCAACATTAGCTGCATTTTATATTTCAATGTTATCTTTAATTTGTCTTCAGTAGATACTGTTGTATATGTAAATATGAAGAAATGTCAATGTTATGTGTCCTCAAACTATAAAACATGATCTAATAATGGATATTTGAAAAACGATCTAACAGTAACATTACGTTACATAATTGTAATATGTTGAAGAATAAGATTTATTAGTCATCTGTTATCAAAATTTTAGTTCCCTGGCGGCATGAAGTATTGATTGCTGTAGTATAAGCTTACCACTGGTAGTCAGATGGCAAATTTAGCTCTTTGAAATACACAAGAGTTCAGCAAGATGCACATAGATTGTTACAGCTGAAGCAGTTCGTTCTTGCCTTCAATTCAGTCTCACTTAAAAGTGACTTCATAAAAATGATTTTTTTTTAATTCTATGCATTAAATGGAGTAAGTATAATTTGATAAATGCTGCAACTGATTAATATTTAGGTTCTTGTTATGATGGGGATAAAACCAGTTTCGCTACCTGTGCTGTTTGCTGAGCCATTCAATTACCCTACATACAAATATGCAACTGTGACTACCAGCCGAGGCAATCAAAAGCAGTACCAACTCTGCCAGCATCCATTAACACCATTTTTCTATGATGTCAGTCGAATCGTCAGCCACGAGCCTCTTTGCACAGTAACTGTTTTACATGGGTTAGCAAATATGTGTGGCCCCCGTGATCATAACTTATATGTTAATTTGTGATCTACATGATCTGTTTATGCAGCTCCCGGCCATCAAATACATTACAAAATGTTAACAATGTGAAAATTTAAGGATTATAGAAAGTGACATACTTTATAACGCATACAACATTCTGTCTCCAGCCTGTGCAGGAGTTCTATTTTTCATTATGTTGTTACAAATATTCAAATGGTCAGGTAATTTTGCAAACCCCATGGTTTTATTCCCACTTGTTGATACTATCAAGGACTAAAGGTGTTACAAAATACAAATTTCAGTCAGACAATTTTCAATAATGTAACAATTAAAATTGGGGCTTTATTCTCTAACAGTATTTAACATATTTGGACAAGGATAATTTGATAAGCAGTAAGATATCATAAATAGGCAGTTTACAACCAAATTTATTGCTAAAAAGTAAACAATATGGTAATACAATGTCACGGAGACCAAATGGAGAAAGTTACTTAGGTTAGCCCTTCCTTGGCGTGTATAGGTATGCACTGTTTCTATTGTTTGATTATTTGCTCTTCAGAAATACTGTATTACTAGTTAAGGATATCGGAGATGAAGAATTCATAAACTTTCACTAGATACGTTGTATACGTTATTTGTTTGGTCTTTCTTTTTTCCCCAGTATTATCCTCCAAAGCATATAACTACAGTATAGGCAGATACATTCTGAAGGAGAACAACTAAGATTTGCTCATAAATATCTGAACAGCGATGACCAACATTAATATATTCTGTCATTTTCATTTGCCATTTTATTATGTGTGCAGAACTACTGGAACACTGTCGCTTGAAAAAAAAAAAAAAAAAAAAAAATTTTGTCCAACTAAACGTGTCTTTATGTTCTTTAGTGAATAGATTCTTTAAGAGATGATTGAATGTAGTTAGATTCTTTAGGAGATGGTTGAATGTAGTTAGACTTTAAAGAGCAAGAAACAAAAGCATAGAAATGTAGATCATCTTAAACATAGCATTTATAGATAGCCACAGTATACTAGTAAACTGCCAGTGTCTCTTTTCTGTATTAAATATTCCTAATACTATTCTCCCAAACTCCTGGTTGACACATAATTGTTAGTTACATAAATGAACTAAGAAAAGCAATGTTTTGACACTACTATTAATTATTTTCAAAAGTTTGTTTTGTTTCTTAAACTGTAACTCAGCAATGTTGTTTTCTCTGGTAACGTAAAATATACAATAGTCTTACAAAAGTAAGTATACGCTGCCAGCTAATATCTACATTAGCTTTGATGCAGAACTGTATTTGGTTTAAGCCTTTAAACTTCAGGTTACTGTTCTGCTTTATAGTTTTTCAGTGTGCACGTAAAAGCTATAACAAATCGTGTCAATAAACAAGGTGGAACCCCTGTTTGCATTGTTGATTGCTGATTATTTTATAGTTTTAAACTAAACACGTCAAAACCGCTTAGCTTTTAATGGTATCAAACTGATTGCATATCATTTTATTCAAGCCCTATATGCAAAATCAATGCTGGCTTTTAATAGCTGCGGCTTTATCTTTTCTGGAGTATTTTTTTTTTTTTTTTTTTTTTTGGATTTTTCAGCTGTATATAACAAAATTTCAGGTATGTTACTGTGTTTAGAACTCAAATGTACAATTTGTTAAAGAAACAAACTGGGCAATGTCATTATGAAATACTTTTATTTTTGATATGATAACAAAGTAAACAGCAAAACCCGTTTTACATCTGCAGAATATGCCAATGCCCTTAACATTACAATTTGAAGTATTCTGTGTTTAATCACGTATAAAACACACCTCATGAATCCCTAAAAGTAAGAGAGAAATATTGATAGGTCCAAGTACACAATATAGCATAAGAACACCCAGACTTATATGTGTTATTTTTTAATGTGACAATGGTAAAAAAACTGATTAAAGGTATCATAATAAAATATTTTAAATATTAATGTTATTAACGTTACTACTAGTAATAGTTTATCATGGAAAATAAACCAGAATGAATTTTTCTCTTATATTAAAAGATTCTTTTATGAAGAAACTGATACCAAAGACAATAAAATGATTCTATCTTTAAATTATATGATTTTAACAAAAGTAGCCCTAGGTAACGTATATAATCGATCATTATGGACGACTAAAATGCATTCAAAATATTGTTGAACTGCTCCTTGCTGTTTAAATAGGCTGGCATATTCAATATTACCGTTTACTGTTGTTTTCCATTCCAATAGTGTAGTTCAAGCGCTTGAATTATACGGAAAGTGATAATTGTAATATGGAACATTCATAAGGGGTTACTGTGTTCAACATCCTATTTCTCCCAAAGTATACTAGATAGGATAATAATTTTTGCAGATCTGAAAAGATCAATAAATTTTCTTAAACACATAAGCAAACATTTGGTCTAATATTAAAGCAATAACTTACAAAAAGAAAGTATTTTGGATGGAAATTGCAATTTTAATGGAGAGTGAAGAAAAACGTCACGTATACTACACCACGTAGGCTAAAGTGACGTTTCAAACATCATAACTTTTAGCTATTGGGTTGTTCTATTAGACTCTATTATAATTTTAAACATAGGTAAGTGACTTCTATTTTTTATAATTTTTGATAATTCTTATTTTATGTTTATTATTTTAATGGGTAACGTAATGTAACAGGCTGTTACAGCTTAAGGCCCCACTCGCCAGAGGGCTAACATGCTGCAAAATACTTCTAGGATGCTGGTCTTTAAGAAAAGTATGGTCTACAAAACTCCCCCTGGGGGGGAGGTAAACCATATCTGGCTCATGGCCTAAATGATTTGTTATCCCTTTCCAACTACAACCATGACTTTGGCTCTTTGAAAGTTTATAGGAAAGGCAGCCCCACTGTCAAACCGAGCTACTATATACCTTCAAAAGAGTCTGGGTCAATCTCAACCAAATTTCATATACATGTACATAGCATTCACAAGGCTGGGGAACGATGTCATGTCCTTTAATTCATTTGCTTGAGATTTTGGTTGCTATGGCAAGTGAAATATCCCGTAGACTTATAACTGAGAGATACTTCTGTCCAGCCCAGCTTCTTGAAACTTAGTTAACTGAGACAGGCATAAACTCTCAGACGAATTGAGTACTGTTCAGATCCAACCGACAATGTTGGAATTATTGCCGATAAAGTCTATAATTGACCTCATGGCAAGCCAAACATCTTCTTTTTTTGACTCTATCATTATTTACTGGTAAATTCCTTTCCAAAAGGGAAGATAAATCATACAATATACTGCTGGAATATTTTTTTAACTTTTCATCTATTTTTTTTCGGGGGTAAACCCCTTTTTCAGGGACATTGAATGCTTTATTCCACAATGATGTTCTGCTTTATTTTTATTTTACTTTTACTTTTTCCTGCTGCCCTCAGAACGTTACAACACCGTTGTCACGACGTCATAACATGACGATGGCAAATCATTATAGGTAACAAAAAGACAAAGAATTGGGGGTGGGGGCAGTGGTGTTTGGAGAGAAAATGTCTTTACAATAACCACCGTATTATCCTAAATGTTGGGACATTTAGAGTGACATGGCGGTTATTCCAATGACATTTCCTCTCTTCAACCCGCTCTCCCCTGTTTCGGGGAAAATGCCTATATTTTACCTTTTGATCAGCCTATCATCCTCATTCTTGTATCGACATTTCAGAAACGTTTTGCAAAAGTAGACTAAAACGCAAAAGTAAAGGTTTCTCGTAGCCTAGCGGCCGTGGGGCAGTTGGTGTTAGAGCCCACCGTGTCTTGGGCACAGCATACGAAAGACGGATTCCATCTCTCTCCTTTCGCTGCCTGTCACCTGCCCAAAGTCGAAAACGATAGCCAGTTTGCTGCAGGGTTGACAGAGAGAGTTTTTCAGTCGTTGGCCTGGCTGGCGAGTCGAACCAGCGACTTTCTGCAGCAGATTTTTATTTTACTGTACCGTGTACACTTGGTAATACCAATTAGGCTGCCTGTACTTTCGACCGAGTCTGTACTACACAAAGAGGCGTTCGACCGAGAATACGATCGTAAACATTACAAATAACGGTAAATGGTCCTATTGTTAATGGTTGGCACTGCTGTTGATTGTCTCGGTCGACAGCCACTTTTGCATATATGGTAATTGACTGACTCGGTCGAAAGCACAGGGAGGCAAAATTGGCATTATCCCCGTGGTTTATCTGTTCACTATAACTTTCATAACAACAGAGTTATAAAAATGTCAAGAAGCATTTTTCTGATATTTTGTCATATTTTAGGGGTGTTGCATGCGTTCGGAAAACAACGTTTTCATGGAACATATCAAACGCAGATTTCACAGATATGTGAAAAATGCGTTCAAATTCTGTGAAAAATACGACCGGATTTGTCACACGTGTGAAAAATGCGTTCTGTGAATATTGCGGTCTCACAAGGCTCATCCCATATAAAGTTTGTACCTTTGTACCATAAGCTTCAATGCACTAAGTCGAAAAAGTGGCTTAACTCAGTCAAAAATATATAGCTAATCAGGTCATCTGCACCTTGGGCAATATCTTCCTGCAAATAATCATGATCCTGGTGTCAGGGGTTCTCGAGATATTTTGTTCACAAGGTTCCATAGGCTTACAATGCACTTAGGTGAAAAAGGGGCATAACTCGGTCAAAGATTCACGATTTTTTTTCAAAAGTTAATCAGGTCATCTACATCTTGGGCAATGTCATCCCGCAAAAATCAATGATCCTGGCATCAGGGGTTCTTGAGATATTTTGTTCCCAAGGTTCCACAGGCTAAGTCGAAAAAGGGGCATAACTCTGGAAAAACATGACAGGCAGAAAAAAGAAAAAACATCTTTCGCTTATTTTCCATACTGATCATGTGTGTAAAGTTTCAAGTTCTTAGCTCTTATCGTTCTTGACCGTAACTATGTTAGGATACCTTTGTACTATAGGCTTCAATGCACTAAGTCGAAAAAGGGGCTTAAATCGGCCAAAAATTTACATTTTTTTCCAAAAGTTTATCAGGTCATCTACACCTTGGGCAATATCTTCCTGCAAAAAAATCATGATCCTAGCATCAGGGGTTCTTGAGATATTTTGTTAACCAGGTTCCATAGGCTTACAATGCACTAAGTCGAAAAGGGGGTGGGGGGGTATAACTCGGTCAAAAATTCAAGATTTTTTTTACAAAGTTAATCAGTTCATTTACTTATCAGTCCTAACAAGCTTGCAAAGTTTCAAGGCTCTAGCTTTAATACTTTTTGAGATATCTTGCTCACAAGGTTTTAGTCTAATTTTTTTCTCAAGGGGCATAACTCAAAAAGGGTGACAACTCGGACAAGAGAAAAAAATACGAGTCAGCTATTTTTTTATGACGAATACATATTTTAATTTCAAAACTCTAGCATGCACGGTTCCTAAGTTATGGTAAGCGTGATGAACGGAATAACGTACGCACGCACGAACGGACAACCCAGAAGCAATATGCCCCCTCAACTTCTTCGTTGCTGGGGGCATAATAAACAAAACAAAGATAAGCGACGAAAGATCTATAAACTTGTTGGATAGTCAGAAATATATAGTTATTCTGCTAGCTCCATGCGGACAACGAAGACTCAGATGTGACGGGGGCACATGCCACTATGTTGGTTCTGTCATGTCGCAGCTCTGATTATGGTTTACACAAAACTTGAAAGTTTCATGGATAGATGGATGGATGGATGGATGGATGGATGGATGGTGTCAATAACCAGTACTAATATTATTTAAAGAAAATAGTCTCGCTTTCTATTGAAAGAAAGAAACAAAGAAAGAAAGAAAGAAAGAAAACCCCTCTCATGTTCTACTTACCGATGAGTACAAGAGACAACAGCAAGACCGTTACAACAACAATTATTGATCGTGATCCTTTTGATATGTGCTTGTTCATTCCTGAAAATAAATATATATGAGCCACTACACGACAAAATCAACAAAGTGACATGTGCGCCCTGCGAAGACTCTGATCAGCCTGAGCATTCTCCTGTCTTAGCTGAGTCTTCGCTGTCCGCATGAAGATTGCTTAGATCCTGAGCTGTCCTTTAAGCGCACATGTAAAGCGAAGACTCTGACCAGACTGGGTGGATACCCGAGTCTTTGCAGGGCGGCGCACATGCCACTTTGTTGATTTTGTCGTGTCGCGGCTCAACTATAAATATGCTTGTAATCTCCTGAAAAAAAGATACATAGCTCACTTTTTATCCCCCGACCGAAAGGTTTGGGGGAAAAAGCGATAAGCCTGGCGTCCGCCCGTCCGTCCAAAAACATTTTCTTGTCCGCTCTATATCTTGAATACACTTTGGAATATTTTCATGAAGCTTCACAGTTATGTAGAACAGGTCATGACGATGTGTCGCGTAAAAGAATGGTAACTCTTGCTATTGTACTTTTTAAGTTATCTCCCCTTTGGTAATTATTTTGGCTGATTCGTGTCTGCTCTGTATCTTGAATACCCTTTGAAATATTTTCATAATAGTTTACATATACATGAGGTATGTAGAACAGGTCACGGTGATGTGTCGCGAATAAGAATGACAACTCTTGCTTTCTTACTTTTTGAGTTAGTTCCCCTTGATGGTTTAAGGCTGGTTTTAGGTGTGATTTCGTGTCCGCTCTATAACTTTAATACCTTTTAAAATATTTTTATGATACTTCATAGATATGTAGAACAGGTCATGATGATGTGTCGCAAATAAAAATGACAACTCTTGCTTTCTTACTTTTTGAGTTATTTCCCCTGGATGGTTTTAGGTGTGGATTTCCTTCCACTCTATAGCTTGAATACCTTTTGAAATATTTTCATACTTCATAGATATGTAGAACAGGTCATGATGATGTGTCGCGAACAAGAATGACAACTCTTGCTTTCTTACTTTTTGAGTTATTTCCGCTGGATGGTTTTAGGTGTGATTTCCTGTCCGCTCTATCACTTGAATACCTTTCGAAATGTTTTATAATAATAATAATAATAATAATAATAATAATAATGACTTTATTTATAGAGGAGGCCCAGTTGGACATATATCCAATCTTCCCTGGGGTCCTCATTTGAAACATACATTTTTACAATATTTACAGTTACAATATCCAACAACATAGAACATGCCTATACTGAAAACTGAAGATGAGTAGATACACTTTCAGGGAAAGCAACTCTGCAGTTTTCCAATTTGCCTCCATTCTCCCCAGGGATCAGCTCCCAAAGGAAAGTGTTTGCTCCCCATGGGGAGCTAATCCCACCATAGAAGGGATGCAAATAGGAAGTCCCATAAGGCCTGGGAAGCAAACAGGTAGTATCAAAAGTTGTTCCCCCTTGTAAAATGGCTGAAAAAAATGGATGTACATCCATTCACCCTCAAACATTGTATATGCATCAAACCTTTAGTACCTGGTTCCAAACATTCAATAGATCAACTTCCATATATCCAACATTCAGCTAAGCTTTTGGACATCCGAAACCTGACCCATTGGACCCTAATCCCGGATATTCGTGATTCATTTCATGGATTTTTACAACTCACAACCAATGCATGCGAACAAACCTACCTCTCATGTTCATGACATCGGAAAACTTGACCTGTGGGAATCCATACATCCAAATTCCGAAATCCACAACTCAAACCACAGACATCATGAAACCAAGACAAACACCAATATCATTAAGCCGATAACTGCAGACATCCAAAATTTGAATCACAAAATACCAACATACACTAGGGATAAAGAGTAAAAGGTACTCTGTATTCTTGCATATAGACTAGACTCAGTCAGAATATGTCAATTGAAGGTATGCAGCTTTAAATTGAGCAACAGAAGTACTTTGTTTTATATGTTCTGGGATGGCATTCCATATCTTGGATCCAGAGTATGACAGTGAGTTGCAAAAAAGTTCAAGATTAGGTTTTGGTATGTACAATAGATTGTCGGTAGTTGATCTTAGAGACCTTTGATGAATGTCAGATGTGAAAGTAAAATGTTTCTTGAGATATGATGGTGTAAGGTCATTGAATATTTTGTACATAAATACAGCTTTTTGGTAATTTACTCTGTCTGGAAATTTCATCCAGTGTAAATCTGCAAACATATCCTCAGATGGTGTGTCTATGCCTTTATCAAGGATAATTCTGGCTGCCCTTTTCTGTAGTTTTATCATTGAATCAGTGAGACTGTTATTGATATTTCCCCACACTGTGCAACAATAATCAATATGCAGTAGAACATATGCATTAAAGAACAATTTCCTGGTAGGTATTGGTAAGTAGAAGTTGAATCTGTTGAGTAAGTATAGCAGGGAGTTGCATTTTTATTGTGTTGTCAACCTGCACAGTCCATGACAGTGAGTTGTCAATATGAACACCTAGGAGCTTTTCATTACTGGATATTTGCAAAATTTCATCTGAAAGTTTTAGGTCTGGACAATTTTCCATTGTTTTAGCTGCTGCATTCCTGGAAGAGACAAACATTGCTTGGGGACATTGATTACCATGTGATTTCTAATGCACCAGTCCTGGAAGTTTTTCAAGTCGTCATTCAGACAATTTGTCACGTCTAAAATGGAAGGATTGGAAGAATAAACGGTAGCATCATCAGCAAACAGATCTAACATGCACGTTCTTATCGATAAAGGTAGGTCGTTGATGTACATTAGAAAAAGCAAGGGTCCAAGAACTGATCCTTGAGGTACACCGGCAGTTATTTGTTTTGGGTCAGACAGTTTACCAGAAATATTCACTTGCTGAGATCGGTTTGTCAAATATGACTGAAACCAGGATTGTGTGTCACTGCTAAATTTGTATTCAGCTAGTTTTTGAAGTAGTAATTTGTGATTTACTAAGTCGAATGCCTTAGTTAGGTCTAGAAACACTGTACCCACATATTCACTGTTCTTTAGAGCATTGATCCAGTTGTCAACAATTTTGGTCAGTGCTGTCTGACAAGAATGTAGTCTTCTAAAACCTGATTGTTTTTCATAGAGGAGTTTGTTGGATTCTAGAAAATTGACCAGACAGTTGCTGACATGGCGCTCAAAAATAGAATTGATTACGGGTAAGACAGATGTAGGCCGGTAGTTATTGATGTCTGCCAAACTTCCCTTTTTGAATACTGGAGTCACCTTAGCCTTTTTAAGAGCATCTGGATATGAGTTACATTTTATGCTTAAATTAAGAATAGCAGCTAAGTGTTTAGCTATAACTGGGGCAGAAAGTTTTAGATATTTGGCACCTATGTCATCTATGCCAGTGGCCTTGCTGACTTTAAGATTTTGGAGCTCTTTAAGGATAAAAGATTCAGTTACAAAGGAAATAGAAAATTCGGGACTGTTTTCCAACTTTGGCTTCAAATGGGTTTTGATTTTATTTAAATCTGCATTTTCATCTGAGTTGGTGTTTGCAGTAGAAAGGTTTTATGCATCGAGGTGAAAAAGTTGTTGAATGTGTTTGCAGCAGTTTCTGGATTCAAAATTGGATTGCCACTCTCATCACTTATAAAATTTGTGCATGATTTTGTTGATTTGCCAGTTTGGTCATCTAACGTTTTCCAGAGATGCTTTGGATTACTGCTGTTGTTTATGGAATCTAAATATGATTTCAATTTTGAGTTTCGTTTTAGTGTCTTAACTTTATTTCTCCAAAGTGTGTACTGAGCATTGTTTTTAGACTTGTGATACTGATCTCTAGTTTTCATTGCAGTTAAAATCTCAGTATTGATCCAGTTTGGTTGTTTTTGTCTTTTGACTCGGCTTTTCTTTTTAGGAGCATGAGATGATAAACAGAATTGAAAATATCAGAAAAGTAATCCAATGCATCACTGGCATCATCAAAAATGTCCATCACTGACCATGGTTGATTGGCCAATGTATTAAGAACCTGCGCCTCATCAAATGTGTTTATGTTCCTGTAACTAATGAATTTGTGAAGAGGACCATTTTCAAATGATTTTGATAATTTTCTAGTGATACAGACCGGGTAGTAATCACTTAGGCCCAACACGGGTACTGTGACTTCTAAAAAATTTTCTGGAGAGTTAGAGTATGTGTGATCAATGTCTCAGATGTGGCTGTTACTCTAGTTGGCCTATTCACAAGTTGTGTCAGATTGAAACTTTCTATTGTTCTAAGCCACTGTTTGGAGCCATTAGTTTCACATAGCAAATTAAAATTAAAGTCACCAGTCACAATAATTTCTTTGGCCTCTAAATTGGCACGTTCTATTGTCTCTTCAAACTTCTCAATCCATTCAGTTGTGGCTGAAGGTGGTCTGTAACAGTAACATAACAGAAATTAATTTTGCTTTATTATTTTTCACCTCCAGCCATAGTATTTCAGTGCCTCTGATCTCCAGGTCATCACGATGACTGCATGCAAGGTTTGATCTAGTATAGACAATTAGTCCACCACCATGAGTCTGTCTGTCTTTGCGTATAAAGTCATAATCTGGGATATTTAATTCAGAGTCTGAAAATTCATTGTTTAAAAAAGTTTCGCATAAGCATAAGATATCAATGTTTTGCTCACTTACCAAAAATTTTGTCTCATCAAGTTTTGGATATAAATAGTGAATGTTCAAATGGGTAATGTGAAGGCCTTTATTTTCAAACCATGCATTCATGTGATGAGTCTGGGATCCGTCTCCAAAAACGTTTGGGAGTTACTGTTCATTGGTTGCTCAAGTTCATTTGGTTGCCATTCTGAAGCCAGGGTGGGTGGAATGGCATGGGCATGAACATCATTCCGTTCCAGCTGTTGCTGTTGTTGTGGGTGTTGTTTTGGTTGTTCCTGTAGTTGTAATTGTTGTTGTTCCTGTTGTTGTAATTTGTGTTGTTCCCATTGCTGTAATTGTTGTTCCCATTGTTGTAATTGTTGTTCCTGTTGTAATGGTTGTTCCTGTTGTTGTAACTGTTGTTCCTGTTGTTGTAATTGTTGTTCCTGTTGTTGTTGTTGCTCCTGTTGTTTTGGCTGTTTATATAGCTCGTATTGTCGGACGTTCTCCTCCCAGAAATCCTCCCATTTCGAAAATTTTGTTCGCTTTCCCTGACAGTTTGGGTAGCGGCAGCTGGTAAATTCAATATGTCCCTAATTCTGCTGCAGATTGCCTCTCCAAACACTTTCCACCTTTGGTATTGAGATGAATATTGTCTTTGTACATTGAAGCATCAACTGCATCACTGGAGAGAAACTTCTCTGTGTTGTCCAAGAAGATGCACGATTCAGAGTCACACAGTTGCTTTAAGAATTTATTTGTTTGTGCAATAACTTGGTTTGCTTGTTTGTCATTCTTTCGTGGCAAAATTAAAGATATTATTAGTTGGCACTCTGAATTTATGTGTTTGATTGTCTCTGCTAAATTTTTATATTGTTGGACAAAACTGTCAGTTGAATCACCGTCAGATAGGTTATTGGTACCAACATGAATAATGATGGCATTAGTACTGCATATGTAGCTGTCATCATCTTCAGCCATGGCTATGATAGTATTGTGGATGTCTTGAAGCCTGCCATCTGCGTGAAATTTAATCTTAACCTGAAGATTTGCATCCGACATTTTATTTCGACTGAGGATGCTTGTTGTAGAGTCATCTGCATTAAATACACGGCTGATGTGTTCATCTGTTGTTTGAAGCTCCGTATGAGCCTCTGTTGTTTGTACCGCTTCCTGTGTTCCATTCATTGGTGTTTGTGGCGCCATAGATGTACTTGAAGGGGAGACAGATCTCGAAAACAGCACAGATTTTTCCAATTGGTTCTTAAGCTCAGACATCTCTTTGAGGAATGTGTCCTTCAAATTATCGAACCCAGTTTCAATTTTTTCTTCTATCAAATCTGATGTTCCAGTACTTTGCACCATTTGGCCAATCAAGGCCGTCCTCTCCTTAGAGACATTTTCTAACCTTTTTTGCAACTTTTTATTTTCCTCCTCAAGTGATAGAGCAAGGGCTGTCTCTTCTGAGAGCTTGAACTTTAGAGTTTTTATTTCTTTTTCATACTGTTTACATTTCTGAATTTCCCTTTGAAGATTCTCTGTTATTATTTTATTCTCTTCTTTACATGATTCTGATTCTTGTAAAAAGTTTTTCATTTTCTGCCCTTAGAAGATTAGATTGAGTCATAAAGTTCTTGAATTGTAACTGTAGCTCTTTATTTTCCTTTTTCAGACTACTTAACTCAGTTTGACACCCTTCTAGCTCTTTGATATAGTCTTTGAAATTGCATTCTCCATGAAGAGATATGTCTGTTGTTCTTGCAGTGTCTGCCTTTTTCTGTGCTATAGAAAGATGCTCCCTGTTTTCTGGCTCATTGTTCTCCATGAATGTAGAATCCATGTCTGTGTCCTGTAGAGATACTGAGGGTAGTCTTGTTCCCTCTGAGTCCTGGGTTAATGGACCTACTACAACTTTATTTTGGGCCTTGTTCTCTTTGGTACTGCTTAAATGTAATGGCGATAGTTCCTGCTGATATGTTTGTTTCAGGAATGTGATTTCATCATCAACAATTGTACCTTCTGTTTGGTGTTGGGATGTAGGCACAATATTTTCACAGTTCTGTGTTACAGACGTCTTTTGTTTGTAGTTTTCTGGGGTGCTATATCGTCTTTTATTCTTCTTCTTCTTCGTAAACACAGGACTTATCTGATGTGTACTATTGTTTGGTGAGTAGTTTGAAGAAGATCCACTCAATGTTGTTGCTCCAAATAGTTTACTTATAAATCCTAGAGGACTGCTGCTTTTCTTGTATTTAGGAGGAAATGGTGTCTCCTGTATGAAGGTAGTTGGTGTCCTGGTTGGCGTGTTTCTACTTTCTATTTGTGGTGTTTGTTTTTCCGTGTGTTCTATTGTTTTCAGTTCAGTTGATAGCTTAAGGAAAATTGTGGATTTCCAAGTTTTTCCACCAGCACCCTGTATCAATAGTTTTTGATTCTTATATAGTGTCAGGACAACTTTTCCACCCTCAGCAGTAGTGGAAGCTGTGATGGCTGAGTTGCTGTTGTTTCTAAATTCATATAATTCAGTCAGTTTTTCTGCCATTTCATTGTAGGCATCTTTTGAGTGAAATAGCACTGTGTAGCATTCCTCATTTCTTGAGGGTGTTATGGTGAACAAGTCTGATGAGTTGTTGCTATGGCTACCACAGTCAGTCATTTCTCGGTTGTGGGGATTAGTGTTCTCCTGATCCATTGCTACCTACACTCTGTGATGTGATAACAGGTGGTTAATCCTTGTTTGTAGGGTGAGAGCCTAAAATCCTCTAACTTAATGGTGTTTTTATGATGAAAGTCATTTAACAAATTTCAGCAGAGTAATCCTTGTTTCCTGGGCTACACAGTGATATTAAATTTGTCCATTAAAACATCCTTTAACTATTTTTAAAATCCAAATTATGTCAGAGCAGTTTTCACACGTTTGATCCAAACACTGATGTTTTCATTATACTTCACAGATATGAGGAACAGGTCATGACGATGTGTCGCAAACAAGAATGACAACTCTTTCTTTCTTACTTTTTGAATTATTTCCCCTTGATGGTTTTAGCTGTGTTTTTGTGTTTGCTTCATAACTTGAATAGACTTTGAAAATATTTTTATGATACTTCACAGATATGCAGAACAGGTCATGAAAATTCTGTCATTCATACTATCCGAGTTATTTCCCTTTGGAAGTTTGAGCTGTAGTTAGCTGTCTCTGCTTTATATCTGTATAACCCTGGCTTGCTTCACAATTCTAATACCCTTATAATTTTTAGAATATTGATGATCATGCCATGATATCATATCATGTTCCTAACTCGCTGTGGCCCCTCCGTACCCCACCCCCACCCCACCCTATTTTTTTTTCTTGCAGATTTGGATTCTTTGTTCAAATTCACTTAGTAGAGAGCTCAAAATTAGATGTGTAGGGCTTATACTTTAGAAGTTATTCACACATGTTGAGTGTATCTTATGCTATACATTGTGTACATGGTGGCTGTTTGAGATTTTACCTCTTTTTAGCGGTCTGACAAACTTCCTCTGGGGGAAGAGTCCTCCCCCTACCCTCCCCCTCATAAGAACCAGATTTTGAAAATGCTCAGCATGATAAAGGTTAAATGAATCAGGTTGGGTGGACAAAAAATGTCCAAGCCATAGGTGGTGATGTCATACCTGTGACCCTCAGGGTGAAAAATGAAAAAAAAAAGTTTTTTTCATTGTTCCATTACGTATTCTTGATCTGTACAATAGGTACAATAACATTTTATTATCCACCCCTTGAGGGTCACAGGTACGATACCACCACCTGTGGCCCAAGCGCGATTCAAATTCGGATCCTTTAGCTAAGCTAATCGATCTCGATGCCTCTCTGCGTACTTCCAGTCTAGTTCCTCTTATATAGCAACTCGTTGCAAAACATGAACTCATCAGGTAAAATATATTTTGAATACAATAGTGGTCATTTAGTGCATTTATAAACTTGTAAAAGATGCCGGGTGCATTTAAGTACATCAGCATGTTCCACTGATATTTTTGCAGAAAAAGGACCACAAATGTGCGAACGAAGCCGACCGAATCAGAATCGGTAGTGAATTTCCCACTGTACTTGTAACATACAAGACGTATTAAAGGTTTCCCATTTAACAAAATTTTTACCCAGTGTCCCATAAAAAGACATTAGCAAACAGTGCAGGACCAGATCAGACGCCGCGTTCTGCGGCGTCTGATCAGGGTCTTCACTATTTGCATAAGACAAATGGGTACTTTTCCTCTAGGGAATTTCCGACTTTACATGTAACATACAAGACGGATTAAAGGTTTCCAATTAAAGTCTCCATAGTCCTATCAGTGGTAAAAACGACTAAACTCAAATCATTGTAAAAGGCGGTTCAACCTTCACGTTTGGTAATAAAATGTGGGTTGATGTGCATATATTGAGTCATATAGCTGGCAAAAAGTAGAGAAAACATGTTTTTGAAAATTCTAGAACAAAGTTGAAGTAAATGGTAATAATGGTAATGATAATAAAATCAAATCATAATATAAAAACGGAAAAAGAACTCGCGCCAAGATCGACCTCGTTTCAGACGGATACGCCCACTGAAAGGGTTAGCTATCAAAATTTTCAAACGCGTTTGTTATGATAAGTTTGATAGGTAGACATAAAACCGAGACTATCTTTCGCGCAATTTCGCGCTCTTGGTCTTTCCAGCTGTTTGAGGTCACTTATGTTTTGACCTTACACAATGACCATGGTTTCTTCTACTTTATTTTAGGTGAGTTCAGGTTTTGATTAACATAACTAGAAGGTTGTCCAGGGACAACTGGTCGAGCCCGCTGTTTGCTTTAGTGACCTATAAGAATGTCAAGACTAAGTAACTGCTTCACTCTAGAAAACCAGAGGACCAATGGTCCTGTAGCTCACCTGACACTTGGTCCTGGTATATATTTTAATGCTTTTATACATGTATATAGCACCAGGGCAGGGGCAGATAACCCCCTCCCTTGGGGATTAATGTTGAGTCCCAATTCTATATACCAAGCCACAAGGTCACTGGGCCTTTGTTTCTGGACAAAGATTTCTGAAGGTTTTTTTATCATATATGGGCGTGGTGGCCACCATGTTCATGTGACCATGACCATCTGAACAAACTTTGATTCCTTTGACCCAGTATAAAAGCTCCATATGAAAAACAGTAATCATTTGTATAAACTATGATGGGCCTGAGTGCCCAATGCTGCATACCGGTACCAAGTTTCAAGGTTATAGACCTTTCGGTTCTCAAGAAAAAAACGTTTGAAGAGTTTTTACCATATATGGGCATGGTGGCCATCTTGGTCAAGTGACCAAGACCATCTGAACAAACTATGGTTCCTTTAAGCCGGTGAAGCTCCATGTGAAATATGTCTTCAATTGACCCCAGTGGCCTCTGAGAAGATGTTTGAAAATGTTGACGGGTGACAGAATCTCAATGACCTTGTACAAAAGTCAAAGAATGACCTTGACCTTTAACAACAAAATATCTTCATCTGGTCATTTAGTCAACCATACATACCAAATATTGTACCTTAGACTTAAATAGTTTCTGAAAAATCCACTGTTTAAGCATTTTCCCATATAAAAGCCTACATAATGTACCAAAGTTGACAGTGTCATAAATTAGGTCAAGGTCAACGCACAATCATTTGTACAAACTATGATGGGCTTGAGTGCCCAAAGCTACATACCAAGTTTCAAGGTCATACGCCTTTTGGTTCTGGACAAGAAGATTTTGAAGGGTTTTTACCGTATACGGGCATGGCTGCCATCTTGGTCAAGATCCCGAGAACATACTTTTATTCCCCGATCACACTTAGACTCCATATAAAATTTTGCTTCAACCAGACCAGTGGTTTCAGAGGAGAAGATGTTTTGAAAATCTTGATGACGGACAGACCGACAAACTGACCTTGACCTTCAGTGACATAATAGCTTCATCTGGTCATTTTGTTGACCATATATACACCACGTATTGTACCTTAGACTTAAATAGCACTGTATAAGCGTTTTCCCATATAAAAGCCTAACATACCAAAGTTGACCATGTCGTAAATTAGATCAAGGCCAATGCAAGGTCATTATTTGTATGAAGTATGATGGGCCCGCATGCTTGATGCTACATACCAAGCTTCAAGATCATAGGCCTTTTGGTTCTGGAGAAGAAGATTTTCGAAGAGTTTTTACCATATATGGGCATGGCGGCCATCTTGGTCATGTGACCCAAACCCCGGGTACAAACTTTAGTTCCCCTATTCCACTGAGACACCATATGAAATTTGGCTTCAATCTCCCCAGTAGTTTCAGAGGAGAAGATGTTTGAAAATTTTGATGACGGACAGACCGGCAAACTGACCTTGACCTTCAGTGACATGATATCTTCATCTGGTCATTTAGTTGACCATATATACCACATATTGTACCTAAGACTTGAATAGTTTCTGAGAAATCCACTATATAAGCGTTTTCCCATATAAAAGCCTAACATACAAACGTTGACCATGTCGTTAAAAAGGTCAACGCAAGGTCATCATTTGTACAAAGTATGATGGGCATGCATGCCCAAAGCTACATACCAAGTTTCAAGGTTATAGGCCTTTTGGTTCTGGAGAAGAAGATTTTTGAAAGTTTTTTTACCATATATGGGCATGGCGGCCATCTTGGTCATGTGACCAAGACCCCGGGTATAAACTTTCGTTCCCCCATCCCACTGAGACTCCATATGAAATTTGCTTCAATCACCCCAGTGGTGTCAGGGGAGAAGATGTTTGAAAATCTTGATGACGGATGGTCCGACGGAATGACCTTGACCTTTAGTGACATGATATCTTCATCTGGTCATTTAGTCGACCATGTATACAACATATTGTACCTTAGACTAAAATAGATTCTGAGAAATCCAAGCATTTGCCCATATAAAAGCCTAACGTATCAAAGTTGACCATGCCGTAAATTAGGTCAAGATCAACGCAAGGTCATCATTTGTATAAACTATGTTGGGCCCACATGCCCGATGCTACATACCAAGTTTCAAGGTCATAGGCCTTTTGGTTCTGTAGAAGTAGATTTTTGAAGAATTTTTACCATATATGGGCGTGGCGGCCATCTTGGTCATGTGACCCAGATACCGCGAACAGACTTTCGTTTCCCCAACCTATGGAGGCTGCATATGAAATTTGGCTTCAATCGGCCCAGTGGTTTCAGAGGAGAAGATATTTGAAAATCTTGACGACGGATGGTCCGACGGAATGACCTTGACCTTTCGTGACACAATATCTTCATCTGGTCATTTAGTCGACCATGTATACCAAGTATTGTACCTTAGAATTAAATAGTTTCTGAGAAATCCACTGTTTAAGCGTTTTCCATATAAAAGCGTAATGTAGCAAAGTTGACCATACCGTAAATTAGGTCAAGGTCACCGCACGGTCATGATTTGTATAAACTATGATGGGCTTGCATGCTCGATGCTACATACCAAGTTTCAAGGTCATAGGCCTTTTGGTTCTGGAGAAGAAGATTTTTGAAGGGTTTTTACCATATATGGGCGTGGCGGCCATCTTGGTCATGTGACCCAGATACCCGGGACAAACTTTCGTTTCCCCGACCTAGGTAGGCTCCATATGAAATATGGCTTCAATCGGCCCAGTGGTTTCAGAGGAGAAGATGTTTGAAAATGTTGACGACGGACGGACGACGGACGACAGACGACGGACGACGGACGGACGGACGACAGATGCCTGGCTACACTATAAGCTCACCTATGAGCCTAAAGGCTCAGGTGAGCTAAAAAAGCCAAAAAGCATCATGCTTAGCCAGCATTTTCTTCTGTTTTTTTTTTCAAATTTTCACAAAGGAAAATAAATAGAAGTGATGACCCAGACAAGCTCAATTTATGACAGTTACAATATCTGACCTTCAAGTGTGACCTTGACCTTGGACCTACCCAAACACATATGTCACTTGACACTTCCACTCATCAAGAAGAACAATTGTGCCAAATTATTTTAAAATCCATCCGTAAATGTAGAAGAAATGGCTCGGACAAGCTCAACTTATGACCATTTTATCATTTGACCTTCAAGTGTGACCTTGAACTTGGACCTACCTGAATAAATTTTCCAAACAGCACTTTTAAACATCAAGGAGAACAATTGTGCCAAATTATTTTGATATCCATCTTTAAATGTAGAAGCAATGGCTCGGACAAGCTCAAATTATATCCATTTTATCATTTGACCTTCAAGTGCGACCTTGACCTTGGACCTACCTGAACAAATGTTTCAAATGGCACTTCTATTCATCAAGGAGACCAATTGTGCCAAATAATTTTGAAATCCATTCGTAAATGTTGAAGTTATGGCTCAGACAAGCTCTTATCATTTGACCTTCAAGTGTGACCTTGAACTTGGACCTACCTGAACAAATGTTTCAAATGGCACTTTTATTCATCAAGGAGAACAATTGTGCCAAATTATTTTGAAATCCATCCATAAATGTAGAAGTTATGGCTCGGACAAGCTCAATTTGTGGCCATTTTATCATTTGACCTTCAAGTGTGACCTTGACCTTGGACCTACCTGAACAAATGTTTCAAAAGGCACTTCTACTCATCAAGGAGAACAATTGTGCCAAATTATTTTGAAATCCATTCATAAATGTAGAAGTTATGGTCCGGACAAATCCGGACAGACGCACGCACACACGGACTAACGCACGCACGCACGCACGGACATACACCGAACTGACATTGTAACAACTATGTCTCGCTCTCCGCAAGCGGGCTCGACAATAAAATTGAAGATCCGTTTATACCTGATCAAATAAGGTACCATTGCCCGATACTAGTACTCTTGAAGTTTTTACGCCCAGACAATAAAACTTTTAAAAGAAAAATTTGGAGTTATCCACAAGCAGACTTTAACAAATATCGCAATCTTTTATCTCGACTAGATTTGGAAAACCATATAGAGTTAAATACAAATATTGACGATAATGTTAAGTTTATAACTGATTCCATTGCTGATGCAGGTGAACAATCCATCCCCAATAAAATAGTAACAATTAGACCCGATGATCACCCTTGGATAACATCTAGCATACGAAAACATATCAGAAAACGCAAACGCACTTATAAAAAATACAAATGTACATCTAATGATTACTACTGGAACATGTTTAAAAAGCTGTGAAACTTAGATGTCCGTGAGATTAGAAATTCTAAAAAAGCTTACTTTGACAAACTTGAACATATCTTAAATAGTGAAAACGTGAATACAAAATTATTTTGGAAAACCTCTAAACAAGTTCTAAGTATTCAAAAAGACTCATCTAAAATACCTATACTCTTGTCGTGCGATGAAGTAGCAGAGAATGATACACAAAAAGCAAATATGTTAAATAATTACTTTTCTTCTCAGACAGTTGTAAATGATGCAAATAAACAATGTCCAGAGCAAAATCTTGTCCAGCGCAATACTCTATCTTCAATAAATATTACGATGCAAGAGGTTAAAGATGTTCTTGATAACTTGAATGTGACTTAAGCATGTGGTCCAAACCATTTGAGTCCGCGTCTCCTTAAAGAAGGCTCCAATTTACTGGCCAAACCCCTTTCTATAATTTTCAATCGGTCCCTAGAGCAAGGTTATTTTCCCTCCCCTTGGAAAGGCGGTAATATCACACCAATATATAAGAAAGATGATAAGTCCTTACCGTCTAATTATAGACCTATTTCTTTATTGGATCCCGTAGGAAAGGTAATGGAACGCTGTGTCCATAAACATCTCTTTAATTACATCAGTGAGAACCAGCTCCTTACTCCTTTCCAGTCTGGATTTATTCCTGGTGACTCTACTACCTACCAACTATTACACACATACCATTCTTTTTGCGAAGCTGTTGACTCCGGTAAAGAGGTGAGAGCAGTATTTTGCGACATAAATAAGGCATTCGACAGAGTTTGGCACAGGGGATTATTGTACAAGTTGTCTTGTCTTGGGTTTTCTAACGATATTATAAAATGGTTTTCAAGCTATCTATCTGGCCGAAGACAGCGAGTTGTTTTAAGTGGATCAATGTCTGAATGGATGCCGGTACAAGCTGGAGTTCCTCAAGGGTCGATACTCGGCCCTCTTTTATTCCTAATATACATTAACGATATTGTTAATGAAATTAACTCTTCTATTCGTCTTTTCGCCAATGACGTCAGCTTGTACATCATTGTTGACAATCCTCAGGCCGCCGCTTTAACTCTTAATCTTGATCTTGAAACCATATCTAAATGGGCTTCTGACTGGCTGGTGGACTTTAATCCACAAAAAACAGTGTCTCTTCTAATATCAAAGAAAAAGATACCTGTTACCCACCCGCCTTTAAAAATGAAAAACACAGAGATTGCTGCATCATTAAATCACAAGCACTTAGGTATATGTATTACTTTTTCGAGCTCATGTACTTGGACAGAACATATACAAAAAATTACAGAGTCTGCTTCGACCAGACTGAACCTTCTGCGAGCGCTTAAATTTAAAATAAATAGAACAGCACTTGAAAAAATCTATATAGCCTTTATACGTCCACTACTTGAGTACAGTGATTCAGTATTGGACAATTGTTCAACTGAATGTAAAGCTAAATTAGATTCCATTCATACTGAGGCAGCTAGAATTATAACTGGCGCAACAAAGCTTTGCAGTATAGATAAGCTTCTTGCTGATCTTGGTCGGGAAACTCTCCAACAAAGACGTACTAAACATAAGTTAGTTATATTTTTCAAAATTATAAACGGTCTTGCACCAACATATCTATCTGATCTTCTCCCACCTCTTGTTCAAGAAAACAATCCTTATAATCTTAGAAATGCAAGTGATATTCAGTCTATTCAAGCTCGTACCAATCTTTTCTTTAATTCCTTCTTTCCTTCAACCGGTAGAGCCTGGAATGAACTTTCTGAGGATATTAAAGACGCCAGTACAGTCGTAGCATTTAAATATCGTCTTGACAGGAATAGGCAAATCCCCCCAGAGTATTTCAGTGCTGGCTCAAGAATTGGGCAGATCTTGCATGCCAGACTTCGCATGGGATGCAGCTCTTTGAATTCTGACCTTTACCGCAAAAACATTGTTGCTAGTCCGTCCTGTGCTTGTGGTGATTTCGAAAGCCCATATCACTTCTTTTTTGTATGCCCTAGATATAATACACTGAGGAACACTTACTTATCACAATATCTATTAACTCATAACACACATGATTTACTAGCTGGTAAGCAAAATTCGTCAATCAGTGAAAATGAAACAATGTTTTCAAAAGTGCAGGAATTCATTATTAAATCCAAACGATTTGTCTGATACTTTTGTCTGAGTGATATAAGCGCCTTGAACTTAATTGTTATATATGTGAGAAAGAGAGTAATTTAAAATTGATAACGTTATTGTCTATGATTTCAAGTGTACTATTTTTTCTCAAACAGTTAGTGTTACAATGTATGTGCTGTACAGGGTAAATATATTTGTTAATTCTTTTTCAACTTCCGTAATATTATGAATCTTGCTCTAAGAATCGGTCTATTGATATTTTTCTATGTATTCCTTATTCTGATCATGTATCTAAAAAATTAGAAATTTAACCCTGTACAGTAATCGTTGGCACACTCTGGAAATGTTATTCCCATGACATGTATAATAATATTTTTCTTCTTCAGGTTGTAATATTTATAAAATAATGTACATTTATGTAACTCTCTTTCTCTCCTTCCCTCTCTCTCTCTCTCTTTGAAATGCACGTAAATTTATCGGTATTTAGCCATTCTTATACTGTAGATTCCAATATGCTCCAGGAAATTACTTTATAAATAAGCATCTTGCTTACTGTCAAATCCTGATAAATTGTATTGTAGTATATGTATGTAATTTATAGTTAATAAAATATCGTTTAAACTAATAAAATGCTAGACTGATTGCAACTTTGCGCGAAAGTCAGGGTTTGATTTTGTCTAAGTACGCTTTACCTGTTTAAGCTAATTTTACATAAACTTTAAACATGATTATTTCAATATTTGTTTTCAAAGAATGACTTTCAAGAACGATTGTATCACTATTTGAAGTGATTTTATTGTGTAACTTTAAAGAGATTGGCCATTTTAATGAGCGTGTATAGTAGTCTAGTGGTTCAGCATGTTATTTCGTACAAATAAAGTTCGTAACTGCTGGTAACCAAGATGTTTGCACTGTTTCAAACAGCACGAGTAGAAGAAATTAGAACACAACAGAATCACTTTAACACGGGGTATAATCGATTCCGCTAATTTTCGCTTCCTGCAGAGACTGTACATCATATTTGGCTTCCGCCGAGACTGTCCGCGATTTCTTGCTTCCAGCCGAGACTTCTGTACATGATGAATGGCTTCCTGCAGAGACTGTCCGCGTGATTTTGCTTCCTGCCGAGGCTCTCGGCAGGAAGCAGAGTCACGCGGCCAGTCTCGGCAGGAAGCCATTTTTCGAGGACAGTAGTCTCTGCAGGAAGCAAAAGTTCGCGGGCAGTCTCGGCGGAATCAAATATGACGTACAGTCTCTGCAGGAAGCGAAAATTGGCGGAATCGATTATACCCCGTGTTTAAATTTTGAAAATTAATAATATAAATACGGCGCTACACATATTATGCTAAGACAATATATGTGTGCATGTTTTCTTTTTTGTATTTTAATAGCACTTACGTTTTGACCGTACACAAATAAAGACTGGAAATGACTATAGTTTCTTTTACTTTATTTTAGAGTATTACAGACCCTCAGAACCACGGGCAGTAAACCGGCGGTGTCCGTGCCGTCATGGCATGGCCCGCCGGGGCTGGGTCGGCGTCGGCACCAGAAGCCGGCTTCGAACCTGAACGGCATAACACTAGCTAAATCTTATTGAGAATTCAAAGACTCCGAGAGTGCAAACAGTGTAGCTCTAGATGAGGCGGCTCGTTATGAGCTGCCTCGTCAGAATCTACGCTGTTTGCATATTCTGCTATTTTCGTCACTGACGCTTATAGTGCTAAATCTATACTCCCACGTCGTACCTCTTAAGTGTCGGAATTTTATAACCATTTTTATCCCGCGATGGTTATATAACGACTTTTTTTCTAGTGAAACCCTAGAAATTAATACTACCTTAGCCTTCACAGGGGACAAACACAGGGTATAATCGATTCCGCCAATTTTTGTTTCCTGCAGAGACTGTCCGTCATATTTGGCTTCCGCCGAGACTGTCCGCGAACTCTTGCTTCCTGCCGAGACTACTGTCTTCGAAAAATGGCTTCCTGCAGAGACTGTCTGCGTGATTCTGCTTCCTGCCGAGAGCCTCGGCAGGAAGCAGAATCACGCGGACAGTCTCTGCAGGAAGCCATTTATCATGTACAGATGTCGCGGCAAGAAGCAAGAGTTCGCGGACAGTCTCGGCGGAAGCCAAATATGATGTACAGTCTCTGCAGGAAGCGAAAATTGGCGGAATCGATTATACCCTGTGACTAAGGTAGTAAGTATTGAAACCCCAGAATAATCCGACAATGTTAACCAGGGTTTAAAGCGTAACTATTTGGGTTATAGACCTTGAGCTGACAATAGACCCCCCTCCCCCCCCCCCCAGGGGGAGTTTTGTACCCTATAATTTTCTGAAACTAATTAATATAAGAAACAAAATGACACATGTTAGCCCTCTGTACGTTGGGCGTTAACGTATGACGTCAACGTCAATTACACTGCCCAAATTTACATATTCACGTTATAATAGAAGATACGCATTGTTGTACACATGCTAGTATTCGCCCTAAATAATGTTGGGTTTTGTCTGCTAGTACATAAATCACTGTTTCAAAGTTATTGACATTGTCAAGGATAAGTTGACTAGCCTGTATAACGTAGTTTACATTGCATTTGGCGTTTTTTCCCCTTCAGTGTCTAAATACATGTAATATAAGGAGCAAATTTTAAGAATTTAAGTGTAGCGAAAAGTTAATGTCATATATATGACTGTTTCAATATTCTATTATAAGAAAGAAACATCTAAAGTCTTACAAAACTCGTCAGCAGTCACGATAAATATGTAACGTATATAACCACAACAAAAATACGAAAAAAAAAAACAACAGAATCAGACTAAATCGCTGAATTGGTGGACTGAAGTTTATACGTGCTCCATCAATCTTCTTTTATTCATGCCCAGCTTAGATAATGTAGGCAGCAGTTAAATTAGCAGTGGATACATTAAATGGGGACAGAAACTATCTTATTTTTGAAGAATTTAACCTACAAAATGACTAGAAAAGCTACGAAAGCCAACATTAGCTGCATTTTATATTTCAATGTTATCTTTAATTTGTCTTCAGTAGATACTGTTGTATATGTAAATATGAAGAAATGTCAATGTTATGTGTCCTCAAACTATAAAACATGATCTAATAATGGATATTTGAAAAACGATCTAACAGTAACATTACGTTACATAATTGTAATATGTTGAGGAATAAGATTTATTAGTCATCTGTTATCAAAATTTTAGTTCCCTGGCGGCATGAAGTATTGATTGCTATAGTATAAGCTTACCACTGGTAGTCAGATGGCAAATTTAGCTCTTTGAAATACACAAGAGTTCAGCAAGATGCACATAGATTGTTACAGCTGAAGCAGTTCGTTCTTGCCTTCAATTCAGTCTCACTTAAAAGTGACTTCATAAAAATGATTTTTTTTAATTCTATGCATTAAATGGAGTAAGTATAATTTGATAAATGCTGCAACTGATTAATATTTAGGTTCTTGTTATGATGGGGATAAAACCAGTTTCGCTACCTGTGCTGTTTGCTGAGCCATTCAATTACCCTACATACAAATATGCAACTGTGACTACCAGCCGAGGCAATCAAAAGCAGTACCAACTCTGCCAGCATCCATTAACACCATTTTTCTATGATGTCAGTCGAATCGTCAGCCACGAGCCTCTTTGCACAGTAACTGTTTTACATGGGTTAGCAAATATGTGTGGCCCCCGTGATCATAACTTATATGTTAATTTGTGATCTACATGATCTGTTTATGCAGCTCCCGGCCATCAAATACATTACAAAATGTTAACAATGTGAAAATTTAAGGATTATAGAAAGTGACATACTTTATAACGCATACAACATTCTGTCTCCAGCCTGTGCAGGAGTTCTATTTTTCATTATGTTGTTACAAATATTCAAATGGTCAGGTAATTTTGCAGACCCCATGGTTTTATTCCCACTTGTTGATACTATCAAGGACTAAAGGTGTTACAAAATACAAATTTCAGTCAGACAATTTTCAATAATGTAACAATTAAAATTGGGGCTTTATTCTCTAACAGTATTTAACATATTTGGACAAGGATAATTTGATAAGCAGTAAGATATCATAAATAGGCAGTTTACAACCAAATTTATTGCTAAAAAGTAAACAATATGGTAATACAAGGTCACGGAGCCCAAATGGAGAAAGTTACTTAGGTTAGCCCTTCCTTGGCGTGTATAGGTATGCACTGTTTCTATTGTTTGATTATTTGCTCTTCAGAAATACTGTATTACTAGTTAAGGATATCGGAGATGAAGAATTCATAAACTCTCACTAGATACGTTGTATACGTTATTTGTTTGGTCTTTCTTTTTTCCCCAGTATTATTCTCCAAAGCATATAACTACAGTATAGGCAGATACATTCTGAAGGAGAACAACTAAGATTTGCTCATAAATATCTGAACAGCGATGACCAACATTAATATATTCTTTCATTTTCATTTGCCATTTTATTATGTGTGCAGAACTACTGGAACACTGTCGCTTGAAAAAAAAAAAAAAAAAAAAAAAAAAAAACATTTTAGTCCAACTAAACGTGTCTTTATGTTCTTTAGTGAATAGATTCTTTAAGAGATGATTGAATGTAGTTAGATTCTTTAGGAGATGGTTGAATGTAGTTAGACTTTAAAGAGCAAGAAACAAAAGCATAGAAATGTAGATCATCTTAAACATAGCATTTATAGATAGCCACAGTATACTAGTAAAAAGTATGCAAAGACCAGGAACTGAAACAATCAAAATCCAAATCCAGCCCTCAAACCATAGTTGGAAACAACTAAGATTACAAATAATCAAGATACAGAGAACATATGGCCAACCGAGTGAGCAGCTTGTTCCCAAAAGGTGGCCACTCAGCAACCCAAACCGAACCAAAAATAATAATAACATACATAAGGTAAAACATCACAGAAACTCTGACACCAAAAACAGGCAACAAAGAACCACTACAGAACTACCGGCTTGGAACGGTCAGTAATGAATTACTGGGGGGCTTAAATCGATTTTACAGGCCAAACCTCACCCTCAGTTTCTGAAGTGGTACAAAACATTTAGTTGGTTGTTCGGTTCGCATGATAACCCTCTAACTCGTCAATGAATCATCACGGTAAACACATAAATCAAATTTCAACACCATGAAGAAGCAAAGACGAGGACTCAACAGATACAACGGGCCGTCTGACAGGTGGAGATCCCTGTCCTGCCAAACAACCCCACTGGAAATCTGAAGCAAAAGAAGGTCACCAGTTGAGCCCCGGTGGACCAAGCAACAAACAAAAAGGCTCCGGTCCCAACCAACTAAAATATATAGCTTTAGGTCGGGGCCATCATAGAGTCTGACGACCGATCCCCCGGTGTGCAATTAAAGAGTGCAGCAAAGCTATCAACCGTGATTGGGTTAATCACTAAGCATGCAGACTGTCGCATAACATTTAAATTATAGCCAATACGTTTGTGACGTATTATTATTTTTCGGAATTGATCAGAAAAATCAGTCCTACCCTTAATCTTTTTGAATTTGTATACTAAGTCACCATAAAATTCTGGTTCCGATAGGCCTTGGTGTAAAAGAAATTTTAATCCGACATCAAATTTTGAAACCAATTCATGGTGTCTGCGATAGAATTTAGAAAAAGCCTTTCTAAGCTTATGATACCGATAGCCCTGTTGAAGAAGTTTAGCAGTTAAACATTTATTACGAGCATTAAAGTCATCTACATGACTACACACTCTAGCAAATCTTATAAGTTGAGAAATATACACTCCATAAGAGGGACGACGTGGAACGTCACCATCCAAAAATGGAAAATTAACTATATCAAAGTCAAAGTCATCACGTTCATCATAAATTTTAGAAGATACAAAACCGTTAGAAATAGATAGATGTAAATCCAGTAAACTGCTAGTGTCTCTTTTCTGTATTAAATATTTCTAATACTATTCTCCCAAACTCCTGGTTGACACATAATTGTTAGTTACATAAATGAACTAAGTAAAGCAATGTATTGACACTACTATTAATTATTTTCAAAAGTTTGTTTTGTTTCTTAAACTGTAACTCAGCAATGTTGTTTTCTCTGGTAACGTAAAATATACAATAGTCTTACAAAAGTAAGTATACGCTGCCAGCTAATATCTACATTAGCTTTGATGCAGAACTGTATTTGGCTTAAGCCTTTAAACTTCAGGTTACTGTTCTGCTTTATAGTTTTTCAGTGTGCACGTAAAAGCTATAACAAATCGTGTCAATAAACAAGGTGGAACCCCAGTTTGCATTGTTGATTGCTGATTATTTTATAGTTTTAAACTAAACACGTCAAAACCGCTTAGCTTTTAATGGTATCAAACGGATTGCATATCATTTTATTCAAGCCCTATATGCAAAATCAATGCTGGCTTTTAATAGCTGCGGCTTTATCTTTTCTGGAGTATTTTTTATTTTATTTTTTATTTTTTTATTTATTTTTTTTTTGATTTTTTGGATTTTTCAGCTGTATATAACAAAATTTCAGGTATGTTACTGTGTTTAGAACTCAAATGTACAATTTGTTAAAGAAACAAACTGGGCAATGTCATTATGAAATACTTTTATTTTTGATATGATAACAAAGTAAACAGCAAAACCCGTTTTACATCTGCAGAATATGCCAATGCCCTTAACATTACAATTTGAAGTATTCTGTGTTTAATCACGTATAAAACACACCTCATGAATCCCTAAAAGTAATAACTGAGAGAAATATTGATAGGTCCAAGTACACAATATAGCATAAGAACACCCAGACTTATATGTGTTATTTTTTAATGTGACAGTGGTAAAAAAACTGATTAAAGGTATTATAATAAAATATTTTAAATATTAATGTTATTAACGTTACTACTAGTAATAGTTTATCATGGAAAATAAACCAGAATGAATTTTTCTCTTATATTAAAAGATTCTTTTATGAAGAAACTGATACCAAAGACAATAAAATGATTCTATCTTTAAATTATATGATTTTAACAAAAGTAGCCCTAGGAAACGTATATAATCGATCATTATGGACGACTAAAATGCATTCAAAATATTGTTGAACTGCTCCTTGCTGTTTAAATAGGCTGGCATATTCAATATTACCGTTTACTGTTGTTTTCCATTCCAATAGTGTAGTTCAAGCGCTTGAATTATACGGAAAGTGATAATTGTAATATGGAACATTCATAAGGGGTTACTGTGTTCAACATCCTATTTCTCCCAAAGTATACTAGATAGGATAATAATTTTTTGCAGATCTGAAAAGATCAATACATTTTCTTAAACACATAAGCAAACATTTGGTCTAATATTAAAGGAATAACTTACAAAAAGAAAGTATTTTGGATGGAAATTGCAATTTTAATGGAGAGTGAAGATAAACGTCACGTATACTACACCACACAGGCTAAAGTGACGTTTCAAACATCATAACTTTTAGCTATTGGGTTGTTCTATTAGACTCTATTATAATTTTAAACATAGGTAAGTGACTTCTTTTTTTATAATTTTTGATAATTCTTATTTTATGTTTATTATTTTAATGGGTAACGTAATGTAACAGGCTGTTACAGCTTAACGCCCCACTCGCCAGAGGGCTAACATGCTGCAAAATACTTCTAGGATGCTGGTCTTTAAGAAAAGTATGGTCTACAAAACTCCCCCTGGGGGGGGGGAGGTAAACCATATCTGGCTCATGGCCTAAATGATTTGTTATCCCTTTCCAACTACAACCATGACTTTGGCTCTTTGGGAGTTTATAGTTAAGGCAGCCCCACTGTCAAACCGAGCTACTATATACCTTCAAAAGAGTCTGGGACAATCTCAACCAAATTTCATATACATGTACATAGCATTCACAGGGCTGGGGAACGATGTCATGTCCTTTAATTCATTTGCTTGAGATTTTGGTTGCTATGGCAAGTGAAATATTCCGTAGACTTATAACTGAGAGATGCTTCTGTCCAGCCCAGCTTCTTGAAACTTAGTTAACTGAGACAGGCATAAACTCTCAGACGAATTGAGTACTGTTCAGATCCAACCGACAATGTTGGAATTATTGCCGATAAAGTCTATAATTGACCTCATGGCAAGCCAAACATCTTTTTTTTGACTCTATCATTATTTACTGGTAAATTCCTTTCCAAAAGGGAAGATAAATCATACAATATACTGCTGGAATATTTTTTAACTTTTCATCTATTTTTTTTCGGGGGTAAACCCCTTTTTCAGGGACATTGAATGCTTTATTCCACAATGATGTTCTGCTTTATTTTTATTTTACTTTTACTTTTTCCTGCTGCCCTCAGAACGTTACAACACCGTTGTCACGACGTCATAACATGACGATGGCATATCATTATAGGTAACAAAAAGAAAAAGAATTGGGGGTGGGGGCAGTGGTGTTTGGAGAGAAAATGTCTTTACAATAACCACCGTATTATCCTAAATGTTGGGACATTTAGAGTGACATGGCGGTTATTCCAATGACATTTCCTCTCTTCAACCCGCTCTCCCCTGTTTCGGGGAAAATGCCTATATTTTACCTTTTGATCAGCCTATCATCCTCATTCTTGTATCGACATTTCAGAAACGTTTTGCAAAAGTAGACTAAAACGCAAAAGTAAAGGTTTCTCGTAGCCTAGCGGCCGTGGGACAGTTGGTGTTAGAGCCCACCGTGTCTTGGGCACAGCATACGAAAGACGGATTCCATCTCTCTCCTTTCGCTGCCTGTCACCTGCCCAAAGTCGAAAACGATAGCCAGTTTGCTGCAGGGTTGACAGAGAGAGTTTTTCAGTCGTTGGCCTGGCTGGCGAGTCGAACCAGCGACTTTCTGCAGCAGATTTTTATTTTACTGTACCGTGTACACTTGGTAATACCAATTAGGCTGCCTGTACTTTCGACCGAGTCTGTTCTACACAAAGAGGCGTTCGACCGAGAATACGATCGTAAACATTACAAATAACGGTAAATGGTCCTATTGTTAATGGTTGGTACTGCTGTTGATTGTCTCGGTCGACAGCCACTTTTGCATATATGGTAATTGACTGACTCGGTCGAAAGCACAGGGACGCAAAATTGGCATTATCCCCGTGGTTTATCTGTTCACTATAACTTTCATAACAACAGAGTTATAAAAATGTCAAGAAGCATTTTTCTGATATTTTGTCATATTTTAGGGGTGTTGCATGCGTTCGGAAAACAACGTTTTCATGGAACATATCAAACGCAGATTTCACAGATATGTGAAAAATGCGTTCAAATTCTGTGAAAAATACGACCGGATTTGTCACACGTGTGAAAAATGCGTTCTGTGAATATTGCGGTCTCACAAGGCTCATCCCATATAACGTTTGTACCTTTGTACCATAAGCTTCAATGCACTAAGTCGAAAAAGTGGCTTAACGCAGTCAAAAATATATAGTTAATCAGGTCATCTGCACCTTGGGCAATATCTTCCTGCAAATAATCATGATCCTGGTGTCAGGGGTTCTCGAGATATTTTGTTCACAAGGTTCCATAGGCTTACAATGCACTAAGGTGAAAAAGGGGCATAACTCGGTCAAAGATTCACGATTTTTTTTCAAAAGTTAATCAGGTCATCTACATCTTGGGCAATGTCATCCCGCAAAAATCAATGATCCTGGCATCAGGGGTTCTTTAGATATTTTGTTCCCAAGGTTCCACAGGCTAAGTCGAAAAAGGGGCATAACTCTGGAAAAACATGACAGGCAGAAAAAAGAAAAAAACATCTTTCGCTTATTTTCCATACTGATCATGTGTATAAAGTTTCAAGTTCTTAGCTCTTATCGTTCTTGACCGTAACTATGTTAGGATACCTTTGTACTATAGGCTTCAATGCACTAAGTCGAAAAAGGGGCTTAACTCGGCCAAAAATTACATTTTTTTCCAAAAGTTTATCAGGTCATCTACACCTTGGGCAATATCTTCCTGCAAAAAAATCATGATCCTAGCATCAGGGGTTCTTGAGATATTTTGTTAACCAGGTTCCATAGGCTTACAATGCACTAAGTCGAAAAGGGGTGGGGGGGGTATAACTCGGTCAAAAATTCAAGATTTTTTTTTAAAAAGTTAATCAGTTCATTTACTTATCAGTCCTAACAAGCTTGCAAAGTTTCAAGGCTCTAGCTTTAATACTTTTTGAGATATCTTGCTCACAAGGTTTTAGTCTGATTTTTTCTCAAGGGGCATAACTCAAAAAGGGTGACAACTCGGACAAGAGAAAAAAATACGAATCAGCTATTTTTTTATGACGAATACATATTTGAATTTCAAAACTCTAGCATGCACGGTTCCTAAGTTATGGTAAGCGTGATGAACGGAATAACGTACGCACGCACGAACGGACAACCCAGAAGCAATATGCCCCCTCAACTTCTTCGTTGCTGGGGGCATAATAAACAAAAAAAAAATTAAGCGACGAAAGATCTATAAACTTGCTGGATAGTCAGAAGTATATAGTTATTCTGCTAGCTCCATGCGGACAACGAAGACTCAGATGTGACTGGATGCACATGCCACTATGTTGGTTCTGTCATGTCGCAGCTCTGATTATGGTTTACACAAAACTTGAAAGTTTCATGGATGGATGGATGGATGGATGGATGGATGGTGTCAATAACCAGTACTAATATTATTTAAAGAAAATAGTCTCGCTTTCTATTGAAAGAAAGAAACAAAGAAAGAAAGAAAGAAAACCCCTCTCATGTTCTACTTACCGATGAGTACAAGAGACAACAGCAAGACCGTTACAACAACAATTATTGATCGTGATCCTTTTGATATGTGCTTGTTCATTCCTGAAAATAAATATATATGAGCCACTACACGACAAAATCAACAAAGTGGCATGTGCGCCCTGCGAAGACTCTGATCAGCCTGAGCATTCTCCTGTCTTAGCTGAGTCTTCGCTGTCCGCATGAAGATTGCTTAGATCCTGAGCTGTCCTTTAAGCGCACATGTAAAGCGAAGACTCTGACCAGACTGGGTGGATACCCGAGTCTTTGCAGGGCGGCGCACATGCCACTTTGTTGATTTTGTCGTGTCGCGGCTCAACTATAAATATGCTTGTAATCTCCTGAAAAAAAGATACATAGCTCACTTTTTATCCCCCGACCGAAAGGTTTGGGGGAAAAAGCGATAAGCCTGGCGTCCGCCCGTCCGTCCGTCCAAAAACATTTTCTTGTCCGCTCTATATCTTAAACACACTTTGGAATATTTTCATGAAGCTTCACAGTTATGTAGAACAGGTCATGACGATGTGTCGCGTAAAAGAATGGTAACTCTTGCTATTGTACTTTTTAAGTTAACTCCCCTTTGGTAATTTTTTTGGCTGATTCGTGTCCGCTCTGTATCTTGAATACCCTTTGAAATATTTTCATAATAGTTTACATATACATGAGGTATGTAGAACAGGTCACGGTGATGTGTCGCGAATAAGAATGACAACTCTTGCTTTCTTACTTTTTGAGTTAGTTCCCCTTGATGGTTTAAGGCTGGTTTAGGTGTGATTTCGTGTCCGCTCCATAACTTTAATACCTTTTGAAATATTTTTATGATACTTCATAGATATGTAGAACAGGTCATGATGATGTGTCGCAAATAAAAATGACAACTCTTGCTTTCTTACTTTTTGAGTTATTTCCCCTGGATGGTTTTAGGTGTGGATTTCCTTCCACTCTATAGCTTGAATACCTTTTGAAATATTTTCATACTTCATAGATATGTAGAACAGGTCATGATGATGTGTCGCGAACAAGAATGACAACTCTTGCTTTCTTACTTTTTGAGTTATTTCCCCTGGATGGTTTTAGGTGTGATTTCCTGTCCGCTCTATCACTTGAATACCTTTCGAAATGTTTTATAATAATAATAATAATAATGACTTTATTTATAGAGGAGGCCCAGTTGGACATATATCCAATCTTCCCTGGGGTCCTCATTTGAAACATACATTTTTACAATATTTACAGTTACAATATCCAACAACATAGAACATGCCTATACTGAAAACTCAAGATGAGTAGATACACTTTCAGGGAAAGCAACTCTGCAGTTTTCCAATTTGCCTCCATTCTCCCCAGGGATCAGCTCCCAAAGGAAAGTGTTTGCTCCCCATGGGGAGCTAATCCCACCATAGAAGGGATGCAAATAGGAAGTCCCATAAGGCCTGGGAAGCAAACAGGTAGTATCAAACGTTTTTCCCCCTTGTAAAATGGCTGAAAAAAATGGATGTACACCCATTCACCCTCAAACATTGTATATGCATCAAACCTTTAGTACCTGGTTCCAAACATTCAATAGATCAACTTCCATATATCCAACATTCAGCTAAGCTTTTGGACATCCGAAACCTGACCCATTGGACCCTAATCCCGGATATTCGTGATTCATTTCATGGATTTTTACAACTCACAACCAATGCATGCGAACAAGCCTACCTCTCATGTTCATGACATCGGAAAATTTGACCTGTGGGAATCCATACATCCACATTCCGAAATCCACAACTCAAACCACAGACATCATGAAACCAAGACAAACACCAATATCATTAAGCCGATAACTGCAGACATCCAAAATTTGAATCACAAAATACCAACATACACTAGGGATAAAGAGTAAAAGGTACTCTGTATTCTTGCATATAGACTAGACTCAGTCAGAATATGTCAATTGAAGGTATGCAGCTTTAAATTGAGCAACAGAAGTACTTTGTTTTATATGTTCTGGGATGGCATTCCATATCTTGGATCCAGAGTATGACAGTGAGTTGCAAAAAAGTTCAAGATTAGGTTTTGGTATGTACAATAGATTGTCGGTAGTTGATCTTAGAGACCTTTGATGAATGTCAGATGTGAAAGTAAAATGTTTCTTGAGATATGATGGTGTAAGGTCATTGAATATTTTGTACATAAATACAGCTTTTTGGTAATTTACTCTGTCTGGAAATTTCATCCAGTGTAAATCTGCAAACATATCCTCAGATGGTGTGTCTATGCCTTTATCAAGGATAATTCTGGCTGCCCTTTTCTGTAGTTTTATCATTGAATCAGTGAGACTGTTATTGATATTTCCCCACACTGTGCAACAATAATCAATATGCGGTAGAACATATGCATTAAAAAACAATTTCCTGGTAGGTATTGGTAAGTAAAACTTGATTCTGTTGAGTAAGTATAGCAGGGAGTTGCATTTTTTATTGTGTTGTCAACCTGCACAGTCCATGACAGTGAGTTGTCAATATGAACACCTAGGAGCTTTTCATTACTGGATATTTGCAAAATTTCATCTGAAAGTTTTAGGTCTGGACAATTTTCCATTGTTTTAGCTGCTGCATTCCTGGAAGAGACAAACATTGCTTGGGGACATTGATTACCATGTGATTTCTAATGCACCAGTCCTGGAAGTTTTTCAAGTCGTCATTCAGACAATTTGTCAGGTCTAAAATGGAAGGATTGGAAGAATAAAGGGTAGCATCATCAGCAAACAGATCTAACATGCACGTTCTTATCGATAAAGGTAGGTCGTTGATGTACATTAGAAAAAGCAAGGGTCCAAGAACTGATCCTTGAGGTACACCGGCAGTTATTTGTTTTGGGTCAGACAGTTTACCAGAAATATTCACTTGCTGAGATCGGTTTGTCAAATATGACTGAAACCAGGATTGTGTGTCACTGCTAAATTTGTATTCAGCTAGTTTTTGAAGTAGTAATTTGTGATTTACTAAGTCGAATGCCTTAGTTAGGTCTAGAAACACTGTACCCACATATTCACTGTTATTTAGAGCATTGTCAGCAGTTGTCAACAATTTTGGTCAGTGCTGTCTGACAAGAATGTAGTCTTCTAAAACCTGATTGTTTTTCATAGAGGAGTTTGTTGGATTCTAGAAAATTGACCAGACAGTTGCTGACATGGCGCTCAAAAATAGAATTGATTACGGGTAAGACAGATGTAGGCCGGTAGTTATTGATGTCTGCCAAACTTCCCTTTTTGAATACTGGAGTCACCTTAGCGTTTTTAAGAGCATCTGGATATGAGTTACATTTTATGCTTAAATTAAGAATAGCAGCTAAGTGTTTAGCTATAACTGGGGCAGAAAGTTTTAGATATTTGGCACCTATGTCATCTATGCCAGTGGCCTTGCTGACTTTAAGATTTTGGAGCTCTTTAAGGATAAAAGATTCAGTTACAAAGGAAATAGAAAATTCGGGACTGTTTTCCAACTTTGGCTTCAAATGGGTTTTGATTTTATTTAAATCTGCATTTTCATCTGAGTTGGTGTTTGCAGTAGAAAAGTTTTATGCATCGAGGTGAAAAAGTTGTTGAATGTGTTTGCAGCAGTTTCTGGATTCAAAATTGGATTGCCACTCTCATCACTTTTAAAATTTGTGCATGATTTTGTTGATTTGCCAGTTAGGTCATGTAAAATTTTCCAGAGATGCTTTGGATTACTGCTGTTGTTTATGGAATCTAAATATGATTTCAATTTTGAGTTTCGTTTTAGAGTCTTAACTTTATTTCTCCAAAGTGTGTACTGAGCATTGTTTTTAGACTTGTGATACTGATCTCTAGTTTTCATTGCAGTTAAAATCTCAGTATTGATCCAGTTTGGTTGTTTTTGTCTTTTGACTCGGCTTTTCTTTTTAGGAGCATGAGATGATAAACAGAATTGAAAATATCAGAAAAGTAATCCAATGCATCACTGGCATCATCAAAAATGTCCATCACTGACCATGGTTGATTGGCCAATGTATTAAGAAACTGCGCCTCATCAAATGTGTTTATGTTCCTGTAACTAATGAATTTGTGAAGAGGACCATTTTCAAATGATTTTGATAATTTTCTAGTGATACAGACAGGGTAGTAATCACTTAGGCCCAACACGGGTACTGTGACTTCTAAAAATTTTTCTGGAGAGTTAGAGTATGTGTGATCAATGTCTCAGATGTGGCTGTTACTCTAGTTGGCCTATTCACAAGTTGTGTCAGATTGAAACTTTCTATTGTTCTAAGCCACTGTTTGGAGCCATTAGTTTCACATAGCAAATTAAAATTAAAGTCACCAGTCACAATAATTTCTTTGGCCTCTAAACTGGCACGTTCTATTGTCTCTTCAAACTTCTCAATCCACTCAGTTGTGGCTGAAGGTGGTCTGTAACAGTAACATAACAGAAATTAATTTTGCTTTATTATTTTTCACCTCCAGCCATAGTATTTCAGTGCCTCTGATCTCCAGGTCATCACGATGACTGCATGCAAGGTTTGATCTAGTATAGACAATTAGTCCACCACCATGAGTCTGTCTGTCTTTGCGTATAAAGTTATAATCTGGGATATTTAATTCAGAGTCTGAAAATTCATTGTTTAAAAAAGTTTCGCATAAGCATAAGATATCAATGTTTTGCTCACTTACCAAAAATTTTGTCTCATCAAGTTTTGGATATAAATAGTGAATGTTCAAGTGGGTAATGTGAAGGCCTTTATTTTCAAACCATGCATTCATGTGATGAGTCTGGGATCCGTCTCCAAAAAACGTTTGGGAGTTACTGTTCATTGGTTGCTCAAGTTCATTTGGTTGCCATTCTGAAGCCATGGTGGGTGGAATGGCATTGGCATGAACATCATTCCGTTCCAGCTGTTGCTGTTGTTGTGGGTGTTGTTTTGGTTGTTCCTGTAGTTGTAATTGTTGTTGTTCCTGTTGTTGTAATTTGTGTTGTTCCCATTGCTGTAATTGTTGTTCCCATTGTTGTAATTGTTGTTCCTGTTGTAATGGTTGTTCCTGTTGTTGTAATTGTTGTTCCTGTTGTTGTAATTGTTGTTTCTGTTGTTGTTGTTGCTCCTGTTGTTTTGGCTGTTTATATAGCTCGTATTGTCGGACGTTCTCCTCCCAGAAATCCTCCCATTCCGAAAATTTTGTTCGCTTTCCCTGACAGTTTGGGTAGCGGCAGCTGGTAAATTCAATATGTCCCTAATTCTGCTGCAGATTGCCTCTCCAAACACTTTTCCACCTTTGGTATTGAGATGAATATTGTCTTTGTACATTGAAGCATCAACTGCATCACTGGAGAGAAACTTCTCTTTGTTGTCCAAGAAGATGCACGATTCAGAGTCACTGTTACGAAATGGATCTAATCGTCCACTATGTCGTCGAGATTATTTTAATCCTTTCAATCAGTAGAGATACAGTTTTTAGGGCAACTGTGGTAATAAAACATTTACGGAAATTGTGGCTACGTTATGCATGGGTTGTTTGTGAATACCTCTCGTGGACAGCGTATTGCATGATTTTAAGGTGAATACCTGCACGAGTCTTTTGATTGTGGAAAGCGTGTTGCATGATTTTAATGTGAGACGCATAGTATTTATACGCCTATCTTTTAATGAACAGTTAGACGTGGCTGTTTAATTCTTGATGGATGTTATATTGTTGTGTGCCCAGGTTCTGTGTTAAGACCTAGAAGGGTAAGATTTTATTATATTTATGTAGAATAGTTTGGCTAAGAATGAAAAATGTGACTTCTGATTGATATGGTATGATTATATGTGTCGACTGATTTGATTTTGTTGGCAGTGATCAGGCTGCGCATGTGTCGACCGATTTTGTTAGTAAGCATGCTGCGCATAATGTTTGTATATTAGGAAGTTTTGTAAATTTCGGAAATAGTTTATATCACTGATGTTGGTTGCAATGGTGTGCGTCTATTTGACGTCCAGTGACGTCAGTTGCATTCATGTTATTCATGTGACGTCAGTTGCATTCATGTTATTGCGACGTCAGCACTTTTTATATTAGTTTCACGTATACGTGGCCTATAGAAGTAGATTGATTTGTAATGGAACTAATTAATATACTCGTGACGTCAATTGACGCCATAGCATGCACCGCATTAAGGGTTTTTTCCATAAGTTATAATGGTAGCATTTGGTCATCATGCGTTTGATTTGCCTTCATTAGACGGCGTCATATGGTATAACATCATTGATGTCATGATGTCAGATCAAACGTTTTGATCCCAAATGTGTGAGAAACGCTTATTCAGCTATTATATTCTATGGCAAATGGTATTACGCTTAGTTTAAAGAAATGAATTAAAACATATGCGAGTTAGATTTTGGTCAATCAATTTAATGTAAATAGGACATTGTTTAGATTATTCATGTTTTATGTTTAGATTATTCATGTTTTATGTGGGGTATGTCATGGTAATGCCTGTTGACGTCAGTATACTTCTTGACAATGTTTGACGTCAGATCCTTTGACGCACATGCGTGGTAGGATCTACGTTTCTTCATTGGCGGAAGTGCTAAGCACACTTTTAGCTTTACATCGTGAGCGCGAGTCGTGTCTAGTGACACGGCTGGCGTGTGCACGTTATGCTCGGCATTCGCCGAGGGCGTTGTATGGTATTTCCAAGACAGGCCCAAGTCTTACGTATTGTTATTATGTAGTTACAATGTATTAAGTGTAAGTTCGTTATTTTTAGGCACATCAAGTCCGGCAGTCAGCTGTTAGGGCTTAGAGCCACGTCTCACCTGGAGATGCGATATACGTCTCCAGGTTAATACCAACCCGGGTAGAGGCAGTTACAACGCCGTTTGTGCATGGTTCCTAAGCAGAGGCGGGAAGCACAAAATGTAGGCGGAAGTGGTTAGCACAGTTTTGCCAGATTCTGTGATAAGATCTGAAGGTCACATCAAGTGTGGGACAGTGTTCGTCCACTAAGGTGTTTTAATATATATAGACTGGTCCCTGGTACGATCCAGGGAGCCACCAGTATATAATCGTGCACGTGTTAATAAGAGTTGGTGTTCCTCATGATATATGGACTGGCCCATGACATGATCCAGGGAACGACGAATTGAAGTCTACCAACATAAGGCCTTGTTTTTTTCTATGAGCTCAAACTAACTCCTTTGTGTTTTCCTTTAGTTCATGGCGCTGAGCCGAGTACGGTGTTGACGTCAGACGGTAATCTATTTGCGTATTGTACGCAAATCGATTACAGATTTGAAACAAACACCTTACTTGGGCCAGCGACATGAACTGATATGTGTTGATTATTATTGTAATTGTGACAGTTGTAAATTGTATTGTTGTATATAGAATTTACATTATATATAAACTGTAAAAATTCTAACGTTGTTAGAGTTTCCTTGTTAGTGTATTACACTAGTAGATAACCCTTTAACCGGAAGTCACCCTCCGCCGTCCTGGCGACGCATAAGGCTCTACACCCGTGTCGACCGAGTGTAAAACCTTCTGCGTAACATGGTGTCAGAAGTGGGATTTGATTTCCGGTATATTATTGTAATTGTGACAGTTGTAAATTGTATTGTTGTATATAGAATTTACATTATATATAAACTTAAATGTCTAAATGGCTTGATGTCTATGATAGATTGTCTGTAGATGATGCAGCGGATTATGACAAGTTGAAAGATGCGTTGTTAAAGAATTTTGATATGACTGAACGCGGATTTAGGAAGAAATTTCGCTATGATAGGCCTGAAAAGTTCGAAACGTTTATTCAGTTTAGTAGTAGACTTAGGTCGTATCTTAATAAATGGTTGAAAATGGCGAAGGTAGACCAGTCTTACGAAGCTGTTTGCGATTTTTTCGCTAGAGATCAGTTTTTAGAATCCTGTAGTAAAGAATTATATGTTCATTTGAAACCGAAAACATTCACGAATCTAGGTGAGATGGCTAGGGAAGCAGATTTATTTGCAGAAGCACGTGGCGGTGTCTATGCTTGTGTTAATAAGGGGCAGCGTGATAGTAAGGGCGTAACTCAGAGTAGATCTGATAATAAGCCGAGTGCGAAGCCAGAGATAAAATGTAGTATTTGTGGTAAGGGACATTTAACATATAAATGTTTTAAGAATCCCGATAGGAAGCAAGCATATAGTGCGGAGGTGGTTGCAAGTGCAAGCGGATATAGCGGAAGTAAGGGGAGTAGTTATGCACCGAAAGATGAGACACAAAGATCACAGAGTAAGAGCGATACTGTACAGACGAAGGGTTGTAATTCAGATCGTGGCCGTGGTCGGGGTTATTCCCGCGGACGTGGTCGGGGTGGCGGACATCAAATGAATTTTTGTAAAACTACAATGAATAGGTCTCATGAAATTGAAGGTCTCTATAAGAGTAAGGAAGAAAGTCCACTAATCAATGATAACGTGGATAGGGAAGGTGTCTGTTACTTTTTAAGGTCGCGATTACCAACAGCGCAGGGTACGGTTAATGGTAAGACTGTTGTAGTTTTAAGGGACACAGGTTGTACTGGGTGTGTTGTTCGTAGAAACTTGGTTTCTAATGATCAGTTACTTGGTAGAGAATCTGATGTAACTTTGATTGATGAATCTACCCAAAGGTATCCCTTAGCAATGGTTGACATAGATTGTCCATTTTTCACAGGAAAAACTGAGGCATTGTGCATGGAAGATACATTGTATGACCTGGTTATTGGAAATATTGACGGGTCAAAACTTCCCGATATGTCCCATTTTGCAATGGCGGCAGTGACTAGGTCACAAGCTAAGCAAGGTGAAGAGGTCTATAGGAAACTTAAAGTTCCTGATCAAATTATTGCTAGTGATAAGGAGGCATTGAAGCAGGCCCAAGTTGTTGACCCTAAATTGAATGGCATAAGGCAAAGAGTGGAATCTGGGAATGTGACGATTAGTCGTGGATTGAACCGGGGTGAAACTAAGTTTATTCGAAAGAAAGATTTATTGTATAGGCAGTTTACTAAGGGAAACAAGGTCACTTTGCAACTTATTATCCCTGAAGGTTTTCGTGAAAAGGTGTTAAGATTGGCGCACGAAACCTTGATGTCAGGTCATTTGGGCATAAAGAAAACTATGGATAGAGTTTTAACTGAGTTCTTTTGGCCTGGAATTTGTGGTGATGTGGCAAGGTTTTGTAAATCTTGTGACATATGTCAAAGGACTATTCAAAAAGGTCGTGTCACTAAGGTTCCTTTAGGAAAGTTGCCACAGATTGACACACCATTTAAACGAGTCGCTGTTGATATAGTTGGACCGATAGAACCTCGTTCTGACAGGAAATCCCGCTATATTTTAACAATGATAGACTATGCGACGAGATATCCCGAGGCGGTAGCGTTACCCGGCATTGAAACGGAACGCGTAGCCGAAGCGTTAGTTGAGATGTTTAGTAGAGTTGGCATACCTGATGAAATGTTAACAGATTGCGGAAGTCAGTTTACTGCTGAAGTTATGAAAGAAGTAAGCAGGCTGTTATCACTCCAGCAGTTAACCACGACGCCGTATCATCCTATCTGTAACGGTCTTGTAGAGCGTTTTCACGCGACGTTGAAGCAAATGCTACGTAGGATGTGCGCAGAACGTCCAAAAGACTGGGATAAATATCTCCCAGCACTACTGTTTGCAATAAGGGAGGTTCCGCAAGAGTCATTAGGGTTTTCTCCGTTCGAATTGTTATACGGACGTAACGTTAAGGGCCCTATGGCAATATTACGTGAATTATGGTCTGAAGAGGTACAGGATGAGCAGGTTCTGTCTACGTACAAGTACGTAATTGAGTTGAGAGAACGATTAGAGCAGACGTGTAAGTTAGCACATGATAATTTACGGAAAGTACAAGTAAAGCAAAAGGCTTATTATGACAAACGCGCTAGGTCGCGTAAATTTAACGTGGGAGATAAAGTACTGTTATTACTGCCAACTGACAGTAATAAACTGTTATTGCAGTGGAAGGGTCCATATGAAGTAGTAGAGGTGGTGAATAGAATGGACTATAAAATCGACGTCAATGGTGTCGTGAGTACATATCATGCTAATATGCTGAAACAGTATGTCGAACGTCGTACTGTGCCGTCACATTGTTTATTGTCGACTGAGACTACAGAGTCGGTTGATGACGATGGTAGTGATGAATTTTCTCTTGATGATTGTGCTTTTCCGACAGCTAAAGAGCCGGAAACTTATAACGACGTCAGTATTTCAGATACGTTAACGTCAGAACAACGTATGGAGGTTGAAGCGTTGATTAAACAGTACCCGGATGTACTATCAAGTTTACCCGGTCGAACTGATCAAATACAGCACGATATCAAACTACTCACGTCAGAACACATACGGACGAAGGGTTATTCTATCCCGTATAAGACGCGTAACGTCATGGAGACGGAGATACAGGATATGTTGGATTTAGGGGTAATCGAGCCGTCGATTTCACCGTATTCATCTCCTGTTGTCCTAGTTCCGAAGAAAGACGGATCAGTTAGATTCTGTATCGACTTCCGGAAGCTTAACAAAGTGACGGAATTCGATGCAGAACCTATGCCAAATATGGAGGAGGTTATCAATAAAATGTCGGGACATAAATTCTTTACAAAGATGGACCTGAGTAAGGGTTATTGGCAAGTCAGTCTTACTGAAAGGTCTAAACCTTTGACAGCATTTGAAACGCCTAAGGGTTTATTCCAGTTTAAAACTATGCCCTTCGGTTTGGTCAGTTCGGGAGCCTCTTTTTGTAGGTTAATGAGAATCATATTGTCCAATCTCCCAAATGTTGACAGCTTTGTTGATGACATGTGGATATTTACTGAAACATGGAAGGATCATGTGACGTCATTACGTCAAGTGTTAGATCGGCTCAGGTCGGCCAAATTGACGGCAAAACCATGTTACGCAGAAGGTTTTACACTCGGTCGACACGGGTGTAGAGCCTTATGCGTCGCCAGGACGGCGGAGGGTGACTTCCGGTTAAAGGGTTATCTACTAGTGTAATACACTAACAAGGAAACTCTAACAACGTTAGAATTTTTTAAGTTTATATATAATGTAAATTCTATATATAACAATACAATTTACAACTGTCACAATTACAATAATATACAACACATATCAGTTCATGTCGCTGGCCCAAGTAAGGTGTTTGTTTCAAATCTGTAATCGATTTGCGTGCAATACGCAAATAGATTACCGTCTGACGTCAACACCGTACTCGGCTCAGCGCCATGAACTAAAGGAAAACACAAAGAACAAAAAAAACGTTAGTTTGAGCTCATACAAAATAAACAAGGCCTTATGTTGGTAGACTTCAATTCGTCGTTCCCTGGATCATGTCATGGGCCAGTCCATATATCATGAGGAACACCAACTTAACACGTGCACGATTATATACTGGTCGCTCCCTGGATCGTACCAGGGACCAGTCTATATATATATTAATACACCTTAGTGGACGAACACTGTCCCACACTTGATGTGACCTTCAAATCTTATCACAGAATCTGGCAAAACTGTGCTAACCACTTCCGCCTACATTTTGTGCTTCCCGCCTCTGCTTGGGAACCATGCACAAACGGCGTTGTAACTGCCTCTACCCGGGTTGGTATTAACCTGGAGACGTATATCGCATCTCCAGGTGAGACGTGGCTCTAAGCCCTAACAGCTGACTGCCGGACTTGATGTGCCTAAAAATAACGAACTTACACTTAATACATTGTAACTACATAATAACAATACGTAAGACTTGGGCCTGTCTTGGAAATACCATACAACGCCCTCGGCGAATGCCGAGCATAATGTGCACACGCCAGCCGTGTCACTAGACACGACTCGCGCTCACGATGTAAAGCTAAATGCATGATCGGTTATGGCAGTATCGAGTGCCTTGGTCACAATATCGTCGGACAGACGGTACGACCGCAAGAGGACAAGATACAGGCTATCAGAGATGCTCCTCGTCCATGTACGAAAAGGCAAATTAAATCTTTTCTGGGATTAGCTGGGTTTTACCGTCGTTTTATCCCAAATTTCTCATCCATAGCTTCTCCTCTGACTGATTTAACTAAACGGGATAGACCTAATTCTATCAAAGATTGGCAAGATCAGCATGAAAGGGCATTTCAAACCCTGAAGAGTAGGCTCACGTCTAGTCCTATTCTTCGCTTACCTGTTTTTCAAGAAGGTAACCCGTTTGTACTTCGAACAGACGCTTCAGACGTTGGTCTTGGAGCTATTTTGCTTCAGGAGTTCGAAGGTGAAGGTCGTTTGCCGATTGCTTATGCTAGTAAGAAATTGTTACCTCGGGAAAAGAACTACTCTGTAATTGAGAAGGAATGTTTGGGTATTATCTGGGGTGTTGAGAAATTTCGTAAGTACCTATATGGGGCGGAGTTCCTACTTGAAACTGACCACAAACCTTTGTCTTATATGCAGACAGCTAAGGTGCTCAATCCCCGAATCATGCGTTGGGCCATGAAATTACAGCCGTACAGATTCAGGATCGTTGCTATCCGCGGCCAGGATAATTTGGGGGCGGACTACCTTAGTAGATAATTTGGCCACGTGATGCATCGCACCGTTGTTGTGTATATAGCTAGTTTTCCAGTTTTGACATAGCCTACGATTCGATCGCATTTCGTACTATTTCAGAAAAGAAACATTGTTATGTTTTTTTCTCCCTAAGGGGAAACCTATGTTACGAAATGGATCTAATCGTCCACTATGTCGTCGAGATTATTTTAATCCTTTCAATCAGTAGAGATACAGTTTTTAGGGCAACTGTGGTAATAAAACATTTACGGAAATTGTGGCTACGTTATGCATGGGTTGTTTGTGAATACCTCTCGTGGACAGCGTATTGCATGATTTTAAGGTGAATACCTGCACGAGTCTTTTGATTGTGGAAAGCGTGTTGCATGATTTTAATGTGAGACGCATAGTATTTATACGCCTATCTTTTAATGAAAAGTTAGACGTGGCTGTTTAATTCTTGATGGATGTTATATTGTTGTGTGCCCAGGTTCTGTGTTAAGACCTAGAAGGGTAAGATTTTATTATATTTATGTAGAATAGTTTGGCTAAGAATGAAAAATGTGACTTCTGATTGATATGGTATGATTATATGTGTCGACTGATTTGATTTTGTTGGCAGTGATCAGGCTGCGCATGTGTCGACCGATTTTGTTAGTAAGCATGCTGCGCATAATGTTTGTATATTAGGAAGTTTTGTAAATTTCGGAAATAGTTTATATCACTGATGTTGGTTGCAATGGTGTGCGTCTATTTGACGTCCAGTGACGTCATTTGCATTCATGTTATTCATGTGACGTCAGTTGCATTCATGTTATTGCGACGTCAGCACTTTTTATATTAGTTTCACGTATACGTGGCCTATAGAAGTAGATTGATTTGTAATGGAACTAATTTATATACTCGTGACGTCAATTGACGCCATAGCATGCACCGCATTAAGGGTTTTTTCCATAAGTTATAATGGTAGCATTTGGTCATCATGCGTTTGATTTGCCTTCATTAGACGGCGTCATATGGTATAACATCATTGATGTCATGATGTCAGATCAAACGTTATGATCCCAAATGTGTGAGAAACGCTTATTCAGCTATTATATTCTATGGCAAATGGTATTACGCTTAGTTTAAAGAAATGAATTAAAACATATGCGAGTTAGATTTTGGTCAATCAATTTAATGTAAATAGGACATTGTTTAGATTATTCATGTTTTATGTTTAGATTATTCATGTTTTATGTGGGGTATGTCATGGTAATGCCTGTTGACGTCAGTATACTTCTTGACAATGTTTGACGTCAGATCCTTTGACGCACATGCGTGGTAGGATCTACGTTTCTTCATTGGCGGAAGTGCTAAGCACACTTTTAGCTTTACATCGTGAGCGCGAGTCGTGTCTAGTGACACGGCTGGCGTGTGCACGTTATGCTCGGCATTCGCCGAGGGCGTTGTATGGTATTTCCAAGACAGGCCCAAGTCTTACGTATTGTTATTATGTAGTTACAATGTATTAAGTGTAAGTTCGTTATTTTTAGGCACATCAAGTCCGGCAGTCAGCTGTTAGGGCTTAGAGCCACGTCTCACCTGGAGATGCGATATACGTCTCCAGGTTAATACCAACCCGGGTAGAGGCAGTTACAACGCCGTTTGTGCATGGTTCCTAAGCAGAGGCGGGAAGCACAAAATGTAGGCGGAAGTGGTTAGCACAGTTTTGCCAGATTCTGTGATAAGATCTGAAGGTCACATCAAGTGTGGGACAGTGTTCGTCCACTAAGGTGTTTTAATATATATAGACTGGTCCCTGGTACGATCCAGGGAGCCACCAGTATATAATCGTGCACGTGTTAATAAGAGTTGGTGTTCCTCATGATATATGGACTGGCCCATGACATGATCCAGGGAACGACGAATTGAAGTCTACCAACATAAGGCCTTGTTTTTTTCTATGAGCTCAAACTAACGTTTTTTGTCCTTTGTGTTTTCCTTTAGTTCATGGCGCTGAGCCGAGTACGGTGTTGACGTCAGACGGTAATCTATTTGCGTATTGTACGCAAATCGATTACAGATTTGAAACAAACACCTTACTTGGGCCAGCGACATGAACTGATATGTGTTGTATATTATTGTAATTGTGACAGTTGTAAATTGTATTGTTGTATATAGAATTTACATTATATATAAACTTAAAAAATTCTAACGTTGTTAGAGTTTCCTTGTTAGTGTATTACACTAGTAGATAACCCTTTAACCGGAAGTCACCCTCCGCCGTCCTGGCGACGCATAAGGCTCTACACCCGTGTCGACCGAGTGTAAAACCTTCTGCGTAACAGTCACACAGTTGCTTTAAGGATTTATTTGTTTGTGCAATAACTTGGTTTGCTAGTTTGTCATTCTTTCGTGGCAAAATTAAAGATATTATTAGTTGGCACTCTGAATTTATGTGTTTGATTGTCTCTGCTAAATTTTTATATTGTTGGACAAAACTGACAGTTGAATCACCGTCAGATAGGTTATTGGTACCAACATGAATAATGATGGCATTAGTACTGCATATGTAGCTGTCATCATCTTCAGCCATGGCTATGATAGTATTGTGGATGTCTTGAAGCCTGCCATCTGCGTGAAATTTAATCTTAACCTGAAGATTTGCATCCGACATTTTATTTCGACTGAGGATGCTTGTTGTAGAGTCATCTGCATTAAATACACGGCTGATGTGTTCATCTGTTGTTTGAAGCTCCGTATGAGCCTCTGTTGTTTGTACCGCTTCCTGTGTTCCATTCATTGGTGTTTGTGGCGCCATAGATGTACTTGAAGGGGAGACAGATCTCGAAAACAGCACAGATTTTTCCAATTGGTTCTTAAGCTCAGACATCTCTTTGAGGAATGTGTCCTTCAAATTATCGAACCCAGTTTCAATTTTTTCTTCTATCAAATCTGATGTTCCAGTACTTTGCACCATTTGGCCAATCAAGGCCGTCCTCTCCTTAGAGACATTTTCTAACCTTTTTTGCAACTTTTTATTTTCCTCCTCAAGTGATAGAGCAAGGGCTGTCTCTTCTGAGAGCTTGAACTTTAGAGTTTTTATTTCTTTTTCATACTGTTTACATTTCTGAATTTCCCTTTGAAGATTCTCTGTTATTATTTTATTCTCTTCTTTACATGATTCTGATTCTTGTAAAAAGTTTTTCATTTTCTGCCCTTAGAAGATTAGATTGAGTCATAAAGTTCTTGAATTGTAACTGTAGCTCTTTATTTTCCTTTTTCAGACTACTTAATTCAGTTTGACACCCTTCTAGCTCTTTGATATAGTCTTTGAAATTGCATTCTCCATGAAGAGATATGTCTGTTGTTCTTGCAGTGTCTGCCTTTTTCTGTGCTATAGAAAGATGCTCCCTGTTTTCTGGCTCATTGTTCTCCATGAATGTAGAATCCATGTCTGTGTCCTGTAGAGATACTACGGGTAGTCTTGTTCCCTCTGAGTCCTGGGTTAATGGACCTACTACAACTTTATTTTGGGCCTTGTTCTCTTTGGTACTGCTTAAATGTAATGGCGATAGTTCCTGCTGATATGTTTGTTTCAGGAATGTGATTTCATCATCAACAATTGTACCTTCTGTTTGGTGTTGGGATGTAGGCACAATATTTTCACAGTTCTGTGTTACGGACTTCTTTTGTTTGTAGTTTTCTGGGGTGCTATATCGTCTTTTATTCTTCTTCTTCTTCGTAAACACAGGACTTATCTGATGTGTACTATTGTTTGGTGAGTAGTTTGAAGAAGATCCACTCAATGTTGTTGCTCCAAATAGTTTACTTATAAATCCTAGAGGACTGCTGCTTTTCTTGTATTTAGGAGGAAATGGTGTCTCCTGTATGAAGGTAGTTGGTGTCCTGGTTGGAGTGTTTCTACTTTCTATTTGTGGTGTTTGTTTTTCCGTGTGTTCTATTGTTTTCAGTTCAGTTGATAGCTTAAGGAAAATTGTGGATTTCCAAGTTTTTCCACCAGCACCCTGTATCAATAGTTTTTGATTCTTATATAGTGTCAGGACAACTTTTCCACCCTCAGCAGTAGTGGAAGCTGTGATGGCTGAGTTGCTGTTGTTTCTAAATTCATATAATTCAGTCAGTTTTTCTGCCATTTCATTGTAGGCATCTTTTGAGTGAAATAGCACTGTGTAGCATTCCTCATTTCTTGAGGGTGTAATGGTGAACAAGTCTGATGGGTTGTTGCTATGGCTACCACAGTCAGTCATTTCTCTGTTGTGGGGATTAGTGTTCTCCTGATCCATTGATACCTACACTCTGTGATGTGATAACAGATGGTTAATCCTTGTTTGTAGGGTGAGAGCCTAAAATCCTCTAACTTAATGGTGTTTTTATGATGAAAGTCATTTAACAAATTTCAGCAGAGTACTCCTTGTTTCCTGGGCTACACAGTGATATTAAATTTGTCCATTAAAACATCCTTTAACTATTTTTAAAATCCAAATTATGTCAGAGCAGTTTTCACACGTTTGATCCAAACACTGATGTTTTCATTATACTTCACAGATATGAGGAACAGGTCATGACGATGTGTCGCAAACAAGAATGACAACTCTTTCTTCTTACTTTTTGAATTATTTCCCCTTGATGGTTTTAGCTGTGTTTTTGTGTTTGCTTCATAACTTGAATAGACTTTAAAAATATTTTTATGATACTTCACAGATATGCAGAACAGGTCATGAAAATTCTGTCATTCATACTATCCGAGTTATTTCCCTTTGGAAGTTTGAGCTGTAGTTAGCTGTCTCTGCTTTATATCTGTATAACCCTGGCTTGCTTCACAATTCTAATACCTTATAATTTTTAGAATATTGATGATCATGCCATGATATCATATCATGTTCCTAACTCGCTGTGGCCCCTCCGTACCCCATCCCCACCCCACCCTATTTTTTTCTTGCAGATTTGGATTCTTTGTTCAAATTCACTTAGTAGAGAGCTAAAATTAGATGTGTAGGGCTTATACTTTAGAAGTTATTCACACATGTTGAGTGTATCTTATGCTATACATTGTGTACATGGTGGCTGTTTGAGATTTTACCTCTTTTTAGCGGTCTGACAAACTTCCTCCGGGGGAAGAGTCCTCCCCCTACCCTTCCCCTCATAAGAACTAGATTTTGAAAATGCTCAGCACGATAAAGGTTTAATGAATCAGGTTGGGTGGACAAAAAAATGTCCAAGCCATAGGTGGTGGTGTCATACCTGTGACCCTCAGGGTGAAAAATGAAAAAAAAAAAGTTTTTTTCATTGTTCCATTACGTATTCTTGATATGTACAATAGGTACAATAACATTTTAATATCCACCCCTTGAGGGTCACAGGTACGATACCACCACCTGTGGCCCAAGCGCGATTCAAATTCGGATCCTTTAGCTAAGCTAATCGATCTCGATGCCTCTCTGCGTACTTCCAGTCTAGTTCCTCTTATATAGCAACTCGTTGCAAAACATGAACTCATCAGGTAAAATATATTTTGAATACAATAGTGGTCATTTAGTGCATTTATAAACTTGTAAAAGATGCCGGGTGCATTTAAGTACATCAGCATGTTCCACTGATATTTTTGCAGAAAAAGGACCACAAATGTGCGAACGAAGCCGACCGAATCAGAATCTGTAGTGAATTTCCCACTGTACTTGTAACATACAAGACGTATTAAAGGTTTCCCATTTAACAAAATTTTTACCCAGTGTCCCATAAAAAGACATTAGCAAACAGTGCAGGACCAGATCAGACGCCGCGTTCTGCGGCGTCTGATCAGGGTCTTCACTATTTGCATAAGACAAATGGGTACTTTTCCTCTAGGGAATTTCCGACTTTACATGTAACATACAAGACGGATTAAAGGTTTCCAATTAAAGTCTCCATAGTCCTATCAGTGGTAAAAACGACTAAACTCAAATCATTGTAAAAGGCGGTTCAACCTTCACGTTTGGTAATAAAATGTGGGTTGATGTGCATATATTGAGTCATATAGCTGGCAAAAAGTAGAGAAAACATGTTTTTGAAAATTCTAGAACAAAGTTGAAGTAAATGGTAATAATGGTAATGATAATAAAATCAAATCATAATATAAAAACGGAAAAAGAACTCGCGCCAAGATCGACCTCGTTTCAGACGGATACGCCCACTGAAAGGGTTAGCTATCAAAATTTTCAAACGCGTTTGTTATGATAAGTTTGATAGGTAGACATGAAACCGAGACTATCTTTCGCGCAATTTCGCGCTCTTGGTCTTTCCAGCTGTTTGAGGTCACTTATGTTTTGACCTTACACAATGACCATGGTTTCTTCTACTTTATTTTAGGTGAGTTCAGGTTTTGATTAACATAACTAGAAGGTTGTCCAGGGACAACTGGTCGAGCCCGCTGTTTGCTTTAGTGACCTATAAGAATGTCAAGACTAAGTAACTGCTTCACTCTAGAAAACCAGAGGACCAATGGTCCTGTAGCTCACCTGACACTTGGTCCTGGTATATATTTTAATGCTTTTATACATGTATATAGCACCAGGGCAGGGGCAGATAACCCCCTCCCTTGGGGATTAATGTTGAGTCCCAATTCTATATACCAAGCCACAAGGTCACTGGGCCTTTGTTTCTGGACAAAGATTTCTGAAGGGTTTTTTATCATATATGGGCGTGGTGGCCACCATGTTCATGTGACCATGACCATCTGAACAAACTTTGATTCCTTTGACCCAGTATAAAAGCTCCATATGAAAAACAGTAATCATTTGTATAAACTATGATGGGCCTGAGTGCCCAATGCTGCATACCGGTACCAAGTTTCAAGGTTATAGACCTTTCGGTTCTCAAGAAAAAGACGTTTGAAGAGTTTTTACCATATATGGGCATGGTGGCCATTTTGGTCAAGTGACCAAGACCATCTGAACAAACTATGGTTCCTTTAAGCCGGTGAAGCTCCATGTGAAATATGTCTTCAATTGACCCCAGTGGCCTCTGAGAAGATGTTTGAAAATGTTGACGGGTGACAGAATCTCAATGACCTTGTACAAAAGTCAAAGAATGACCTTGACCTTTAACAACAAAATATCTTCATCTGGTCATTTAGTCAACCATACATACCAAATATTGTACCTTAGACTTAAATAGTTTCTGAAAAATCCACTGTTTTAGCATTTTCCCATATAAAAGCCTACATAATGTACCAAAGTTGACAGTGTCATAAATTAGGTCAAGGTCAACGCACAATCATTTGTACAAACTATGATGGGCTTGAGTGCCCAAAGCTACATACCAAGTTTCAAGGTCATACGCCTTTTGGTTCTGGACAAGAAGATTTTGAAGGGTTTTTACCGTATACGGGCATGGCTGCCATCTTGGTCAAGATCCCGAGAACATACTTTTATTCCCCGATCACACTTAGACTCCGTATGAAATTTTGCTTCAATCAGACCAGTGGTTTCAGAGGAGAAGATGTTTTGAAAATCTTGATGACGGACAGACCGACAAACTGACCTTGACCTTCAGTGACATAATAGCTTCATCTGGTCATTTTGTTGACCATATATACACCACGTATTGTACCTTAGACTTAAATAGCACTGTATAAGCGTTTTCCCATATAAAAGCCTAACATACCAAAGTTGACCATGTCGTAAATTAGATCAAGGCCAATGCAAGGTCATTATTTGTATGAAGTATGATGGGCCCGCATGCTTGATGCTACATACCAAGTTTCAAGATCATAGGCCTTTTGGTTCTGGAGAAGAAGATTTTCGAAGAGTTTTTACCATATATGGGCATGGCGGCCATCTTGGTCATGTGACCCAAACCCCGGGTATGAACTTTAGTTCCCCTATTCCACTGAGACACCATATGAAATTTGGCTTCAATCTCCCCAGTAGTTTCAGAGGAGAAGATGTTTGAAATTCTTGATGACGGACAGACCGGCAAACTGACCTTGACCTTCAGTGACATGATATCTTCATCTGGTCATTTAGTTGACCATATATACCACATATTGTACCTAAGACTTGAATAGTTTCTGAGAAATCCACTATATAAGCGTTTTCCCATATAAAAGCCTAACATACAAACGTTGACCATGTCGTTAAAAAGGTCAACGCAAGGTCATCATTTGTACAAAGTATGATGGGCTTGCATGCCCAAAGCTACATACCAAGTTTCAAGGTCATAGGCCTTTTGGTTCTGGAGAAGAAGATTTTTGAAAGTTTTTTACCATATATGGGCATGGCGGCCATCTTGGTCATGTGACCAAGACCCCGGGTATAAACTTTCGTTCCCCCATCCCACTGAGACTCCATATGAAATTTTGCTTCAATCACCCCAGTGGTGTCAGGGGAGAAGATGTTTGAAAATCTTGATGACGGATGGTCCGACGGAATGACCTTGACCTTTAGTGACATGATATCTTCATCTGGTCATTTAGTCGACCATGTATACAACATATTGTACCTTAGACTAAAATAGATTCTGAGAAATCCAAGCATTTGCCCATATAAAAGCCTAACGTATCAAAGTTGACCATGCCGTAAATTAGGTCAAGATCAACGCAAGGTCATCATTTGTATATACTATGTTGGGCCCACATGCCCGATGCTACATACCAAGTTTCAAGGTCATAGGCCTTTTGGTTCTGTAGAAGTAGATTTTTGAAGAATTTTTACCATATATGGGCGTGGCGGCCATCTTGGTCATGTGACCCAGATACCGCGAACAGACTTTCGTTTCCCCCAACCTATGGAGGCTGTATATGAAATTTGGCTTCAATCGGCCCAGTGGTTTCAGAGGAGAAGATGTTTGAAAATCTTGACGACGGATGGTCCGACGGAATGACCTTGACCTTTCGTGACATAATATCTTCATCTGGTCATTTAGTTGACCATGTATACCAAGTATTAAACCTTAGAATTAAATAGTTTCTGAAAAATCCACTGTTTAAGCCTTTTCCCATATAAAAGCCTAACGTACCAAACTTGACCATATCTTAAACTAGGTCAAGGTCAACACAAGGTCAAGATTTGTACAAGCTAGGATGGGCCGGCATGCCCGATGCTGCATACCAAGTTTCAAGGTCATAGGCCTTTTGGTTCTGTAGAAGTAGATTTTTGAAGGGTTTTTACCATATATGGGCGTGGCGGCCATCTTGGTCATGTGACCCAGATACCGCGAACAAACTTTCGTTTCCCCAACCCATGGAGGCTGTATATGAAATTTGGCTTCAATCGGCCCAGTGGTTTTAGAGGAGAAAATGTTTGAAAATCTTGACGACGGATGGTCCGACGGAATGACCTTGACCTTTCGTGACATAATATCTTCATCTGGTCATTTAGTCGACCATGTATACCAAGTATTGTACCTTAGAAATAAATAGTTTCTGAGAAATCCACTGTTTAAGCGTTTTCCCATATAAAAGCGTAATGTAGCAAAGTTGACCATACCGTAAATTAGGTCAAGGTCACCGCACGGTCATGATTTGTATAAACTATGATGGGCTTGCATGCCCGATGCTACATACCAAGTTTCAAGGTCATAGGCCTTTTGGTTCTGGAGAAGAACATTTTTGAAGGGTTTTTACCATATATGGGCGTGGCGGCCATCTTGGTCATGTGACCCAGATACCCGGGACAAACTTTCGTTTCCCCGACCTAGGTAGGCTCCATATGAAATATGGCTTCAATCGGCCCAGTGGTTTCAGAGGAGAAGATGTTTGAAAATGTTGACGACGGACGGACGACTGACGACAGACGACGGACGACGGACGGACGGACTACAGATGCCTGGCTATACTATAAGCTCACCTATGAGCCTAAAGGCTCAGGTGAGCTAAAAAAGCCAAAAAGCATCATGCTTAGCCAGCATTTTCTTCTGTTTTTTTTCAAATTTTCACAAAGGAAAATAAATAGAAGTGATGACCCAGACAAGCTCAATTTATAACAGTTACAATATCTGACCTTCAAGTGTGACCTTGACCTTGGACCTACCCAAACACATATGTCACTTGACACTTCCACTCATCAAGAAGAACAATTGTGCCAAAGTATATTAAAATCCATTCGTAAATGTAGAAGTAATGGCTCGGACAAGCTCAACTTATGACCATTTTATCATTTGACCTTCAAGTGTGACCTTGAACTTGGACCTACCTGAATAAATTTTCCAAACGGCACTTTTAAACATCAAGGAGAACAATTGTGCCAAATTATTTTGATATCCATCTTTAAATGTAGAAGCAATGGCTCGGACAAGCTCAAATTATATCCATTTTATCATTTGACCTTCAAGTGTGACCTTGACCTTGGACCTACCTGAACAAATGTTTCAAATGGCACTTCTATTCATCAAGGAGACCAATTGTGACAAATAATTTTGAAATCCATTCGTAAATGTTGAAGTTATGGCTCAGACAAGCTCTTATCATTTGACCTTCAAGTGTGACCTTGAACTTGGACCTACCTGAACAAATGTTTCAAATGGCACTTTTATTCATCAAGGAGAACAATTGTGCCAAATTATTTTGAAATCCATCCATAAATGTAGAAGTTATGGCTCGGACAAGCTCAATTTGTGGCCATTTTATCATTTGACCTTCAAGTGTGACCTTGACCTTGGACCTACCTGAACAAATGTTTCAAAAGGCACTTCTACTCATCAAGGAGAACAATTGTGCCAAATTATTTTGAAATCCGTTCATAAATGTAGAAGTTATGGTCCGGACAAATTCGGACAGACGCACGCACACACGGACTAACGCACGCACGCACGCACGGACATACACCGAACTGACATTGTAACAACTATGTCTCGCTCTCCGCAAGCGGGCTCGACAATAAAATTGAAGATCCGTTTATACCTGATCAAATAAGGTACCATTGCCCGATACTAGTACTCTTGAAGTTTTTACGCCCAGACAATAAAACTTTTAAAAGAAAAATTTGGAGTTATCCACAAGCAGACTTTAACAAATATCGCAATCTTTTATCTCGACTAGATTTTGAAAACCATATAGAGTTAAATACAAATATTGACGATAATGTTAAGTTTATAACTGAATCCATTGCTGATGCAGGTGAACAATCCATCCCCAATAAAATAGTAACAATTAGACCCGATGATCACCCTTGGATAACATCTAGCATACGAAAACATATCAGAAAACGCAAACGCATTTATAAAAAATACAAATGTACATCTAATGATTACTACTGGAACATGTTTAAAAAGCTGCGAAACTTAGTTGTCCGTGAGATTAGAAATTCTAAAAAAGCTTACTTTGACAAACTTGAACATATCTTAAATAGTGAAAATGTGAATACAAAATTATTTTGGAAAACCTCTAAACAAGTTCTAAGTATACAAAAAGACTCATCTAAAATACCTATACTCTTGTCGTGCGATGAAGTAGCAGAGAATGATACACAAAAAGCAAATATGTTAAATAATTACTTTTCTTCTCAGACAGTTGTAAATGATGCAAATAAACAATGTCCAGAGCAAATTCTTGTCCAGCGCAATACTCTATCTTCAGTAAATATCACGATGCAAGAGGTTAAAGATGTTCTTGATAACTTGAATGTGACTAAAGCATGTGGTCCAAACCATTTGAGTCCGCGTCTCCTTAAAGAAGGCTCCAATTTACTGGCCAAACCCCTTTCTATAATTTTCAATCGGTCCCTAGAGCAAGGCTATTTTCCCTCCCCTTCGAAAGGCGGTAATATCACACCAATATATAAGAAAGATGATAAGTCCTTACCGTCTAATTATAGACCTATTTCTTTATTGGATCCCGTAGGAAAGGTAATGGAACGCTGTGTCCATAAACATCTCTTTAATTACATCAGTGAGAACCAGCTCCTTACTCCTTTCCAGTCTGGATTTATTCCTGGTGACTCTACTACCTACCAACTATTACACACATACCATTCTTTTTGCGAAGCTGTTGACTCCGGTAAAGAAGTGAGAGCAGTATTTTGCGACATAAGTAAGGCATTCGACAGAGTTTGGCACAGGGGATTACTGTACAAGTTGTCTTGTCTTGGGTTTTCTAACGATATTATAAAATGGTTTTCAAGCTATCTATCTGGCCGAAGACAGCGAGTTGTTTTAAGTGGATCAATGTCTGAATGGATGCCGGTACAAGCTGGAGTTCCTCAAGGGTCGATACTCGGCCCTCTTTTATTCCTAATATACATTAACGATATTGTTGATGAAATTAACTCTTCTATTCGTCTTTTCGCCGATGACGTCAGCTTGTACATCATTGTTGACAATCCTCAGGCCGCCGCTTTAACTCTTAATCTTGATCTTGAAACCATATCTAAATGTGCTTCTGACTGGCTGGTGGACTTTAATCCACAAAAAACAGTGTCTCTTCTAATATCAAAGAAAAAGATACCTGTTACCCACCCGCCTTTAAAAATGAATAACACAGAGATTGCTGCATCATTAAATCACAAGCACTTAGGTATATGTATTACTTTTTCGAGCTCATTCAGATTTCCAGTGGGGTTGTTTGGCAGGACAGGGATCTCCACCTGTCAGACGGCCCGTTGTATCTGTTGAGTCCTCGTCTTTGCTTCTTGATGGTGTTGAAATTTGATTTATGTGTTTACCGTGATGATTCATTGACGAGTTAGAGGGTTATCATGCGAACCGAACAACCAACTAAATGTTTTGTACCACTTCAGAAACTGAGGGTGAGGTTGGGCCTGTAAAATCGATTTAAGCCCCCCAGTAATTCATTACTGACCGTTCCAAGGCGGTAGTTCTGTTGTGGTTTTTTTGTTGCCTGTTTTTGGTGTCAGAGTTTCTGTGATGTTTTACCTTATGTATGTTATTATTATTTTTGGTTCGGTTTGGGTTCCTTTTGGGAACAAGCTGCTCACTCGGTTGGCCATATGTTCTCTGTATCTTGATTATTTGTAATCTTAGTTGTTTCCAACTATGGTTTGAGGGCTGGATTTGGATTTTGATTGTTTCAGTTCCTGGTCTTTGCATACTTTTTACTTTCATGTACTTGGACAGGACATATACAAAAAATTACAGAGTCTGCTTCGACCAGACTGAACCTTCTGCGAGCGCTTAAATTTAAAATAAATAAAACAGCACTTGAAAAAATCTATATAGCCTTTATACGTCCACTACTTGAGTACAGTGATTCAGTATGGGACAATTGTTCAACTGAATGTAAAGCTAAATTAGATTCCATCCATACTGAGGCAGCTAGAATTATAACTGGCGCAACAAAGCTTTGCAGTAAAGATAAGCTTCTTGCTGATCTTGGTCGGGAAACTCTCCAACAAAGACGTACTAAACATAAGTTAGTTATATTTTTCAAAATTATAAACGGTCTTGCACCAACATATCTATCTGATCTTCTCCCACCTCTTGTTCAAGAAAACAATCCTTATAATCTTAGAAATGCAAGTGATATTCAGTCTATTCAAGCTCGTACCAATCTTTTCTTTAATTCCTTCTTTCCTTCAACCGGTAGAGCCTGGAATGAACTTTCTGAGGATATTAAAGACGCCAGTACAGTCGTAGCATTTAAATATCGTCTTGACAGGAATAGGCAAATCCCCCCAAAGTATTTCAGTGCTGGCTCAAGAATTGGGCAGATCTTGCATGCCAGACTTCGCATGGGATGCAGCTCTTTGAATTCTGACCTATACCGCAAAAACATTGTTGCTAGTCCGTCCTGTGCTTGTGGTGATTTCGAAAGCCCATATCACTTCTTTTTTGTATGCCCTAGATATAATACACTGTGGAACACTTACTTATCACAATATCTATTAACTCATAACACACATGATTTACTAGCTGGTAAGCAAAATTCGTCAATCAGTGAAAATGAAACAATGTTTTTAAAAGCGCAGGAATTCATTATTAAATCCAAACGATTTGTCTGATACTTTTGTCTGAGTGATATAAGCGCCTTGAACTTAATTGTTATATATGTGAGAAAGAGAGTAATTTAAAATTGATAACGTTATTGTCTATGATTTCAAGTGTACTATTTTTTCTCAAACAGTTAGTGTTACAATGTATGTGCTGTACAGGGTAAATATATTTGTTAATTCTTTTTCAACTTCCGTAATATTATGAATCTTGCTCTAAGAATCGGTCTATTGATATTTTTCTATGTATTTCTTATTCTGATCATGTATCTAAAAAATTAGAAATTTAACCCTGTACAGTAATCGTTGGCACACTCTGGAAATGTTATTCCCATGACATGTATAATAATATTTTTCTTCTTCAGGTTGTAATATTTATAAAATAATGTACATTTGTGTAACTCTCTTTCTCTCCTTCTCTCTCTCTCTCCTTCTCTCTCCCTCTCTCTCTCTCTCTCTCTCTCTCTCTTTGAAATGCACGTAAATTTATCGGTATTTAGCCATTCTTATACTGTAGATTCCAATATGCTCCAGGAAATTACTTTATAAATAAGCATCTTGCTTACTGTCAAATCCTGATAAATTGTATTGTAGTATATGTATGTAATTTATAGTTAATAAAATATCGTTTAAACTAATAAAATGCTAGACTGATTGCAACTTTGCGCGAAAGTCAGGGTTTGATTTTGTCTAAGTACGCTTTACCTGTTTAAGCTAATTTTACATAAACTTTAAACATGATTATTTCAATATTTGTTTTCAAAGAATGACTTTCAAGAACGATTGTATCACTATTTGAAGTGATTTTATTGTGTAACTTTAAAGAGATTGGCCATTTTAATGAGCATGTATAGTAGTCTAGTGGTTCAGCATGTTATTTCGTACAAATAAAGTTCGTAACTGCTGGTAACCAAGATGTTTGCACTGTTTCAAACAGCACGAGTAGAAGAAATTAGAACACAACAGAATCACTTTAACACGGGGTATAATCGATTCCGCTAATTTTCGCTTCCTGCAGAGACTGTACATCATATTTGGCTTCCGCCGAGACTGTCCGCGATTTCTTGCTTCCAGCCGAGACTTCTGTACATGATGAATGGCTTCCTGCAGAGACTGTCCGCGTGATTTTGCTTCCTGCCGAGGCTCTCGGCAGGAAGCAGAGTCACGCGGCCAGTCTCGGCAGGAAGCCATTTTTCGAGGACAGTAGTCTCTTCAGGAAGCAAAAGTTCGCGGACAGTCTCGGCGGAAGCCAAATATGACGTACAGTCTCTGCAGGAAGCGAAAATTGGCGGAATCGATTATACCCCGTGTTTAAATTTTGAAAATTAATAATATAAATACGGCGCTACACATATTATGCTAAGACAATATATGTGTGCATGTTTTCTTTTTTGTATTTTAATAGCACTTACGTTTTGACCGTACACAAATAAAGACTGGAAATGACTATAGTTTCTTTTACTTTATTTTAGAGTATTACAGACCCTCAGAACCACGGGCAGTAAACCGGCGGTGTCCGTGCCGTCATGGCATGGCCCGCCGGGGCTGGGTCGGCGTCGGCACCAGAAGCCGGCTTCGAACCTGAACGGCATAACACTAGCTAAATCTTATTGAGAATTCAAAGACTCCGAGAGTGCAAACAGTGTAGCTCTAGATGAGGCGGCTCGTTATGAGCCGCCTCGTCAGGATCTACGCTGTCTGCATATTCTGCTATTTCGTCACTGACGCTTATACTGCTAAATCTATACTCCCACGTCGTACCTCTTAAGTGTCGGAATTTTATAACCATTTTTATCCCGCGATGGTTATATAACGACTTTTTTTCTAGTGAAACCCTAAAAATTAATACTACCTTAGCCTTCACAGGGGACAAACACAGGGTATAATCGATTCCGCCAATTTTTGTTTCCTGCAGAGACTGTCCGTCATATTTGGCTTCCGCCGAGACTGTCCGCGAACTCTTGCTTCCTGCCGAGACTACTGTCTTCGAAAAATGGCTTCCTGCAAAGACTGTCTGTGTGATTCTGCTTCCTGCCGAGAGCCTCGGCAGGAAGCAGAATCACGCGGACAGTCTCTGCAGGAAGCCATTTATCATGTACAGATGTCGCGGCAAGAAGCAAGAGTTCGCGGACAGTCTCGGCGGAAGCCAAATATGATGTACAGTCTCTGCAGGAAGCGAAAATTGGCGGAATCGATTATACCCTGTGACTAAGGTAGTAAGTATTGAAACCCCAGAATAATCCGACAATGTTAACCAGGGTTTAAAGCGTAACTATTTGGGTTATAGACCTTGAGCTGACAATAGACCCCCCTCCCCCCCCAGGGGGAGTTTTGTACCCTATAATTTTCTGAAACTACATTATATAAGAAACAAAATGACACATGTTAGCCCTCTGTACGTTTGGGCGTTAACGTATGACGTCAACGTCAATTACACTGCCCAAATTTACATATTCACGTTATAATAGAAGATACGCATTGTTGTACACATGCTAGTATTCGCCCTAAATAATGTTGGGTTTTGTCTGCTAGTACATAAATCACTGTTTCAAAGTTATTGACATTGTCAAGGATAAGTTGACTAGCCTGTATAACGTAGTTTACATTGCATTTGGCGTTTTTTCCCCTTCAGTGTCTAAATACATGTAATATAAGGAGCAAATTTTAAGAATTTAAGTGTAGCGAAAAGTTAATGTCATATATATGACTGTTTCAATATTCTATTATAAGAAAGAAACATCTAAAAGTCTTACAAAACTCGTCAGCAGTCACGATAAATATGTAACGTATATAACCACAACAAAAATACGAAAAAAAAAAAACAGAATCAGACTAAATCGCTGAATTGGTGGACTGAAGTTTATACGTGCTCCATCAATCTTCTTTTATTCATGCCCAGCTTAGATAATGTAGGCAGCAGTTAAATTAGCAGTGGATACATTAAATGGGGACAGAAACTATCTTATATTTGAAGAAGTTAACCTACAAAATGACCAGAAAAGCTACGAAAGCCAACATTAGCTGCATTTTATATTTCAATGTTATCTTTAATTTGTCTTCAGTAGATACTGTTGTATATGTAAATATGAAGAAATGTCAATGTTATGTGTCCTCAAACTATAAAACATGATCTAATAATGGATATTTGAAAAACGATCTAACAGTAACATTACGTTACATAATTGTAATATGTTGAGGAATAAGATTTATTAGTCATCTGTTATCAAAATTTTAGTTCCCTGGCGGCATGAAGTATTGATTGCTGTAGTATAAGCTTACCACTGGTAGTCAGATGGCAAATTTAGCTCTTTGAAATACACAAGAGTTCAGCAAGATGCACATAGATTGTTATAGCTGAAGCAGTTCGTTCTTGCCTTCAATTCAGTCTCACTTAAAAGTGACTTCATAAAAATGATTTTTTTAATTCTATGCATTAAATGGAGTAAGTATAATTTGATAAATGCTGCAACTGATTAATATTTAGGTTCTTGTTATGATGGGGATAAAACCAGTTTCGCTACCTGTGCTGTTTGCTGAGCCATTCAATTACCCTACATACAAATATGCAACTGTGACTACCAGCCGAGGCAATCAAAAGCAGTACCAACTCTGCCAGCATCCATTAACACCATTTTCCTATGATGTCAGTCGAATCGTCAGCCACGAGCCTCTTTGCACAGTAACTGTTTTACATGGGTTAGCAAATATGTGTGGCCCCCGTGATCATAACTTATATGTTAATTTGTGATCTACATGATCTGTTTATGCAGCTCCCGGCCATCAAATACATTACAAAATGTTAACAATGTGAAAATTTAAGGATTATAGAAAGTGACATACTTTATAACGCATACAACATTCTGTCTCCAGCCTGTGCAGGAGTTCTATTTTTCATTATGTTGTTACAAATATTCAAATGGTCAGGTAATTTTGCAAACCCCATGGTTTTATTCCCACTTGTTGATACTATCAAGGACTAAAGGTGTTACAAAATACAAATTTCAGTCAGACAATTTTCAATAATGTAACAATTAAAATTGGGGCTTTATTCTCTAACAGTATTTAACATATTTGGACAAGGATAATTTGATAAGCAGTAAGATATCATAAATAGGCAGTTTACAACCAAATTTATTGCTAAAAAGTAAACAATATGGTAATACAAGGTCACGGAGACCAAATGGAGAAAGTTACTTAGGTTAGCCCTTCCTTGGCGTGTATAGGTATGCACTGTTTCTATTGTTTGATTATTTGCTCTTCAGAAATACTGTATTACTAGTTAAGGATATCGGAGATGAAGAATTCATAAACTCTTACTAGATACGTTGTATACGTTATTTGTTTGGTCTTTCTTTTTTCCCCAGTATTATTCTCCAAAGCATATAACTACAGTATAGGCAGATACATTCTGAAGGAGAACAACTAAGATTTGCTCATAAATATCTGAACAGCGATGACCAACATTAATATATTCTGTCATTTTCATTTGCCATTTTATTATGTGTGCAGAACTACTGGAACACTGTCGCTTGAAAAAAAAAAAAAAAAAAAAAAAAAAAAACAACAACATTTTTTGTCCAACTAAATGTGTCTTTATGTTCTTTAGTGAATAGATTCTTTAAGAGATGATTGAATGTAGTTAGATTCTTTAGGAGATGGTTGAATGTAGTTAGACTTTAAAGAGCAAGAAACAAAAGCATAGAAATGTAGATCATCTTAAACATAGCATTTATAGATAGCCACAGTATACTAGTAAACTGCCAGTGTCTCTTTTCTGTATTAAATATTTCTAATACTATTCTCCCAAACTCCTGGTTGACACATAATTGTTAGTTACATAAATGAACTAAGTAAAGCAATGTATTGACACTACTATTAATTATTTTCAAAAGTTTGTTTTGTTTCTTAAACTGTAACTCAGCAATGTTGTTTTCTCTGGTAACGTAAAATATACAATAGTCTTACAAAAGTAAGTATACGCTGCCAGCTAATATCTACATTAGCTTTGATGCAGAACTGTATTTGGCTTAAGCCTTTAAACTTCAGGTTACTGTTCTGCTTTATAGTTTTTCAGTGTGCACGTAAAAGCTATAACAAATCGTGTCAATAAACAAGGTGGAACCCCAGTTTGCATTGTTCATTGCTGATTATTTTATAGTTTTAAACTAATCACGTCAAAACCGCTTAGCTTTTAATGGTATCAAACTGATTGCATATCATTTTATTCAAGCCCTATATGCAAAATCAATGCTGGCTTTTAATAGCTGCGGCTTTATCTTTTCTGGAGTATTTTTTATTTTATTTTTTATTTTTTTATTTTATTTTTTTTGAGTTTTTGGATTTTTCAGCTGTATATAACAAAATTTCAGGTATGTTACTGTGTTTAGAACTCAAATGTACAATTTGTTAAAGAAACAAACTGGGCAATGTCATTATGAAATACTTTTATTTTTGATATGATAACAAAGTAAACAGCAAAACCCGTTTAACATCTGCAGAATATGCCAATGCCCTTAACATTACAATTTGAAGTATTCTGTGTTTAATCACGTATAAAACACACCTCATGAATCCCTAAAAGTAATAACTGAGAGAAATATTGAAAGGTCCATGTACACAATATAGCATAAGAACACCCAGACTTATATGTGTTATTTTTTAATGTGACAGTGGCAAAAAAACTGAATAAAGGTATTATAATAAAATATTTTAAATATTAATGTTATTAACGTTACTACTAGTAATAGTTTATCATGGAAAATAAACCAGAATGAATTTTTCTCTTATATTAAAAGATTCTTTTATGAAGAAACTGATACCAAAGACAATAAAATGATTCTATCTTTAAATTATATGATTTTAACAAAAGTAGCCCTAGGTAACGTATATAATCGATCATTATGGACGACTAAAATGCATTCAAAATATTGTTGAACTGCTCCTTGCTGTTTAAATAGGCTGGCATATTCAATATTACCGTTTACTGTTGTTTTCCATTCCAATAGTGTAGTTCAAGCGCTTGAATTATACGGAAAGTGATAATTGTAATATGGAACATTCATAAGGGGTTACTGTGTTCAACATCCTATTTCTCCCAAAGTATACTAGATAGGATAATAATTTTTTGCAGATCTGAAAAGATCAATAAATTTTCTTAAACACATAAGCAAACATTTGGTCTAATATTAAAGGAATAACTTACAAAAAGAAAGTATTTTGGATGGAAATTGCAATTTTAATGGAGAGTGAAGAAAAACGTCACGTATACTACACCACGTAGGCTAAAGTGACGTTTCAAACATCATAACTTTTAGCTATTGGGTTGTTCTATTAGACTCTATTATAATTTTAAACATAGGTAAGTGACTTCTATTTTTTATAATTTTTGATAATTCTTATTTTATGTTTATTATTTTAATGGGTAACGTAATGTAACAGGCTGTTACAGCTTAACGCCCCACTCGCCAGAGGGCTAACATGCTGCAAAATACTTCTAGGATGCTGGTCTTTAAGAAAAGTATGGTCTACAAAACTCCCCCTGGGGGGGGGAGGTAAACCATATCTGGCTCATGGCCTAAATGATTTGTTATCCCTTTCCAACTACAACCATGACTTTGGCTCTTTGGGAGTTTATAGGAAAGGCAGCCCCACTGTCAAACCGAGCTACCATATACCTTCAAAAGAGTCTGGGTCAATCTCAACCAAATTTCATATACATGTACATAGCATTCACAAGGCTGGGGAACGATGTCATGTCCTTTAATTCATTTGCTTGAGATTTTGGTTGCTATGGCAAGTGAAATATCCCGTAGACTTATAACTGAGAGATACTTCTGTCCAGCCCAGCTTCTTGAAACTTAGTTAACTGAGACAGGCATAAACTCTCAGACGAATTGAGTACTGTTCAGATCCAACCGACAATGTTGGAATTATTGCCGATAAAGTCTATAATTGACCTCATGGCAAGCCAAACATCTTCTTTTTTTGACTCTATCATTATTTACTGGTAAATTCCTTTCCAAAAGGGAAGATAAATCATACAATATACTGCTGGAATATTTTTTAACTTTTCATCTATTTTTTTGGGGGGTAAACCCCTTTTTCAGGGACATTGAATGCTTTATTCCACAATGATGTTCTGCTTTATTTTTATTTTACTTTTACTTTTTCCTGCTGCCCTCAGAGCGTTACAACACCGTTGTCACGACGTCATAACATGACGATGGCATATCATTATAGGTAACAAAAAGAAAAAGAATTGGGGGTGGGGGCAGTGGTGTTTGGAGAGAAAATGTCTTTACAATAACCACCGTATTATCCTAAATGTTGGGACATTTAGAGTGACATGGCGGTTATTCCAATGACATTTCCTCTCTTCAACCCGCTCTCCCCTGTTTCGGGGAAAATGCCTATATTTTACCTTTTGATCAGCCTATCATCCTCATTCTTGTATCGACATTTCAGAAACGTTTTGCAAAAGTAGACTAAAACGCAAAAGTAAAGGTTTCTCGTAGCCTAGCGGCCGTGGGGCAGTTGGTGTTAGAGCCCACCGTGTCTTGGGCACAGCATACGAAAGACGGATTCCATCTCTCTCCTTTCGCTGCCTGTCACCTGCCCAAAGTCGAAAACGATAGCCAGTTTGCTGCAGGGTTGACAGAGAGAGTTTTTCAGTCGTTGGCCTGGCTGGCGAGTCGAACCAGCGACTTTCTGCAGCAGATTTTTATTTTACTGTACCGTGTACACTTGGTAATACCAATTAGGCTGCCTGTACTTTCGACCGAGTCTGTACTACACAAAGAGGCGTTCGACCGAGAATACGATCGTAAACATTACAAATAACGGTAAATGGTCCTATTGTTAATGGTTGGTACTGCTGTTGATTGTCTCGGTCGACAGCCACTTTTGCATATATGGTAATTGACTGACTCGGTCGAAAGCACAGGGAGGCAAAATTGGTATTATCCCCGTGGTTTATCTGTTCACTATAACGTTCATAACAACAGAGTTATAAAAATGTCAAGAAGCATTTTTCTGATATTTTGTCATATTTTAGGGGTGTTGCATGCGTTCGGAAAACAACGTTTTCATGGAACATATCAAACGCAGATTTCACAGATATGTGAAAAATGCGTTCAAATTCTGTGAAAAATACGACCGGATTTGTCACACGTGTGAAAAATGCGTTCTGTGAATATTGCGGTCTCACAAGGCTCATCCCATATAATGTTTGTACCTTTGTACCATAAGCTTCAATGCACTAAGTCGAAAAAGTGGCTTAACTCAGTCAAAAATATATAGTTAATCAGGTCATCTGCACCTTGGGCAATATCTTCCTGCAAATAATCATGATCCTGGTGTCAGGGGTTCTCGAGATATTTTGTTCACAAGGTTCCATAGGCTTACAATGCACTAAGGTGAAAAAGGGGCATAACTCGGTCAAAGATTCACGATTTTTTTTCAAAAGTTAATCAGGTCATCTACATCTTGGGCAATGTCATCCCGCAAAAATCAATGATCCTGGCATCAGGGGTTCTTGAGATATTTTGTTCCCAAGGTTCCACAGGCTAAGTCGAAAAAGGGGCATAACTCTGGAAAAACATGACAGGCAGAAAAAAGAAACAACATCTTTCGCTTATTTTCCATACTGATCATGTGTATAAAGTTTCAAGTTCTTAGCTCTTATCGTTCTTGACCGTAACTATGTTAGGATACCTTTGTACTATAGGCTTCAATGCACTAAGTCGAAAAAGGGGCTTAACTCGGCCAAAAATTTACATTTTTTTCCAAAAGTTTATCAGGTCATCTACACCTTGGGCAATATCTTCCTGCAAAAAAATCATGATCCTAACATCAGGGGTTCTTGAGATATTTTGTTAACCAGGTTCCATAGGCTTACAATGCACTAAGTCGAAAAGGGGGTGGGGGGGGTATAACTCGGTCAAAAATTCAAGATGTTTTTTTAAAAAGTTAATCAGTTCATTTACTTATCAGTCCTAACAAGCTTGCAAAGTTTCAAGGCTCTAGCTTTAATACTTTTTGAGATATCTTGCTCACAAGGTTTTAGTCTGATTTTTTTCTCAAGGGGCATAACTCAAAAAGGGTGACAACTCGGACAAGAGAAAAAAATACGAGTCAGCTATTTTTTATGACGAATACATATTTTAATTTCAAAACTCTAGCATGCACGGTTCCTAAGTTATGGTAAGCGTGATGAACGGAATAACGTACGCACGCACGAACGGACAACCCAGAAGCAATATGCCCCCTCAACTTCTTCGTTGCTGGGGGCATAATAAACAAAAAAAATTAAGCGACGAAAGATCTATAAACTTGTTGGATAGTCAGAAGTATATAGTTATTCTGCTAGCTCCATGCGGACAACGAAGACTCAGATGTGACTGGGTGCACATGCCACTATGTTGGTTCTGTCATGTCGCAGCTCTGATTATGGTTTACACAAAACTTGAAAGTTTCATGGATAGATGGATGGATGGATGGATGGATGAATGGATGGTGTCAATAACCAGTACTAATATTATTTAAAGAAAATAGTCTCGCTTTCTATTGAAAGAAAGAAACAAAGAAAGAAAGAAAGAAAGAAAACCCCTCTCATGTTCTACTTACCGATGAGTACAAGAGACAACAGCAAGACCGTTACAACAACAATTATTGATCGTGATCCTTTTGATATGTGCTTGTTCATTCCTGAAAATAAATATATATGAGCCACTACACGACAAAATCAACAAAGTGGCATGTGCGCCCTGCGAAGACTCTGATCAGCCTGAGCATTCTCCTGTCTTAGCTGAGTCTTCGCTGTCCGCATGAAAATTGCTTAGATCCTGAGCTGTCCTTTAAGCGCACATGTAAAGCGAAGACTCTGACCAGACTGGGTGGATACCCGAGTCTTTGCAGGGCGGCGCACATGCCACTTTGTTGATTTTGTCGTGTCGCGGCTCAACTATAAATATGCTTGTAATCTCCTGAAAAAAAGATACATAGCTCACTTTTTATCCCCCGACCGAAAGGTTTGGGGGAAAAAGCGATAAGCCTGGCGTCCGCCCGTCCGTCCGTCCAAAAACATTTTCTTGTCCGCTCTATATCTTGAATACACTTTGGAATATTTTCATGAAGCTTCACAGTTATGTAGAACAGGTCATGACGATGTGTCGCGTAAAAGAATGGTAACTCTTACTATTGTACTTTTTAAGTTATCTCCCCTTTGGTAATTTTTTTGGCTGATTCGTGTCCGCTCTGTATCTTGAATACCCTTTGAAATATTTTCATAATAGTTTACATATACATGAGGTATGTAGAACAGGTCACGGTGATGTGTCGCGAATAAGAATGACAACTCTTGCTTTCTTACTTTTTGAGTTAGTTCCCCTTGATGGTTTAAGGCTGGTTTTAGGTGTGATTTCGTGTCCACTCTATAACTTTAATACCTTTTGAAATATTTTTATGATACTTCATAAATATGTAGAACAGGTCATGATGATGTGTCGCAAATAAAAATGACAACTCTCGCTTTCTTACTTTTTGAGTTATTTCCCCTGGATGGTTTTAGCTGTGGATTTCCTTCCACTCTATAGCTTGAATACCTTTTGAAATATTTTCATACTTCATAGATATGTAGAACAGGTCATGATGATGTGTCGCGAACAAGAATGACAACTCTTGCTTTCTTACTTTTTGAGTTATTTCCCCTGGATGGTTTTAGGTGTGATTTCCTGTCCGCTCTATCACTTGAATACCTTTCGAAATGTTTTATAATAATAATAATAATAATAATAATAATAATAATGACTTTATTTATAGAGGAGGCCCAGTTGGACATATATCCAATCTTCCCTGGGGTCCTCATTTGAAACATACATTTTTACAATATTTACAGTTACAATATCCAACAACATAGAACATGCCTATACTGAAAACTGAAGATGAGTAGATACACTTTCAGGGAAAGCAACTCTGCAGTTTTCCAATTTGCCTCCATTCTCCCCAGGGATCAGCTCCCAAAGGAAAGTGTTTGCTCCCCATGGGGAGCTAATCCCACCATAGAAGGGATGCAAATAGGAAGTCCCATAAGGCCTGGGAAGCAAACAGGTAGTATCAAAAGTTGTTCCCCCTTGTAAAATGGCTGAAAAAATGGATGTACATCCATTCACCCTCAAACATTGTATATGCATCAAACCTTTAGTACCTGGTTCCAAACATTCAATAGATCAACTTCCATATATCCAACATTCAGCTAAGCTTTTGGACATCCGAAACCTGACCCATTGGACCCTAATCCCGGATATTCGTGATTCATTTCATGGATTTTTACAACTCACAACCAATGCATGCGAACAAGCCTACCTCTCATGTTCATGACATCGGAAAACTTGACCTGTGGGAATCCATACATCCACATTCCGAAATCCACAACTCAAACCACAGACATCATGAAACCAAGACAAACACCAATATCATTAAGCCGATAACTGCAGACATCCAAAATTTGAATCACAAAATACCAACATACACTAGGGATAAAGAGTAAAAGGTACTCTGTATTCTTGCATATAGACTAGACTCAGTCAGAATATGTCAATTGAAGGTGTGCAGCTTTAAATTGAGCAACAGAAGTACTTTGTTTTATATGTTCTGGGATGGCATTCCATATCTTGGATCCAGAGTATGACAGTGAGTTGCAAAAAAGTTCAAGATTAAGTAAGTAAGTAAGTAAGTAATGGCTTTATTTTAAGAGGGTAGCTCAATTGGCATAGCCAATCTTCCTTGAGGCCCTCTTGCAAACAGCAATTCAAAAATATACTACACAATCAAGCATAAGCAAATTGTACAACTAAAAAGATGTATGTACATGATGCATGCAAATAAAAATAAATGAGCGCACGCACGCTAGCATGCATGTGCGTACACAAATTTATGTTCACAACTTACATGTACATACATATGCACAATTAATCCAGAAAAAAAAGAAACATTACATATAATATAATATACATACATGTACATAACGACATACTGAACGGCAGTGAAGGTAAAGTGATTAATGTATTTCAGTTTTCATCCAATTCGTACATCCGTTAATAAACAACTTTAGATTTGGCGCATTTTTAATTTCTAACGGTATACTATTCCATACAAGTGCACCGGAATATGATAAACTATTTTTGAATAAGTTAATTTTCGGCTTCGGAATTAATAAATTCTTGTTTGAAATTGATCGTAAATTTACAGTATCATTTGCATTAGTACCCCTCAATTGAAACAAATCTGACAAATATTGAGGTGCAATATCATAAACAATTTTGTACATAACCTTGGCCGTTTGCAAAAATACACTTTCATCAAAGGATAGTATCTTAAGACGTGTTCGTGCCTCCTCCAGATTGGTGTATTCACTACCTAAAATAATCTTACATGCTCGTCTTTGTAATTTCGTAATCTTTGAAAGATTGAAATTAGAAGAATTACCCCAAATGACACTGCAGTAATCAAAGTGTGTCTTTATATAAGCATTGTAAAATAATAATCGGTATTCAATAGATAAATAAGATCTTATCTGAGAAAGAAGCCATAAGTAAGAAGACACCTTTCTCACAAGAAACTGAAACTGGTCATTCCACATCAGGTTTTCATCAATATGTACTCCTAAAATTTTTTCACTACATGTTGTCTCCAAGTCAAAATCATTATATTTAAGAGTTATTGTTTTATTTGTCATATTAGCTCTTTTCTGTCTACTTGTAATGAGCATTACTTTAGTTTTATCCGTATTCAACACCATTCCATTTTCTTTACACCAATTATCTAATACATTTAATGCATATTGAAGATTAGTCTCAAGTATTTGCTTATTTGATTGAACATCATATAAAGTTGTATCATCGGCATATAGATCAGTCGAGGCTACTAAAGCGACTGGTCTTGACGAAATAGGTCCAAGACTTCTCAAAATTGCACCAGATATTTTATGCCATAGTATATCAGTTATTGTTAATAAAAGTTTGACATCAGGTATTTTCCCTGATATTTGGAAAGTAGCAAAAGTAAATCCGATATTTAAATCCGGTTCTAAAGATGATGTAAATAACTACCGACCAATTTCAATACTCCCAACTCTTTCTAAGCTAATTGAGAAATGGATTAATACAAAATTTATGTCATTTTTGAATAGTCACAAACTGCTCCATCAACGACAAAGCGGCTTTAGATCAGGTCACTCAACTGAATCGGCATTAACTCTTATGATAGATTCATGGCTAAAAGCTATAAATGATGGAAAACTAGTAGGATGTGTTATGGTTGATTTTCGAAAAGCCTTTGATCTTGTTGATCATCAAATTCTTATACATAAGTTACGTTTGTATAAATGCAGCGAAAAAACTTTATCTTTGTTTGAATCTTATTTAACTAATAGAAATCAAAGAGTAATAATTAATGGCACTAAATCATTCACAGAACCTATTACATACGGAGTTCCTCAAGGGTCTATTCTTGGCCCGCTCCTATTTTTAATTTTCATTAATGACCTACCTTTAATTTAGGTTTTGGTATGTACAATAGATTGTCGGTAGTTGATCTTAGAGACCTTTGATGAATGTCAGATGTGAAAGTAAAATGTTTCTTGAGATATGATGGTGTAAGGTCATTGAATATTTTGTACATAAATACAGCTTTTTGGTAATTTACTCTGTCTGGAAATTTCATCCAGTGTAAATCTGCAAACATATCCTCAGATGGTGTGTCTATGCCTTTATCAAGGATAATTCTGGCTGCCCTTTTCTGTAGTTTTATCATTGAATCAGTGAGACTGTTATTGATATTTCCCCACACTGTGCAACAATAATCAATATGCGGTAGAACATATGCATTAAAGAACAATTTCCTGGTAGGTATTGGTAAGTAAAACTTGATTCTGTTGAGTAAGTATAGCAGGGAGTTGCATTTTTTATTGTGTTGTCAACCTGCACAGTCCATGACAGTGAGTTGTCAATATGAACACCTAGGAGCTTTTCATTACTGGATATTTGCAAAATTTCATCTGAAAGTTTTAGGTCTGGACAATTTTCCATTTCCTGGAAGAGTCAAACATTGCTTGGGGACATTGATTACCATGTGATTTCTAATGCACCAGTCCTGGAAGTTTTTCAAGTCGTCATTCAGACAATTTGTCAGGTCTAAAATGGAAGGATTGGAAGAATAAAGGGTAGCATCATCAGCAAACAGATCTAACATGCACGTTCTTATCGATAAAGGTAGGTCGTTGATGTACATTAGAAAAAGCAAGGGTCCAAGAACTGATCCTTGAGGTACACCGGCAGTTATTTGTTTTGGGTCAGACAGTTTACCAGAAATATTCACTTGCTGAGATCGGTTTGTCAAATATGACTGAAACCAGGATTGTGTGTCACTGCTAAATTTGTATTCAGCTAGTTTTTGAAGTAGTAATTTGTGATTTACTAAGTCGAATGCCTTAGTTAGGTCTAGAAACACTGTACCCACATATTCACTGTTATTTAGAGCATTGATCCAGTTGTCAACAATTTTGGTCAGTGCTGTCTGACAAGAATGTAGTCTTCTAAAACCTGATTGTTTTTCATAGAGGACTTTGTTGGATTCTAGAAAATTGACCAGACAGTTGCTGACATGGCGCTCAAAAATAGAATTGATTACGGGTAAGACAGATGTAGGCCGGTAGTTATTGATGTCTGCCGAACTTCCCTTTTTGAATACTGGAGTCACCTTAGCCTTTTTAAGAGCATCTGGATATGAGTTACATTTTATGCTTAAATTAAGAATAGCAGCTAAGTGTTTAGCTATAACTGGGGCAGAAAGTTTTAGATATTTGGCACCTATGTCATCTATGCCAGTGGCCTTGCTGACTTTAAGATTTTGGAGCTCTTTAAGGATAAAAGATTCAGTTACAAAGGAAATAGAAAATTCGGGACTGTTTTCCAACTTTGGCTTCAAATTGGTTTTGATTTTATTTAAATCTGCATTTTCATCTGAGTTGGTGTTTGCAGTAGAAAAGTTTTATGCATCGAGGTGAAAAAGTTGTTGAATGTGTTTGCAGCAGTTTCTGGATTCAAAATTGGATTGCCACTCTCATCACTTATAAATTTGTGCATGATTTTGTTGATTTGCCAGTTAGGTCATGTAAAGTTTTCCAGAGATGCTTTGGATTACTGCTGTTGTTTATGGAATCTAATTATGATTTCAATTTTGAGTTTCGTTTTAGAGTCTTAACTTTATTTCTCCAAAGTGTGTACTGAGCATTGTTTTTAGACTTGTGATACTGATCTCTAGTTTTCATTGCAGTTAAAATCTCAGTATTGATCCAGTTTGGTTGTTTTTGTCTTTTGACACGGCTTTTCTTTTTAGGAGCATGAGATGATAAACAGAATTGAAAATATCAGAAAAGTAATCCTATGCATCACTGGCATCATCAAAAATGTCCATCACTGACCATGGTTGATTGGCCAATGTATTAAGAAACTGCGCCTCATCAAATGTGTTTATGTTCCTGTAACTAATGAATTTGTGAAGAGGACCATTTTCAAATGATTTTGATAATTTTCTAGTGATACAGACAGGGTAGTAATCACTTAGGCCCAACACGGGTACTGTGACTTCTAAAAAAAATTCTGGAGAGTTAGAGTATGTGTGATCAATGTCTCAGATGTGGCTGTTACTCTAGTTGGCCTATTCACAAGTTGTGTCAGATTGAAACTTTCTATTGTTCTAAGCCACTGTTTGGAGCCATTAGTTTCACATAGCAAATTAAAATTAAAGTCACCAGTCACAATAATTTCTTTGGCCTCTAAATTGGCACGTTCTATAGTCTCTTCAAACTTCTCAATCCACTCAGTTGTGGCTGAAGGTGGTCTGTAACAGTAACATAACAGAAATTAATTTTGCTTTATTATTTTTCACCTCCAGCCATAGTATTTCAGTGCCTCTGATCTCCAGGTCATCACGATGACTGCATGCAAGGTTTGATCTAGTATAGACAATTAGTCCACCACCATGAGTCTGTCTGTCTTTGCGTATAAAGTTATAATCTCGGATATTTAATTCAGAGTCTGAAAATTCATTGTTTAAAAAAGTTTCGCATAAGCATAAGATATCAATGTTTTGCTCACTTACCAAAAATTTTGTCTCATCAAGTTTTGGATATAAATAGTGAATGTTCAAATGGATAATGTGAAGGCCTTTATTTTCAAACCATGCATTCATGTGATGAGTCTGGGATCCGTCTCCAAAAAACGTTTGGGAGTTACTGTTCATTGGTTGCTCAAGTTCATTTGGTTGCCATTCTGAAGCCAGGGTGGGTGGAATGGCATGGGCATGAACATCATTCCGTTCCAGCTGTTGCTGTTGTTGTGGGTGTTGTTTTGGTTGTTCCTGTAGTTGTAATTGTTGTTGTTCCTGTTGTTGTAATTTGTGTTGTTCCCATTGCTGTAATTGTTGTTCCCATTGTTGTAATTGTTGTTCCTGTTGTAATGGTTGTTCCTGTTGTTGTAATTGTTGTTCCTGTTGTTGTAATTGTTGTTCCTGTTGTTGTAATTGTTGTTCCTGTTGTTGTTGTTGCTCCTGTTGTTTTGGCTGTTTATATAGCTCGTATTGTCGGACGTTCTCCTCCCAGAAATCCTCCCATTCCGAAAATTTTGTTCGCTTTCCCTGACAGTTTGGGTAGCGGCAGCTGGTAAATTCAATATGTCCCTAATTCTGCTGCAGATTGCCTCTCCAAACACTTTTCCACCTTTGGTATTGAGATGAATATTGTCTTTGTACATTGAAGCATCAACTGCATCACTGGAGAGAAACTTCTCTGTGTTGTCCAAGAAGATGCACGATTCAGAGTCACACAGTTGCTTTAAGGATTTATTTGTTTGTGCAATAACTTGGTTTGCTAGTTTGTCATTCTTTCGTGGCAAAATTAAAGATATTATTAGTTGGCACTCTGAATTTATGTGTTTGATTGTCTCTGCTAAATTTTTTTATCGTTGGACAAAACTGTCAGTTGAATCACCGTCAGATAGGTTATTGGTACCAACATGAATAATGATGGCATTAGTACTGCATATGTAGCTGTCATCATCTTCAGCCATGGCTATGATAGTATTGTGGATGTCTTGAAGCCTGCCATCTGCGTGAAATTTAATCTTAACCTGAAGATTTGCATCCGACATTTTATTTCGACTGAGGATGCTTGTTGTAGAGTCATCTGCATTAAATACACGGCTGATGTGTTCATCTGTTGTTTGAAGCTCCGTATGAGCCTCTGTTGTTTGTACCGCTTCCTGTGTTCCATTCATTGGTGTTTGTGGGCCATAGATGTACTTGAAGGGGAGACAGATCTCGAAAACAGCACAGATTTTTCCAATTGGTTCTTAAGCTCAGACATCTCTTTGAGGAATGTGTCCTTCAAATTATCGAACCCAGTTTCAATTTTTTCTTCTATCAAATCTGATGTTCCAGTACTTTGCACCATTTGGCCAATCAAGGCCGTCCTCTCCTTAGAGACATTTTCTAACCTTTTTTGCAACTTTTTATTTTCCTCCTCAAGTGATAGAGCAAGGGCTGTCTCTTCTGAGAGCTTGAACTTTAGAGTTTTTATTTCTTTTTCATACTGTTTACATTTCTGAATTTCCCTTTGAAGATTCTCTGTTATTATTTTATTCTCTTCTTTACATGATTCTGATTCTTGTAAAAAGTTTTTCATTTTCTGCCCTTAGAAGATTAGATTGAGTCATAAAGTTCTTGAATTGTAACTGTAGCTCTTTATTTTCCTTTTTCAGACTACTTAATTCAGTTTGACACCCTTCTAGCTCTTTGATATAGTCTTTGAAATTGCATTCTCCATGAAGAGATATGTCTGTTGTTCTTGCAGTGTCTGCCTTTTTCTGTGCTATAGAAAGATGTGTGGGGGGATTTCCTGTTTCACTGTTCTCCTTAAAACTGTCATTTTCCCCTTGTTCTCCTGAAATAAAATGCATTTTGCCCTAAAGTATTTCCTTCTTGTTCCCCTGTTCCCCAGAAATAACTTTAGAAACAAACTGTGCAAGCAAAATAATTTGAAAAAAAAATGGCTAATAACTTAATTGCTGCTTTCAAAAATTCTTTGAATTTCATTCAAAGTACATGTAGCACTTCTTTGAACCTCAAATCATTTCTCTATGCCATTCGAAGACGCTTTCCATCATATAGTAAAATTACATTTCTTGGCCTGTCTCACTGAATATTTCAGAACCGACGTTTTACAAATATGAGCCGCGACACGAGTCTTCGCTGTCCCCGTGGAGGTAGCTTAGAGACTTACCTAAGCGCAAAGCAAAGCCTCTAATCAGACTGGGCAGATGTCCAGGCTGATCTGAGTTTGCGCTTGGCGCACGTGTCACTTTGCTGGTTTTCTTGTGTCGCGGCTCATATAAATATTAACCTAGCAATACGACGAACAAACTTGCTTACCCTAAAATTAAAAATTTGCCCCAAGTAAACAACTTACCATGGAAATTAACAAATTGACTAACCATGTAGTATAATCTTAGCTTAGTTTAAGGTGAGTGGATACATGTCCAATGGAGTTGGGGAGGAGGGGTGGTGGTGTGTGTGGGGGGGGGGAGGGGGGGGGAGGGACAAGTATACAAGTTTCCAAATTCTCCACAGTTGTCCATTCTTCAAGCTACTTTATAACTCCTAACTAAATTAGCTTATTCAAATATTTACTATAATCACAGGGTATAATCGATTCCGCCAATTTTCGCTTCCTGCAGAGACTGTCCGTCATATTTGGCTTCCGCCGAGACTGTCCGCGAACTATTGCTTCCTGCAGAGACTACTGTCCTCGAAAAATGGCTTCCTGCCGAGACTGTCCGCGTGATTCTGCTTCCTGCCGACGTTCTCGGCAGGAAGCAGAATCACGCAGACAGTCTCTGCAGGAAGCCATTTATCATGTACGGAAGTCTCGGCAGGAAGCAAGAGTTCGGGGACAGTCTCGGCGGAAGCCAAATATGATGTACAGTCTCTGCAGGAAGCGAAAATAAGCGGAATCGATTATACCCTGTGATAATTGGCCAAGGTGAATAGGTAAACCTCCATGATTTCTCGCCATTGCTGCGAAGGGAGACAACTTGTGCCTTCCAGTTTGCTTCCCCCGGTGACGAAAACCCCGATGGGGGTGAGGGGAGGGGCACAAAGTACGAACCCATACCACCTTAAGTCAACGAAACTCGTTTTTATAAGAATAGAAATTGCATTTTGTACATTTGTAGTATCTAGTTTACCTTCATTCGTCGAGGAGAGGAGGGGAGGGGGAGGGGCGGCGGAAGGGGGGTGGGCACAAAGTACGAAACCATACCAGGCACTGCAGCCCGCCAGTCCCGTCATTTACTGAACGTACGCGGGTTCCCTCTGTCCGTGCTGGAGAAATTGCCTTGCAACACAGTTGTTATCATTATTATCATTATTATTATTATTATCATTTTTATTATTATTATCATTTTATTTTCTTTTTCGTTGTACTAATATTTTAAATTATTCACGTGTTATTGTATAGTTCTCACATATGCATTTAGGGCCTGTAAATTTACTATTTTTTCCTCGGAAAAAAAAGCAACAAAAGAAATGCAATATTATTATCATTGATAGCTCTTGCAATGCTTTTCTAAGGAAATAAAGTAAAAATACAATAAAAATAAATACAAATATATGAAGAAATAAGTAATTAATGTAACTGACTTGTTTAATTTATTACGTCAATCCAATAATTTTCATAGATCCAAATTTTATTAAGAATTCTGCAGGACACCCGATTTACAAATAATTTGACACTCAATTATAGGTTTTCCTTGAGGCGGCTCTAGGCAAAGTAGATATGGTGTAAATTTTGCAGGTATTGGAAAACATGGCTGCCTTGTGTAGCTCAGTAGCTTTAAAACCGGGGATCATAAGTTCTATTCCCAACCGGAAAATTTTTGTTTGTTTGTTTATTCGTTCGTCTTTTTTCTAACCAGCTTGGAATTCGACTGACCGACAGTTAAGGTGACTGGGTACACTGTCAGGGCAAGTAACTTTACATCCCTTCTGAATAAGGTTCAAGTGTTAGCTCCCCTATGAGGAAATTCTTAAAGCAGACCCCATTTTAGAAGCTAGGGCTCCCTCATCCACAGAAGAAAACCGAAAGTCACAAAACTTGTTCCCCTTTGCAAATATGGCAAAATGGCTCAGGGCCTTAGATAAAAGGGAGTATTTAGTGATAATAAGAGATAATTTTTGTTAATTCTGGATAAAAAAAACCATATGTTGTGACCCCTCATCTGAACCGTCTCGACGAGACGGTTCAGATGAGGGGTCACAACATATGGTTTCAATGAGAAATAAAGAAAATTATCCCTCAATTATCATCAAATACCCCTCTTATCTAGAGCTCTGATGGCTGCTGTATCAATACCGTAGAGACCTGATGAAACCATAAAGGGCGGTAGATAAACCATGAATTTTGGAGGTATTCGGGGTAAGATGTTGGTCTGTTAAGTATCAGTGCAGTGGCACATTGAGTGGCTGCGTACCGGTTTGCTCCGCCTGCAAAACAATGTTGACAGACAATGAATCAACGTTTATTCAATGCTGTTGTGACAACAATGTGTGCCCACCACTTCAGATCCGCCCGGTTATTTTCGCCATATTTCTCTCGAGTATTTTGTCACGAGATCTGTAATATTAGGAATAATCAATGAAATAAAGGCAGCTTCATTCCAATAATGAAGTGAATATCAGTTTGCTTATAACTGATATTGTGAACGTCATCTCTCATCAAAATACGTATTGTAAATGTTAAATGAATCAAATGTCAGCTGTTATCATCTGAAACTTAACCCTATTCTCCATTTATCCACTGATTGATTGATTTGATGCTTAACGTCCTCGGTAAACAGCTTTGGTCATGTCAGGACGGTCAGTTAACCTAAACACACTATTCTTCAGTAACACCCATATCACGAGCTGCCGCTGCTAGCCTCAGCAGCAGCTGCTGATAGCCTCGCAGCAGCTGATGACGTTTTACCCCAGTAAGTTTGGTTTTAGCCCACTTTCTAGGAACGATCGGCTCGATATAGGTAAGTGTTCTTGTAAGGGCTGTAAAGCCCAAAATAATAATGACAAATGATGATAATAAGAATAATAATAATAACGTCTGTGTTTAAAATGAATAACTGTAGTTGCAGTTATACAATAATAGGATTTATCTTTCGCAGGCTTCTCCCTTGTGCCTATATATAGTTTACAGACATGTTAACTTATTTCCTTTGCTAGAATAATATATACTAGAACGGAATAGCTACAAAAGTAAATTAAAAAAAAATTAAATACAAAAAAAAAATCTATTTCCTTGGCAAAGATTAAAACATGATACATATAAGAGACTGAATTGGAATAGTTTGCGTCCCTTACATACCAACAAAATATAATAAGCTTCTAAATTATAAATAAAAAAAATAAAGGTGTACCGTATTCGACCCGTTTAGCGCACTGTGCGCTAAGCATTGACATTCTTCCTAATAAACGCACATTTCAAAGAATTATTATATATAGAAATAAACTGAATCATTAGAGAAAAGCTGCATATAGTCATGCAGGATGGAGATGCTTTGTAAGTTGGTTGGTTGGTTGATTTGATGCTTAACGTCCACGGCAAACAACTAAGGTCATGTCGGGACGGTCAGTTAACCTAACCACACTATTCCTGGGCAGGCTTAGACCTCCTAAGCGGTTAACCAGTACTAAGTGCACATACTTTCGCCAGTAACTGACAACTGCCCTTCTTGAATCAGCGGAAGGAGAAACGAAAGTATGTGGCCAGACCGGGATTCGAACCCAGGACCTCTGACTTACGAGTCAGGTGCCCTACCGATTGCGCTACCCGGCCCGGCTGCTTTGTAAGTTAAAACTGTAAGATTTTATAGTGTTTTCAGCACTTGTAACAAGCAATCAAAGGGATAAACCAGTAAAAATATGTGCGCTAAAAATCGTCCCATGATCTGCGCTTATTGGGTCACGTGCGCTAATAGGGTCGATTACAAAATTTTAATTTGGACGGCTGTGTGCAACTATAGTCATAGTTACGTATCGCTGACCACATGGGGAACGTCGTTAGGAGAAGAGAACAGAACAAAACAATATAAAGGACTTGGACGAACACTCGGCGCCAGGGGTGTGCAACTATAGTTACGGACGCACTTGGCGAACGTCGTTAGGAGAACTGAAACAGAACAGTACATAAAATGCAATGTCGTTACGAGAACTGAAATACACATACAATAAAAACCAACGGATGGAAACCGCTGAGCCACTTCGGGAACATCGTTACGAGAGATGAAAAAAAAATCAGCAGTGCGAATGCAGGTTGGGGTGGGAAAGGAGACATTTTCAGCACTCTTTTATTTGGTTGATACATGTAAAAAATGCTGAAAAATAAAGTTTATCATATATCTCAGCCATGTCTCGTAGATCACACGTGTAATCTCTTTCATCGGAAATTTGTGTTACAACAATAATTCTGGAGAAGCAAGAAATTTTGCTTGTCAAATAAAAGTATTTGCTTTCCCAGTGCGCAGTGAGCAAGTAGAAAATTGTTACATTTGTCAGGTCTTGGTCAGCCCATTTATTGATATCACTTATTCAAAGAATGGATATCACAACTTCGAATTATGGATGTCAAATATCCGATTTTATGGATATCACCAATTCGAATTATGATATCACTAATTCGATTTATGGATAGCCATAATTAGAGTTATTGATAGCTATTGGCAGTATTATGGAAATACATATGAGCCGCGACACGAGAAAACCAACAATGTGGTTGTGCACCCAGTGCAGATTCAGATCAGCCTGGGCATTCGCCAAGTTTGATCAGACTCTTCGTTTAGTGCCCAAAGGGTAGCTAAGGGTCTTAGCTACCTCCATGCGGACAGCGAATACTCTGATCAGACTGGGCGGATGCCCAGGCTGATCTGAGTCTGCGCTGGGTGTACAACCAGATTGTTGGTTTTCCCGTGTCGCGGCTCATATATGTAATTCGAAGTAGGGATATCCATATTTTAAATAAATTATATCAAGAAATCGGGCTGAATAATTGACATCCATAATTTGAATAGTAAATATCCATAAATAATCGCAGAGCAGTCGTTATTTAAACTTATTATTTGTAACGAAGAATATATGATATCCATAATTCTAATTACTGTTATACATAAACGGGCCCAAATATTGATATCCGTAACCCGAATTATGGATTTTACTTAATATTTGAATTATGGATATCTAATAATCTTAATGATTAATAGATATCACTAATTCGACATTGGTATCACCTATTTGATTTATTGATATCTCATCGTTTTTAAATTTTCCTACAGATCTTGGCCACTCTTTTCTCTTTTTCCCTCTCTTCTTATTTGTCTTTTTATTGCTCATTTATCCCCTGTTTTTAGTTTGGATCTACTTGTTTAAGACCATCCATAAATCAAATTATGAATATCCAAAAATCGGATTTGTGATATCCATGATACAAATTATATCTATTAATAATTATGATTTTCGGATATCCTGAGTTCGAATTATGGATATCGATAATTCGAATTATGGACATCTATAAAAATATTGATGTTCATAATTCGAATTATCACTAGGATACGTGTACAGTGTTTGAGAGTCCGCGTATTATTTAATGTTATTAATTATTATAAATGAAATAAACTCAGAGTTAAATATGACCATTAACATCTTAAACAGCGTTGAATTTCGGAGTTAAAGTACTTATTACAGAAAACGTATCTTAAAAAAAACATGATAAAGTTGTCTCACAATACCGTAATACCGATATATCGCAAATCCGTTTTCGCTCAGCTTGCAAGTTAATTTAAGGTAGGTCAATAGTACCTCTGGCATCAACTATCAACTGCAGCTGTACAGAAAGAAACAACTGCTGCTGCCTCTGAGACAACACCAGGTCCGCAACTTCAGCTGAGACTCCCGCAGAAGATACTATAATTAGCTATTCAACATGACATTTATTTTTTCTCATCGTTTTTAAATTTTCCTACAGATCTTGGCCACTCGTTTCTCTTTTTCCCTCTCTTCTTATTTGCCTTTTTAGTGCTCATTTATCCCCTGTTTTTAGTTTGGCTCTACTTGTTTAAGATCAGCAAGATGTTTGAAAAAAAAGACAAGGTCAAAGTTAATTTTCAGAAGTTAATTTTTCAAGTTTATTTATTTAATTACAATTATTTTTTCCTGCATTTAGGGCTTCTAGTGTCATCTCAATGTATGTGTTTGAGGACTAATACTAAGAGCATGCAAGACCATGGTACTGGTATAAACAGAGAAATAAAAACAACAGAATCCTTGAATATGCAAGGTCGTTAGGGTTGTTCAGAAAGCCATTGTCAGCATCAACGAAAAAAAATATATAGCAGCTGATGTCCCTCTGCTGCCATATATTTACGTAAGGTCTATTTTCTCTTTTTTTCCTTCAAATATGTGTTTTCAGTGTAGACACAAAACTGTTTTGTTTGTTTAGGCACTCAAACTGGTGTTTGCTTTTTCTCATAGCCACTTTGGGTGTTTTGCATGACAGATATGCGTTATATGTAGTTTAGGGCTCGCAACGAATTAAGTTACCTTTCAAATATCCCTTCGGGCACATGGGGTTTGATCAGCTTTGAGCCAACGTCGATTCGACGTCATGATATCGAATCGGCGTTGGTTCAATGCTGGCTAATCATAGTGCCCGAAGGGATATTACAAGAAGAGTCACACAGTTCTCTCCATTTTGCATAAGAGATGTGCGTTATATGTAGTTTAGGGCTCGCAACGAATTAAGTTACCTTACAAATATCCCGTCGGGCACATGGGGTTTGATCAAGTTTGGACCAGCGTCGGTTCGACGTCATGATATCGAATCGACGTTGGTCAAATGCTGGCTAAGCATAGTGCCGAAGGGATATTACAAGAAGAGTCACACAGTTCTCTCCAATTCGCACGACAGATGTGCCTTATATGTAGTTTAGGGCTCGCAACGAATTAAGTTACCTTACAAATAACCCGTCGGGCACATGGGGCTTGATCAGCTTTGAACCAACGTCGATTCGACGTCATGATATCGAATCGACGTTGGTCCGATGCTGGCTAAGCACAGTGCTCGAAGGGATATTACAAGAAGAGTCACACAGTTCTCTCCAATTCGCATGACAGATGTGCCTTATATGTAGTTTAGGGGTCGCAACGAATTAAGTTACCTTACAAATAAACCGTCGGGCACATGGGGTTTGATCAGCTTTGAGCCGAAGACGATTCGACGTCATGATGTCGAATCGACGTTGGTTCAATGCAGGTTAGGCATAGTGCCCGAAGGAATATTACAAGAAGAGTCACACAGTTTTCACCAAGCAAAGATAAGGTCTAAGTGGGATAGGTTAGGATATAGCTCAGAGGAAAGAAATTAATAGCTTTAAGTATTAATGATTCTTGACTCACATATTATTCTGTATTTATTAAGGTGATATTATGCACTTATTGTACTACCTGTCGCACCGTTTATATTTGTATTGCATGTACATGTATGTACATGTATATGCTCAAGGGCTACATAACCTATATAGCACTTGAATAAACATTCTTCTTCATATATATATATATAAATGCTACGGGTGTGAAAAGAATTTGTGATGCAACATTGGTGGTGAGAGAGACACTTCCTGACACTCTTTTTATTGCAAGACTGACATCTTTTGATATTTTGTGCTGGGGCCTAATATTTGTTGTTTCTAGTTGTTGATAGAGAGTGTTGCAACTTTTTCTACTTTGTTGCTGTTACACTGCTGCTTCTGTTCGTGGTATGATAGTGACAACTGATGCTGATGTTTTCAATATTCTTCTCTTTTTTTAAGATTGATATATGCTGCCTGTGATAATGGTGTTATTAATAGTGTCAGCCACTGTTTATAGTAAGGATTTAGGCTTATATTACTGTTTTTGCCGTGTGTAGTATTTGCAGACACTAATGTTGGTGGTTTGACAGGAGTAACATCTGCTGCTCCGCCAGTTTTCATAAGCAGATGCTGATGTTTGTACCAGAGACCACATCATCTGTCGATATTGAAGATCAGAGGGACATCAGGTGCTGCCATCAGTACTGAGAATAACTTTTGCTGCTGCTGTAAGTAAAAGCAATAGCTGCTGATGGAGAAGTCAGTTCCTGATGCTGGTGTCATAAGCAGCTGCTAGTGTTTTTTTATAGTTACACCACCATCTGCCGATATCGGAGAACAGAAGGACATCAGCTGCTGCCATAATGTATTCAGGATAACTTTTGCTGCTCATGAAATCTTCAGCTGCTGATAATGTAGTCAGTTGCTGATGGTGGTGTCATAAGCAGCTCCTGATGTTGTTTATTAGTGATAGTGACACCACCATCTTTTGATATTGGAGAACAGCGGGACATTAGCTGCTGCCATAAGTATTTAGAATAACTACTGCTGTTGATGAAAGCATCAGCTACTGATGGTGATGTCAGTTGCAAATGGTGGAGTCAGAATGAGCTGCTGATGTTATTATTAGTGACAGTGACCCTACCATCTGCCGATATCTGTGAACAGAGGGATATCAGCTACTGTCATTAGTATTGAGAATAACCATTAAGGATGCTGTTGATTAAGTATTAGCTGCTAATGGTGATGTCAGTTGCTGATGGTGGTGTCATAAGCAGCCGCTGCTTTTAGTAAATGACACTATCATCTGCCTATATCGGAGATCAGAGGGATGTCAGCTGTTGCCACTAGTGTTTAGAGTACATTTTGCTGCTGCTGTACGTAAAAGAATAGGCTGCTGATGGTGGTGTCAGTTACTGATGGTGGTATCATAAGCAGCTGCTGGTGTTGTTTTAGTGACACCACCATCTGTCGAAAGCATTAGCTGTTGATGGTGGTTTTTAATTGGTACAATTGCTAATGCCGAAGTTGCAGTTAGTACGGCTTATCGCTTTTGTCTTATTCTTTTTTGATGATAGAAGTAGCAGATTGTAGGGGGTTTTTTTAATTCACACGCTGCTGCAGCTGGTTGTAAAAGAGCCGCATCCTGCAACCTAGGTAAAGAGTAAGATTTGCTGTTGTTGTCTAAGGGGAGGAATGAAATAACTTCTACTGCTGTTAATTTGAAGATACTACAGCTGCTGCTGTTGTCACAGCAAATATCACAGAAACCATCAGCATCAGTTTTCACTCGTTGATAAACAACAGCACAATATATCACTCTAGTCACGTACACCACAAGAAGTAGTAACTCTCACTAAAACTTACTGCAGATATCACTCCGTCCACTGTCAGCAGCAGCTATCCCCCTCGTAACAGAAGGCAGCAGCAAAGGTTAGTTTCGTCTCCAGATGCAGCTCCTGGCATCATGAGTATAACCACCAACAGATGGTAGAAAAAAAATATAATTCAAGCAGTAGCAACTGAAGTCACTCTCACTACTTTCCTTTAACAGCAGGCAGTCCACAAACAGATGACATATACAGATATTTAATCCAGCAGAAGCAACACCTGCCATTCTCACTACCTATCTTCAACAGCAGGCAGTTCATCAACAGATGGCAGATACAGATATTTAATCCAGCAGCAGCAACAGCTGTCACTCTCACTACTCTTCTTCAAAAGCAGGTAGTCCACAAACAGATGGCAGATACAGATAATTTGTCCAGCAGCAGCAACAGCTGTAACTCAATACCTATCTTCAAAACGGGCAGTGCACAAACAGATGGCAGATACAAATATTTAATCCAGCAGCAGCAACAGCTGTCACTCTCATTACATATCTTCAACAGCAGGCAGTCCACCAACAGAAGGTAGATACTGATATATTTTGACCAGCAGCAGCAACAGCTGTCACTTTCACTACCTATCTTCAACAGCAGGCAGTCCATCTACAGATGGTAGATACAGATATTTAATCCAGCAGCAGCAACAGCTGTCACTCTCACTACCTATCTTCAACAGCAGGCAGTCCACCTACAGATGGTAAATACAGATATTAAATCCAACAGCAGCAACAGCTGTCGCTCTCTCTACCTTTCTTGAACAGCAGGCAGTCCACCAACAGATGGCAGATACAGATATTTTATACAGCAGGAGCAACAGCTGTAACTCTGACCACCAGTCTTCAACAGCAGGCAGTCCATAAACAGAAGGCAGATACAGATATCTAGTACAGCAGCAGCAACAGCTGTCACCCTCACTACCTATCGTCAACAGCAAGCAGATGGCAGATATAGAAATTTAATCCAGCAGCAGCAACAGCTGTCACTCTCACTATCTACCTTCAACAGCAGGCAGTCCACCAACTGCTTGCAGATACAGATATTCAATCCAGCAGCAACAACAGCTGTCACCCTCACTACCCTTCTTCAACAGCAGGCAGTCCACAAACAGATGGCAGATACAGATATTTAATGCAGCAGCGGCAACAGCTGTCACTGTCACCACATATCTTCAACAGCAGGCAATCCACAAGCTACTTGCTGATACAGATTTCAATCAAGCAGCAGCAACAGCTGACACTCTCACTACCTGTCTTCAACAGCAGGCAGTCCACCAACAGATGGTAGATACAGATATTTAATCCAACAACAGCAACAGCTGACACTCAGCTGCTGCTATTAGTAGTAAGAATAGCTTCTGCAGATGCGTTTGATAATAGCATCAGCTGCTGATGGTGGTTTAGCAGTTGCTGATGGCTGTGTCGTAAGCAGGTGCTCATTTTCGTATTAATGACAACATCATTTGGCGATATTGGAGAACAATGGGATATCAGCAGCTGCGATCATGAGAAAGAATAGCTTTTGCTGTTTTTTTATGAAAACATCAGCAGCTACTGTTGGTGGTTTGGCAGCTGTTGGTGGTGATGTGGTGGCGATGTGATAAGCAGCTGCTGATGTTAATATCTGCGACCACATCATTTGCCGATATGAAAGAACAAAATGACACTTGCTACCTATTAGAAGTAAAAATAGCTTTTGCTGCATCTTTTGACGAAAGCATCAGCTGCTGATGGTTCTTTGGCAGCTGATGATGGCGGTAACATAAGCAGCTGCTGATGTTACTGTTAATTACACCATCATCTGCCGATATCGGAGAACAAAGGGACATTAGCTGCTGCGATCAGTAATAGGAAAAACTTTTGATGCTGATTTTGATGAAAGCATCAGCTGCTGATGGCGGTTTGGCAGCTGGTGATGGTGGCATAAGCAGCCGCTGCTGTTATTATCAGTGACCACATAATCTGCCAATATGGAAGAACAGAGGGGCATTAGCTGCTGCTATTATTAGTAAGAATAGCTTCTGCAGCTGCGTTTGATAAAAGCATCAGCTGCTAATGGTGGTTTAGCAGTAGCTGATGGTGGTATCATAAGCAACAGCTCATCCCAGTATTAATGACTAATTTGCTGATCATTTGCTGATATCGGATCAGAGGGACATCAGCTGATGCCATCATGAGTAAGAATAGCTTTTGCTGCTGATCTTGATAAAAGCATCAGCAGCTACTGATGGTGGTTTTTGCAGCTGTTGGTGCAGGTGTCATAAGCAACTGCTGATTTTACTATCAGTTGTAAGGGTAGTATATACTTGGCAAGCAGAGTTCTCGGTTGGAAGAGAATTATCACATAAATGGTTTATTAGGTGTGAATCTATAGTCTCCCTTGAAGCGAAATACTCAGAAAATTATGTCCGGAAAATGCTATTTATTGTGCAGTCTACAGGTTCAAAAGCCGTTCTTCAATCAGCAATATAATCTGCCTGAATTATGTATTATCTCATGTGCTTTCATTTTGTGTTGTTAGTATAATTTAGTTAAAACGGCTGAGAATTGGAAATTATGCTAATGAAGTTGGTATTTGTCTATAATATCTGGTTTATATTTATAATAATTTATATGCTACGGTAAAGTGTGATTGTATATTCTGATACAATTAATAAGTTTTCCAATAGATACCAAGTTTTGCCTAAGAAGTCGTTCTCAGGGACACAAGTAGGCCTACCATGTTTTACTTGATCTCAAATTTCTGAAATCTGATCTTTGCTAAATTTCCTCACCCCCTAACTCTGGGGTTGGGCTGCAAAATACGTTCACTTAAACTAAAATAAGCTTGCTACTTAGTGTTAGCCTATAGAGGAAACATTATCTGAAATCATTAACGTAAATAAAATCATTGAATACAAATTACTTTTTTTTCATATTCTCAGACAAGCTCAAAAGAAGAACCCGTGGGGAGAAGGTTTGCTATTGTTCGTCTATCTGACTGTCCTCGACTGGGACTGGTCGTCCGTCTGTCTGTCCTTATCTGGGTCTGTTCGTCTGTCTGTCTGTCTGTTTGTAGGATAGTATTTGTTCGTTAGTCCGTACAACACTATTGTTCGTGTTTAGTGTTAGACAGGGCTATTGACCTGCCCGGGGGTGCTGATTGGGGCTAAACGGACAAATACTTATGTGTATAAACTTGTACAAAGCATAAGAGAGCCAATATTATAGAAGAAATAGTGCGATATACTATTTCAGGACAGTTTAATACTTAAGTTGAGAGCTAACCTATTGCGTTTTTTTTTCCTTTGAATTATAAAAGGGCTCGTCCCGTTACATTTTTAGGGCTCGTCCAGTTACATTTTTGGGGCTCGTCCCGTTACAGAGTGACCAAATTATCTGCCGATATGGAAAAACAGAAGAACTCTTGCTGCTGCCATAAGAAGAAAGAATAGCTTTTGCTGCATCTTTTGATGAAAGAAACAGCTGCTGATGGTTCTTCGGCAGCTGCTGATGGCGGTATCATAAGCAGCTGCTGATGTTACTGTTAATGACACCATCATCTGCCGATATCGGAGAACAAAGGGACATAAGCTGCTGCCATCAGTAGTAAGAAAAATCTTTTGATGCTGCTTATGATGAAAGCATCAGCTGCTGATGGTGGTTTGGCAGCTGCTGATGGTTGTGTCATAAGCAGCTGCTGATGTTAATATAAGTGACCACATCGTCTGCCGATGTCGAAGAACAGAGGGACAGCAGCTGCTGCCATTAGAAGTAAGAATATCTTTTGCCGCTTCTGCTGATGGAAACATCAGCTGCTGCTGATGGTTTGGCAGCTGCTGATATTGGTGTACAAAGCAACTGCTGATGATAGTTTATTCACAACATCATCTGCCGTAATCAGAGAACAGAGGGACACCACCTGCTGCCATCATGAGTAAGAATCGTTTTTTCTGCTGCTTTTGATGAAATCATCAGCTGCTGATGGTGGTTTAGCAGCTGCTGTATGGTGGTTTGGCAGCTGCTGATGGTGATGGCATAAGCAACTGCTGCTGTTATCATCAGTGACTACAACATCTGCCGATATAGAAGAACAGAGGGGCATCATCGGCTACTATAAGTAGTAAAAATAGTTTTTGCTGCATCGGCATCATTTGATGAAAGCAACAGCTGCTTATGGTTCTTGGCAGCTGCTGATAGTGGTAACGTAAGCAGCTGCTGATGTTACTGTAAATGTCACCATCATCTGCCGATATCGGAGAACAAAAGGGACATCAGCTGCTGACATCAGTAGTAGGAAAAACCTTTGATGCTGCTTTGAGGAAAGCATCACCTGCTGATGGCGGTATGGCAGCTGCTGCAGCTGCTTTTGAAAAATGCATCAGCTGCTGATGGTGGTTGAGCAGCTGCAGATGGTGGTTTGGCAGCTGCTGATGCTGGTGGCATAAGCAGGTGCTGCTGTAATTATCAGTGGTACAATAAGCAGCTTCTGATATTACTGTTAATCAGCATCAGCTGCTGATGGCGGTATGGCTGCTGCTGCAGCTGCGTCCGATAAAAGCATCAGCTGCTGATGTTGGTTAAGCAGCTGCTGATGGTGGTTTGGCAGGAGCTGATGGAGGTAGCTCTTTGGCAGCTGCTGCTGTTACTTTTAATGACACCATCATCTGCTGATATCGGAGAACAAAAAGGACATAAGCTGCTGCCATCAGTAGTAGGAAAAACTTTTGACGCTGCTTTGGAGGAAAGCATCAGCTGCTGATGGCGGTATGGCAGCTGCTGCTGCAGCTGTGTCTGATAAAAGCAACAGCTGCTGATGGTTGTTTTGCAGCTGCTGATGGTGGTTTTGCAGCTGCTGACGGTGGTGACATAAGCAGCTTTGCTCTTACTGTTAATGACACCATCATCTGCCGATATCGGAGAACAAAAAGGACATAAGCTGCTGCCATTAGTAGTAGGAAAAACTTTTGATGCTGCTTTTGAGGAAAGCATCAGCTGCTGATGGCGGTATGGCAGCTGCTGCTGCAGCTGCGTCTGATAAAAGCATCAGCTGCTGATGGTGGTTTTGCAGCTGCTGATGGTGGTTTGGCAGCTGCTGATGGTGGTGGCATTAGCAGCTGCTGCTGTTATCATAAGTTACCGCATCATCTGACGATATGGAAGAACAGAAGGGCATCACCGGCTATTATAAGTAGTAAGAATAGTTTTTGCTGCATCATTTGATGAAAGCAACAGCTGCTGATGGTTCTTTGGCAGCTGCTGATGGTGGTCAGTAGCACTATCAACGGTAAGTTTTGTTCCAGTAGCAGCCCCTGTTATCATTACCATCACCAGATACAGATATCATTTCAGCAATAAAACTAAAGTCACTCTTATTACCTATATTTTAACAGCAGGCCGTCCACCAACAGATGGCAGATACAGATATCATTACAGCAGTATTAATAGATGTCGCTTTCTCTACCTATCTCTAACAGCAGGCCGTCAACCAACAGATGGCAGATAAAGATATCACTCCAGCAGTATCAACAGCTGTCACTCGCATTACCTATCTTTAACAGCAAGCAGTCCACCAATAGATGGCAAATACAGATATCATTACAGTAGTAGCAGCAGATACCACTATCACTACCTAACTTCAACAGCAGGCAGTCCACAAATTATGGATATCAATAATCCAAAGTGTGGATATCCAATAATCTAAATGAGAAATGGATAGCACTAATTCGAATTATAAATATCACAATTTCGATTTATTGACATCAATAATTTGACTTAGTGATATCCATAAATGGACAAATTTGTTGATATCTATAAATCGATTTATGGATATTCATGAATCGAATCGGTGATATCCATAAAGTAGTTAGACTAGTTGATATTCATACTTTGAATACTGTACATCTATAAGTCGAATCACGGATATTCATGAATAATTATGGATGTCGCTTATTTGTATAGTGGATAGCACTTTTTCACTTATCGATATCATAAAACAATAATGAATAGTTAACCGGCACCCCATAGAATTTCGGTGATATCTATCTTATATTACTTACGTAAGATATAGGAAATCCGCTGGTGACAGACGGACGCATAGACTGGCGGATGGACAAAAGGTGTTGCGGAATATATTATCATATACCTCAAGAACCCATAAGCAAGCTTCATAGTCTAGTTGACATGGTGCATTGCTGGAATTGTTTACAACTGTGAGCTCTGGCCAGTTGGACATGATCAGGCGACATAGTTTCAACGTCTAAGTTCTCGCAAAAAAAAGTCTTTTTTAATCGTAAACGGGGTTCCATAGCCCACAACCTATCATCATCACCCTCCCATCGACCGGATACATGTACATGTATGACTGAAACCTGTTGAACAGATCGTAAAATCGCAGGTCTTTTCTGAGAAAAAAGTGGGAAAAGAATAAAAATATAACCTGAAAATGTCATTTCTTAAGCAGATGACCCATTCGAACATTCTAAGACTTGTCTCCGAATCAATCCTTGGTCTGTGTTACGTGTATTTATCGCAAAAAGAAAGGAAAAAAATAAATGAAATATATGCCGTGAATTCAACTCGCTGCATTTAGCTTCCCTATACTTTCCGACTGGACAGAAAAGCGTTAGCTGGGCACCTCGCGTTAAATCAACATTGACACAACCTTGATTCAATGTCACGACGTGGAATCAACGTTGAGTCAGTGTTGATTCAACTCTGTGTGCCTGCTGTGAGGAGACAACCGATGGTAGGATAAACCCTTTTCACTGAAGAATTTACAGTTTGAAATTTGCAAAAACCCAATGACAACACTACTGAAAATGTTACATGACGTTTGACTCTCCGTATTTTTTTTCAGTATTTTCTTGTGTATAAATACCATAAATCATTGCAAGATATTGTTTAGCATTAATGCTTCCCCCAAGCACTTAGCTGATTAAAAACACACAAAAAACTCTTTCCCTACACATAAATTTGTCTTTTAAACGGTATGCCCAATGAGCGTTGGCATTTTTTTTAAAAAAGCGAATACTTGTAAAATGAACGAGAACTGCTAATGTCTCACACTTTCTATACATGCAGCTGCACTCTCAAATATCAATAGATTGGCATTTTTGTTTTTGTTTCAAATCCAGGCATGTAGCAATCGTTCATTAGGTAGAATTTGCAATATATTAGAGTATGACGGCTTCACACATACTTTCCTGCATGAATTTTAGTCAAAAACTATAAGTTACAGAGAAATCCTCAGCAGCAGCTATTGTCGCAGTAGCAGCTGCTGTTGGGAGATCAGCAGCTGCTGTTGGGGACAGCAGCGGCAGCTCGTGATTGGACCCCTCTCCTATTCTTGGGCAGGCTTAGACCTCCTAAGCGGTTAACCAGTACTAAGTGCACATACTTTCGCCAGTAACTGACAACTGCCCTTCTTGAATCAGCGGAAGGAGAAACGAAAGTATGTGGCCAGACCGGGTTTTGAACCCATGACCTCTGACTTATGAACCAGGTGCCCTACCGATTGCGCTACGCGGCGCGGCCATTTATCCACAGGAAAGAATGAAAATTCAAAGTCTTAAAGATTGTCTCCCTCGTTTATTTCATGTTTTCAGAAACCAATATTTTAACAAAATTTCGTTAGACAATATGTAATAGTCTCATAATTAACTGAACAGTGTATGAGAAAATGCATGTTTTTTGTTGTTTTTTTTTTTTTGATAAATGTGGAATGAAAAATAAAAAGTTCAAATTAAAAATGCAAATTACCTATTTCCTAATGGCCTATAATAATATCGATTTTGACCACGTGTGTCATGTGATCATGCACAGGTATTTTTCTCATTAGTGCACGTGATTGTGACGTATGAATTAATTATTTTTTGTCCAATATTGCGATTTCGAGCGCGGTCCGCGATCGTTTAAAAATTTATCTTATTTTTTTTGAAAGTCACGTTTAGCAAATATCACTCTCTAAAGTCTGTTTCAAATGTATAGTTAGATCATGTCGGAGGTATTGCATGAAATATTTAATCAAGTCATATTTTTTTGTTATTATTATCAAGGGAGTAAATCTTTAAATCAAATGCTGCAGGATAAAGAAAACAAGCAAATTCGATGAATATATGAGCCGCGACACAAGAAAACCAAGCGATTTAATACGGGTGGAGTCGAATGCTTTGATGATATGGGTACGCATGACAAATTAAACATGATTTTCGCTAAACTGGTGAGCATTGAAACAACACAGGATGAAATAAGGACTGTACAAGCAAGTGCAAATCGCACAGCTGAACGGCTTCAAAGGACAGTAAGACACCTTGACAACAACACATACAAACTTCAACAGTTGTCGTATAAATATTTAGACCTAGAAGCTAAAAACAAACAGAGAAACGTGATTATCTATGGAATAGAGGAGCGTGATGAAACTAGCATAATTTCGGTTGTCACAGATCGAAGATGAGGATGAAATTTATGTTGAATATGCTAGTAGGCTTGGGGCCTAGCAAATAATAGAAATCGTGGGGTACCTAAGCGGCCTATTTTGTGCACACTTGGACATTATTCAGAGGTGGATATTGTAATGAAACAAGCCAGGCGTTTAAAAAATACTAGTTATGCCATTGATCGGGATTATCCGATAGAGATCTCGGCTGCCAGAAAAAAGTTATGGCCAGAAGTGAAGGAACTGAGACGAACTCCAAACTCAAATGTACAACTAAAGTTTCCTGCAAAAATAGTCATGTATGGCCGAATTATTAAAGATGCATTTCCCTAGTGGGATCATCTAATTAAATTACCCGCAACAGTTGGTCTTAGCTACATGTGTGTGGAAGAATCTTTTAATCAGCCACCCCCACCTCCACCTCCTCCACCGCCACCACCACCACCACCACAAGTACCAGATAGTTACAATGTGTGGGGACCTGGACAAACTTTAAATGTAATAGAAGGTAAACGCATTGATGCACCATTATTTCAAAATCAAATGAATCAGAATGTGGACTCCGGCACCGGCACCGGCACCGGCACCGACAACCTTTAAACAGAAATCAATCTCAAATATGATGGGACAACCACAAAACAAAGTGTATGGATCTCAACCACAGAATCAAGGACCTCAGTTATCATATGCCGGTGCATTGCAGGGTCCGACATTGTCAAATAAAGTTACAAAGATGCCAAACACGCCGAATACGCAACGTAATCAATCATCGAATCTTGTGTTGAGCCAGGACAAATTAGATGGAAACTTACCATTATATCTGAATACCAAACCGCCAGGCTCACACACACCAGAATTAAGCCATTCTAGTCAGCAAACTTCTTCTCCACCATCTCCCTCTCTGATTAACCCCAATTTTGCGACTGACAATCAACATATAGCATATAAAACAGGCAAGAGAATACCAGTAGACACAACTGAACATATACCTTTAGGTCAACCAAATGTGCCCAAAAATATCAAAGATCGTGCACGTTCTGAGTCAGTGGAGAGAATCCGATCGCGTGGGCGGCCGAGAAGTGTAGTTCGCAGGGACAGTAGGGGCCGTTCCACAAGTAGTCTGGGTGCCGGGACGAGAACCCGAAAAAATAGTCCGCACAAATGTTTGATGCAGATTCTTATTATTTACGATGTCCTTAGCCAGAAACAAAATGATGCCACCTTGGCATCCTTGGGGAAATTAAAATATTCAAGATGGCGTCCAAGAGGGATAAAATTCATAATATCTTCTTAAATATAAGGGCTAGAAACATTCTTTTGATGGCTACCTATAGGTTTTTGAGGTCGAGGAATCGATTAAGCATGTTAGAAATTATTTCAGACAAATCTGTTACAAAATGGCGGACAAGATGGCCGCCAAAACATAAAAATCTCTATATCTTCTGTAGTATACGGGCTAGAAACATAATTTTGGTGTCTACATATGGATTTTGGGGGCCAAGGAATTGGTTTAACATGTTAAAATTGACATAAAAGCAAACCTGTTACACAAAATGGCAGACAAGATGGCGGACAAAGCAACGGTCACGGCACTAATTGTCGGAGAAATGCACTCTTTCCGATAGCAGAATTCTGGTTTGTGTAGTAGAAACCCGGATTTTACATGTATGAGATTGTTAAATATAAAAATGAAGTTATAAAAGTCCCATTCTAACAGTGTTTTTACAAGGGGCCACGATCGTTCACAAGAACCTAGTGCAGGCAAGGGCAGATAACCCGTTGACAAAGCTTTAGTCATTACAGAAAGCTATTGTTACGAGTAACAATCTAAAGACTACAAGAAATGTGTTATATTCTATTATCTATTTTACTTTCTTCAATTAAATTTCAGGTTAAGAAACTCTGATATATTTGTTGGTTGCTTGCGTCGTTTAAAATTACAGCTCATGGTCGGCAAACAATGAATGGTGTGAGTGTCGAAGGTTCGTGCCATGCCACAGCCAGATGTTTAGCATCTGGGCGGTATGAAAAAATTAGAAAATATTTGTTGGTTGCTTGCGTCGTTCAAAATTATAGCTCATGGTCGGCAATAGTGGTGTGAGTGTCGCAGGTTCGTGCCATGCCACAGCCAGATTTTTAGCATCTGGCCGGTATGGAAAATTTACAAGTCAGAAAAGATCATACTTACTTCAAACCAGTAACAAATTTTGTAAACAGCTTTTGATTTTTTGTATTTTCCCAGTTCTTTCGAGTATAAAGGAGACAGTACTACCCATGATTATAGACAGTTGACTACAAATTGTATATGCATATCTAAAATGTTTTAGCTACAAAAGAGCATAATTGTCATGCCAGTTCGTGCAAGTATTCTTCTTACCTGACTAAATCTTCCGAGCAATGCTATGGGAAAGTTAATAGCATAAACTGGCTTCATAGACCCGTCAGCTTAGATCACCATATCTTCTCCAAAGCTGCTAGGCCGATCAAAATCACTTTTTGAGTTACTAGAGTAGTTGGCTTAAGTACAGAAAACAGGGGATTTGAATCTTATTCTGACAACAACAGAAAATGGCTACCTGTCGACTTAGCAGAAAATATGTACTCGTACCGGACTAGAATCAAGGATGGTCAAAAGACGACACAAGGACAGATTTAGCCCGACCTTTCATAATAGCGCTATGCCAGAGACACATCGAGAATCTAACAACCCATTGCTCCAACGGCGCAAAGGCTACTGGGATAATTTGATATATAGCTATACTTCCATTTGTTTGAGAGAACGAAAACTGGTATGAATGCTTGCCGCCCAAGATGTCACCGTTTCATCTAAAAAGTCCTCTTCTCCTGAACCACTGAAGTACACATAAGTTGGTATTTTCATTAACGATAATTAATTGATACATACGCTCATTATCACATAAATACTTACATCTGACAAATCTCACGGTGCAGGATTATATTACCTACGTAAAATTCACAGACCCTTTGCATGCTTTGTTTCATTTCATTGAGGCGCTTTTGAACATAAATAATTCGTCCGTTCTAGCGCTTTGTCACGTGGAGCTATGACAGCACCTCTTTATAACTTTATTGGAACCCAGAGAGCATGAAATGTCAATTTGATGACGCGCTTAATGTGTATAAAAGCATAGGCGTGCAAGGGTAACGATTTATAATGGAGATATACTCTTTTATAGACAGTTATGAGTAAATCAGAAAAATCTCACAGTGCGCGCTTAAATGCTTTATTGTCATGAGTTTTGTCAGCATGCCCCATGTTTCATTAAATTGTTCTCAATACGCATTCAGATCCAAGTGGATGTCATACTATGTACAATCGCATAGTCCAACACAGTAAACGACATATAAGGTATCATTTCAAAATTTAATTTTCATAAATTTTATTTAAAAATTCATATCATGTGGAAGAACGAACTTTAGTTAACAGTTTTTTTTAAGTTAATCCGTGGCTTCTTAATAGATATCTACATATTTGTTAAAATAAGAACAATTTACAAATAGAAATCTTGTCCCTGCCGTGGCTTCTTAATGCTCGAAAAGATAACTATCTATTTGTTAAAATAGGTTAAATCTAAAAAAACAAATCTTGTCACTGGCAGTGTTTTCCCAGAAATTTCAGAAGGCATGTCGCTTTTAACACAAAGATCAGACCTTAATGTAGCAATGTTTTGTCAAAATTAGCCTACATTTCCATTGTAAAGGATTTATTGATGATCATCCTTAATGAGTTTAAAACAACTTTACTGGCTGAGAAGTGAAAAAAGTAGTATTTTATAAATTTTCATTGGAAATTCAGGCATGTTGCAAAGGTAATTTGCAGAGGAAGACATGTTACAAGCGATATATCTTTATAAACTGGTGAGATCATTCCTGTGGTTCGCCATTGAGTCGAACACCAAATCGCCCTGAAATCGAACACGGACATATAGCTTCAGAGATGGTTTACTCACTGTATCACTGGGACATACATTAAGTCACAGACTAAATCCACAAACAAATCTTCCTCATTTGTTTTTGCACGCAATAAAGGTCTGCGATTATCATAAATGAAATAGTTCACATGGTAACTGAGCCCCTTAAACGGATGTTTTTCTACATGCACCATGCAGGAGTCAAAAGGTGGATTTATCTGCTTTTACGTACATTCTCGTGTGTCTCATTATCTTCATAAGGGTGTTTTGAATTGACATCAAACAAAAATAATCTAAAAATATATAATTTAAAAGAATGCGGAAATTCTGGATATCACAGACCCTACATGGGGCTGTCCTTTAATGGCTGGATCAATATATCTGTGTGATTCAGGGGCAAGTCTGTTCGATTAAAGGGCTAGTTGGGGTAGGTGGGTAAAACCCATTATGATACGCTTATTTCACGACGAACGGCTGAACGGTTGTAGCTACTTGATGCTCGGGAAGCCGCGCAAGCTGTTGTATCACCCACACCCAATGTGGGTCAATAGCCGGGGTAGCGCAATGCAATACAAAAAGTGTTCGACTCAAGAGCGAACTACCCTATACAGTGTAGCTAACAAACGTGACTTTTTTTTTATCCTTTTCATGGACATTTTGTATGTAAACAAGTGAACTGAAGGTTTGTATTATTTTCCTGATATTTTTCTTAATACATGTACAGATGGTATTGGCATGGGTTAAAGTGTAGAGTACTGGGCTCAGTAGCTTCTGCTGTTAAATGGCGCCTGCTAGTAGAGCACAGCCCGCTTAGGTAGGTACGAAAGCTCACCTAAAACGTTTTTCTTTGATCTTCTGGGAATTTAGCCTAGCATTTGATCTTCACTACGCGAAATATGTCTTCACTGATAGCAGAAACGAACGGCAAAACTTAAGCCCAGTACTCTTTACTTTACCTGGCCCCGAGGTTATAAAACTTTTTCCGTGCTCAACTCAGCTGAGCATGAAATTTTGCCTGCTAATAAACAGCAAAGTTCTGATAAGTACAGTTGTTTTCTTGCACAGTTGAGCTGAGTATGAAATTTTCTCTGCTTATGAATATGAAAATGCCAAATAATGTTGGCATTTTTATATTTATCAGCTGAGAAAATTTCATGCTCAGCTGAGTTGAGCATGAAAAATGTTTTATAACCTCAGGGCCTAGTGCAAAAAGCGTTCTGTTATAAGAAAGATATATAGAAACAGACAGATCTGACTTACACCATCTACGCTTGCCAAGGGTACTAAGTCCACCTTTTTCCTTACGTAAAGATTTAAGTAGACTTGGTACAAATGGCTTGCGATGATGGACTCACACTTGATAAGATAAAACATTCCGTCAGTTGTATCTAAAAGCCACGTTAGCTTCACTGGTTATTGCTGCACATACATGCATTGACACTGACAGTGGAATATAAAGTGACGTTTATATCCTTTTCTCTTGTCTAGAAATTAGCTAGACGTTTATTCTGCTCCGAAAATACGTTTTCGTACTTGGTGCACAGCTTCTTTTATGTGCGATGACCATTCTGCTATTGATGTGTCAGTCACACGACTGAAATAAAAACATTCGGATGTAGCTTGTTTGCTGTTAGTCCTACATTTTCGGAAATGTCTAATAAACCCATCCATTGTAGAGACAGTTTGTCTGAAAATAAGAAAAAATATTAGATTAGCGTCGCGTAAAACGGTACCTTTACTGCATGTGCGAATAAGAAAGACTCGGATCAGCTTGCGCATTTGCGCAGTCTGATCAGAGTTTTCGTTTTAGCATATACAGTCTATAAATCTTACAGTCGACTCTCGTTATCTCCTACCCTAATATCATAAAGTGCCCTCGTATATCTAAGAATATAGTTTGGACACTTTACATTTCCACACCTGTTATCGCCAACCACTTATATTTGAAAGTTAATATTTTGGTACAAGAAAATTAACATTGAGATATCATAATCTTAAAATTGATTTCGACTTCGAAATATCGAGGGTAAGGAAGGTAATTTTGTGCCATGAAAACCAGCGTAACTAAGTATTTTTTGAAGCATTTCGTGTTTAATCGATTAAGCACATCCTTAAGGTCGATGGATACTGAATAGAAATATTGACGGGGCATTCAAACCATTATACCATCGAAAACATTTGGATAAGAAAAAAGTCACCTCGAAAGGTTTTGTTTCCCTAAAAAAAAATTTTTTGAATTTCTACATATTTTTTTACACATTTTCCATTTAAATTCATATCTTTAGCCATGGATGCACTTTCATTTTCATTTTTTCAACTCATATTATCTATTATATAGGATATGTGAAACAAACTGGTGAAAAAAGTAGCAGTTATCGTGATAATAAGTATATTTTTACATTAAAAAAATGCAAGAAAATTGAATTTCATGAAAAACGTCATGAAAAATATATTCAGTCGATGGGGCATGCTAATGCATATTATTTTAGTAAAACTTTACTTTGTATGTTACAGAATAAAAAAACAAAACACATTTCACCGTTTCGTTTCCTAGAAAAAACAATATATCCCCAAAACAGACAGCCCACATTCTGCACCTGCTGCAAGCACAGCCAGCACTTGCCCTACTATTTATTTTCCTATTACTCCGGTTCTGCCATAGAGTAATGCCTACAAAAATGCGCAGATGGGATAGCAACTATAAAGATCCTGATCATTTTGGATCCTAAGGAACAGTCTGATCTCGGTTTCCACTGTTTGAGTAGACCTATCTGCTCGAAAACTTAGGATCTTTACCGTAGACATTGTTAGTGTGTTATAACTGTATATAAAAAGTCATTTAGTATACAACTACCTTAAAATCTTTGACTCATTTCAACTGCCATGGAAATTCTAAGATATACTGACAACAAAGACTTTCAGTCGATGCTAGAATGCACTTGGGAGTACGCTAAGATTTATTAAAAACTCGCATAGGTATGAAAGTGGTGCAAAACACGTGTATAAAGTAAAGTTTACATGTACAATGTATATACTTACATTTTCCTTCCGGCTACTGGTTTCATGTGATGTGTCTTTACACCCCCTGGTGATATATATTTCGGCATGACAAGATGCTTGGGTCTATCAAGTCTTGGAGGCGAGGCTGTCCGGTTGATATATCGTGCAATCAAAAGGTCATTAGTATTGCCAGTTGGTCCCCAGCTCAGATAGAAGTACTGAGTCTTGAATATGAATCCAGCTGCTTCCGGGTATTTGTCATGAAGGTCAGCCTAAAAAGACCCATAGATATGGAAAATTTAGGAATTGGGATTGTATATGAGTGAGTAATCTCGGGTGTAACGTCCCACCAACAAACAAGATGTCCACAAAGCTCGCAAGATATCTAGCTCAAATTGTAAAGGACCAACATTGCCGTCATATTTGTACAGGCCAATAGAAATATACAGCTGCAAAGTCTCAGTCTGACAGTCTGTTGCATTGATAACTAAATATATATTATCCACATTTTGATTGTTCTGGCAACAAAAAAGAATACATTTCAAAGGATTTTGGGCTATCTGTTCCTTTCCGTTGTCATGGCAACTGATAAAATAAGCGGCGTGCAAAAATATAGAGCTTATAGAAGACCACTCAAGGAATAATTCTGAAAATGTTTGGTCAGAATAATTGCAATGGCTTAAAATGAATCCCAGTTTGTTTTTGTTTTTTTCATTTTAAGTTGCCATACCAACTATGTACTTTGAAAAATGACAATGGAAAACTTAAAATCTGTAAGTTATTATGTACATGAAGTCTCTGCCTAATAGAGCATATGGTTTCTGAGGAGATAATTTAAGATGTTTTCTTCTTTTCTTGCATTTCAGTTTCCATGGCAACATAAGAAGAGCACTGGGCATAAAATCATATGGCCAATAGAAGACTACTCAATGAATATTCTATGAAAGCTTTGTCAAAATATCTGCAACGGCTGGGCAGTAGATGCCATTTTTCAATTTCTCCGTTATAAGTCTACGGAAACTCTAAGATGCCATAGCAACCAAACAAATGAGATGATTTTCATATCAACGACATTATCTGTAAAGACTTATATGATGAATATTTCTGTACAGTTTCAGTGACACAGAGCTGATGGTTTCTGAGAAGATAATTTTTAAGTATATTTTCCCACATTTTTTTTTTCATTTTGCATGGCAACCTATAAAATAGAGGTTTGGGCTAAAACAAACATGTGGCTAATAGAAGACTACTCAAAAAACTTTTTCTATAAACATTTTGTCAAAATATCTGCAATGGCTTAAAAGTAAATGTCATTTTTCAATTTTCCCAATTATGTGAACGGAAAATCTAAGTTGTTATAGCAACCAAACTAAAGATATGATTTTCATAAAAAACATAAATTTTCAATCCCCTAGCCCAAGGATGCTACCAATGAAATCTGGGCCCAATCGGCCTAATGGCGTTAAAGGAGATAGTTTTTTTTAAGTATTTTGTTTTCATAATTTGCATTTGGGTTTACATGCCAACCAATAAAAAGAGCTATCGGTACAAAATCATATGGCTTACAGAAGACTTCTCAAAGACCATTTCTATAAAAAAAAATTGCCAAATTATCTGCAATTGCTTGGCATTAAATGCTATTTTTTAATTTTTCCCATTATGTTTTTGGAAACTCTAAGTTGCCATAGCAACCAAACTAAAAAAACTTTCAATTCCCCAGCCAAAGAATGCTACAAATGAAATTTGAGCTTAATCGGCCAACTGGCTTTAGAGGAGATGTTTTAAAGTGTTATAACGACAGACAGACGACACCGGACAACTGCCAATCCTCTGGTGAGCTAAAAACAACAACAACAACAAAAAGCTGAATATGGATTAGCTAGAAGCGCAGAAACAAATTGAAATACAAGAATGTAGAAAAATTGAAAAATGACATATGATTTACGATTTAAATGCCCATATATCATTAATAGGTGAGACGAAAGTCTATAATTATGGTGGTCAAATACATGTATGGTCAAAATCATACCCAGCCCTTTATAATCTGGATGACTTTGCATGCCATATCCCACTGTACATGGAACAAGAATAACCTGATAAAGAGAATACACGTCAGTGTCTTTTGATATGGAGTTTACCAGGTGAGACCAGAAACAACGTACAAAGGGCGAGGCTTGCCGAGCCATTGTTATGTACTTCTGGTCGGTCCTAATGAACTTGATATCAAAATACACTTTCCATGCTAACATTTATTTTTATCAGAAGATTTATTAGAAGACCTTTCCAGCTAAGGATCGGGCAGGTTTGGCATAACGAGGTTTTCAGTTTTTGACCAAACTTGGGTTTACGTCCATTAGGCGACCAAACCTGCGCAATGCAAATTACACATTACAAGAACACATTACAAGAAGAACAGATTTGCTTTATATACATTTTTACCGTTAAAAAATGTTGTATCAAAATATTTTTTTTCAAGCATAATCTGCTTGTTGCTAAGGAAAATAGTTATGCCCCGGTTTCCATAGCAACACCGACTGAAAGGTCTCAGATTTTCGCAGGTGGTCAAAGTTTGGAAATTTGGATATGCCACTGTAGTAATGCAATCTGTCTGATTCTTAACTGGACGTAAAGAGCTCAAACAAATGAATAGCAAACGAAGATTGCGTGATGACGTAAGAAGGAGTCGTCATGTAACCAGTCGAACGTTGTTATCATGACCGACGTCAGAATGCAATAGCAAGCCTTGATTTCATTCGCGCAAGCGCAGTTCTAAAACGCCATCATATTACATTGCCTTAAGATACCCCTATTATTCAGATGGAATTTGGCAACAGTTGCATGATAAAACGCCTACTCAACATTAGACCTCGTCAGCAGAATCCCGGACCTAGATAACTGATTGTTCTCTGTTCAGGCAGGGGATCGTGGGTACGACTTCCACGTGCGGCACATGTTTGTTCTATATTTTCAGTCCAAACAAACCAGGACATCCGTACCAGTGTACCCTGAGCTGGAAGAAAGCGGCATCAGGGTGGCGATCAGTGACTGCAGTATGGCTAATTACGGACGTAGCGTCCGCGATATCGAACCAGTGAAACAGTACATGTGCACACAGGACCCAGAAAACACCGAGGTAATGTGCCTGTTATAATTTCGAACCCAGGCACTTGGTGAATGGAAAACAGCACACTATTTAGATTCAGGCGTTGGCCTCGCTAAACAAGCGCGATTTGCACAAATAACTTTGTTGTCCCTACCATATTTTAACTTACAAGCATCTCTTTAAGAGATCTATTCTGAGAGGGAATCAAGATTTCATCGAAGTCAATAACTCCAAAGTACTGATAGCCTGACGTCCTTTCGAATGAATCGAAAACCATCATCGTAAGGTCATTAAAAGTTTGTCCGCTTTTCTTCTTCAGATCATGTCGGTACTGGTCTGGAAAATATGTTAAATTATATAATAAAAATAAGTGGAAACTTTTAAGCTCCAAATTTACTTTTAATACTTATAAGATCGGGTACCCGTTATGGGGACACATGCAAACAGTGCAGACCCAGTTCTGATGCCACAGAACGCGGCGTCTAACCAGGTTAAACACTGTTTTCTTACATGACTTTCTGTTCAAAATACAATAAAATGAACCAAAATTTAGGCACAGAATACGTTATTGTATCTGTGTATCATGAGAACGTGAAAAATATTTAGAAAAGTAATTGATAGAGCAATACTCTCAATGCATTAGAGTACCGTCAGACCTCAATGGATTTTCGATAATGATGTTTATGTTTAAGACTTTTGCAAATGTGCCATTGATCTTTTTTTTTTTAAATAAACACTTTTAAACACCTACAAGTAATAAAGGACCTGGTATGATAAGGGCCATTTTTGGCCCCAATTCAAATTCTCTTAACATTGCCAGAGTTCTTTTGCTTATCATTTGTGCGTATGGGAACAAACAGAAACGATATGTTTCACTTTTGTTTATTCTCAGAATAACCTGATTTCTGACATGGTTATTAAAGGAAAACGCTCAGCTGAGTGCAACTGCCCTTTATTGTGTACAAAAAGGTGTTAGAAGCTCGATCTGAATAAAGAAAGTAACATTTCTCATCTCGGTTAGAGTATTTGTTTCAAAACCTATTCGAAACACGTATATTTTTTACATCTCGCGAGCGGCGCCATCATTTTTTACCTGGTACCCGACTTATTGTTAAATGCACATCGCGCGCGGAAACCATCCGGAGGATGTGACGTCATTTACTCACTTCCTGTTCCTTAGCGCGTTTTTTCCTGGTGTTTATCTGTTGATCGGTGGTATGTTCTGTTATTTGAAGGAGTAATGTGTTTCTTCTTTAATTGTGGGTGTGTGTAATTAAAATGTGAGTTTCGTGGTTGAAACGGCAGCAGCAAAATGCCTCAGTGTCAGGCAATTAATCGTTCAAATACACGGGGGAAAGGTGGGAAAAGTTTTTTTTCCAGATTCCCCACCCACAGAAGTCAAAAGCACACCGTGCGCTATGTAAAAAGTGGATAGAATTATTAAGAAATGACAAACTAAGTATGAACACTTTTGTGAACAATAAAAGCAGGGTGGTTTGCGAGGATCATTTCCCTCCTGAAAGCTTTGAAAGAGTTTTCTCTAGCAGTGTTGCTGGTTCTTTGAATTTTTTTCCAAAGCATAAACAGCTATAGCCATATGCTCTGCCAACATTGGTGCAGGCATATGCAAGAGAAGAAAAGACACGACATTCAACAAACCAGTTGTTGAAAAAAAGACACGAGGCACAAGTACATGCTTTACTCCTTTACTTTTAATGTTATTCATAAGTCACTTACTTAATTCTGGTTGGGACCCTGTGCAAGAAGACCTTTGAAAGAGACCCCTCTTCTGGTAAGATTGGGCCTTTTCCATAATGTTAAGATACACTGAGTTATTGTTCTGGCCGAGACATTTTGTTTTCTGTCAAAACGTCCTCTCACGTCTGTATATGCCAGTAATATCACTGCTATATTCGGCTATTCACTCCTAGACTTTAATGTACCAGAAAACACCTAATTTTTGTTTCTTGGGGCCGACCAAAAGTACTAGTCCCTTTATGTAAAAACAATTATCACACTGCTGATGGCGACCAATAGTTCTCAAAGCTTGACATAGAGCTCACTTTCCCATTTACCCTCTTCAGTGGGGTTTTAACTTTTTTATCCCCAAAATTTGTCATGTACCCCAAACATGGAGATATTCCCAGGATGTGATCATGTACAGGTACAATGGGGGTACATAAGAAATAGTGCAAATAGATCCCTATTTTCAAAATGCAGCGGGAACTCTGTTGCTTTTATTTAAATGTTAAATTCATTGAGTTTTCTGGTTTATGGCAATGTACAACCAGGCAAGACACCACAGTCCATGGTATTAAATTGCTTGAAATGCAGGAGACCCCTGCCCTCATCCCCAAATGGTAAAATATGCCGAATTGACACTGTGATCTGGGATTGCACTGCCCTTTATTAAACACAGAACAGTATTTCAGTCACATTAAGCAATAAGCTGAGACCCAGTAAAAAAATATGTGTTTAGGGTAACAGGTTTGAAAATTTTAGGATGGGTATGAACAACATTTTTTATTTTAACTTCAGGCAAAAATCTTACAGAATTAAACTTTTAAAATGCAAAAAAATATCCAGTCTCAGAAAACATGAAAAAAATCCTAGGTTTCACTAGTGAATTAAGGTACAGTCAGTTAACCCTAAACACACATACTTTTTTATTTGGCCTTCAATTAGTTACAACGCTTAAAAAAGACAGACTTGAACCTGAATGATATCGATATCTTTAGTATTGCTATGTACTTATTCAGAGGAGAGTACATGAATACCGTGCTATTATAATTATGAACATACTGTAAGTAAGTCCCTTCCAGGAGCCCAGAGTTCACGAAAGTCTGCCAGAACTTACAGGACCGAATCTGGTAAAATGATTAAAATGCACATGAACATTCTGAATATTTTTACCAGAGTGAATGATTTTTTACCACATATCAGGTGGTCAGACGGGGGGTTTCGTGAAGACTGGGAGCCCCATTAGCTCTGAAGGTTATGTGCTGGCCTGCTTATCTACATGTAGTCGCCATGGGTTTGAGACCTGCTGGAGCGGAAATCTTTCCAAATTTCTATTGCAACTTTTCATTATCAACCTCCAAATGCCCTGGCCTGATATCCCTGTTATTCACCCCATCCCCATTTCCCCAACAGCAGCAGTTGCAAATGACTCAGGTGCATATCACTGTATACCAGAGAAATAAAGCCTTAACAAAATTTAACTTGGTGTAAATCTTGTTTCAGGTGAAAGAAGAAATAAAACGACAAATTTCAACAACAGCAAAGGAGCTAAACAGGGCCAACAATGTGTATGTTTCTGCTTCTAGTGATGTTCAGTCTTCCTTTCCCACCCACAACCAAAGTCAGGCGCATGTACATGTAAGTTATCGGTTTTTTTCTGCCCTTTGTGTTAATAGACAGCCATTCGAAACACGGCAATTGAATGACTACCAGATCACAATGGCGTATGTTGGATTTCGTTCTAACCTTCGAAGAAGAAAATGTAATCAGGCACAGTACATGACATTGTTTGTTTGTATTTATGATAGGTTTTCAGAAATTGTTCTTTGTTGTTACAGGTAGATACAGTAGCATGGCTGCACATTTCCCCTTGCCAACCTCACGGTCAGTAATTACATGTACATCATGGCCATAGTAAATTATAGTTCAAAATGTACTCATATTCATACACTACAGCGTCAGGGTACATGTACAGCAATGTCAGAATTGAAGTAACCGAGGAAAGGCAGTCGCCAAATTTTCATGGTGCAGCTCACATGCAGTTGTTTAGAACAGGTCTCAAGATTTCTCACCTGCTGACACCTCCTTCAAACCCTCCTACTCCCAGCTGTTGGAGGACCCCTGATAGCTCAATGGGTAAAGCACTGTCCTAAGGCAGTCTTCAGGAAATCCCGCCTGACCGCCTGACAGGTCTTGTAAAAATTCATTCGGTCTGGTAAAAATATAAAGAATTTTCAAGAGCATTTTAATTATTTTACCAGATTCGGTCCTGTAAACTCTTGCTGACTTTCGTTAACTCTGCTAAGGTCTATAGTCTTAGGTTTGATTCCTGCTGAAGGCGGAGATATTTTCCATCATAAACAGGCTCCATTGCACACAGTATTTCATTATCACCCTACCCCTCATCATCCTGATACAACTGAAATTGATTTTGGGTTTTTGAGGCTGTACATGTTGTAGAATGATGTGGGTTTTTGAGGCTGATTCATGATTATTTCTTTTCTTTCTCAGCAAAAACATAAATCGTGACCAGGGTTTTCCATCAGGTCATAATTTTAAGAGTTCTTGGGACTCCTTTCTCTTTTCTAAAGAGTCCTAGATCCCATCTTTTGAGATGAATGAATTTCCATGTATCTGAATAAATCAGCCACCATTTTTACAAAGAGAGGCTACTTTTGGAAACAGGAAGTGTTTTTCTGGTATAGAAATCCCTTTACAAATGGGAGGGGGACGGGGCTACTCTTAAAAAATGTGCTCCCACTAGGAGCCAATTCTGTCTTTGAGTAGCTCCTATGAAGGGAAGAATTTTCTCCCAGAAAAGAATTCTCTCCCTCTGGGAGCAAATTCTTTCCTTTAAGAGTAGCCTCTATGAGAAGGCAAAAGTATTTATGCAGGAGTAACTTTGAAGATTCTCCAGAAATTAATTTCATTTTAAACTCATAGGTATTTTTTTCATTTTGCTTAAGAGTATCTAGTCCTGATAATGGGACACACAAAGGACGCACAAAATATTTTTGCAGAAAATAACCAGGCATTGTTCTAGGGTCTGGTCAATGATGCAAAGTATCATGTCAGGGAAAACCTTGATCGTAACCCCTCATTAGGGCCGTCTCAATCAGACGTTTTTATAAGGGGTCACATTTAATGAGATTTTCGTCATTGTCTAGAAAATACAGTGTAATTAAACCCCTATTGCACTTGATAGCAAATAGAGTAAATGGACTATTCTAGCTTAGAAATACTGTGTAATGGATGTTATAAATACTACTGCTACAGGGTTTAGACTAAGGTCTGAATTGGAACTGGTCCATAGGACTAGTCGAAATTGGGCCAAGTTGTTCCTGCCAGCACAGCTCATGGTCGTCAGTATTCCCTTTTACGTTCTGTGATTCAGTTGGTGTTTAAAAACCAGCTACTTGTATGTTACATTGTATATGAAATCTCAACTGATCCAGCACAAAATCCACTGGTTCTGGACTAACAGATTAGTGCTTATTTCTAACAGATTAGTGTTTATTTTAAAGGAAGTGGTTATTGACAACCGGTTGTCAGCAGCCTGTGAGGATAGTGACAACCAGTTGTCAGCAGCCTGTGAGGCTAGTGGCAACCAGTTGTCACTAGCCGTCGCCTTTTTTAAACCCTGATGTAGCATATTAATCCTGTTGTGTTATTGTTTAATGTCCATGGTAAACAGCTATGGTCATGTCGGGACGGTAACGTCTTAATCCTATTCAATGGCACGGTGGAATTGCATTTTGCGAAAGGGTGGCGTTATTTAGAGCCTAAAGTGTAGTAAATCAGCCATCAGGTGATGGGTATATTTTCAGAGTAAGCAGCTCTACTGTTTCTCCTCCTTTCACAGTAGAGGTCAACTCTTAAGGGAAAGAATTTGCTCTTTTAGGAGCAAATTCTTTCCTTTAGGAGTCTACCCATTTCAATTAACTGCCTTGTCCAGAGAAGCAAACAGGAACTCGTACATTATTTTTGGAAAAGAAGCATGGGGTGTTTATTTCAGCAGGGGCATTTATTAGGATTAATAGTGTATGTCTTTGCACCTTTAATCAGTTAAGGATAATGCTCATTTGTGTATGTTTGTAGGTCCAAGATGATGAAACAACACTAATGGAAGATGATACATGTAACCGTACCAGTAATGATAAATCTACTCAGACTTGTGAGCTGTCTATGCCTAATGGCTATGTGCTTGATTGTGGACATCAATGTATCATGTGCCTTCAAAGGGACAATATCCCGGTTTCAGCATTTCAAAGAGACCATGCATATTCTGCATGTTTACAGGAGAAAACAAACTTATGTACCGCTGATAGTTTAACATTAGCATATGTACCAAGTGAGGTAACAGTGGATCGTGATGACTAAGGTAAAATGTCTGGCAGTACCTCCACTCCAGTGAAACCAAACAAAATGGCAATTCCAAAGATCAGTGACTGTGTAATGGATGTTGACACTTAGGATGACCTAATTAATTTATCTACCATAAATAATTCATTCAGGGATGATTCCAAAGACCAGACATTTGAACTGAATTCAAATATTGAATCTGACGATGAATCAGAGATAGCTAATGAAAGGCATGTAAATTCTGTGGATCCTGTCAGTGACACTAAGTATATTGTTTTTAATTCGTGTTTAAATGAACTGTTGGTTAAATTAAGATGTGACAAGTGTCACTCGGCAGTTGATCCGGATGATATTCGTCGAACTGAGGTTGCCTCTACGCTTTTACAATGTTATAAATATTATACAGGTGGCCATTTAATTATTAAATGGGCATTACAGCCAATTTTAGGTAAGATGCCCGATTGTAATTTACTGGCAAGTGCTGCAACTCTGTTTTCTGGACAGACACATTCACATTTTGCACAGTTTGCAACATTTTTGAATTTGAAGTTTGTGTCTCGTGCCACATTCGACAGAATTCAGAGGCAGCATTGAATGCAGGTCATTATGTATACATGGTAAACAATGCAAGACGAAATGCTTAAACGGGTGAAAGAAAGTGGAAGGTTGCTTCGCTTGGCTGGAGATGGTAGGTGTGATAGCCCTGGGTACAGTGCAAAGTACTGCACATACTCTCTTCTGGACATGGATTCTGATAACTCATAACTTTTGTTGTTTTACAGGTCAGTGAGACAGGTAGCTCATGTAAAATGGAAGCTGAAGGCTTCCGTCGTTGCATGAGCTACCTGTATGGGCTCGGCTTCACTATAGAAGTCCTTGCTACTGACCGCAATGTCCAGATCCGTAGTATGATGAAAAAAAGAATTCAGCAGTGTCAACCACCACTTTGATGTTTAGCACTTGTCCAATAATGTAAAAAAAAAACTTGCTCAGAAAGCAAAAAAGCAAAGGAGCAGACGAACTCAGTGGATGGATAACCATTTGTGGTGGTGTGCTGGAAATTGTAAAGGGGACAAAGGGTAGTTAGAAGAAAGCTGGAAGTCCACCATGTTGTACACCATGTTGCAAATGAACACGTCCTCAGTGGTAATCTAATCACTCAATGTCCCCATGAGCCCTTAGATCCAGAAGTGGCTAGAAAGAAAAAAAATGGTTGCAGAAGGGTTCCAAAGCTCACAATGCTCTAAAGGAAGTTGTTCTTGATAAACGTCTGGTTAAGGACATTTGCCAGTTGAGTGAATTTTGCCATACTGGTAGCCTGGAGGTCTATCACAGCCTAATGACTAAGTATGTTCCGAAGCGGCAAGGATTTGATTTCGATCAGATGTTTGCAAGAACTGCATTGGCTGTGATAGATCATAGCATGTCATGAAACAGAGCTCAAGCTACCAACAAGAAAGGTGAAAAGCAGTCCAGGCTGGTATGTTCCAAGGAAACATCTGAATGGGTGGTTAAGCCAGTTTATGAGGCAAAGTCATATGACTGGGTCTTTTCAATGCTACAAAAGGGCGTCACTGAGAAAAGAATGTTTTGCAAATTCAATGCGCCAGATAAAAAGAGGTTACAACGAAATCATGTATATAAGGGTAGGTTTAGAGGATTTTCTGTACACACAGAAGTGAGACATAGCTATTGGGGTTCCAGTGTCGGCAACACTGGCAGCATAGTAAGCAAATAACGTTTAAAACGTTTGTGGAGTTTTCTGGTTAAGCTCAATTTTGTGACGATCCCGAGACAGGTGACACACAGAATATCATTGAATTTCTGCTGAGAAATAATAAATTCAGGGCTGTGGAAATACTATGCCTAACTTGTCTTGCACAAGTGAGAAATTTCAGTTTACTTGCCCTAGGACAAGTATTCAAAGTGTGGTCAGTGTAAGTATTTGAGGCTTTGAGATATTTCATATTTTCTCATGAAAACATTTGTTGTGGTTTCCTGTCTGAATCGCCTCATCAAGGCAATTCTAATAGTTGCCAAAAACATATGTTTTAATTTGAAACTTTGTGACAGCCAAAAATTATCAGCAGCTCTTCCTCTGTTCATTACATTTTATCCTTACCTCATTTCATGTGAATGTCTGCCTTTTTTTTCTTTGACCAGATTCGGCCCCGTGGCCTCCAGTTAATTTTCAGAGCATATTATATATACCTATTGGCCCAAAAGGATGAATAAATCGATGGCTTGCAATTTTACGACCTTTTCAGCAGTATTTCAGTCATATCAGGGTGATTCTCCTAGAGGAGGATTCAGTTTAGACACATTCCTGTTTGTTGTTTACATTTTAACTCCTGTTCCATGTATCTCAAATTACTGGTATCCCAAATCATATTTTCGGGGACCAGAAGATTTATTTTCAGATATAAGTAGTTTCAGATTAACATCGACTTCGAGATTTCAAGAGTTGACTGTATTTGATTGGTTTTACATGAAAAAGAAACACTTGCTATTTCATTTCATTTTTGACAGTATTAAGCCATATCAGGACAATGGGGGCGATAATGAAAGGCTGTGTGCAATGAAGCCAGGGGTACCATTAAAGGGAGGGGGATTTTCCACTTCTACTCAGGCTTTATCCCCCGCCTATATTTTGGAAATTGTGCAGTTGTATGGAAATCATATAAAATTCACCGCCTACTCTGCCTTGACCCCTGGGTGCCAAAAATGTTAAGGAAACCCCTATGGAGCCCTAGAATTTTTTTCTCCACCCCACAGCCAGATTACAACTCAGACCAGTAGCTTAGAAGGCCAGCACTTAACCGACAGGGCTCCTGCTGGAAAGGGATGGATGGATGACTTGGGATTTTACATCCTTCTCAAAAAACATTTCAGTCATATGAGGATGATTGGAGGGTGATAATGTAGGGCTGTGTGCAGTGGAACCCATTTACAAGTCATGAGAGTTCGGCTTCAGAGAGTTGATTCTGAGACAGCTAGATCAGCTGGCAAGTGCCTAACCCACTGACCTACCGGGGCTCTGCCTAAAAGGAATAAAAAAAATTATACTACCACTGGATGCCAGCACCCAGTATTATAAATGTTGTTAATAGTAATTCTATGACCCAGACCATTCACACGCTTAACTGATGTCCCAAATTGATGAAACTTGCAATTTAACGGTCCTTTCAACAGCTGTTTGCGTCATGGAATGATATTGAAAGGCTGTGAGACATGGGACCTCAATTATAGCTGAAAAGATTTCTGAATCCATCAAGATTCCAACCTTGGCTGCTAGTCTGCTGGCGAGGATTTAATCCAAGGCAATTGGAGCTCATAAAACTGAAAGGAGGAACATATATTAACGAAAAAAATCCTTTGTTGTTGTTTCAACTCTCATAACGTTGTTCCCAAGGTGGAAAAACTCCGTTTCACAAACAGATATGATTTATAGGTTAGGTACGAAACGTTTAGGATACGAAACGTCCACGGTACGAATCGCCATGCATTTAGATAAACAGTAAAGATCCCGATCAGACTGCAAAAGAAGTAATTGTGGAAAGAACTTAAAATATAATAAGCGCTGCTTCCATGACATGATGCCAGAACAACTATTATAATCGGATACTTACTTATTGCTGAGCTCGTCCGGCGCTCGTCCTCGCTGGCCTTTGAAGACCATGATTTGAATAAAAGCCACTTCCAAAATGACTGGATTAAGAACAATACCCTCGAAATTAGCATGATCTGTTATGCAGGCATAATCGTCCAAAATCGCTAAAGTCAAGTCACAACTTCTACAACAAACATTTTTGGCTTGGATGGGCATCACGATACAGTTTGAGCACTCGCACCATTCCTCCAGATCGAATCCAGTTACTACATCGCAATCGCTGGGTAAATTTTCTAACACGTCTAATTCCTCCTGATAGTATTCAGGCTCAAAATTATAAGCAACTAGTCCAAAAGAATCTTGGCTGCACATTTCTATTTTTAATTTATGAAAAGCAATTTAGCGAGATGTCTATGAAACACGGCTTATCGTCACAGACCTGTCGCTACCGGAAGTGAGTAAATGACGTCATACATGAAAAAACATGGCGGATCGCACAGACCAATTTCGGCCAAATAACTCGAATTTTTAAACGGCAATAATCCATTACTTTGTGCCTTTTCTGATTGTTTTATTTTCTCGATGACTTCTACTACTTGTTTTCTGGTGATATGGCCCAAGATAAGCGGTTCTGAGGGTTTTCCTTTAATATGAAGGAAAATGCACGAAAAACTGAGTTTGATAATTTTTCCTTTAAAGAAATAAGTCATTTACAATAGCTTTTGAAAGCTCTTGATAACAGGCCTTTGATGAAATGCTTATACGTTGGGTACCATGGCTAATTACCTGTGCACTGCCCAAGACATGTCAAGGTACCCCATCCACTCAAGTTTGCAAGTCCAGAGACACTAACCAAAAAATTCCAACAGATCAAAATGAAATATGTACCAAATTATTAAATGTGTTCTAACTAATAAAATGATACCCACAACATATGTTTATTTTGTCTATGAGCGGAGATATGGGCGTTTTTGTGTTTAGGAAACAGAGAAAATGTTCCAGTCTCTGCCAGTTTGGTAACAAAAAGTTAAAAACAAACATGGAGCCGGGTCTTCGGCACATTTAATATTTTCATGACATGTAAATATATCAAAAGTATGTCTGCATATAAAATATAAAATGTGCTGGAGGCCGGGCTCATATATTTTGAAAGCCCCAAAAGACAACCAAGGTCGTCGTTTTCATCAGAATCTACTGGGGGTATGGGTATGCTCAATATTAAAAACACAAATATTTTATGCAAGAACTGGTTGATTTTGTATTTGCTGTTTTAGGTATAAACTTCTATTACTATAGAGTAGCTAAAAGTTATGATGCTTGAAAGGTCACTTTAGCATACATGGTGTAGTAGACGTGACATTTGTCTTAACGCTCCATTAAAATTGCTATTTCCATCCAAAATACTTTCCTTTTTTACGCTATTCCTTTAATATTTGACCATATGTTTGCCACTGTATTTAAGACAATTTATTGGTCTTATCAGATCTGCAAAAATGATTACCCTATCTTGTATACTTTTGGACGAATAGGATGTTAAACACAGCAACCCCTTATAAATGTTCCATATTACAGTTATCACTTTTCGTATAATTCAAATGCTCGAACTACACTGTTGGAATTGAAAACAATAGTAAAAGGTAATTTTGAATATGCCAGCCTATTTAAACAGCATGGAACAGTTCCTTAATATTTTGAACGCATTTTAGTCGGCCATCATGATCGAATATATACGTAACCTAAAATCATATAATTTGAAGATAGAACCACTTTGTTGTCTTTGGTAGCAGTTTCTTCATAAAAGAATCTTTTAATATAAGATAAACAAATGCATTCTGGTTTATTCTGGAACAGTTCCACAATATTTTGAACGCATTTATGTCGGCAATAATGATCGAATATATACTTTATCTAGGGCTATTTTTGTTAAAATCATATAATTTGAGGATAAAATCACTTTGTTTTCTTTGGTAGCAGTTTCTTCATAAAAGAATATTTTAATATAAGAGAAAAAATGCATTCTAGTTTATTTTTTATCATTAGCTGTTACTAATAGTAACGTAAATAACATTAACATTTAAAACATTTCATAATAATACTTTTAATCAGGTTTCCAACAATAGCACATAAAAGTCTGGGAGTTCTTATAATATATTATGCACTTGGACCTATCAACACTTCTCTCAATTAATACTTAGGGATTCATGAGCTGTGTTTTATACGTGATCAAACACAGTATGCTTCAAATTGTAATGTCAAGGACATTGATGTATTCTGCACATGTAAAACGGGTTTTGATTTTTAGTTTGTTATTATATAAAAATCAAAATATTTCATAATGGCATTGCCCAGTTTGTTTCTTTTACAATTTGTATATTTGAGTTCTAACGACAGTAACATACGTAACATTTTGTTATATACAGCTAAAAAATCAAAACATCAAAAAATAAATAAAAAAAAATTCGGAAAAGATAAAGCCGCAGCTGTTAAAAGCCAGCATTGATTCTGCATATAGGCCTCGAATAAAATATATACAATCGGTTTGATAGCATTAAAAACTTAGTGTTTGCCCCAGATAATAAACCAATAGATCACCTGAATTTTCAAATTTTCAATAGATTTATTGGTGTAGACTGACCACTTATCCATGAAGAGAGTCTTCACCAATAAATCTACTGAAGACTTGTCACGTCTAAAAATAGCTTCAACATGACAGGTCAAATTGATTTAAAGTCGATGTAGATTTCTCGAATGAGCGTTTTTTTTTTCTAATTACAGAGGAACATATGAAGGGGAGTATTTGGCAGTATTCTCCATAAAAAGTATTTTATGGTTACTCATTAGAACCACCTCGACGAGGCGGTTCTATGGCTATCCATAACATTTTTAAAATAAACACATATTGTAAAAACATGTGGATACTTATTAGAATCGCCTCGATGAGGCAGTTCTATGGGTTGGTTGGTTGATTTGATGCTTAACGTCCACGGTAAACAACTAAGGTCATGTCGGGACGGTCAGTTAACCTAACCACACTATTCCTGGGCAGGCTTAGACCTCCTAAGAGGTTAACCAGTACTAAGTGCACATACTTTCGCCAGTAACTGACAACTGGCCTTCTTGAATCAGCGGAAGGAGAAACGAAAGTATGAGGCCAGACCGGGATTCGAACCCAGGACCTCTGACTTACGAGTCAGGTGCCCTACCGATTGCGCTACCCGGCCCGGCAAAGTTCTATGGGTACCCACAGCATTGTTTTAAAGCATGTTGTAGATATTTGTTAGAACTGCCTCGAAAAGACGGTTCAAATGAATATCCACAACATACATTTTTCATGGAGAAATAAAAATAATCCAAAATTATCACAAAATACTCCTCTTATGTTCCTCTGTAATAAGATGCATCTCGTTAAACAAATCAAATAACTATGGTTTGTGTAATGAGAAGAAAATAATCCTCATTCAACAAAGGAAAATCAAAGTGACCAGCCATGTTTGAGCTCCAAAAACTGAATGAATGGGAATGTGCAAAGTCATCTGAACACAAATTATAAATGACAGCATGACACTCACTCTAGAAGCAGTATTCTTATTATGCTCCTCCTCTCCAAGCTAAATGACAGCATGACAAAAACTTTAAAAGCAGTATTCTAATTAAGCCCCTCCTCTCCAAGCTATTTTGGGACTAGCATGATATTGGATCATGTTTTGACATTGCATCATTTCTATAATCAAAGTAGGCCTACATTGGAGAGTGGTCATTTTGGGATATCATTATTTCTTTATTTTCATTTTTTTTAAATGCAAAATATCTCTCAAAGATTATCCGAAAGACGTTGGAAAACAGGGCAGACCAGGATCAGTTAATTATCTGGGGCAAACACTAAGCCGGTTAGAGGCTATGAAGAGAAATCTTCGCAATTAAGAACCTTCCGCTCGCTACGCTCGCTTCAGGTTCTTAATTGCGAAGATTTCTCTTCATAGCCTCTAACCTTTACTAAGCGGTTTTTAGTATAAAACTATAAAATAATCAGTAATCAACAATACAAAATAGAATACAACCTTGTTTATTGAAAGGATTTGGTATAGTTTTAGGTGCACACTGAAACCTATAAAGCAGAATAGTAAACCTGACATTGGAAGACTTCCACCAAAGACAGTTCTGCATTATAGCTAACGTAGATATTTGCTGGCAGCGTATACTTACTTTTGTAAGACTATCGTATATTTTACGTTACCAAGGGAAACAACATTGCTTGAAACTGTCAGAAACAAACAAACTTTTGTAAATGCTTAATGGTAGTGTCTGTACGTTGCTTTATTCAGTTCATTTATGTAACTAACAATATTGTGTCAACCAGGAGTTGGGGGGAATAGTATCAGAAACTTTTAACACAGAGAAGAGACACTTGCAGTTTACTAGTGATACTCTACCAATCTATAAATGCTATGTTTAAGATGATCTATATTTCTATGCCTTTGTTTCTTGCTTTTTCAATTCTAACTACAGTCAACTATCTCTAAAAGAATCTAACTACATTCAATCACCTCTTAAAGAATCGATTCACCAAAGAACATAAAGATATGTTTAGTTGGACAAAAATGTTTTTCCCCAAGGACAGTGTTCCAGTAAGCTCTGCACACATAATGAAATGGCAAAGGAAAATTACAGAATATATTAATGTTGGTCATCGCTGTTCAAATCTTTATGAGCAAATCTTAGTTGTTCTCTGCCTACTCTGAATGCATGCTTTGCAGCAGAATATTGAGAAAAAGAAAAGAAAGGCCGAACAAGTAATGTATACAACGTACTCATTGAGAGTTTATAAATTCTTCATTTCCGATATCCTTAACAACTGGTAATACAGTGTTTCTGAAGAGCAAATACTCAAACAATAGAAATAGTGCATACTTATACATGCCAAGGAATGGCTAACCTAAATAACTTTAATACTGCATTTGATCTCCGTGACCTAGTATTACCATATTGTTTACTGTTTAGCAATACATTTGGTTGTAGACTGCGTATTTCCGATATCTTTCTGCTTATCAAATCATCCATGTTCAACTATGTTGAATACTGTTAAACATAGAGCATTTTGTCAATATCCAAACAACAATTTTAGTTGCTTACATATTGAAAATTGTCTGACTGAAATTTGTATTTCAAAAGACCTTTAGCCCTTGACAGTAACAACAAGCGAGAATAAAACCATGAGTTTTGCAAAATTGCCTGACCAGTTAAGTATTTGTCACAACAGAATGAAAAAATAGAACATCTAAACAGGGTGATGACAGAATGTTGTATGCGTAATAAAGTATGTCATTTTCTATAATCCTTAAATTTTCACATTGTTAATATTTAATAATGTATTTGATGGGATCTGCATAAACAAACCACGTAGATAACAAATTAACATGTAAAATATGATCACGGGAGCCACACATATTTGCTAACCTATGTAAAGCAATTGCTGTGCAAAGAGGCTCTTGGCTGACGATTCGACTGACAGCATAGCAAAACTGGTGTTAATTCCTGTCGGAAAACTTCAGCGATTTAGTCTGGTTCTGGTTGTTTTTTCCCGTATTTTTGTGGTTATATACGTTACATATTTATCGTGACTGCTGACGAGTTTTGTAGCACTTTTGTGTTTTTTATACTAGAATATTAAAACAGTCATATATATGACATTAACTTTTAACTACACTTCAATTCTTACAATTTGCGCCTTATATTACATGTATTTAAACATTGAAGGGAAAACCCGTCAAATACAATGTAAGCTTGTTACACGGGTTAGTCAACTTACCTTTGACAATGTCAATTACCTATAAACAGCGATTTATGTACTAGCAGACTACATTCAATATTATTTAGGGCAAATACTAACATGTGTATAACAATGCGTGTGTAGTGTAATTAACGATGAGGCTGTACGTTAACGCCCCGATGTACAGAGGGCTAACATGTGTCATTTTGTTTCTTGTATAATGTAGTTTCGGAAAATTATAAAGTACAAAACTCCCCCTTGCAGGGGGGGGGGGCAAGGGGAGAGGTGTCTATGGTCAGCTCTAGGTCTAAAACAGATCGGGAAACAGATTTAAAAATGTCACTGACTTACATCTGTATCCCTTTCAAATATCTGCTATATATATTTGTGTATGTAAATTGTCTATGTAAATTATTATGTATTTTTGAATAAAATATTGTTTACACTAAGGTCTAAAAGCAAGGAGACACAATTAAATCCAAACCGAAATTCCCTTGTCTCCTGTTCAATATGTTCTGACAAAATAAGAAATGAATCTCCAGAAAGACATAAATATTTCCACATATTACCATAAAATCGGAAATATTTTGTTAGAAGGCATACTTGGTTCACTGTCTTACCTCTTCATTACGAGAACAGATAGTAATGTAAACTGTTTTTTAAATGGTGACACTAGCAATTTCCTACCTAATAAAAATATAACTACTTTTCTTTTCCATATTTCTGAGTGGTGGTAACGCCGGAATCAGGTAATTGTTATACCATGGTTTGTCCGCCTGTGCAAGGAGATAATCCACAAGATTTAGATCGTGGATTATCTCCCATACAATCGGACAAACTATGGTATACTATTTCAGACCACCCTTATCAGTGTAGTCCTTGATCATTACGAAATATTTCATGCTAAAGTTGGCATTTTCTGGCACATGTGCTATAACAATAAAATATATCTTCTGCAAACTATTTACTACTTCACCTAAACTAGAAGGTTGTCCAGGAACAACTGGTCGAGCCCGCTGTTTGCTATAGTGGCCTATAAGTATGTCAAGACTACGTAACTGCTTCACTCTAGAAAGAAGCCAAACAACATCATGCTTAGCCAGCATTTTCTTCTTTTTTTAAAATTTTCACAAAGGAAAATAAGTAGAAGTGGTGACCGCGATAAGCTCGATGTATGACAATTACAATATCTGACCTTCAAGTGTGACCTTGACCTTAGACCCTACCCAAACACGTATGCCACTTGACACTTCCACTCATCAAGAAGAAAAATTGTGCCAAATTCTTTTGAAATCTATCCGTAAATGTAGAAGTAATGGCTCGGACAAGCTCAATTTATGACCATTTTATCATTTGACCTTCAAGTGTGACCTTGACTTTAAACCTACTTAAACAATTTTCCAAATGGCACATCTACTCATCAAAGAGAACAATTGTGCCAAATTATTTTGAAATTCATTCATATATGTTGAAGTTATGGCTCAGACAAGCTCAAATTATGGCCATTTTATCATTTGACCTTCAAGTGTGACCTTGACCTTAGACCTACCTGAATAAATTTTCCAAATGGCACTTTTAAACATCAAGGAGAACAATTGTGCCATATTATTTTGAAATCCATCCATAAATGTAGAAGTTATGGCTCAGACAAGCTCAATTTATGGCCAATTTATCATTTGACCTTCAAGTGTGACCTTGTCCCTGGACCTACCTGAACAAATGTTTCAAATGGCACTTTTACTCATCAAGGAGAACAATTGTGCCAAATTATTTTAAAATCCATCCGTAAATGTAGAAGTTATGGCTCGGACAAGCTCAATTTATGGCCATTTTATCATTTGACCTTCAAGTTTGATCTTGACCTTGGACCTACATGAACAATAAATTTTTCAAATGACACTTTCACTCATCAAGGAGAACAACTGTGCCAAATTATTTTGAAATTCATCCATAAGTGAACAAGTTATGGCCCGGACAAATCCGGACGGACGCACGCACGGACTTACGCACGCACGCACGGACATACACCGAACTGACATTGTGACAACTATGTCTCGCTTACCGCAAGCGGGCTCGACAAAAAGGAAAAATATCTTTCAGACATTACTGGCTTTCCTTTTTTACCTACATTGATTTCCCTGTTTGTAAAATCTCGGTCGGTTTGTAGTCGAACCATGCTCGCGGAAAGTAGCTGTTCTGTTTTGAATACCACGGATCCATGTTTATCTTGTGGTGTATGGAAACGCTTTCAGAAGAATTAATTTGGTCAACCTCATTTTTATGAAGTGCCGTTTTACTATAAATTCTCTGCGTTTTGATATCACTTTTTAAAATAGTGATATCATAAATGTTTACAAATCGAATTATTGATATCACAAAATCATTAAGCTCGTGGATCACAAAATCTTTTTAGTGATATCACTAAATCGACATTGTGATTTTACGAATTTTATTTTGAAATATCACTAATTCAGTCTATTTGGTGATATCACTAGAATCATTTTATGATATCACTAAATTGATAAAGTGATTTCACATAATAATAGCGATATCACAAAAAACATGTGATGTCACTTATTCGAAACAGTAATATCACAAAAAGGGGATGTTTGGTAAAACGGCAACTCATGCCTTTTTGCTTCCTGTCAAATGAAATCAACTCTTATAGAAAGATTTCACACTTCTTAGAGGAAATGCTTTCTCTTAAGTTTTGTTCACACGGAAAAACATTCTGCGACAAAATAGGCATAATCCGTGATTTGTTTGTTTGTGGTGATGATTCATTGATAAGTTAGGAAACCTTCATGCCGACCAAACAGCTACTTTAATATTTCAAACCACTGCAGAAGCAGAGGGCGAGGTTTGGGCTCAGTAAAACATGTTTAAGCGCCCCAGTAATCATTTGCTGACCGTTCCAAGGCGGAACTTCGGGTGTGGTTCCTTGATGCTATATTGTGCTGTGTCCGCTTGTCCATGGTCCCTGGCGGTTCGGTCGTCTGTATTGCTGCCCAATTCGCGTTTTGTTTTGTGTTGTAATCAAAATAAAAAATAAGTAAAAATAGATGTTGATAATTTATTGGGGAAGCTGAATGACCATCTGTTTGGAAAAGAGCTGCTCATTCGGTTCACTGTGCGTGCTTTTAGTAAACTTATGTCGATTTCTGTGTGTATGTGCTTCTTTCCCTATTGGTTTTGAGAGCGCAATTAGGGATTTGATTGTATTAATTCCTGATCATTGCCTTCTTTTTTTCATATACCTTTTGGTGTATGGAAGCATCCTCAAGAAAGAGCATATTTGATTCATTATCACGGATAAGTAGCATTAAAATACTTCGCAGAATATGACGTGCGCAAGGCAATGTATTTGATTCTCTTCACATGGTGTTAATGCTCTTTCGCTCGTCCCAAAAGAGGAGGGGTCAAAATAAATAGATTTTTTTGGCCCATATCTTAACGTAGCCAAGTTATTTAAACATATACGCCGATAAGCGCTTTTTACGAACATTTTGTTATCGCCTGTTCGATCAGCATTACAATCAAATTGTTTCTTTTGCAAACGAGAAAAGCGACGTAACGGCATATACCAACAGAAGATTCCGATAAGGCTGCGCATGCGTGCAGTCTAATCAGAGTCTTCCCACTTTGCAATATGACGTAAAAATACTCTAGTCAGTCTGCGTCGATTTACAGGCGGATCTTTGTCCGAGCTATTTGGCAATTTTGCGTGTAGCTTTTAATGTAGTTTTTCACGTGGCACCACCCAACGTATGGATTTGACTTACCTGATGCAGCTGGAGCGAATGGATGCAAATCTAGAACTCCGGATTTGGAGTAATGATTGAGAACATTCAAGGCTTTATTGTTTAAATCATTAACGTAATATGTCATAACCTTGTCAACACCGAGATATTTATACGTTTCCATCCACTCAATAATCAGTTCAGCACTTAAGTTGCCGAACGCCACTTGAGTACAAATCGCAAGCTTCGACTCATGTTCTTTCACCGGAAGAAATAGTTCCACATACCGCACATGTGTTTTATTGCACGTTGAATTAGCTGTCGTAAGTCCGATGCCTTCTGGTACTATTCCGTCGGCGTATTTTACGTTACGACATGTCACGTGGATCGTTCTCAAAGGGGCATTATTACTATGCACTTTGATATGCAGACTTGAAACTTTGAAATATTGAAGTTTTTCACCATTGTACTTCAGACAACATGAGATACTATTTGCTGATACTGCTTTGACGTCGACACTGGCGTACACTTTTAAAATGTCCCAACTGACGTCATCTGACGTGTTTCCGCCTGCTGCGCCCAGTATATAGATAGGTGGAAAGTTCATTTTTGAAAAGACACGTTCTGCTTTTAATGCATCTGAAAAAGTATGTATAACAATAAAAAAAAATCATAAAAATCCTGCTCAACTATGATTTTAACTATAAGCTTTTTCGAACTATATATATATATATATATATATATATATATATATATATATATATATATATATATATAAATCGATAAAGACTTCACATGCTAGTTTTTTTGTTTAATCGTCACTAAAACAAATGCATTTCGTACCAACTCATCAGTGTCATATATATATATATATAGCCCCATAACAGGGGTTAAAAAACATGTGGACATACATTTAATAGTAAAAGGTACTTCATACTACCTTTATAATCTGTTGCAAAGACAGCTATCTGACGTCCTTTCGGCGTTGTTTGCCTGTTTGATATTACCACTGTTTAACATCGATTTACCCACCTGCCAGGACACATGCCCACTTTTTCCATCCATCCATCCATCCATCCATCCATTCATGTATGTTTGTAAATATTGTAATATATAAGCAATATATATGTAATTTGTAAATACTTATATTTGACAATAAATACACGATATGTGAAAAAATATGGGGTCGATATGGGGAGGAGGAGTCGACCAAAAAAAAAAAAAAAAAAAAATAATCTGTGGCAAAGTTTAAGAAAATCCCTTTTCTTTCTGATTTTATGCAGACTTTTCCTGATTAAACGCATGCATACAGCTCCAGGGCAAGGGCAGACAAGCCTGGTGGACATAATTCTCCTTGTAACAGAAAGCTTATATCATTTCAATCCCTTCTGTGAAATTAAATCAGCATTTACAAAACACCTGATGTTATTTTTTTATGCTTTTATTCATATAGTTAGTCCTGTGTAATCCAAGACGACAAAATTTTGACCATCACAGGTAGCTTATATTACTTCAATAATTTGTTGCAAGTTTCAGGATAAACCCTTTCAACTCTTATTTTATACTTTTTTTTTCTTGATTTTATACATGTATCTAGCCGCGGGGCTAAGGGCAGACAACCCTGGTGGACAAAATTCTGCTTTTAGAATAAAGCTAATGTCATTTTAATCATATCTGTGAAATTTCATCAAGCTATATCAAGTGTAAAGAAACTATAGACCAAAAAAACAATTTTAAGACATTGACAAGGGCTATAACTCTGTTATGAAAATTGAAATTTGCCCATTAACCACCCCAATTGATATATTTCCGAGACCAATGCACATGCCAAGTTTGAAGAAAATCCGTTAATAAATACTCAAGTTATCGAATGGAAACAAAGTGCTTACGGACGGACAGAAGGACGTTCGACGGACATAATACCCCGCCACTAACGTGTGGCATTGTATAAATGGTATACATTTGCTGCTGGGCTGTCCCAGAGTTGTCCCATTTGAAGGGAGGCGGAAATAAAAATTGGAGAGTTGTTCCCACTAAATGTACCCATTTACCTTTAGTTTTTTTCTTCTAGTATACTTAAAACTTAAATATGTTTTACTGGAAAAATGAGAGAAACGTTTGCACTGTACAAGCTTCCCACATTTTCGTCGGTAATAAAATGACAGCTTTTCTACTTACAATACGTTGCGAAATTTCCAGGTACGCTAATGACGTCGATAGTTTTGAACAGCCGGACCCTAGAATATGGTTTTATGAGGAATATTCTTTAAAAAAACATGTGTAGGGTCCAGTACTTCAAAACAGCCAACGTCGTTAATTAACGAGACGATAAATTTTCAAACGTAATGTTTGCAAAAAATACTGCTATTTTTCTTTTGCTCTAAAACTGTAAAAAGCTTTTGCAGTGCAAAAACTTCTCTCATTTTTTTCCGGCCAAAAAATATAAGCACATTTGATTTCATGAGTACTCAACAACTTCGTTAAGCTAACGATGCTCTGAACATTCGGGCACACTTATATGCATATTCAAACATACGAGACTTTTAATAACAGGTTGTACCGGTAGATGCAAAAACAAACAAATAAAAAATAATTATAATAATACAAAAAATAAATAAATAAAAAAAAACGACAAATATTTTAGGAAATAGCACATCAGGTTTTGCAATTACTCATAAGTTGTTCGTAAAATATTATTACTTATCTAATTCAGCGTCCGTCCTTAAAATGTGAAGGATATCATTATTTAAATATGATGATCTCGATTAATACAGTGCCCAATGATAGCAAGTCAGGAACAAAGTCATACTCAAAACCTGTCATACTGAAGTACTTATTGACATACCCCACTTATGCAAATGGCTTACCATTTTGTTTTCCTCGCCGAAATGATATCTGTGATATCTGTGTGTATAGCTGAAATTAGAAGAAAAAAATCGTTTTCACATATCAACTTTAATTAAATGCCGAAAAGTTTTGGCCCTATCGTAATTAAAAACAAGGACATCTTGTGTTTGTTTTCTGGGGTTTTTTTTGTGTTTTGTTTTCACAGAAACGCATTTTATCATACGTTTGTAATAAATACGATTGGAATTTTACGCATTCTATAAATGAGCAGCCCCGGATCCAAGGGATGGGCTCCCGCTATCTGGGTTTCCGTGGTACGTATAACATGTAGGCCCCCTAACGATAGGGTGTATCTGATGACAGTTTGAGATGATTTATCCATGTTTTAGATTAAAATATATGTTGAGACATCTCATTGAAATCTAATGAGGTTTCACAACATATGCTTCATGGCATAACAAAGACATTTAAAAAAATCTCATCAAATTGATCCTTAATTATATCACATTTTCAAGCCCATTCCCCTCCCCCCTCCCCCAACACACATATATCTCGGTACTTCCCAGCCTTACTAGTAATTCAGAGCCCCACCAGAACGTGGCGGTCTGGATCCGGGCCTAATGAGACAAATACTAGTGGTTTGCCAATTAATCGAGTTACTTCAGCTTTACTCATTTGCAGTAAATGAGTGCTTAATCATCAAAATTTGACATAATCGATGTATCGCGACACATAGGTTATTTCAAATTGTGACTGATATTATACAATGTGACACTGCCTGACATTTTGAGCCTTGCGGAGGTGCGACGTTGAACTCACGAAACATAAAGTGCAGTCATAAGATGCACGTAAAGTAAATTTGATTTCCGCGCACTGACTAATAAATTTTGAAGCGTCACCTGAAAACAGTGATTCAAAATTTTATCGGCGTCTTTAATTTTCTTCATCTACACTCATCTAAGATTGTTCTCATTTTAGATCTTTGAAAAGTTATGTCATGAAATAGAGTTTTAAAAGTGTATCCAGCTATGTTAATTGGATCCAATCAGTGAAACGAAAACCAAAAAAGGGGATCTGTGTGAAATTCGTTTGCTTTTGCAGTAAACCTAAGCTCTGTTTCTTTGTACTTCTCGAAATCTATTTTGGAAGCACTGACTAATATGAAAATGTTAAAACAAAATTTCCGATTTTCGCTCCATAAGGCGCAATATGTCAGACATCGTCACAAATGTGTATACTATTATGTCCGGTATAAATGCTCGTTTGAAACTTTGACTTCTCAAGGACAGCATTGGCTGCTGTTGCACCTCGGCTTAGAAGTCCATAGGAAATGCTTTGAACTCTATGCAATAAAACTAAGCAGGAGAATACTTTTGAACAAAACAAAATACAGACTGTTTACATTGAGAATAGTTAAGCGCTGGACCAAATATCAATTTAAGTGCAGACGGGTCATACTGAACACTGCCGGTAGGTTAAAATGCCATTTTAGTGATTTGAACTGAACAGTGAAAGAGTTATGGCAGGCCATCACAAATGCGCGTGATTGAAAACCGTCCCCAGACTGCTTATGGTCCCAGGAGCGGTCGTAGTGTAGAAAATAATTCGCAGAACTACCATCCCAGAGGTCGCAGGTTCCAGGTTCGATTCCCTGCTTCTCCTGTTTTGCGGATGTGACCTTAAATCGTGGACCCGTCTCCGTATAACCCATGTGTTGCTTGGACGCTAAACCCGTCTCACTCTTATTGTCTCGTTGATCGATGCTTATTCGATCATCGATCTTTTTTATGAACCGATACTCGATTATAAAATTACAGCTGGCACCAACCACTGACAAACCGTTTCGGAGCTTAAATAGAAGAAAAAAGTATGCAAAGACCAGGAACTGAAACAATCAAAATCCAAATCCAGCCCTCAAACCATAGTTGGAAACAACTAAGATTACAAATAATCAAGATACAGAGAACATATGGCCAATCGAGTGAGCAGCTTGTTCCCAAAAGGTGGCCACTCAGCAACCCAAACCGAACCAAAAATAATAAGAACATACATAAGGTAAAACATCACAGAAACTCTGACACCAAAAAACAGGCAACAGAGAACCACAACAGAACTACCGCCTTGGAACGGTCAGTAATGAATTACTGGGGGGCTTAAATCGATTTTACAGGCCCAACCTCACCCTCAGTTTCTGAAGTGGTACAAAACATTCAGTTGGTAGTTCGGTTCGCATGATAACCCTCTAACTCGTCAATGAATCATCACGGTAAACACATAAATCAAATTTCAACACCATGAAGAAGCAAAGACGAGGACTCAACAGATACAACGGGCCGTCTGACAGGTGGAGATCCCTGTCCTGCCAAACGACCCCACTGGAAATCTGAAGCAAAAGAAGGTCACCAGTTGAGCCCCGGTGGACCAAGCAACAGACAAAAAGGCTCCGATCCCAACCAACTAAAATATATAGCTTTAGGTCGGGGCCATCATAGAGTCTGACGACCGATCCCCCGGTGTGCAATTAAAGAGTGCAGCAAAGTTATCAACCGTGATTGGGTTAATCACTAAGCATGCAGACTGTCGCATAACATTTAATACCAATTCTCTGTAAGCACCAGACTTTTCAAGAAACGCAAGGTCGGAAGTTCTTCTTCAAACTTTCTCACTTTGTTTGTAGTCAGACAAAAACAAATAATTGGCACCTCATTTTTTCGTTTGTCATCTCGTTGCCATGGTAACCACTTTTTTCTGTTTTTGCAGAAAAAATGCCAAAAATTCAATAGAAATTTGCGTTTTTCGTTCTTGTATATCACCAAGAATAGTCAAGGCTTGATCAAAAACTCTTTAAATCTTCAAAGTAGGGACTTATGTGATAAACATGAGTATCAAAACAACTTTCTTCGAATATTTTTGGTATATCTACTGGTCCTCAAAGGTGGGTGGGGTAACTAGGTATCGCAAAACACAGTTTTAGGCATTTTTAAGCATCACTTTTAAAAAACGCACACTTCTATGACACCTTTGCATATTTTAACCTAAAAGAGGAGACTTTTCATTTTTGGAAAATGAAAAAAAACAGAGTGGGGCAAAGCTGACTTCAGGCCGTAACCATGGCAACAAATCATACCCCATGCAAAAAGTGAAAACAGAAGCTCATGCTGAAACAACACTATTATAATCAAATTAAATGCACTGCAGCTATAATTACCGGTCCAAATGCTGTAGAAATATTTATTCTATCTGATTTGGTGAGGGTTTGACACCTTAAGTGTTGAAAGTCCCATTTATATTCACTTAAAGGGCCCAAAAAGGGGCAAAACATGGTCAAAATTAACTTACCTCGCTCATTGTCTCTAGGAATCAACAAAAAGACAACATGGGTTACATTTAAATTTGTTATGAAATTATTAGTTTGACATAAACTGACAGAAAATATGGCATTAGGGAGCCCTACATCTCTAGGTATGGAGACTATAGGGGCCCAAAAAGGGGTAAATTTGAAAAAGTTCATCCAAAATAATAATCATTTTTCACACTGGAACACACTACAGCATTAGCCAAGATAAAAATAGGTTGAAAAAACAACAACAAAAACAGCCTTATATATGCCACCAGTAAACTTGCACTCAAGGGGCTGGGAGCCCTATTTATGAAAATTTAGGGGGCTCGAAAAGGGGAAAAATGGTCAAATTTACCACATATCACTCATTCTCCTTATCAATATGCAAAAGACAGCACTGACTGCTTTTAAATTTGACAAGACAAAATAAGTTTGACATACTGATAGAAAATATGGCATAAAGGAGTCCACCATCCCCAGGTATGGAGATTATAGGGGCTGAAAAGGGGTTAATTTGAAAATAAACACCCAAAATAATGGTCGTTCTTCACAATAAAGCGCACTACAGCATTTGTCAAGGTAAAATATGTTGGAAAAAGCCCTATACATGTATATGCAACAAGTAAACTTGCAATCAAGCGGCTGGGATCCCTATTTATGATAATTTAAGGGGCTCAAAAAGGGGCAAAAATGGTCAAATTTGCCATATATCACTCGTTCTCTCTACAAAACAACAAAAGACGACACTGGTCACTTTTAAATTTGTTATGAAATATTAGATTGACATATGTTGATAGAAAATATGGCAATATAGGTAGCCCTTAATCCCTGGGTATGTAGTATATAGGGACCCAGAAAGGGGTATATTTGAAATTCGCTAAAAATAAACAACAAGTATTGTAGATTTTTTAATTTGTTCACACTGAAACAAAGTACTACATTTGCGGCATTGAAACTGGTTGTTAAAGTACAAGCCTAATATATTTTAATATAAAATATGCCATACTTGAATTCAGTAAAGGGGCCTAACAGAGGCTACGCATGTGAAAATGTAAAAGAAATTAAAAAAAAAAAAAAAAGGAAAAAAACGGGATGCATTTTTTCATTTTTTCTTAAAGAAACAAATCGAGATGTTGGTATTAATAGTAAAGTATTTTATGCAGACAGTGACACATTATTAGCTTTTTGAAAATGTGTAAAGCTGGTTTTCCGTGGATCTTATCCTTTAGCCATTTCCATGCCTATGTTTCACACGACTGTTACAAAAGCATGGCACAAAAAGCGTGAATAACAAATTTCGATTCTAAATACGCTCCATTCCAGAGAAAGTAATTCAGTGAAAACCTTCTTAGCCACTATATTTTTTTGCCATTGTCTTATAATGGACAAATACAAAGCCTGCGCTGAAGAAAAAAAAAACAGTCATATAATACAATCCTTGCAAATCCTTCTATACAATGTAGCTTGTACGGAAGCTGCAAACATGAGAACTATTGGACCACGTACTCTTGCTCTGACCATTCATTAAGCAATGGAGTTTATTTCGAAGACTATAAATCTCAAATAGAAAGGATTACAAAGATCTGAGCATTTTTTCTTTTTTTTTCTTTGCCTATTTATTTTTATCTCTTTTTTTTTTATCTTTTTTTATTTATTTATTCATTATTATTTTTTATTATTATTATTTTTTTAGTTTTTTTTTTCTACCAGCCCACTGGAGAAAGTCATTATTTCAAAATGTGCAATTATTCAGATACAAATTTTCAATGAATCAGTAAAAAATCAAATGTGATTATGAAGAAAATCAATCCTCAAAATAGGATATCTGAATAAAGAAGTATAGTTTCCCACAGGTCAAATTTTTCGGCTGTCCTTAAAACATGAGGAGTTAAGTCATGCTTGCAAGCATGGGGTATGAGTTCTGTTTGAATGTCCTTGATATGAATCATAAATATCCCGGATATTGGATATGAAGGAGGCAGCTTAGGGCTATCTGTGGATCAAAGAGCTGCGTCATGTGTCTTTGTGGTGGAAGTTTTGATGCAGGTACAATAATTGAGGATGAATTGATAAACATCTTAGTTTTTTCAGCCATTTTACAAAAGGGAGGCAACTTTTGAGACAGACTTCCTGTTTACTTCCCTGACCTTACGGGACTTACTGTTTGCTTCCTTGCCGTTGTAGGATTGGACTTTGCTCCAAAGAAGGCAAGTTCTTTCCTTCAGGAGTTGATCCCCATTGAGAATGGAGAAAAGACAGAAAATGGCACAGTTGCCTCCCCCTGCCAGTGTATCTTGAAGCCTTGAGTTTTCAGTTTTGGTCTGTTAGATATATTCGTTACGTGTTATGTGCAAGTTTTGACTTTACTCTCTATTTACGTATTTACGGGGTAAATGAGTTTCAAATTTGGGATATCCATGTTCAATTTATAGATACCTAATATTCATCTTGATTTTACGCAAATTTCGAATAACAGATTTTGTAAATTTAGTGTAACTGTACTCAAAATTTTCATTTTGGGAGGTAAATTGTAGGTTTGTAGCGCCCTTGCGAAAATTAAACGCAGCTCTGTATAAAAGCTGCGCAAAAACTGGCTTTTCTGCAGCTTTTCTGCGTATTTTTTAAAAAGCTGTAGAAAAGTGTGTTTCTTTTCAGACCTGCGGAAAAGCTGTACATTTTTTCAAATAGCTGCGCAAAAGCTGTACTTTTTGTGTGAGCTGCGCAGAAGCTGGATATTTAATTTGGTTAATTTCAGAAAGCTGCGTCTTTAAGTCTAAAAGCTGTAGAAAAGCTGAATATTCTTTTTTATTCAACAAATAAATCATAAAGATAAAATCTGCAGCTCCTGAGAGCTATAGAAAAGCTGCGTATTACTTAAATTTAAGTCCAAACCATCTTAAACATAAAGACCCAGCTATTCTACAGCTTTAAAAAGCTGCGTATTTAAATTTTCAACAATTGCCTCACCTAAAACTGAGATTTTGTTTTGCCATCTTGGACTATATACAATATCTAGGGTTGTGGCATATCGGTTTGGTATGATATATTTTTGTTAATTCTCTATCTTTTGTTTCTAATGATTTTGAGCACAAAGGGAAAATTTGTTCTACAAATTGGAATTGCATGAAGATCAACATGTTTGGTTTAAATTACGGAAAAATGAATATCTGAACAGTAGCATCACACATGGACACAGGGGCCTAGCTACATTTTTTTGCTTAATAATTTGAATTGATTGGGTGCATATTTTATAAAGAAAACAAAGAAACGCAGCTTTTGCGCAGCTCTGAAGAGCTGCGTAAATTCATCAACATTAATCTGGTATTATGTAATATTAAGCAATATTACCTTGTTGCTATGGCAATTTTTCCTGAGGGGGGCCATGTGGCATAAAAATCTTTCCAAAAAACTTTTTAAGTCATCATTTATAAAGAGTCAAGTAAAAAGAAAACAGTGACTTTAAGGCTAACACATGTGGAGATAATGTTTGTAACTTGTTCATTTTCACTGGATTTGGATTCTGGTAAGATTTAATTTTTCTAGAATTTCATTTTGTTCTTAATCTTATAAATTTTGCATTAATCAAGACCACAAACAGATACATTGTAGATAAACTGACATACAAGCAGACAGACAGACAGGCAGGCATGCATGCAGGCACCCCCCCCCCACACACACACTCACACAAAATGGGAAAGACTTGAATTTGAATTCCTTTTGATTGTTTTCCCCCTAAATTCATCATTATCTGTGAGTAAAAGTCAAGGGAATGGGATAAGCACTGAAATTTAATAGTTTTATGCTCAGTTTGTATTTTTGTTACTGCATGATTTCTTGTCAGCTATCTGATAATTTACAATATCACAATTGTTACCTTTTAAAGGTGTTTGTATAGCACTGTTTTATTATATTAAATTCTATTTGTTTTTATTTTTGACCTTTCTGTTTTTTTTTCTGTCCTCATCCAGAACTTTTAAAGACGCAGGTTTCTGACAGATACGCAGCTTTTACGCAGGTTTGCTTTTCAAGCAGTAGAAACGCAGCTTTGACCTAAAGCTGCGTTTTAGCTGCGGAAACGCAGCTTTTACGCGGCTTTGACCTAAAGCTGCGTTGAAGCTGCGGAAACGCAGCTTTTACGCGGCTATAACGCAGCTTTGTCATAAAGCTGCGTTTTAGCTGCGGAAACGCAGCTTTAACGCAGGTCTGAATCAGAGCTGTGCAGAAGCTTCGCAAAAGCCGGCGGTATTGGCACCTGCAGAAAAGCTGCGTTTCTGCAGCTTAAACGCAGCTTTTGAGTTTGACGCAGCTTTTAGGTGCCTCTGCGTTAAAGCTGCGTTAGAGCTTCGCTAAAGCTGCGTAAAAGCCGGTTTTTCTGCAGGTTTGTATAAAGCTGCGTTAAAGCCGGCTTTTCTGCAGCTCTGCGGAAAAGCTAGCTTTTCTACACCTTAAATACGCAGGTGCAAATACCGCCGGCTTTTGCGAAGCTTCTGCGCAGCTTTCAAAGCTGCGCTAAAGCTGTAGAAAAGCTGGAGTTTTTTCGCAAGGGGGTTTTATGGTCGAAATTTCAATACAAGGCGACATGCCAGCAGAAGGGAAAAAACGGTTTGCGGCCAATAAACCGACGATTTACCTCCCCCAAAACAGCTGTTGCAGCTATGCACGGCCTGCACAGTCTGTTTTCGGTCTGGACGGTTAATTGTCAGACCTAAGAAAGTTCATTATTTATCCATATATTCAAGGGTAACGGGGATAATTCAAAGATATTTTTTTCATATTTCTCAATGAAAGCACAGGTTTTGAACCCTCATTAGAACCGTCTCAGGCTCAGCGAGACAAATCTAATGAGGGTGTTCTAATGAGGGGTCACAATGATTTTTTTATGGAAACAGGGAAAATAATCCCTAAATTATCCCTGTTACCCCCTTCTTGTCTGGAGCAGTGTTTAATTCTCCTAAATACGGTGTATGGATACATAGGCATGCCTTTTCTGCCAATTTTTCAAAGGGAGACAAATTCTGTGACTTCCCCTTTGATTCCCTGGACAGTAAAATTAGTTAAGGTTTTTCAATATTAATAACAATTAATGAAATTCAGAGCTCCAGATAAGGTGGGGTTTTAAAGATACAGGCCAACTTCGTTGTGTCAAACTTGCTTATCTCGAAAACCCTGCTAGTGTCGAAGTGATCTCCCATTCCCGAACATTCCCCCCTATATAATATTGCATTTCGACCTCCCTTGTGTCGAACTCGCTTATAACGAAAACACTGCTGTATCGAAGTGATTTTTGATTCCCCTCCGACACTTTCCATGTGTTTTACCACTGTTTGTATCGAAGTCAAAATGTGTATTCAGAAAAAGATCGCCGAAACGACAGAAAGAAAATGACGGCCATTTTGTTTAGACGTTTTGCGGTAATGAAAAACCTGCATATTTTTGTCTTTAAGCAAATTGGTACAAACATCGAACAATAACAATGAAAAAGAACGATTAACCAAACAATTGTCTTCAATTGATCGCAGTTCAATCAATTATCCCAAATTATCCAATAATTATCCTGTGATTGCGTGAAACGATGCAGACATTGTTTTGTTGATCAGCTGTTTTTGTGTGTAAGTTAATTGACCTTGAACCGCGTATACGTCACAGGTCAGGTGTGTTCGATTGGAAAGTTCGGTCAGTTAGGCGCCTTTGAAATTTAATTGATTGAACAGTACTGAGCGGCGCTCTTTGATGCGGGCTATTAGTAACATTCTTTTTAGTTGTTTGCCAAACTGTTTTAATTCAAAATGTAAAATAAAACTAAGTGAAGTGATTTTTCTTGTCTTTATTTCAATCCCGTTTTCAGTAGAAACAGTTTTACTACGTTCGTGCTGCACACGGTTTGTAGAAATACTGACTCTACAAAAGTTAAGATATTGTACATGTATAGAACAAAAATTTTGGTGCCGTCACAATTTGCCTATCTCGAACTTCGGAAAACTCAAAGTGGGTTCTCCATTCTCTTGGAATTCGAGATATCGAAGTTGGCCTGTAATTCTAACATATTTTTTCATTTCTGAATAAATATATGTTACGAACCCTCATTAGAACTGTCGCAGCTAGAGAGTTTTAATGAGGGGTCCCACCGTATGTTTTATGGACAAATAAGGAAAAATTTCCGTTAATAATACTTGTTACTACTTCTTAGCAAGTGAGCCCCAACCCAGTGCCAACGCCTAATGAAAGCATACTTAAACACAAAACTACACTGCAAATGTTATACATATACAAAATTCAAAGTCCTTGACCTTGACCTTTTGTAAGCAGCACCATCCATATGATGTAAACTAGCATGAAATTAACCTGGTCAAGTATCATTAGGCTCTGATGTATAACACAAAACTATAAACAAATGGCTAAGTCCTACGTATGAGCCTAATCCTGAACCTTAGGTGGTCCTGATCAAAAGTAATGCTACAGGGATATCATGAACCAAATATTGAAGAATTATAGCCAGATCGCTTTTCGCACATGATGTAATTATATTCAGGTATAAGACGGTAAAGTGTAGAACAAGATCAGGTTTTCCCTCCAATAAAATATGGTAGGTCTAGATTTTTGGGATTGTAAGGGAAACCCCCTTCTTACAGGACAATGTTTTTTATTGTTGTGTGGTGGTGTGTTGTTTGGCGTGACCAATGAAGAACAGAGATTTGTCGTAGTGATTAATGAACAAGAGGCCCAAATGGGCCTGATATCGCTCACCTGGCTATTGTGCAACTGGACCATTCTGATACAAAATTGGTCCAATTCCACTGAGAATTTCTCATTTTCACATTTTGCTACTTTTAGTAACAGAGGCCAACTTGCCTGGTCTTTATATATTTACTTTTGAAACACCTCAATGCAAGAATCATTTTGCAACAGATTTCATCAAAATCCATTTAGGGGTTACTGAGATTTTGCCAGTTTCATGTTTTGTGCTATTTTTAGTAACGGCAGATGGCGGCCATCTTGGATTGCTAAAATGCAAAAACTCGAAAAGCCTTCATGCAAGGACCATTTTGACACAAATTTGGTCCAGTTCAATTGAGATTTTCTAATTTTCACATTTTTCTATTTTTAGTAACAGAGGCCAATATGACTGGTCTACAGTTAGATATTTTTGAAACATCTCAATGCAAGAATTATTTTGACACAAATTTCGTCAAAATCCATTCAGCAGTTACTGAGATATTGTCATTTTCATGTTTTGTGCTATTTTTAGTAACGGCAGATGGCGGCCATCTTGGAAAGCCAAAATGCAAAAAATCGAAAAAGCTTAATGAAAGGACCATTCTGACACAAAATTAATCCAATTCCATTGAGATTTTCTAATTTTCACATTTTTCTATTTTTAGAAACAGAAGCCAATATGACTGGTCTACAGTTAGATATTTTTGAAACATCTCAATGCAAGAATCATTTTGACACAAATTTCATCGAAATCTATTCAGCAGTTACTGAGATATTGTCATTTTCGTGTTTTGTGCTATTTTTAGTAATGGCAGATGGCGGCCATCTTGGAATGCCAAATTGCAATTAATCGAAACGACTTCATGTAAGGAACATTCTGACACAAAATTGGTCCAATTCCATTCAAGGGTTCTTGAGTAATTGTCATTTTTATGTTTGCATACATGTGATGTCTCCCGGATCATCCGGGAGTCTCCCGGAAATGGAGCCCATCTCCCGCGCTCCCGGAAAGTATTCAGAATCTCCCGGATGCTGATTTTCCTGTCATATTTTTTTCTGAACCGTCCATTTTGCGGTAACTACTTAGCCGGCGGCTGTCAAAAGGATTAACTGTCCGTGACCTAATTACCTAACAGGGTGCAATATAGGGTGTGTCATTCCGAAGGGTATTCGCTGATCAGACGCAGCGAGGTGTTAACTTGGCTAGAGCACCAGTAAAGGTACCTGTTCTAAATGTAACAGCAGGTAACTTTTACCGAGAGCAAACAACTTTTATTGCGTCGCGGCTTTATGCATCGGTCATTGTTTATGTCATTGAGTTGCACGAATGCAATAGATGGAAGTGCCGCCAATCGACAATGATTCCATATCGATTTTTTTCAGTAAACATGTCAGATACGTAATGTACAGTCATTATAAATATCGATCATGCAAAATTTGCGCAGGCTGATCAGATCATACTTTCATGAAATCATCACGGTGCCAGCAATTTTTTTTTATTTAAGTCGGTTCGTTCACTTTAAGAATAGTTTCCCGCGTTTTTCTATCCAGTTCCCGCCGGTTCAGATGCATCGTATGCGAAATGAGAACCAGTGTGAATTTATAAATATATTTACATTCTTGGTGTATTTACTGAAAAGCCCTAGATTAAACCATTGGAACATAATGTAGTTTACATTCCAATAATTACATTGAGACACGCGACGTCAATGACGTAAAATAAACATTGGCTCTCTACAACCTGATTGGACGTCAGCCACGTCATGACGTCATGCATGCTGTTCTGCTGTTAGCAGAAAAACTACGTGTACATGTTTTTCTGCTTCAATTTTAGCGTTTATATAAGCTTTTTCATGAAAGCTTTGATTGAAAAGAATGTAAATATAAGCAATGAACTTAATTTTTCTGTTGTTTATCGAAGTGTAAACTACATTGGGTCACTAGCAAAGTTAACATGAACCCCTTCGGGGTTCATTTACTTTGCACGTGACCCAATGTAGTTTACACTTCGATAAACCTCAGAAAAATGAAATTCATTCCTTAAATAAAACATGGGAAATCCGCGATCTTCAGCATCTGACTGAGACAGAAATATGCCATTCTACAAGTTTACTGACCTAAATATGCAGCTATATTTGTTCTTAATCTAATATTCAACGAAAATAGACAGCTCTAATGACAGGTATGTTCATTAAAGTGTAGAATATAACTCAGTTTTGAGATAAACAGATTTTGAGTTTGTAACAAGTATCAGCTTTCATCAAAATAACTGGAGCAAATCGGACCCAATTTTGGACTTTTATATTGAGGGAGGGTTAGGAAAAAGTGGGGAGGGGTGATGGTTTGAGAATGCCAGATAATCAGATTGTTTCTTAGCAATGGAATGGTCAGCACTAACACTATGAACAGTACTGTTCAATTACACTGTAAATTAAACTTAGGATGGTAGTGTTACTGAACTGAAATGGCATACTTTTGAGGTTATATTTGAAGTATTGAGTAACTCAAAAGTAAAGAAGTTAAACAAACTATACAACTGTACTTTAGTTCATGATGTTTTATTTTAAAACAAGAGGCCCCCCTCCCCCCCCCCCCCCCCCCCCCAAAAAAAAAAAAAAAAAAAAAACAGTTAAGTACTCGAAACAACGCGTCAAAGTTGCCGTCAAAAAGTCTCCCTGATGAGGAACTCAATCTCCCTGAAATGAAATCCAGATCTCCCACATGGTCCTCAAGAGTTCATCACATGTATGTGTTTGTGCTATTTTTAGTAACACCAGATGGCGCCCATCTTGGAATGCCAAATTGCAATTAATCAAAACGGCTTCATGCAAGGAACATTCTGACACAAAATTGGTCCCATTCCATTCAAGGGTTCTTGAGTAATTGTCATTTTTATGTAAATGCTAATTTTAGTAACGGCCCTCATGGTGGCCATCTTGGATAGTCAAGTGGCACAAAATTGAAATAATTCGATTCAAGAACCATTTCTGACCAAATCTGGTCAGAATTGGTTGCATTTTCTTTAGATATTGACATTGGAGCAAAATCGGCCTTGTAAACGCTAAGTAGGTCACTGTGACCTAATTCTGCTATAGATTTTTTTTTATTTTTACAATTTTTAATACCAAGGTCCCACTTATGTCCCATGCAAACTTTCAACCAAATATACCAAATGGTTCGGGAGAAGAAGTTGATTTTGTTGTTTTTGCTATTTTTAGTAACAGCAGCCATCTTGGATTCTTTACCTGACCCAATTTTATAATTTTGAAACCCTGCAGTCTGGTCATGCTCCATGTGAAATTTGAGATCCATGGGCTCAGTGGTTTTAGAAGTTGTTTGAAGTTGTTTAAATAGGTCATTTTTGACATTGGCATTTGAGCAAAATTACACACGTAAACAGAAAGTAGGTCACTGTGACAAAACCCCGCTACAGATTTTTTTCATTTTTACAATTTTGAATACCAAGGTTTCACTGATGTTCCATGCCAAAATTCAGACAAATATACCCGGTGGTTCTGGAGAAGAAGTTTATTTTGTTGTTTATGCTATTTTTAGTAACGGCGGCCATCTTGGATTTTCAACCTGACCCAATTTTACAATTCTGAGACCCTGGAGTCAGGTCATGCTCCATGTGAAATTTGAGAACCATGGGACCAGTAGTTTTACAGAAGATGTTTGAATATTTGTTTTTAGGTGTTGACGGACAAATTTCGGGACGACGCACGACGCACCCGTACGCATTGGTATGACAATAGCTCACTATGGCCCTTCGGGCCAGGTGAGCTAAAAACAGGGATTCAAAGACCGAAAGCCATGTTTATTATTATATTATTATTATTCCATGTTAACTAACGGCATATATAAGCATCCTTTTTTTGGCTATTGATTCTAACATGACAAATGCTTCAGTGTGCTCCTCTGTGAAGAATAGCCATTATTTTGGGCAAATATTTTCGAATGTTTCCCTTTTCGGCCCCTAAGACTCCAAACCTAGAGATGCAAGGCACCAAATTGCCATGTTTTTTATCAACATGTGTCAAACTTATTTTCATAACAAATTTAAAAGTAACCAGTAGTATCTGTTGTTAGACAGTCTGTGGAAAGAAATATTGATTCTTGTTTTTAAATTTTGACCATCTTTGCCCCTTTTGAACCCCTTACATTGATAAAACCAGGGCTCCCAGTCCCATGATTGCAACTTTACCAATGGCATATATAAGACTGTGCTGAGGCTGTGCTTTTCTCAACCTATTTCATAATGACAAATGCTGTAGTGTGTGCAATAAGAAGAATGATCATTATGTTGGATGAATATCATTAAATGTACCCCTTTCGGGGCCCCTATAGACTCAGCCAGGAGAAATCGGGCTGCCCATTGCAATGTTTTCTGTTACTATATGTCAAACTAATATTTTCATAACAATTTAAAAGGAACCAGTGTTGCATTTTATTTATTCGAAGAGAGGTTAAGTGATATGAGGCTATTTTTGACCAGTTTTGCCCCTTTTTGGGACCCTTAAATGGGTATAAATTTGGTTTCTTATCCCTTATTGCAAATTCACTAATAGCAAACATAAACATATTTTTCCTTTGCTTATTTTAACATGACAAATGCTGTAGGGTGTTTCTCTGTGAGGCATGATCACTATTTATGGCAAATATTTTCCATTTTTCTCTTTTCTGGCCCCCTTGGGACTCCTTTTGGGCTCTTTGGGACTCCAAACCTGGAGATGTAAGGCGCCCATTGCCATATTTTATATCAGTCTGTGTCAAACTTAAATTTTCATTACAAATTTGAAAGTAAACTGTTTTGCTTTATGTTGGTCCGTGGACAGGATTAGTGATTTGTGTTAATTTTGACCATTTTTGTCCCTTTTTAGAGCCCCTTTAATCAATAGGAAATGGGCCCACCCACACCTCCCCACCCCCGGTTGCAAATTTACCTGCAACATAAATAAGCCTGCTCTTTCTGTGCAACCAATTTCATCATTTTAAATGCTGTAATGTGTTCCATTATGAAAAATGGTGATTATGTTGGTAAAATATTCTCAAACATACCCCTTTTGGGCCCCTATAGACTCAATCCCTGGAAATTTAGGGCTCTCCATTGTCATGTTTTCTATCAGTATATGTCAAACTAGTATTTTCCTCACAAATATAAAAGTAATAAGTGTTGTTTTTTGTTGATTCATAGTGAAAATGAGTGATATATATGGTATTTTTTTACCATTTTTGCCCCTTTTTGGGCCCTTTTAATGGCTATAAATAGCCCTCGCAACCCTTAAGATATCAAAATTCCATCAAATCAAGTAGAATACACATTTCAATAGCAGAAGGATCACTAGTTATAGCTGCAATGCATTTAATTTTGTTGCAAATCTGTGGTAATAGTATAACCTTCCGTTTTTACTTTCTTGCATGGGGTATGACTTGTTTCCATGGTTACGGTCTGACGTCAGCTTTGCCCCACTCAGTTTTTTTTCATTTTCTGAAAATGGAAAGCCTCCTGTTTGACGTTAAAGTATGCAAATGTGTCACAGAAGTGTGCGTTTTTAAAACATGATGATTAAAAATGCCTAAAAATAGTGTTTTGCAATACCTGGTTACCCCACCCACATTTGCTGTACAGTAGATATAACAAAGACATTGGAAGAACGTTGTTTTGATGTTTCACATTAATTACATAAGTCCCTAGTTTTTAGATTTAAAGAGTTTCTGATGAAACCTAGCCTATTCTAGGAGATATACAAAGACAGAAAGTGTGAATTTCTGTTGAATATTTTTGCATTTTTTCTGCAAAAACAGAAAAACGCGGTTACCATGGCAACGAGATGGTAAATGAACAAACGAAGTGTGAATTACTTGTTTTTGTGTGACAACAAAAAAAGAGAGAAAGTTTGAAAAAGAACTTCTGACCTTGCGTTTCCGGCCCTCTATACAAAAAGTCTGGTGCTTACAGAGAATTGGTATTAAATTATAGCCAATACGTTTGTGACGTATTATTATTTTTCGGAATTGATCAGAAAAATCAGTCCTACCCTTAAGAGAATGCAAGATTGTAGCATAAATCTATTTTAAGCCCGCTGTAGCTGAAACCGTTCGTCCAAGACGAAAACTTAAGATGCGAATCTCTAGCATTGTGGTTACATGTAAAGCTGCCTCTTTAGTTCCTGTTTTGTTTTTTTGTGGTTTCAGATCGCCTTCGACATAAGAGTCTTTATTCCAATAAAAAACTCAAACGGTCTCAACTTTAGACACGTACAGTAAATGTCAAAAGTATTTCGATTTGCCTAAATTTTGACCCAAAGAATTATAACTGGATCAAAGGTACGAATTCTGAATTCGTATTCCCGTGAGTGCTGCTTAACATAATACTGTAAAACACTTATATTTGGCGGCTGCGAAATTTGGCGGTTTTTATAAATGGACCTTTTGGCGGATTTTTATTTTGGCGGATTTGGGATTACTGAAAAAAAAGTTTACTGCTGACGTCATATCAATATGGGCTCACCATTGTCATGGTAAATACACTTCAGTGTTTTTTTCTTTCTTTATTCTTTTGTAAAATACCGACTGTTCATAAAACAAGATAATTGTGTTGCTTCCTTTGAAATTAATTTGGCTTGATTGCATATGGTATAGGCAGAATTTGAATAATTATTGTTTAAATCAGCTTGTCTTAGGTACTAATTAATGTGGCATGTCAAATAAACATTTTCATGATGATTCATCATATTAGCGAAAGTGCTCATCAAAACAGCGAAAAAAGCAATCGAAACAGCGCAGGAATTTCTATAGATTTCAGAAACCCTGCTCATCGAATTAGCGTAAATATTTTGGGAGCTACCTGTATTAACCTTCCGTCAGCAGCGTTGTTCAATCAATCTTCTATAGTTCTCTAGTGTGGAAGCCCGCAACTCTGGGGGAATTTACTATCACTGGATACATTGTACATATGTGGACAGCAAATAATCGGCGCATTTGTCACAGGCAGCATCGTCACTTGGTGCATCAGGCATAATGTCAAATAAAAACTGTCTTCTACCTCTTGTGGATCAAGATATGCAAGTCCAAATATGTGTGATAGCCACTTCGATATGTCATTATCACGTTCAGAGTATATCTTAGATAGTCCCAGCTCCCGTCTCTTATGCCACATAGCTTGCCTAAGATGAAACTGGTATCCTTTGACGGATGCACCAAGAAACTGCTCTGTGATTTCATTATGCACAGACTTCTACGTGAAATATGCAGCATTAAATATCCAAACCGATCTCAGAACAGGCGTCTGTGATAACTCCACATTTTGTGGTATGTACCCCATGTCTTGTGCGATAACAGACAGTACACTTATGGCATAGAATGTAAGCCCAAAACAAAAGGACTTTACGGGTGAGTCAACACTGAATTTGCGCTAAACCAATGAGCCGGTTTTACGCTAAATCTATGATAGGAGAAATATTTCGTTTGCGCTAATTTGATGATAAGCCGTTTTCACACTCCATGACCTCCCGCTAGTTGTTTGCTTGGGATCTTATTTTGTTCTTACTTATATGATGTGTACTGGCTTTGTATTTACGGTAGAGGGAATGAATTATAATTCATCGGTAGTGTTTTTCGTTCATGATCATCAGTTTAAATAGGCGAATTCCTTCTTTTCCGCCAATATCGCCGAAATAAAGTGACCGCCAAATATAAGTGTTTTACAGTAAGCCACACCCTCAACTTTGCACTAAAAGATCTGCTGTCGATTAGCAGCTGAGTGGAAAATAAACACCATAATGGTGTTTCTTTAAGAGCAATGAAAACAGTCATAGAAATGGAGATGGGACAGACTACGTTGTGTCGGCTAATAGAAACTCGTCAGTAACCCTGTAAGGGCATTGCATCAAAGGCCAGAGGAAAGCATACTGTAATTTTGTAAATTCAAAATACGCAGTCGATTTAAACACTGGTATATAGGAGATAACGGGAATCCCCGGAGTGACGTTATCAGACGATCACGTGGGTAGATTGGTTGGCAAAAGATAGCGACAGACAGTGGTCTTCTATGAGATTTTGCTGAAAATTAACCGCTGAATTGCATAAAATGTACTCTTGAAGGGTGCGAGTTTTTAGCAACCGATAAAAAAAAACATTGCAAATATTTTTCAAATTGCCTGTCGCGCGAAAACAGATGGTTATTTTGTTACTCAAATTCATTTAATTACTCGGTCTGGATCGTTGACTCGCTCCGGAACTGGACTGCTTCTCTTAAAGAATTCGATTGAATAAATAAATAAAATAAAAATAAATCGGAAGTATTGAAGATTTTAATCTTTTCGACGATCCACGTGATTTTTAAATATTAACAGGGTAATACGAAAATATAGAAACTTGTATCTAACGAGAACTATTGCAAAAAGAAATAAATTAATAAAAATATTGATCTGATCTAGGGACAAGAATATTTAATGAATAAATGATAAATAAATTAATAATAAAATAAATGAATTGATATTCGTATTTGCAATTCAAATGATTATGTTAGAAAACTGAAAAGTGTAATATATAAACAGAGAATGTTCTCTGTTGTGCAATGACTATCAGTACTTACCACATTATTCAGTACGAGCCAATGACATCTAAACTCTCTCTTTCTCTTTTTCTGTCTCTCTATAATTGTTTGCCTGTGTTATTACAGGAAGGGATACCCACTTTATAATAATCGAGTTTCATTTCAGTGATGTGAGAATAAGCCGCATCGCGAAAACAGTTGGTTTGCTATACACACAGTTAATACAAGACACCGGCGGCGTTCTTTTGAAATCTTACAGTTAAAGATACCCCTTATCAAAAGACCTGCAGTATTCCGGGTAAATGCATTTATAAACAATAAATAACTGGTTAAAATATATTCCAGATACAGACACAACCAATTTTAATAAGAGTATCCATGATAATGTGGATCTTAAAGCACTCCATGTGAAACCAATTTAAATAAATTATGAAAGTTAATAAAACAATAGTTCACACTAAGATAACTACACTTCTCAGCATCGTCATTTGAATGAAAAATATGCATCATAGTGTGCAAAATACAAGGGACACTTAATTACTTGTTTTTAAATCACCCCATAACAGTTCAATACAACGTGATTGACTATCGATTTCTTGCCAAACAGCGTGGGAAATCCCCTTGCAATCCTTATCGATGACGTCATGGCGTTATCTCCTAAACCCGAACAAGGATTGTCAGGCAACAATGAAGCGTGACTTATAAGAGTTTGTCTTGAACAAGGGCAAGTTTAATTTAATAAATACCGACCAAGTCAAATGAGACAACGGCAGTGTCAAATATGGCATGTCAAACGTTGCATTATTCGTAATTTTTATATTTGTATTTGATTTTGTTTCATTTGTATTGTATATTTTTGTATTTGTATATCGACGTGGATGCGTGGTAAAGGAGTTGTTTATTTGCATTCATTGAGACGACTTTTTATATTCAAACAATTTTACATTTGCATGATATAATTTGTTTGGTTACTTTGTTACATGGTATTTCAATGGCTAAGAAAAATTGGGTACCTTTATCAGTCCAGCCGTTATAGACTCACCAACTATATACCAGACTGTCAGAGTAATGATAAATCAAAACCGATAAGACTGTATACGTGACACCAAGAAATTTCTATTCTATTACATTCTATTCCATAACCTTACAGGGTCGTTTGGGCAGGACAGGTAACTTCGAAATAATCCCTTTTTACCGTGTCCTGTTTTCAGCTGCCCTTCTGAGCTAGCAAAGTCTGCCATAGAGTATACATGATTTAAATGAAAATAGCTATCCGAGAGGTAATAGGGAATCCGAGAGGTAAGAGGTAAATACATGATTTAAATGAAAAAAGCTATCCGAGAGGTAATAGGAACATTTTTTTCATAAACGTGTTAATTGTGACAGTGGTTGCATCTCCAGTGGTAGTGGGGACAATATCTTCTGCAGAAGTGGTACTGCTGGCAGTGATTGTAGTTCCCGTGTAAGTCAAGGCAGTCTATTCAATTGGCAGAGGTTGCAGTTCCCTCGGAAGTATGTGTGTGGGGGGGGGGGGGGGAGGGGGAGGGGGCAGTTTCTTCAATAGAATCAGTAATGGTGACCATGGCTGCAGCTCCAGTAGCAATGGGGCACAGTAATTTCAGTTGTAGCGGTAATGATGGCCACGTTCAGGTGAAACTGGGACAATATATTCAGTAGTAGGGATAATGGTGTCAGTAGAATTAGCTCCAGTGGTGGTAGAAACAATAGCTTTAGTAGACGTGGTAACGGTGGCAGTGGTTGTAGTTGCAGCACTGATAGGGGATAGCAACCTATGTAGAAGCAGTAATGGTGGTAGTGCTAAGTAGTACTGGGTAATATCATCTTCAGCTGAAATGGTAATGTAAGTGGCAATTGGTGACATTCCAGTGGTAGTGAAAGACAATATGTTTAGTAGAAGGAGCGGTAGTTGGGACAGTATCTTCAGCAGAAGCGGAAATAGTAGTGGTAGATCATGCACCAGTGGGCGAGGAGACAGGGATTCAGTGGAAGTGGTAATGGTTGCTGTGGTTGCACATACAGTTCTAGTGGGGGGCTGTACCTTCAACTGAAGCAGTAATGTTGGCGTGTGGTTATGGGAGACAGTATGGGCAGTGTAAGCGACAAATATAGCAACTACAGCAATTGTAGCAGCTTCCGTTGGAGATGCAGTTATGGCATCCGTGAATCGAAACAGGAATTGCTTACATTGGCAGTAATCATAACTGGACGCTTTCTTCTTCAGCAGTGACCAGATAGTTCTTGACAATCAGATTGAACTTTTCTTCTAATAGTATATTTGTTTTATTTTTGTTAGGCCAATGTTGGCTCAAGTGTAGACAGTCCGCAGAAAATAATGGTCGAACTGAATAGTAGTTGCAATTTTTGGCCAACACTGGATATCAAATTCACTGCGCAAGTCCAACTTTGGAGCATTCGGACGATGTCGAACAAGAAACCAACAGTACAACTATATGCAATTGATGACCGATGTCATCATGGTATCAGGGAATAGACTATTTTGTTCTAATTGAAGTACTGAAAGACCTAGTCCAGCAATTCAGTAACACGGTATCCAAGGCGTACTCAGTGATTTTAAAAAACCATAAGCATCCGCCGAAGGGATTATTTTTGTACATTTTTTTTTCATTTTTCTTACTACTTCCGGCTTTTTCAAAGATGTAATACTAATGTGAGCACAAACCATGGACTGATTTAGAAAGCGTGACTTGTACAGCAGCTCTTTTTCTCTATAGGACATTGATTTTACGGGACTAGTAGTAAGCAATAAAAACTTTATCAGCAAATAAACACACAGCGTCATTTGTTTACTTTCTTCCTCCGGCAAAACAAGGTTTCGTTAATTTTGGTATGAAAAATAGTATAAAGTAAATATTGCTGAATTTTCACATATCGTCAAAATATCAGTCTACCTTATAGCTAAATGATTTGTTAAAGTAGATCTATAAGTGTGCGATATTCTTAGTTGAAATGCATTCATTTTGGACTGTAACTGAATGGTTGCGCTTGCGCAGTGAAGGCATTGTGTCACATGTTTCTGCCACATGCGGCAAAACGTCATGAACTTAAGGCGGATGAACAGCAATCAGATTTAGAAACCTTAACGGTTGTATTGCTATGTACAGTCATGCTTACCAGCCCTTTTATCATAATAAAAGAATGAAAACTTTTTATTGTCTTCATATATAGTTTCTGTATTGGTGTTTGGCGTGTGATTTTAGAGAATATAAATGTTAATCAACTGATGAAAGATGAGGAAAAATCGCTAAAAAATCGGAATCGTTGACACAAAACACAGCCGTTTTTGGTCTACCTTCAATCTTCGAGCGTCGTTGGAATTTTGGCATAAAAATGGTATTACATAAATTCTCACAGGTCGGCGTGTACTTTGGCAACACCCGTGGTGCAAACAAACAGCTCTCTCGGTTTTATGATCAGCATTTTGTGACTTCGCTCTGATGGTCACAATTGGGTAGTTTCTTATTTCGTTTATAATTTTGGTAAATGAAGACAGTGTTTGCGTATATTTAGTACAAATTAAGACCAGTAGTAACTATTTTGATAAGGTTTGCAGGGAATTGCGATGTTTATTGTGTTATTACAAGACGTGGTGCTTTAAAAATGTACCTGCGGTTGTATATAGTGTCTAAGACAAAAACCGTCAAGAAGAGAGGGACATAAACCTTAGTTAGCTGTTAAAACATACGGCAAAAACTTACCTCTCGTCCGCGAGCATTCTCTGAAGTTGTTCTTACTCGACGTGCACTGCTCCAGCTCGCATTTATAAGCAGAGACAAATGGACACAGTGAAAGTTATCTTAACTATATTGACAATTGCAGAAACGCATCCAGGTAGTTTAAGTCGTTTTCGCGGTGAACAGGAATATGTTAATGAAAAATAACAATATTTAATAAAGGACCGGAAAAAATTCTTTCCTGCTTGAAGATATTTATTCTTCGGAGCAATTTAGTATACGCCCAGATGTTAAAACCGGTTAGGCGTGCTTTAGATTAAAATTGATAAAATGCCCGTTTTATCCTTTTTGTTAGCTATTGAAATTTAAAGCTTAAAAAGTTCCTTCAAGAACAGAGAATACATACAAACGTAGGAACATGGGCCAGACTACTATGTAGTTTCGGCTAATAAAGCCTCGTCAGTGACCCTGACAATATATGGTGACGAAACCAGAAAAAAGCATACTGTAATTTCTTTATGTAATTGGGCAGTCGATTTAAAGACTGATAAGTTTCAAAAGGATCCAAATAATATAAAAGACGATTATCTAGAATAATAGTCTAAATCGATCTCAAATTTTAGATTTCTCAGAATCTATCCTCTGATCTCAAACGTTGTAAGTAAAATATAATCTGCACTATGGATGATTCACGGGCATACGTTTTACGGCCGCCACACGGCACAACACCAGCTGCAGTGAGGTAAAATTGAAATCTCAAAAAGTGTTTTGAAGAACAGAGAATACACACAAAAGTAGGAACATGGGCCAGACTACCTAGTTTCAGCTAATAAAGCCTCGTCAGTGACCCTGTCAATATCTGGTGACGAAACCAGAAAAAAATCATACTTTAATTTCTTAATTTAATTGGGCAGTCTATCCATAGACTAATACTTTTCAAAAGGATTCAAATAAAATAAAAGACGATGACCTAGAATATTAGTCTAGAGTAATAGTCTAAATCGATCTCAAATTTTAGATTTCTCAGAATCTATCCTCTGATCTCAAAGGATGTAAGTAAAATATAATCTGCACTATGGATGATGTACAGGGCGGGGAGACGTTTTACGGCCGCCCTTTTTTACGGTATTTTGACACTGACAACTGGAAAATAGGACGTAAGAGAGGGATTGACACAGAAAACCTATGCAAGTGTTCCATACGTTTAATATCATCCCTCTTTGTTGTATTACAGGCTTTGAAACTGAGGTGTTGGCTTTTATGTTTTCTTAAATTTATCAATATTTTTTTCCTGTTACTATTTTAGCAAAGCACAGATATGAGTAGTTTAGAAATGTGGAAGGCAGCCTTGCATAGAAATAGATGGAAATAATATTGGACTTAATTTTCTCAAACATGGTGCCGCCTTGCTCTTTTTAAGGTTAAATCTTTTCTTGCAGAAACGAAATTAATGCGGGTGTTCATTCAATAAATATTTGTTTAAATATCTGCTTTTGAAATGTCGATCTCGGTTGTTCAATACTATATTCATGTACACCGCGAAGACCGGTTAAACTTCGTGGACGCATTTCAGCACAAGTCAATATAACTGAGATAAATTTGATAGGTTGCAAAATCACTTCTCCGCAATATTCTATATAGCGACCATTTCCTGGGATCCTAAGCAGTGTCCCTTTATTTATTCCCATCGTAAGTGTAAGATTTTTTTTTGACAACAAAGAGTTTCAACAGAAGCTAGAACGCACTTTGGGGTACGATAAAACTTATAAAAAAATTGCACAGGTAAAAAATTAATGCAACGCACCTGTATAAATAATCAAATATAGAAATGAAACAAAATATACAATAGAAATGGACAGAGATTGAAGACGAATATAAAAATTTTCAATACAAATGTAAGAAAATCAAATTCAAATATAAAAAGATCGAATAATGCAACGTTTGACTTGCCATTGTCAGATTAAACTGATATCTTAAAAATTAATCAAACGTTTAAAACTTTGCAAGAGTTATGACACTATCACTGAATTGCATTTCATTGCATTAAGCAGATCTTTCCCAAATGTTCTTATGGAGCAGGTATGAGTTCACTTTCACTTTTGGTCACTTAGAAATTGAGCTAAACACAACAGATGATTACTTTTTCTATTTTTATGATCCGTGAAATAATAGCCCGATATGCATCAATGCTTTCAGCAGATCCTCCTCCCAGAATGTATCTATGACGCAAGTTTGAAGACTCTAATCATCTTTGCTGCTTAGAAACTAAACGCAACAGGTGAAATGTTTATCTCCGTTCACTGATCCGTGAGATATAGGCCATGGCCCGATATGCATCGCTGCTTTTAGTAGATCTTTCCTAGATATGTCTATGAAGCAAGATGGAAGACATTTTTCCTTTTGGTTACTTAAAAACTGAGCTGAACGCAGCTGGTGAATATTTTGCCAACGCACACAAAGGCGCACACCCACGCGTACGCACACATAAGCACTATTTTGCTTCACATATTTGCGCTAAAAAGGGTCTAAATTGATAAAAAAAAATCTGTCTAGAATATGGATCTTTACCGATTATTAATACCGATTTCTTAGAAAATTCTCACCGTTCTAAACGGATCAATTTTTGGGAGACATAATGTCAGTTTTTATGCCCCCAACTTCGGAGAAGTTGAGGGGGCATATTGGTTTGGGCCTGTCTGTCCGTCTGTCCGTCCGTCCGTCCGTCTGTCCGTAACGCTTTTTGGCAGCTGGGAAACTCAAGAACCGCTTATGCTAGGATCTTGAAATTTTATATGTGGCATGTACTTGAAAAATAAGCGGACCCGTATTTTTTCTTTTTTCCGCCGGTCATGTATTTCCAGAGTTATGCCCCTTTTTCAACTTAGTCTATGGAACCTTGTGAACAAAATATCTCAAGAACCCCTGATGCTAGGATCATGTTTTTTGCAGGATGACATTGCCCAAGGTGTAGATGACCTGATTAACTTTTGTAAAAAAATTGTGAATTTTTGACCGAGTTATGCCCCTTTTTGACTTAGTGCATTATAAGCCTATGGAACCTTGTGAACAAAATATCTCAAGAACCCCTGGTGCTAGGATCACAAGGTTTTGCAGGATGACAATGCCCAAGGTGTAGATGATCTGATTCAGTTTTGAAACAAATTTGTGAATTTTTGACTGAGTTATGCCCCTTTTCGACTTAGTGCATTGTAAGCCTATGGAACCTTGTGAACAAAATATCTCAAGAACCCCTGATGCTAGGATCATGATTTTTTGCAGGAAGATATTGCCCAAGGTGTAGATGACCTGATTAACTTTTGAAATAAATTGGTGATTTTTTTATCAAGTTATGCCCCTTTTTTGACTTAGTGCATCGTAAGCCTATGGAACCTTGTGAACAAAATATCTCGAGACCCCCTGATGCTATGATCATGATTTTTTGCAGGAAGACATTGCCTGAGGTGTAGATGACCTGATTAACTTTTGAAAAATACTGGTGAATTTTTGACTGAGTTATTCTCCTTTTTCAACTTAGTGCATTGAAGCCTATGGTACAAAGGTATCCTTACATACGGTCAAGAACCATATCAGATAGGAACTTGAAATCTTGTATGCTTCATGAACATGAAAAATAACCGAACCTCTATATTTTTTCCTCTGCGGGTCTCGTCATTTATGAGTTATGCCCCTGTTTCGACTTTGTCATTTTATATAGGAACAACTAAACCTTGTGAACAAAATATCTGAAGAACCGCATAAGCTAGGGTCCTGATACTTGGCATACAGTTACAGATTAGGGTGCACATGACCTGATTAACTCTTGAGCTTATTTCGTAAATTTTGGTTGAGTTATTCCCCTTTTTCGGACATAGGCATTTTGTATAGGAACAAGCTTGTGAACAAATATCTGAAGAACCGCATAAGCTAGGATCCTTATATTTGGCATGCAGGTTAAGACCAAGGTATAGATAACCTGATTAACTTAAGAGCCCACTTTATACATTTTTGACAGAGTTTTTCCCATTTTCGGACATAGGCATTTTGTATACAAAGACGCTATATGAATAACTTTGTGAAAAAAAATATCCGAAGAACCGCTAGGCTATGTTCCTTATATTTGGCATACAGTTACAAGCTATGATGTAGATGAACCAATTAAACCCCTTTCTGACTTAAACATTATGGGATGAGCCTTCTTTAGAGGCAAGCATATGGTTGGGGGCATAGTGTTTCATAAACACATTTTTTAGTTCATGTGTAATCGATTATTTGACCTTAGAAGCCTATCTACATGCAATAAAATTATGTTTCTAAGCCATGTGCTTCAGAAAATATGTTATTTGTTGTCTTGGTGGCTACCTTCTGCGTCATATTGAATATTTCCAGTTCCCAGAAAGATGCCAAAATGTCATCATTAAGTTTCGTAGCTTGGACGTGTGTCCCCTTTGCTACAGAAATATGGCTTTTCGATCACTATCTGCATAGAAAATGCAATTGTTAAACACTGTGCGCCCAAATTATACATGCCTGACTCTTTGAAGTACATGTAAATGTAGGGAATGATCCGTTCAGGAAAAAAAGTCATAAGGTAAGTGTTGAACAGTCAACTTCGACAGTAGAATATATACTTGAAACCATTAAAAACGTAACTATTTACCTGTCATATATTCAGATTTAAAGTAATGCCAAAAGACTGTAATAAATTTCATGCAATTTGCCTTTCGTTCGGCAAGGGTTTAGCAACAGTTTAGCTTAGGTCGTTTTGTCTGCGAAAAAAAAGTGAGAAAAATGTTAAAATCAACAATTTTCAATTTCAATTATAGATATCTATAATTCGATTTATTGATATCTATAATTCAACATGATGAGTTACCGATAATTGGATAACTCTGTATTTATATTTTTTCGCCTATCACACTTGTATGAAATGTGTATGTATTGCAATCGTGGGATACAAATTCAAATACGTCGATCAACTGTCTTCTGAATCCCTTTTGTGTATTCATTGTAATTGTAGTATTTCTGTATGTTGTGTCATGAATAAAGTATAGGAATTTAATTCTGTTCAAACCAACATGATTTATGGACATCCATAATTCGATTTATGTATATCCACAATTCGAATAATAGATATCAATAGCTCGAATTATGGATATCAATAGATAATTATGGATATCCATAAATAATCATTGATATCAATACATGTAATTCGAATTATGTATATCAATAAATAGGAAATAAATAGTAAACGACGCCCCATATTCCTTTTATTGGAGGCTAAGCGTTAATGGGTTAAATGTTGAGAGATATCGGCTGTCACATCAAATAATTGTTAAATGGTGAATGCAGGATTCGAAAAAAAAATAAAGTACACGTTTCATTGTTTTCTATGGTATACTCTTGACAGTCATCTTGGCTCATTTTATTCATTTGTCAGTAAATTCGCTTCATTTGTGTTATCTGGTTTTAAAAAAAATAAGCCTCGCAAAAGCGCCAGTTTATAATTCAGTTCCTAAAAATTTTTGATGAAATATATTTTCCATTTCGAGAGTGATCAATATGTTACTACTTAGCAATAGAAAAATGCATGCAATACTCATTAATCTGATTCAGCACATATAAAATCACAGCCATATAGTAGTTCTTATAAGCTTAAAATGACAAAACAACATGAATACTCTTTGAATTGCAACGCTATTTATCAACTTTTTTATTTATTTACTTTTTTAAGATAAGCACTTTTCTACATATGAAGTAAGATCTAGTAGTGTTCACTGCTCGGGTGATATAATTTTAAGTGTCTCAGTGGAAGGATTAACTTATAAACATGATTCAAACTGACCAATGCTGCTATATCCTTCTTATGCAAATGAATGACTGCGCCTATTCTGGACCTTCAAATCTGAAATGCCAGCAGTGCACAGTTTTGAATACCTAAGACTCGAAGTAATATCATTTCTAAACAAAGAAATAGAAATGCTTTGGCAACATTTATTGTCTTGGTAAGTACGCACCATATGTTGGGTCTGACGCTCTATGAATAACCCCATTGTCCCAGTGGCTCAAATTTACCCTATAATCCATTAGACGAGACATTTTTTTATTTGACTTTATTTGAATCTAATTGTACAAGGAGTGAATGCTAAAGTTGAAAGGCATTCAAGCTGACTGGAAAGACGTAATAAAATTATGTGTTTCTACTGCAATGCCAGGACAAATCAGGGAAAATCTGTAAAACCTTTATTCTTGGACACCGGATAAAAATGCCGTTCTTTTTACCTGGGATAGAAAGTCTTTTTTCACCTACTAGACAGAGTTTGTTCTATTTTTAGCGGTGCTGGAAAATTCTGTCTTGCCCATGGGCTGGGATAGCTCACACGAGCTTGAATTCTGTGTATCAATACATGCCTTTTGAAATCCCATGCGCCCGGCTGGGCGATTCTATATTTTATGCATTATTTTTCATAGGAACAAATTTCCACATTAATAAAATCCCAAGAAAGGCAATTCTTTCGTTATAATGACAGTATAATCTCTTTTAGGTGCGGAATGGGGGCTGTCTGTTTATTTGGTGTTTTCAGATTTTGGGATATTTTCATCGACAGCCCCCATTCCGCACCTGCTGCAACCAAAGCAGGCCCTTGCCCTACTATTTATTCCCTGTTATTTCGGTTCTCCCATAAAGTAATGTCACCAAAAATGTGCAGACGGAATGGCAAATCAGAAATGTTCTTCAGGAGCAGTCTGATCTCAGTTTCTACTATTTGTACAAACCTTTCTGCCCGAAAAGTTAGGATCTTTACGGTAGAAAGTGTCGCTCACCACCAATTATCTTACATAGGCAACAAAGATAACGTTTAAGCTAGTCACTTGAAAATTAAAATCTTAAAAGGTTCCTTCAAGAGCAGAGAATACATACAGAAGTAGAAACATGGGCCAGACTACGCAGTTTCGGCTAATAAAGCCTCGTCAGTGACCTTGACAATATCTGGTGACGAAACCAGAAAAGTCGAAATAAAAATCACATTTTGAAGAACGACTCTAGCCGATGGTTTAAAGAAAAAACATACATGCTTCCCTTCTCAAAGGCCGCTATTTTAAAACACGTAACCCAAGCGCGTGCAGTAAATTTGGCGCGTCATTTAAGTACTTAGTAAGGTTAAAAAAACTATCTGATACCGCAGTGGTTTACAGCAAAAAAATCAAGTTTGCCATCTAATATGTTTTAATCTAGTCTGATATTTCATTTAATGGTAGTTTACATTGTTTATTTGACTAATGGTGGCCATTCTAACCTTTCTCTTCTTGACTGAAGCCTCTCCCCAAAAAAGGCGATTTATGAGCAAACAATAACTCTGTTTTGTTTGGAAAATGGAATACAGAGTGATTAAAAATTGGACTGCCTTAAAAATACTTTAATCATCTGCTCATACCTCAACAAAAACGGCCTTTATCTTGTTCTTCAAACTGAATACTATGAATCGTAGGCGACTATTCAATGTCCGAAACAAATTGTCAAAGAAATCCACAAGGGCTAACAATTCACATCTTTTATTGTTGTTATTTTTATAAAGATAATTATTATTAATAATAATATTTGAATCTTCCCAAACCCGGATTATCACAGACCTATTATGTCACTCAACAAAGTGTTTCCTATTCCTCACCATGGCAGTAACACTTGCATGTTTTATATATATGATATTAACCCCTCTGGTAACCCCCATCATAGGAAAAAAGAAATACACAGTCAATGTTGAAATAGATACGCCGGGCATCTACAGTAAACACGCTTGACAATTCGTTTCATGCGAAGTCGGCGGTTTAGCAAAGCTATCCGTTAAATCGCTTTCCGGTTTCGTAGAAGAGGAGCCAAAACAGGTAAGCAATACTTACTCAGTCAGATTTAAGAATGCTTTTCTCGAAAGAAAGGAAAGATCCAAAATTTAAAAATGCTATTTTGTTAGTTACACATTGCTCCTTCAAAATACCAAATAATTCCATAATTGTTGCTTTGGTTTTCTTGATATTTGTTCCCTCCTCCGATATATCTGTTCAACACGGTCAAGATCAGACAAAACAGGTGATAAAATAGGCCGAGGATATCGGCACGACCGTGGTGCCGATAAGAATCTTTATCGGCAAGACGGTCGTGCGGATAAGAATCCTTATCCGCATGACGGCGATCAGATACTCCATTACAGATGCTATGGTCTTTCTTTCAATGGTTCATACAACACTATTTCAGCAATTTGCATGGAGGATGTTAAATAACTTAAGAAATGGTATAAAAGCAGCTTATGACCATCTTTTAGTTGTTAAAACGTCTGAGAACCGGCACCCAGCTTTACCGTTAAGGAGGGGAGGGGATCTTATTTTGGGCATATTCCACTTCGATGTGCACAGGTTGTATCGTTTATACATTTGTATGTTAAAACGTATTCAGTCAGAGTGACAATAAGAGTTCGCACTGAAAAAAAATGGTTTAATTACCATTTTATCAATTTAAAGAAATTGTATTTGTTCTGCTTATGTACAAATCCTGAGAATTCAAGAAATAAATAAATAAACAACAACAGAAAATATAAGTGCAACCTAACAATTATCATATATCTGACAATAATTATTAGACAAGTATCAAAAGAAAGTTAGGCATGATTTATCAGACTAACTGTCTTTAACTTGTCGGTCAAGGTCTTAGATTTATTTCAGTTGTCAGACAAGGGCAAATATTGTTTGACTCATTTTTATATCAGTTAAGTCTGCCACAATAAATTTGATTTTGTTCGATAATACATTTACATTATGTAATTTGCTGTTTATTAATAGCAAATCGATATTTTCCTAAAAGGGTTTATTAGACTAGATTTCTTTCAGTAATTTGTCAGTCAATATCAAAGATTAATTAGTATTACTGATTAAAACCAATGGTTTATTTCAACACATTTTTTATTGGTAACACAAATTATGATAAATTGATAAATTTAAAATGTTTGGAATGAGACCGAATTTTTTGGACGTAAACAAAATATTGACAAAAACTTTGCTGGAAAAACAAATCTGACACAAGTAGGTCACAATTAAATATATTTTTTTCTGATTCAGCTTGGTGAAATATTTGTTTGAAATAACTTTATATCAGTTAACAAAATAAACTATTAATTGGCACATGTTTTATTAAAAAATTGCCAGCAGGAGTCTTAAACCCGGGTCGCAGGTTTAGAAGGCCTCGCACATTACCACTGCGCTACTGCCGCTGATAGATTCGTTGTGATAATCTAAATTACTTAATATCCAAATGTTCAATATACAGCTGTTGTCATACCCACATTGGACTGTGTTTTAACTTGAAATGTTAACCTGATCATCTGACCCAATAAAAAGTATTCAGCAACAAATTTTGAAATGTATAATTCGCATTTACGCAAATATAAGCCGGCTCTATGTCCGACAGTTAAAAGGCTTCCATGATGAAGAAAATAAATGAAATTAACATTATGTATTGTGACTCAAATACTTAAGAACAATTATTTACGAACAGAAATGAAATAATAATATTATATGATAATAATAATAATTCTCAGAATGATCGCAACTTTGTCTATAGAATATCTGACCGCCGTCGTGCGGATAAGGGTTCTTATCGACACGACCGTCTTGCGGATAAGGATTCTTATCCGCAAGACGGTCGTGCCGATAGTCACTTCCGATAAGATAACATTTTATGCTCGATCTCAAAAAGGAGCGATGAGCATCCAAAGTCATCACTGCATATCAATGTAATGAATAATATTTGTCGTCAACAACGATGTTTCAGGGACCACGTATGACGCATTCTTAGAAATCATCGTTAAAAGGAGCGAAAACGTTTGGCTCAGCATGTAATCATTAAAAATAGATGGAAATATTTCAACATCAATCTGCTTATTTTAGTCTGCTTTATGACATAAATTTTATGCTGGATTTTTTACATTTGTTAGATGTGAACTAGGAATTGTAGGATCTATGCAGTTGGAAATTATAGTTTTACAAAAAAAAATAACAACAAAGTTTATCCCATTCTCTAAAATGCTTGGTGTTTACTGTTTCAATGGTTTTGAATGTATATTTAAAGAGTAACTACACTTCAGGAACTGACTGAATCAGATCCCAAACCCTATCCCCAACCTCAAAAGGAAAAATTGACTAAAACATCCCAACAAACAATAAATTACAAGTGATAAGTCGAGCAGCTCTTTCCCAAATAGGTATGTTGAATAAAAATTTCTAAGATAAATAATAAACACATTTTCACAAAATTTTTATTTTCTGCAGTTGAATAGAAGGCTCCTGTCAAACATTTTGTGGTTGTGCATGAGAATGTTTGGTTGAGCATTGGAATGTATGGAATATCATATGAACTTGGATGTTTGATTTGGTTGCAAGGCATTCTGCTTTATATGTGAACCATAAAATCGTCGATCAACCTGCGACTTCGGTCAGCTCGTCAACCCTGAAAAGTTGTTGTATCATTAAAAGTAAACCTATTGCTCTAATGATCTACTGTGGCAGATAATCTGGTTTTGTCTGACCTGGTCATGTAGCCAGATGTACAGGTTTTTCTTATGGAAAAAATTTGAATAAAATCGTTTATGAAACTAGTCACTTTTAAAAAAATATAAGAGCCTAAGATATAACGGGCGGATGGATGACTTGCGATTTAACATTTTTTTCAGCTGTATTTCAGTAACATCAATTTTTTCTCGCAAGAAAAGGTATTGCAAACTTTCGGAGAATGTCATGATTCCAGTTGTATACAACACGTACCTTGAGACCAAATGATATGAACAGTTCTAAGTGGTGGTTTGGATATTACATTTGTCCTACAAGTTCAGTGCCGAAATCAAAAGAAGGAAAGAGTCCTGCACAGATAAATCGGCTCTAAGCGTGCATTTGCAGGCTTTCTGTGAAATCTTATCGATGCAACAAGACACGTCACGTATATAACCCAGTTTGAAATTTACTTTCAAGAAAATGCATGCTTTTGTTACTATGCCTCAATGAATATTTATGGGCGGTCAATTTGAAAACCGCCTCATACTTGGGCTGACTTGAAAGAAGTCAAAAGCTGAACCGAGTATCACATGTGTAACCAGATTTCTCTTGCAGTATGGTTTCAAGCGAATATCATCTGTCAGACCTGCATATGGCAACGTAGAAAATCCAGAATTACACTGGGCACATTTTATTGCATATTACAGGATGAAAATATAATATCTGTAAAATTATTTTGTTATTATTTTCAATGATTAAATGCGGAACCAAACTTTTGAGACCAATTATGCATGCATTTCAAAAGAATTCTTAGGTCTAGCAAAATGCAAAGGTATAACATACCTCACTTTCTGTTTAAAATATCCGCGCACCGTCTACCGTCTATCATATTATCTACTTTGTAGGTAATATGTTCACAAATTTCAGATTTAGCGAATAAGTGGGTTGTTTACCTCATGTATAATCCAGTACGAACAGGTGTTTCGGAGGAGGGAATAAAAATTACAAAAGCAAGACAACGCTACAGCAAATCCTTCGGTATAGATAAAAACAAAATAGCATTCTCAAATTTTAAAGAGCACATTTCTGAGAAAATGAATTGTCTTCTTACACGAACGACTATCGTTTATTTGCCTTTTTTGGCTCCTCTTCTATGAAACCGGAAAGCGATCTAACGGATTGCGTTGCTTAACCGCCGGTTCCGCATGATTGTCAGGCGTGAGTAAAGGAACAAAAGTAATTCCACACAATTAATTTTCCCATAGACTTCAGCGTATTTTCATGTTTATTGGAAATTATATTTTGGCACTTCCGTAAAACGGATTTCAATAATTGTGGTACTGATAGGAAGCTGAACAAACACAGCATGCGATATTTTTGTTTCATGTCAGTCGTTTAACCTATTCTCAAACAGCATGACTTTAACTTTAACAATTGAGTATTTTGATCCTTTTTCGCGACGTCGCCATTAACGTCGATGGCAACTTATATGCTAAGTTTGACAAGCTGTTTCCTAACACTGATGGGTCAAAATTTAGTTCTGTAAATAATGTTTATTGCATTGTTCATTTATCTTTTCAACCATAGTAATTATATTTACTTGGCCTAAGATAACGGCTAAAAATTAATTTACTTGTAAACATGTAAAACAGTAAATAACATCTTGGTTTAGGAACTAACACCGAGTAATTAGCATCAATAGGGTGAGGAACTTTTCTGGAGTAAAAAAACTAAGAAGGTGACCATGATCTGGTGATGAGGATCCGCCGAGTCGTCGCACCTGCGTTTAGCGGGGTAGGGGGATGTATGCGTGCAAATTTCCGTCTTTTCGTCCGTTTGTCCGTTCGTCCATTCGTCAACAATTCACAGGGGTGTCTAGTGAGCATTACTTCTCCTACACTTTTTAGCCAATCCTTTTGAAACTTAATAACTGTTTTGGCCATTGTCTGTAGATGGGCATATTGTTTGCACATAATTGCACGATTGAGTTATGCTACCTGTTTTACACACAAGCTTTTGGCACTTCTGCGTTAGCATGGGCGATATAGTTTTCAATACCAATTGGAACTCGCATGGCTTAATCCCCGCAGAAACGACATCTCTTTCTGTGGAATTCTTGTTTTAAAGTCTCCATAGTCCTATAACTGGTAAAAACGGCTAACGAATATCTTTATAAAAAGCGCCTCAACCTTCACCTTTGATGATAAAGAATGGTTTGATATGCTTATATCGGCCCATATACCTGGCAAAAAAGCATGCATTTTTTTAAAGACGACAGATCGATCAACAAAATACAATTTTCCTTTTCTGTAATCGCGTTGAGCGATACAATATAAACAAAAGCAGTACAATGAATGGGACTCCACTGATGTACATTGTATTTTTACCACTTTTTCATTGTTTATGGAATCAAAAGTAGGTCATTTTAAATAGTGGACCTAAACAAATTTTCGAACCTATTTTATGTGAAACTCAAAATTTCATCGCTTTAAATGTGGCTAATCGCGGTCATTTACAATGACAAAACTATGGAGAGAAGGTTGCAGCGATACTTCACGATAAATTTTAGCATGCTGATAGGGCAATGGAGCCTTTAACTGTTACCATTACAAGTGTACAAGCGTAATGACTACACATGTTCTTTGTACTATAAAGTGTTACTATTACAAATGTATTTCGTATATTCCGTAATACAGTGTGACTATGACAATATTACTATAGAATCAAAACATGTAGATTTTTAAGCCCGCCTGAGGTTAGTCAGGGGGCTTAAGATTTGCCCTACTTTGCTGTACAGAGACTGTAAAATCAACTCCTCCCATAGCTTTAAAGGGATATCTATCAAACTTCGAATACATCTTCACGGTGGGTTGGCATAACGGCATCCGGTTGTCCCGAAACGACGTTTCTTGATTCTGGTTGTCCCCGTACGGGACTCTGGTCGTCCGAACTTTTACACACAATGGACGAGGCGGTCAAACATAGCGATCTTGAGGCTACATTAGGTGAGTATCAGGGAATAAATCGTTTTCACGGAACAATGTAATATATTTTGTGTGGCTGCCATTTACATCGAAACTTTGTTGTGTTACTGAGAACCAGGCTTCCAAAGTCTAAAGGTATACACATAACAAAGTTTCGCTTCGCTGAAACCGTAATATTTTTCAACAAGAACAAGCCTAATGACAAGATGTTATATGGATAATGGATGATATGTATATTTTGTACCTCGCATTTGTGTATTTGTCCTTTAGATAAACTCATAAAGAAAAAAATATGGATTTTCAAAAGTGATATGAGAATCCATTGGCTCCGGAGTCTGGTCGGTTACCCTCGATACATGCAGAATGTGGCACCGGCTAAAAATTGGTGCAGTACACCGGAATCTGGTCGACATCAATGCAGATTCGTTATTAAATTAAGGAAGCTAAATGCAGGTTTTGTATGGAACGACTGACATAGTCGCATGATCTACATAGATATAGTATTGTAAATGAGTTTGAAATCACCGTTAAAATTGTGTGATGTTTTGACCTCTGTATGGGAACTGTTGTGTACCTGGAACTAATCCTACAGTTTCAAAATATTGTACAGTGGACATTATTTAATTGACGATATTGCTTCTCACATTATGGCATCTTTCAGAAAAAGGTTGTACGCATAACCATGCTAAAAGTCATCAGCATGCAAATATTTCTAACTCGATATTTAGTAGCCTTTTCGTCCTAATAAGTTGCGGAAAAGCTTGACGATCGGTTGACAAATAAGAAGTTTACGTAAAAACATAATACTTTCGGAATAGGGATTTTTGCATGGCGAAATTGAAACCAAGGGAAGTCACTGTTTTCCCGGAAAACACTTTACATGTTTTACCTAAAATGCATAAAACCAACATCAAATAGTACTAAAAGCTTGTGAGAGGCCCAAATGTCTGAATAAAGTTGAAATTCCTCGTCAGAATTCCAATTAAAATATTGCAAACTAAAACATTTCGGATTACCTCCCATTTCCATTGAAAAATCCCTATAAAAAATTACTTTTGGATATGAAAATTTTATTTGTGGACAGATTTTTATTTTTTGCCGCACATTTAAGGACAGCAGGACTACTAAATATTGATAAGGAAAACTTTGCAAGAGGGTGATTCATAATACCTATGTTGCTCTGCATAAAACATGTTTCTGAAAGATGTCACACTGGGGGTAGTTGATACGTCAAGTTATACAGCGCTGATTACCATCATTTAAAACAATAAAGTGGTCAGGAATCCATTCCCGTCATATTTTATTTCATGTTAGACTGAGACAATATGAGATTTTTCATAAACAAGTTTGAGGCTCAGCTTAATAGTGTCACTTCTGTGTTTAGCTTATGGTGTGGTACGTACAGCGCAGACTCCATATCACTATATCAAAATTTCGCTTGTGTATCGAGCTACCTGAATTCCAGACGTAACAGAAAAAGAAGAAAGTCAGGTCTTTGGCTCCACAAAGGCACACAACGCTGAAGTCCCCAGTGTCCGTTCCTCCTCTGTCGGAAAATACTGAAGTACTTACTCCAAAACTTAATCTCAATCGTCAACAACTTTATTGTTCTTTGTCCAATCTGCCTGAAATGTTCGCCAAACAGTTTGTTTTAGTTGTGAAAGTTTTCGAAATTTAAAATCACCTGACGACAACTGAGCAAAAAGCTAAATCTTGTCCGACTAACGCACTTGCCTCGTCAATAATAGACTTGTCTCCGGATATTATCAGGAAAAAAAAACGTGTTTGCTGTAACTGAGAATTTCCGAAAAATGCACAAATGCAATGGGCCACTTTTTGTCCTGTTTGTTCCAATCAGATACAGTATCTTAGATCGTTAAATCGTACCTATTCAACGTTGAGAATCTCGAAATACTATCTGCCACTGAATGAATCCGGTGCCATGATCGATGTACGCACGACCAACAGCCGGTGCCGATTATTTGTTAGTATATTCTCTATTTTGGGTAATAAAATACGAATGGGTCCATCAGTGAGCTCCCTATTTGTGTCCTAAGCAAACAACGAATTGATTTTGAAAGGAAGTGTAGAACAACAAAGCCTAAAGTGCTAAATATGAACAAAAAGCCGACTAAAACGATCGTTTATTAGAAGTTCAACAGTGGATCTCTAGGATTAAACGCTAGTGATGGGATTCTTTTGCGATATCAACTAATTCAGTAACATTGATTATGTAGGCATTCCGTGGACAGAGGAACAATCAAAGATCTTTCTGTTTCAGAACAGAATAAATAAATCTTTGCAGAGACCTTTACCATTTTTTCTGTATCAAACGACCAGAATCCAGTACGAGGACAACCAGAATCAAGAAACTTCGTTTCGGGACAACCAGATTCCGTTATACCTACCCACCGTGATCTTGTGAACATGTTGAAGATGTGAATGTGGGCTTTCGATGAGGCTACAATCCGTTTATACAGAATTACGGCCTTTTGAACTTAGTCATTTTAGGCATTTTTACATTCTAGGGTACGAAGTTTGTGTAATCAACTTATCCCACATTTTTAAATAGATCTGTCGCAAATTTTGCATTGTAAACATGTTGTGAATATTCATTATAGTTTTTTCGATGGGGCTAAATTTCATTTTGACTGAATTACGGCCTTGTGATCATTTTAGGCATCTTTTCATTGTTGGGTATGGTGTATTTGTAATCAACTATGCCGATAATTTTAGACATTGCATACTTGTTGCTGACCGTTCCAAGGCGGTACTTCTTTTGTGTTCTTCATTGTTGTTCTGGTGTCTTAGTTAATTTGTTTGTGGTCTGCTAGAATTGTGGCCACCTGGTAATTCCACAGCTGGCCGCTTTGCTTCCTGTTTTGTTTTATAATAAAAGATGGAAAATAGGTAAAATAGTTGTTGAGTGTTTTTCAAGTGCTTTGTTCGGTCTGTTGTGTGGTATGGGCGATTTTCGCTTGATTGAACCGTTGCGAAAACTAAGAGTCCGGTTAAACTAGTTTAAGATTCCCCTGTAATCTTTTGCTGACAGCTCCAAGGCGGTACTTCTGTTGCGGATTTCTTGGATGTATATTGTGCTGTGTCCGCTTGTCTAAGGTCCCTGGCGGTTTGGTCACCTGTATTGCTGGCTAATCTGCCTTCTGTTTTCTTTTGTAATCAAAATAAAACAAATAAATAAAAATAGATGTTGATGCTGTTTTGGGGGTAGCTGAATGACCATCAATTTGGCAAAAGAGCTGCTCTTTCGGTTTACTAAACATGTCTTTCGTACACTTGTGTCTATTTCTGTGTGTATTTGCGCTTCTTTCCCTATTGGTTATGAGAGCGGAATGTGGGATTGGATTGTATTAATTCCTGACCATTGCCTATCTTTTTACCTTGTTGTGAACATAGTGAAAATATGTATGTGGATTTCTGATTGCGATAAAACGAACTATGAAGAAATATATGACCCTTTGTACCTAGTCATTTTGGGCAATACCTTTGCATTTTAGGGTAACTAAATGTAATCAAAACCTCTCATAATTTTCTACAGTTGTAAACTAATAATGGACAAAGTGGAAGTGTGAGTGAGAGACCTGTCAGACGGCCCGTTGTATCTGTTGAGTCCTCGTCTTTGCTTCTTCATGGTGTTGAAATTTGATTTATGTGTTTACCGTGATGATTCATTGACGAGTTAGAGGGTTATCACGCGAACCGAACAACCAACTAAATGTTTTGTACCACTTCAGAAACTGAGGGTGAGGTTGGGCCTGTAAAATCGATTTAAGCCCCCCAGTAATTCATTACTGACCGTTCCAAGGCGGTAGTTCTGTTGTGGTTCTTTGTTGCCTGTTTTTGGTGTCAGAGTTTCTGTGCTGTTTTACCTTATGTATGTTATTATTATTTTTGGTTCGGTTTGGGTTGCTGAGTGGCCACCTTTTGGGAACAAGCTGCTCACTCGGTTGGCCATATGTTCTCTGTATCTTGATTATTTGTAATCTTAGTTGTTTCCAACTATGGTTTGAGGGCTGGATTTGGATTTTGATTGTTTCAGTTCCTGGTCTTTGCATACTTTTTACTTTTAGATAGAGACATTATACATTTTGTCAGTCATGTCCTTTCGCACATAGTCATTTTGGGCAACTTATTATCAGGATATTGTGTACTCAACTCCTTGTGCAGACTGTAATAGATTTTTATACGTATATGCTTAAGATTTTATTATTTAGGCATACATATGAAGATAATGAAGAAGCGTTTTGAATTTAGCTATTTTAGAGTCAGGCTAGCAAGAAATTTGTTAGAGATAACACTTGTAATAAAATTATATAAACCTGCCCCGATATCTCAGTGGTAGAGCGTCCGCTTCGGGAACGAGAGGTCGTGAGTTCGAATCCCGGCCGCGCCATACCAAAGGGGTCAAAGTGGTACTAAAGGTTCCCTTGGCTGACGCTCGCCTATAAAGGGTAGTCGTAGGAAGATAAAGTTAAGCTATCAGGTAAGTATATTTTGTTACTGGATACCTTGTTTGTCGCAAGAAAAGCTCTTTGGAGCTTATGTTGTCTGTTTCTAATATGCGACGTTGAATAAAGCTTCTTTTTCCTTATGTTTTATCTTCATTTGTTGATAATGGACAATTCAGTGATGTAAACTGCTATCTGACAGGCGCTGCAAGGGGGCTCCATTTGTATATTACAGACACAATTTTCTAGGCGTTAATTATTCAATATATAAATATTCTCTAGTTAATTAGAAGAATTCACATTCAATGGCCTATATTAGTTTAGGCTATTTGTTTGGATTATTCCAAAAGAGGGGTGTTGGGATTCCGAAAATAAGTGTTATGTGTGGGCAAAATAATATGCTAAGCAAATGTATTTTTTCAATGTACGATTGGTTTTTGTTTGTTTTTTCTCGAAGAATTTGCTTTGAATTTCCTTTGTAATATGGTGATAAATGAACTTTATACTATAAATGAGAGACTGACACCCCTTTAAAAAGTATGAGCTTGGTCTGATTTTTCGTCTCAGAGAGCCAACAATTTTTAGTGATAGATTTATGAAGATCTGAGTGTATAGATATTGATGTATTGAAAATTTCTATTAAAATTATTTCAAATTGTGTTAATTTTTAACGCTACATAAAATCTAGATCTACAAAATGTTTAAATGTGTTGACCTAGTTTTAAATCCCCCGCTTCGATCCTCTCTAACGTGTAGTAAGATACCTTGGGGAAATAGTGCTTATTTATGCTTGGGTCAGTGATGGTAAATGCCGCTAAATGTAGACCAGTTGCTGTTTTAAAATGATAAATAATCAGGACAATAATAGTTCAATACATCATGGCTGGATTATTAATGTAGATAAAAACATTTTAATAAATCCAGCTGGCATGTGACGTCATGTCTAGACACGGCATATACTACTTTCTTGCGCCATCAGTTAGAAGAAGCCGTTCAATTATTTATAATCCGGGTTTCATACTGGCCCGGAAATATGGATTATGTAGTAGCAAATTCCCCATTTCTATCAAAATTTAAATCAATTTGTAATAAAAACAAGTGTATTAGCATTCAAAATCTTGTCAGCAAGAGCATTTACATGGGTTAACGAAAACCTGTCAATAAAGTCAAATTATTGCCAAAAACGACGCCTCAACAAGCTTTTAAAAATGACGTTAACGTATATTTCAATAACGTCATAAGAATGGTGCATTGCTTTGCAAGGAATACATCGATAACAGTTGCCACCCTTCTAACTTTTGTATGAATATTGTAGGCAACAATGGACAAGTTACTGACAAAGATTAATTTTGTATTTGCAACGATATTTGACTTGAATGCCCCACAATGAAAACTTTTACCTATGAAATTAGCCGAACGGTATAACTTTGGCCTAATAAAATGCGTTGTAAGTCAATATGAAAAGGTGACTTTGTACAGCCTTTGGTATCATTGTAAAGACAAAATAGAGTGTTTTCAGCATATGCATAGCATCTGTACCCAGTATTCCCCTAAACAAAGTTATGATGCCATTTGCATTACTTTTCGAACGCCCCTCGTACTTTTTTCTTCTTTTAACACAGCATGCTAACAGCGTCTAAAAACGTTATGACGACGTCAATGTAACGTTATGACATCGCAACAACCTTGTATAGATAATGATAAGGCGTATTTACCTTGAATCGACGTCGTTACAACGTTGTTTTGACATAGTGTGCCAGAATGCAATGTCTCATTATTTGTGAAGACCAATAGGGTTTACTAGGCATTTTTAATCTTACAAGTATGCATAACATCAAATCACGCACATGCTACTTTTAGCCACAGTCTCACTGTCACTTTTTAAGGGCTAGGTTTTACTACGTTTTAAAAAATGGCAAAGCGGCAGTATTCGTTGTAAAACGTAGGGAATACGTATATAAATGTAGCTAAATACGTGGCCTATTTACGTTTTATTTAGAATGTTTAACTCAAACATGTCATTTTGATATACGTAGCGTATACCTAGTGAGACGTAGCAACACGTAGTTAAACGTGGTACTAAAACGTAGTCGAAACGCATTAAATACGTACAAAAAACGTAACAAGAATAACCTAGGGGTCCTCTAAGCCTCAGTCTCACTGTCATGTATTGAGGACTAGGTTTTTCAACGTATTCAAAACGTACCAAAACGGGACTAAGCGTATAAAAACGTATTGAATACGTATTATATACGGATATAGACAGCTTCATACGTGGCATAGCTACGTTTGAATTGAAAATTCAACTTAAACGTAGCATTTCGGAATACTTACTGTATGCGTAGTAAAAACGTATTGAAGCATAGTCTAAACGTACTAGAACGTAGTTGAAACGTTACAAATACGTGCAAACACGTAGCCATACGTGAAGGTCCTCTACGTACTTCTACACATTATATACGCTTTTCCCCCGTCTTAGTACGTTTTGTGACGTTTATTCTGTGTTTTATTACGATTTGGTATGTTTTCCGATACCTTTTCAAACCTCACTTAGACTAGGCATTTATACCGGACACTACCTAATAGCCCCTAGTAAAACGTACGGAACCGTAGTAGGTAAGTAAACTTTTCTCATTCCTTCTGAAAGCGGGACACAAAGCCGTTTGATAACCGGACAATACGAAGTAAATCGTAGTTAAACGTATGAGAAACGTACTAGACACGCAGTAACACCTAAATACCTACAAAACGGGGTACACGCGTAGGGCGGGAAATGCAGAACAACCTAGCCCTCAAAAGGTGACAGTGAGACTGGGCCCTAACCGATTTTATATATTGATGTTGGATGGTTTAATTTATCATTAAAGTTTGAAGCAGCCAGATCCTGATCTATCACAACTTAATGTAATAAATGATATAAAATACGAAATAAAAAAAACGTAAAGTAAAACGTATAAAACTGCACATTGGAAACTCAGACTCAGAATAGTCACAGTAACAGGTTTACGCTCAACAAAATTATATATGGCCTTAAATAAACTGAATATATGCACAGGTGGGTCTGAGCAGGCAACCTTTGTATTTGTCTTTAAACATATATTCGGAAGAAAAGAGTCATTTACGCGTTGTTTTCCGCCTGGGAAATAACATGCTATCATATTTAATATATTTGAAGAAATATGATCTGAATTATTTGCTTGATTTCATATGAATCTAAACGGGATAGGAGCCAAGCAGTATTACGTTTTTCAAGCGTGATACAGCTGCTACTTTGAAGATATTATACCCCCTTCTTACATAACATTTCACATACAACAGTACTTTCGAGCTATATAGGGAACGAAACTGATACACATTTATAATGAAGATTGATATAGAGAGATATAATAAATCAACTATGCCGGTTAATGCTGAAAAATATTTTTGGCCCATGCGAGATTCGAACTCACGACCTCGACAACTCCGCCTAGCACTGCACTGTGCGTCACCGCTACCAACTGCGCCACCGAGAAAACCCAAAAAAGAGTGTTCGAGTAGCACTGATATAGGTAGCAGATAATGCACTACACGTCGTCTGCCGCATCCAGAGGATAATTGGCACTTGAGAACTTAATTAGACTTATTAGTATATCATTCATAAAAACTTTCATAGGGACTGATCATGAATCATCATGCTGCACCTGAACTGGGCAATTTGGGGCGAAATTTTGGTATGTATATTGTCGTGACGTATCAGACTAGTTATTAAGGCTATTTTCGTGAAAGCCATAATTTCCTTACTTGCCGTAATATGCGAGAGCACTTAGAAATTTCATTTTTAACTGCAAACTGTCATTAAAACTCCGGTCCATTGAACCATAAAGGACAGACATATTATTGTATTACGTGGTGGGTGCACGACCTGCATTGCAACAGACCAGCTCTTGGGGCAGCACAGTCTGGCAGGAACTTTATTGCTGCACATTTTCTTCGTTTACTTGTGGAATTCTTGCTAGCCTGTGCATGGCGATGGGTCAGGTCTTGGTCTTCATGGGTTGTAGAAACGCGTTTTATTATTGTTATTTTCAGTTTGTATCAGTTATATTAAACACTTGTCTTACCGAATGACTGATGTATAATATTCCTACACTGATTTATATATATTCCAGATCGACACAGTTTAAAAATTACACGTTTTTCTCTTTTCCTATTTCTCATGTATCAATCCATTTCCGTCATAATAATATTCCATATCGAGAAACTCGTGCAAAGACGTCACGTCGTTTGTCATGTGATTCAGTATACATTTACTATATGTGAATGGAGGCAACCACGCGTATTAAGGTAGTGATTAGTGGTATATACAAAAATCTAAATAAAACTATAACAAATAGGACATGCTGTTTGAAAATGTGTTTTATATGGAAAAAATCAAAGGGTAATTTTCTGCGCAGAAATCTGAAAAATAAGATCTGTTCTTGAAAATGTACTCAGCTCTGAAGATACTTTGATGAGTTAAAAAGAGCGTCCTAGCAATTCTTCCTTCCAACTCTTTCTCAAATTGTAAGGTAGACTTGAAAAAAAACAGTAGCTTTTTCTCAAATGTCTGGCTATGATATACTGCATGTACACTTACTGCATTCATGAAATACAGGTAGGTCAGTTATACCTATATCATACTCACAGTATAAATAATATATTACAAAGACCATTGCAGGTGTGTTATTGAAATTATTGAACCCTGAAAATAGACTCTACTGTGTAATTTACACAAATATTTGGACACAGGCCACACCTTTTATGTTACCTGCGCAGTCTGATAGCGTGCACAAAAAAGAGAAAATATAATTGCTAGGACGCACTTAATAATGCAATAATTTATGTTCAGACCTTGATATATTTTAATAATGATAGTCATTTTTAGATTTATTCGCACAAAATTACCCTTTGATCTTTTCTTATATAAATCCTTTAAAACATCAACAAGTCCTGCATTTTGGGATCCTGAACTGTAAGAAACAACATAAATTTAAAGAGTAACTACACTTCAGGAACTGACTGAATCAGATCCCAAACCCTATCCCCAACATCAAATGGAAAGATTGACAAAGACATCCCAACAAACAATAAATTACAAGTGATAAGCCGAGTCAGCAGCTCTTTCCCAAATAGATGGCAACTCAGCTTTCTTTATTGAACTAAATAATTTAGACCAACAGACGGGTTTCAACGGACTAAGCAAATTATATGAAAAACACTTAACAATTATTTTTACCTATTTTCTATTTTTATGATAGAAGGATTAAACTGAGAACACAATAAATTAAACAGCACCGAACGTAAAACAAATGCAACCGCAACAAAAGTACCGCCTTTGGACGGTCAGTAATAATTACTGGGGGGTTTAAAGAAGGCATCTGCTAAGTTTCGGGAAGATCTGTTGTATTTTCAGTATTTTATGCAGATTTTTGTTTTTGCCCCAAATTAATGACAATCACCACCTTCACTCGGTCGAGACCATATTTACTTTGTAATTGCGTTCATATACCTTGTCTTATTAATTCATTTATTTGTTCTTTCTGAAGACTATTTGCCAAGTGATATGATTTTATTTACTTCTTCATTTATTGATGTTATGTCAAACGGAATGCGAGATTGTGTTGTTTCACAATTTTTTTCTTCCTTCCTTTTTTTTAATTTTAGTTGTTGTTTCTCGTGTATTTTTTTATTTTAGGCTGACTGAATTCTTGACGACTATACATTTATAAAAGTGAATTACGCACCGTTTATTGTATGGAAACTACTATTCTCCTCCCCGTGGAGATCAAGGCTCGAAGTCGAAATAGATGTGTTTTTATTCATGTAGGTGATATGTTTTGCTTTTATTTTTCTAAAACATATGGAGTGTAGGTTTTCGAATTTGCATTTATGTGTTTCATAAATTAATTCGTTTACACTAAAAGAATATTCACTTAGATATCGGCAATCGACTCTCGTTGTCTCTTATAGTGATACTTTGAAGAACACGCTTACGGTTCTTTTCCAGTAGGCGCAGAGTGCTGAAGCGGCATTGAATCGGAAGTGATGCAGCGTCACGACGCTGGATCAACGTGGATTCAATGTTGATTTGGCGTTGTGAGACCAGTTACACACCGACAGTCGGCTGCAAATATATGCTTCAAATCACACGCTATTTGCTTATATCGGTAATTGCAAACTAGGATACAGGTTTATAACATTCAACTTTTTTTCTGAATTCTATTTGTATAATGCACTTACATATGAATTTAATATATTCGTTTTTGTATATTATTATGCAAATGAAATAAAGTTGAAACCAAAAATAAGCGGTCATACACTAAATTTGTTTGCCTGTAGTGAAATCGCTAAACGGGCATATCGCCCCGCTCGCGGTTCTTTTGTTTTATGATTTCTGCTCTAGACAATTGAGCTTACACAAAGATTTGTTCAAGAATTTACATTCGGCCATCCAAGTATAATCTTGACTTACAAAAACAGATATATACAAGAAACGTTGATACAAAGCATCAGTACGCCGGGGAACTTAATTATAAATTTCATCTCTTGTGACCTGAGACTGTGGTCATGCTAACGAATGTTGACACTAGCAGAGGTAGAGCTATGTGAGTAGGTGTCGGTAGCTTTCATCTGCTGTTCTTGTATATCTGTTATGAACCAGTGGGAAGACATTTGATAGATAGGCATCAGAATTGCTCAGGATTTTTGTCCACCTGAGACGAAATCTGCAAAAGAGCTTATATAGGATAGGTAGGCTTTGTCTTCCGTCGTCGTCCGTCGGTGTCCGTCGATAATTTCAAACATTTTTCCTCTGAAACCACTGGGTCGATTGTTAACATATATCACATAGAGCCTTCAAGGCTTGCGGGAACGAAATACTGTTCAAATACTGTGGGTCACATGACCAATATGTCCGCCATGCCCTTATGGTGAAAAGCTTTAAAATCATTCTCAAGAACCAAGAGATTGATGGCCTTGAAACTTGGTATGTAGCATTGGAAACGAAAGGACTACCAAGATTGTTCAAATGATGATCTTGGGTTGACCTGACTTTTTTACAGCAAGGTCAAATATGCGTCTCGTACTTTTATATAGGAACAGACAAGAATATAAGATTTCATCGGAATTGTTGAAAATGTTTGCCTAAAAATTGGTCTATACAGTAAATTTGTAATGAGTGCATGAAGATTTGTGATTACAAAAGGTCAAGGTAATTCTTTGATCTTTTACCCATGTCTCTTATACATTGACAATTTCAAACACCTCTTATTAGTAATAACCAAACAGTTTACCCCTTGAGAGCCCGAGTTGTTACATTCATAGCATGGCAAATGATATACTAGTGCGCCGAAACTGAAAAGGTGCACTAGAATAGGCTAGAAAAACATTAATTTATGCACAAAAAACAGCATGCCTTAGAGAAGAAACTTGCTGATATTTGCTGGGACAGAGAAATCAAAGAGTAAATGTTAATTTGTAGTGAAGCGCATGACCAATATAAAGTGCGTCGAAACCGGTCAAATGACTGTAATGTTGTTCGATTTTAACTGTGTTATCATACACTACCGCAACTAACTTTAAATGATATCAGCCATTTCATGGCGGACTTGTAACAGTTAAATAGGCATATTTCTAGTGTTTTGTTACTGTTGATATAAATGTATATAAATCCGTTTGTTTTCATATCTGAGCAGTCAAATTACATTTCAAAATCAGATCTTCAGAAAAAAAAATCATTTTTTGCCTATTTTTAGGCATTTGAATATTTATTGATTTTGAATTGAAATATTTAATATTTTATATAAAATATATATGACTCAATGATGGGCCCGATATCAAGCTGCCTAATTTAGTTGATTGGGGCCTGAGTTTGCCTTGTCTGTTGCTTGCTTATCCGGCGTCGAACTGATACTTTTCGTTTGCTCAGGTTTTTCAGCGGTGTTGCCTGACCTCCCAGGAGTCTCCTGGAGTCGCAATACGTTCTTTCCGTTGAGTCCTCATCTCTGATTCATCTAAGACCTTATTCGCGATTTGTTAATTTCCGGTGTTGATTCATTGATGAGTTAGAAAACCTTCATGCGGACCAAACAGTTAATATAATGTTTCAAACCACTGCAGAAACAGGGGGGGGGGGGCGAGATATGGGCACAGTAAAACTAGTTTAACCCCCCCCCCCCACCTCCAGTTATCTTTTGCTGACCGTTCTAAGGCGATACTTCAGTGGCGGTCTCTTGGTGTTATATTGTGTTGTGTCTGCTTGTCTATTGTCTCTGTCGGTTTGGTCACATGTATTGCTGCCCCATCTGCCCTCTGTTTCGGCTTGTAGTTACAATAAAAAATAAGTAAAATATGCTGTTATTGGGGTAGCTGAATGACCATCTGTTTAGGAATGAGCTGCTTATTCTGTTTACTGTATGTGTGTCCTTCGTAAACGTGTGTCAATTTTTGAGTGTATTTGCTTCTTTCCCAATTGGTTTTGAGAGCGGTAAGTGTGATTGGATTGAGTTAATTCCTGATCATTGCCTATGGAATTTAAACATAGATCTTTTACAAATTTGCGTAGTTTATTTATAACCTGCCTTGTTTCTGTCGGGTTCCAAATGTGAAAATCTATCCGACAGACCCAAATGAGAAAAAACGGAACCAGTCGCAGTCGTCTGGGAAAACCCTTTACATTTACCGCAACAAAGCAACAAAAGAAGGTGTGAATATTGCTTTTATCTTCTTTCTTCCAGATATTTTTTCAAACTAGAATATAATATTTGTTGACCCCACAGATAACCTCCAAATCTGCAAAAAACGATGGTTTAGAATACAGAGTCCCACTCACATTATTTGTTGACTTAAAACAAAACATTTAAAACCATTCAGAGTTCTAACTAGGTTTTGTATGTTTGAGTAAAAATACCTCACCATACAAATTAATAAAACTTTGCAAATAGTTGGAGTCAGAAATCGTAAAGTTGGAGTGGAAAACTCCAAACTAGGAGTTAATGAGAATTCAGCCATTTCAAATGTAAGCTGTCAAAGTACCTAAATCATAAGTCCGAGATCATAGGTCATTTATTCATAGACAATTCCGGAATTTTTAGATACATAATTCATGTAAGTTGTTTTACTATACATCTTTCATTCCTTTGCATACCATCAAAATTATTTTGCCGCATAACTGTTGTTCTTTAAACAAGAGTCATTCTAGAATTGTCAGACAGGGAAGGGTTTTCACTTTTCAAACAATTTCATAATTGTAAGTAGAAGATTTGGTCACAATTTCATAATTCTATGAAACAATTCATAACTACCATTCTGCAATTTATTAAAATGTTTTTCACCTACAATATCCATACAAAAACAATTGGCGTTTATTCCAACAAAATAATAATTTTTAAATTCTCACAAAATTTCTTTTAACTGTATTTGTAAAAACACACATTAGTATTTTACTCAATTTTCATAACACTGCAGGGGCACCTGTTTTTCTTTTCAATGGAGTATATAGTAATAAAAGGCAGATTCAACTACCAAATCAACACACAATCAATTTAGTACTGATTCGTATTCTGATCAATTACACTATGTGCTATTGAAATAATAGAAAAGAAGGTGTTCAGCATGTCTGCTACTACCCGTCAAATGAATGTACTTTACTCATGACTGTTCAATTCAGAAAACAATTAAGTATTGTCTATTCATCATAGAAATTCTTCACAGTATTATGTATCTACGATGTTCGGCATGTCTGCTACTACTATCTTTACCAAATACCTGTATTTGCAAAGATACCAATAAAATCAATCAACTAATCCTTGGTATTTTCCATAATGTCTAGAGAGAGAGAGAGAGAGTGAAATTAGACGCCTGTTGTCCACATAAAGTTTAACTTCTGAAAATTTTATTTGTATCATTTCATTTCAAATGCAGACATCCAGCCTTTTTGGTAGATTGAACGCTGATTCATGTTTCACAACTGGTATTTACAGTCATACTAAATCTCTCCAGTTTGTTCTCATGTTAAACATTTTTCAAATATTATATTTGGTCTATGAATGTCTTAGGTATACATTGAATATTGACTGCAAATGCTGGTCATTAAAGTAGGCGTTTACGCATCAATCCATTTGGTGCTTCGTAAATGGCCGAAACAGAATGTCAATCTTCATTTCAGGAAAAAATGACCCAAAATTTCTGCCAAAGTCTTTCTTTACATCGCTCACTTTATTCAAAACAAAACAACAACTACCCAATTTTTCCAAAACAAATCATTCTTTTTAAACGTTTCAGTTCATTTCTAAGCTTTGGAAATCAGAAATATGACGGCCACGGGAACTCTACGAGAATTATTTCTGATGATGAACTATGCTTCGGGAAGAAACAACGAAGGATCGATCTGGTAAATTTAATTCAATCCCGCATCAATATCCAAGATAACATTTCTCAATTCAAGGCTTACAATGGTAAAGTTTAAAGCTGCAAATTTAAAGAGTAGCTACACTTCAGGAACTGACTGAATCAGATCCCAAACCCTATCCCCAACATCAAAGGGAAAGATTGACAAAGACATCTCAACTATTTTTATTATAGAAGGGTCAAAATGAGAACACAATAAATTAAACAACACCGAACATAAAACAAATGCAACCGCAACGAAAGTACCGCATTGGGACGGTCAGTAATAACTACTATGGGGTTTAAACCGGTTTTACTGGGCCCAAACCTTCACCCTCACCCTCCGCCGCGTTGCACACAATTAGTTGGTAGTTCGGTTCATATGGAGGTCCCTTAACTCATCGGAGTCCTCACAGCCTGTAATTTTTTATCTTTTATTTTTAGAACTAACGTTTCTAATTTTAAAGAACACAGTAATATAGCTAAGAATCGGGTATACATTTCACCACATTCATAATTATCACTATCAAAACAACAGTATTTATGAAAAAAAAATCAACTGTCTAGAATTTCTGGAGGGATGTAAATTATTACCAACAAGAGAAAAACACCTGATTTTATAAAGATTATTTACTTTTCTATGCAGTTTTTAGCTGATGTGAACAGATTTATCGTGAAAGCATTATTTAATTCTACTTTTACAAATGATTTAAAAAGAAAGTAAAAATTTTCGGAAAATGGTCAAATGACAGACTTAGTCACTTTAATTTCTCTGTGATACACCAGAACTTAAATATATAAAATGGCAAACAGATCTTCGAGTTCTCCACGTACTCGATCTTCAAATAGTTCAATTTTTATGTTTATATATCTTTATTATTTTTATATTTCTTACTTTTATCATTAAGATGAACCATGTCGCACATTTGACCATGAATTAAGATATTAAAAATCCGTATAAAAATATGAAATTAGAATGTCATAATGTGTACATCTCTCAAAGGTATACTCCCTCGTATTTCATTACGAAATAATCACAAAATTATGAAACTGGTTAGTAGTATGCAACATAATAAAGATTTGTTCAAAAAATCTTCAGCCAAAACATATTTGTTACGGAGGCAGAGACGATATATCAATGCATACCCTTCTTGAATAGTCACGAATATTTTGTCGTCATAGATTGATTGATTCCCACAGGCAATTCTGCAAGCATGTTTTGAATTTTATGATTGGTGGAGTAAATAACGTTACAATAGCATTAACCTCTAATCTGTGCACGTGAGTTCTTTTCGGCCAATAACTGTCTGAAGTCGATTAAAGAAAGGGCTTACAATTATTCATGATAAACCTTTAACCTGATTAACTTTGATTGCTGGGCGTATCCAGTCTTCATTTTTGGCGGGAATGGCGACCCGCTATTGCCGCTTTTTTTGTATTTTCTTAAATTCTCCTATTTTCAGTGACAATCAAAAATCATAAATTTGGCAGATAAATGTACTTTTAATAGCAATCATTATCATTCCTAGGATATAATCTTTTGTGAGAAATTTAAAAGTTAATAGAAATATTGAGGGTGTAAATCTTTAAAGAAAAAATGGCAAAATAATCCATCCTCTGCTGAAAGTTGAACCAGATTTATTTTTTTACTATGTGATATACTGCTGCAATCTTTCGTTGCATTAATGAGTTCTTCTCCATATGTGGTATCAGTAGATTTACCTGGGAAGCTACTTGGGTACTACTTTTTTCTGAAAAAAAAAATTGTTACCGACCTACTGGCATGGCAACAGTGATAAAATGATATACTATATAACTCATACGTCTAAAATTTTCACAGGACTGGGTTAAAGTGATGGATATTTTTTAAACATCTCCACTTAACTTCAAAGGCAGCCATTCACACATTTTCTTCCGACTGTTACAAGCGCCGACGATAGTTTCATCAACCGTTATTATCATATTTTTTTCAATGGAGCTTATTTTATTTTTCTTTGGCGCTTAATACATTTCCCGCGCAACTTGTGTCAGGCAAGGAACCTCCATATGGCTGACTGATTACCGTTTGCAACTTTGGATCACGGAGTCATGTTTTCGAGCCTTGCTCTCTGAATCTGTGCACAGAGTATTCCATAATCACCCTCAATGTTCCTACTATGACTAAAACACTGTTGAATAGGCAGTAAATCGCCATGCCATCCATGTATATGCCTGCCATGCTTTTGAAATGGTCGGTCAGAACGCTGTGACGGTGTTGGCGCCGAAGTGTCCCTGTTTGTTTTCTTTGTTTATTGTTTGTCTTCTAAAATCGCGCTTTTCAGAGAAGGAAACCTGGGCTAACAACATATTTGTTCGTAGACAGTTTTCTTTGCGGTCATCCGCACGTGCGCTAGCGTGGACATTTGGCGGGAACCTGCGCGTGCGTTAACGTGCGTGCGAAAACATTTAAATCGGCAGTCGTGATGCATGGACAAACAGATGAGAAATATTTTCATGAGTTGTATAGTACATTATATAAAGACAAAATATCAAACTTATAAATTTGAGAATACGCGTTGAAAGTAAAAAAGATAGGCTATGATCAGGAATTGATACAATCAAATCCCACATCCCGCTCTTAAAACCAAAATGAGAGAATACAAATTCTTCTGAAGTAAATTTTCAAATAAAACAGTTTCTTGTTGAAAATTCACTTGGTATTGTAAAGCAATGTCAATCGGGTCATATTTGTCGTTTGAAGCGCCATGACAATCTATCCAAAGGATACGTGAGCACAGGCTGGCAGTTGCATGCGCAGTTTGTGTTCAAGTTCACACATGACTCACGGAAATGGCCGAGCGGTGTTCCGAGTGCTTCAAATCAAGTTTCTATCGACATCTTTCACGCACCTAGATGACGTTTTCTGATATTAATCAGATGAAACATCAGATTGTGCAGATGCGCAGTCTGTTCTGCGGTTTTTCTGTTCCACTGTAGTGTTGCAATTTACCCAATTTTATGCGCTATAGTCCGTCCGTAACCAGTTAAACGAATAGAAGAAGATTCAATTCAGTTCAGTTTAATTCTCCCAACGACGTTCCCCAAGTGGTTCAGTGGTACGTGACCATAGTTGCACGCACTTGGCGCCGAGTGTCCGTCCAAAAGATAGAAGAAGAAAATCACTTAACTCGTTATAAGAGCAAATCCTAAATACCTACCACGAAACAATGTCGAACCGAAATCTGCAAATCAGCCTGCGCATTGCGCGCAGTCTGATCATTCATCCGTGATGCTAACCAATGGAAAATTTTCTGTGATCAGTACGAATAATATGGGCTTGTTTCGGCTCAAGTGTAAGCAAGGGACAAACAATGAACGCACTTTCTGGTGGACGTAAACATTCCAAACGAAAGTTATTGATCAAAAAGAATGATCCCTGCAATGAGAGTGTGTTCAAATAGTAATGTGCACCCGGGGCTGCATTAACAACATGGGGGACGCTGACAGCGATGGGCATATACATTGTAAAACGGCAAAGGTATGTAAATAAATAAAAGATCCACGCAATGAGCAAAGTATTTTTAGCGAGTACGATGTGCGCAGTTGCAGGCCTGCAGATCTGCGCAACGTCGGTTTGTACAATTCCATATAAACATCAAACACAGTATAATCTCGCGCATATGTACAGACTGATCAGTGTCTTTGCTGTTCGCTATGTGATAAGGTTGTGAAGAGATATGTAATCAATGGCGGTATATCCCCCCTGACGTGTAGCAGTTTAACTACAGTTTGACAGCGATCTACAGGTCAGTTTTAATTAGGGCCACTGTTCCATTGATGGGGCGGTTACATGTACATCAAAGATAAAATAAAGTACGAGTACTTGTGAAATGGGTATCCTATTGTTATGGTTATATGCCGCCAGGGACGTGGTTTAGCTGGTACGTTTCTTCTGCTCCAGAATTTCAGTGTTGCTATCTCTGTGAGTCCTTCTGTTTGTTTTATCTTAGTTTCAATGTTGAGTTCTATGTTCTTGAGATATAACACTAATAAGCTGGTGGTCTTCCGACCGGGCCGAGCGACTGGGTGTCTGGTGGGCCGAGACGGGACCGGGGGCACGGCTGCGGGCCGGTTGGGCCTCCCTGTGGTTTCTTTGCTGGCTGTTCCGAAGCAGAACTATTGTTTCGATTCTTTTTGGTTGTTTCGTGCGTTGTTTGGCCTTTTGACTGTCTTGAAATATGGTCTGTCGTGTTTGGGCTAGTCCTGGCACTGGAAGATTTACAGTGGATGGGTTTCGTTGTTTAATGTTTGGCGTATAATTTATTCTCATTGTCTGGGTTGGTGCCTTTTGAGGAACTGTTGTGTGGGCGGTGATAGTTTTTGTTGGGTTTAGGCGGCTGGGCGTCAGATGGACCGGGGCTGGAGGGGAAGCTGAGGTTGGGCGGCCGCAGGCCGGCTGGGCACTCAGTGCTTTCGTTACTGGCCGTCCCGGGGCGGCAGTTCTTTTTAGGTTCTTTTTGGTTGTTTTATATGTTGTTAATTGCTATATCTGTTGTTGGCGTACTATGTGTGATGTTTTGGCTGGCCGTTGGCCGCCTGCATTAGGGCCGGCAGTTCGCGTGGCTGCCTCTGGTTTAGTCTTTGGTGGTGGCTGGTTTTGGTTTGTCTCTTTCCCGCATGGTGTCTTGGGTTAAATCTGAACTTGAATTGTGTCATTTCCTGCAATTTTTATCTCCTTATCTTTGCTCTTTCTGTGAGTCATGTTTGTTGTATCCTACTTTGATGTTTTTTTTTCTTTGTTTCTGAGATATTACACATATGAGCTGGGAATCTTACAGGCAAACGGAACAACTTAGTGTCTGATAAACTAAATCAGAACGAAGGGCGAGGATATGTTGACCACCGAATTAGCCAGACCCCCCCCCCTCCCCATCCGCCACACAAACACGCATAGTCATTTCAGTGCTGGCCGTTCCAAGGCGGCTCTTCTGTTTTGTTCTTTTTTTCTTGTTTGCTTTATGTGTATTTGGTTGTTATGTCTGTTATGGATATTGTTTGCGATGTAAACTCTAGTAATGGGAGCGTTTGGGGGTCAAGTACTTCGCATGTGCGGCGGCCATCTTGGAAGATGTAGTTTCTATATTTAGTAACAGTCGGCCATGTTGTTTTTTATAAATAGTTACTCATTTGCATATAAGCAGTTTGTGGAAAAAAAAACCATCATCAATCCTATTGACCTGATAGATTAGGAGGTCTGCGCATCACGGTCTACTCGGTATAGAGAGCTTGCGTATCAGGTCTCTTATCTACCAGACGTTTTGTTTTCAGTGATTCTTTTCATTCGATTAAGATCCAACAATGTAGAGAGCCGATTGAAAAACAGGATCTTAGGGATGATTTTGAGAGTCAGGTCCTTGTAATACATTGATATTGGTAACAAGCAACAATAAAATTAAACAGACACTCTGCCATAGTCTCGGACTGAATGACTCTGAATCCAATGTAATTTAGTTTCAGAACGTGTATCTATAAATAGATGTTGACGGAAGTAACTACAAATAATACCAATGTCATGTGCGATTCCCTACGGCTTGCGCAATAAAAGATAGAACCAGGTCAACAAGCACTCCTCTTAAAGCCTACATTAAGAAGAGCCGTCTGACCAGGGTCTACTGACATACAGCGTTAGTAAAAGGAAAGAATTGCTATCATAGAAGCTATGGAGAATGGTGGCAAAAATGGACATAGTAGAGTTGATTTTACTGAGAATGTACTCATTTACCACTTTTTTGACTGGGTGCTTCTTTGCAATGGTTGGGGTTTTGTGCTGTTTAAAATATTAGTCGGATCGACAGTCCATATTGCAGTCCGTACACTTTGCATTTACCCTTGACGTAATGACACAAAATTACTCGTGCATGTCACAATATATAGCCACTTAATTTAAATACCATTCAGCTCAGCAGATAAGTAATAGGTCTGGCGTTTAAAAATACTTATTGGTATTTGTAAATCTGCCATAAAGCTATAATTACTTTAACATGTTTAACGTGCGACCAGCGAAGTTCGGAAGAGGTGGGCATTTTTTAAAGATATAAATGGGCTGCGTAGCGCAATCGGTAGCGCATCTGACTCAAGAGCCAGAAGTCCCGGGTTCGATACCCGGTGCGGTCACATACTTTCGTTTCTCCTTCCGCTAATTTAAGAAGGGCAGTTGCCTGTTTTTGGTGTCAGAGTTTCTGTGATTTTTTACCTTATGTATGTTCTTATTATTTTTGGTTCGGTTTGGGTTGCTGAGTGGCCACCTTTTGGGAACATGCTGCTCACTCGGTTGGCCATATGTTCTCTGTATCTTGATTATTTGTAATCTTAGTTGTTTCCAACTATGGTTTGAGGGCTGGATTTGGATTTTGATTGTTTCAGTTCCTGGTCTTTGCATACTTTTTACTTTCAGTTAAAGATGAAAGTAAGTGCACTTAGTACTGGTTAACCGCTTAGGAGGTCTAAGCCTGCCCAGGAATAGTGGTGTTAGGTTAACTGACCGTCCCGACATGACCGTAGCTGTTTACAGTGATGTTAAATCATTTACACAATATAATGTTTGTTTTAATTGGTTAAATCAGTATTTTTACTTAGCAAACTTAAAAGATTAGATTAGCTACCTTAAGCATTTTTAAGCACTTTTACAAACAGAGTAGCTCTTGTCATAAAACGTCAGAACATGGTTTTAAAATACGGACGCGAAATAAAATCTAGTTTAATACAGACTGATCTGGATCAAACCGGTTTACCACCTGTCAGACGGCCCGTTGTATCTGTTGAGTCCTCGTCTTTGCTTTTTCATGGTATTGACATTTGATTTATGTGTTTACCGTGATGATTCATTGACGAGTTAGAGGGTTATCATGCGAACCGAACAACCAACTAAATGCTTTGTACCACTTCAGATACTGAGGGTGAGGTTGGGCCTGTAAAATCGATTTAAGCCCCCAGTAAATCATTACTGACCGTTCCAAGGCGGTAGTTCTGTTGTGGTTCTCTGTTGCCTGTTTTTGGTGTCAGAGTTCTGTGATGTTTTACCTTATGTATGTTCTTATTATTTTTGGATCGGTTTGGGTTGCTGAGTGGCCACGTTTTGGGAACAAGCTGCTCACTCGGTTGGCCATATGTTCTCTGTATCTTGATTATTTATAATCTTAGTTGTTTCCAACTATGGTTTGAGGGCTGGATTTGGATTTTGATTGTTTCAGTTCCTGGTCTTTGCATACTTATTACTTTTACAGATAGCGCGAAAACGATTAAATGTACCCATTCACCTGTGGCAGTTACTCACAAACAGCACTCCATCTGCCTCTCACACATCCACTTATAAAAACATAAACGGACGAAGAGAGAGAGAGAGAGAGAGAGACACACACACACACACACACACACACACACACAAAGACATTCCATCACACGTACAAACCGCACTATCTCTCACACCCACACATAAAAACATACACAACTGGACACACACACATACACACGCGCACAAACCACACACACACATACACACACATACACACACACAGACCACAATATCTCACACCCACCCACACATATAAACATGCAGACTTACGGACAGATATGCAGACAGACATACAGACAGACAGAAAGACACACGCACACACACAAAAAAACGCACACGCATAAATACACACACAGACGGACAGACACAAGCACACATCCATACATTCACATACACACATATATAAAAAACATACACAGACGGACAGTCAAACAAAAACATACATAAACGGAAACACACACACACACACACACACACACATACATACACACACACACACTATCTCACACACACATAAAACATGCAGACAGACAGACATACAGACAGATATACAGACAGACAGGTGAAAGACAAAAAATGTAATAAAGAAAACATACCTTTCGTATCAACGTTTAACCCGAATAATCCGGAAGTATTCGACTTTATCAAACATACTCAGCATATATTAGAAAAAAAATAATGAAACCCTTACTAAAGAAGAAATTTTTACTTAAAAGCAAACAACAGGCCAGGAACCAACAACGCATTTTAACCAGAGGGAGGTTTGACAGACATACCAATGAAAACGTTGTAATAAAATGTCATAGAGGCAACTGTGGACTATGTAAGCTCCTGCTAGAAGGAAAACACTTCAAATGTGCAAACCAAAAGACCTTCAATGTAAACACTACAATGTCGTGCGATGTCAAAATGTTTATCTATATAATTACATGTAGGGGATGTGGCTAAAAATACATCAGTAAAACAACGAACTAACGACACCGCACTACAGTCCTTAATCAAGAGATAAGAGAACCCAGCACCAGAAAGATACCACTGAGTGCACACTTAGATATTAGTTCAAATGTGGACCCATATTACTTCATTTTCCTTTTTTACAAAATGCCGACAACTGATAGCTCAAGACGGAAAATGAAAGAAACACATTTCGTAAACGTTTTTAAAACAAGATCAAATAAATTTTAATTAAATAAGGTCAGCTACCTAACGTCAACGTTAGTTACGTTCGCGTAACTACATGGCAACGTCGTCTCCCTGATGATAGACATTGGAATGCGTTGGAGACATATTTAGCTCACCTGAGCCGAAGGCTTACAAGGTGAGCTTATAGTATAGTCTTGGTCCGTCGTCCGTCGTTCGTCCTGCGTCGTACGTCGTACGTCCACACTTTTTAAGATTGATATCTGCTAAAGTAGCTGGCCAATCTTGATCAAATTTTATGTGTAGCATTGTTGGGGTAGGTGGATTGATTGCATATAGTTTTGGGACATATTGGTGTAAAACTGTGGTGACCATGGCAATAAAAAGGTCCTATAGACTTATAACCTTGTACCTCACTGCAGCTGGTGTTGTGCCGTGTGGCGGCCCTAAAAAGTCTCCCCGTACATCATCCATAGTGCAAATTATATTTCATTTACATCCTTTGAGATCAGAGGATAGATTCTGAGAAATCTAAAATTTGAGATCGATTTAGACTATTATTCTAGATCATCGTCTTTTATACTATTTGGATCCTTTTGAAATTAATCAGTCTTAGAATCGACTGGCCAATTAAAATTAAGAAATTACAGTATGCTTTTTTCTGGTTTCGTTACCAGATATTATCAGGGCCACTGACGAGGCTTTATTAGCCGAAACTACGTAGTCTGGCCCATGTTCCTACTTCTGTATGTATTCTCTGCTCTTGAAGGAACTTTTTGAGATTTTAATTATAATAGAGAAAATGTTGCCCGGGCCCTAGCTTCTTAAATTTTAATAGCAACTTCTTGTTACTTGCAGGTATCCAGGACAGCCAAAACCTCTCGGACCAATTCGAATTTGGGCCAAGTTGGATCATTCTTTACAGAGTTATTTGCCCTTGAGCGATGAAATATTTTTCCATAGTCATGGGGAAAAAGTTGTCCGGGCTCTAGCTTCTTCATTTTTGATCGCAACTTCTTGTAACTTGCAGGTAATTAGGATACTCAAAACATCTCGGACCAGTTTGAATTTGGGCCAGGCTGGATCATTCTTTTCAGAGTTACTTGCCCTTGAGCGATAAAATATTTTCCCATAGACTTATAATGGGGAAAATGTTCTCCGGGCCCTAGCTTCTTCATTTATGATTGCAACTCCTTGAAACTTGCAGGTGTCCAAGACAGCCAAAACATCTCGGACCAGTTCGAATTTGGGCCAGGCTGGATCATTCTTTTCAGAGTTAGTTGCCCTTGAACGATAAAATATTTTCCCATCGACATATAATGGGAAAATGTTGTCCGGGCTATAGCTCCTTCATTTTTGATCGCAGCTCCTTGAAACTTGCAGGTATCCAGGACAGCCAAAACATCTCAGACCTTTTCTACTGTGGGCCAGGTTGGATTATTATCCCCTCGCACAACGAAGTTATGGAGGGGATATAGGCTCTGTCCCGTACGTATGTATGTATGTTTGTACATATGTTAACCTTTTGTCATCACTCTACATGTAGCTACCTCATTTATTAACCGATTTTGATGTAGCTTCACACAAGTATTGGGTATGACATTACCTCGGACGAGTTCAAGTTTCAGCATGATGGGGTCAAGGTCAAGATCAGAGTGGCTATTTTTAGCAAAAACTTTGTCATCACTCTAGCATCTTCAGTTGTGGGTCGATTTCGATTTAACTTCAAACAAGTGATTAGTATGGCAATATCTTGGACAAGTTCGCTTTTCAGCATTCTGGGGCAAGGTAAAGGTCACAGTGGCTATTTTTAGAAAAACTTTGTCATCGCTGAAGCGCCTTGATTTGTGGACTCTAAGATATTTCACTATGATGGCGGTCTAGCACGTGTTCAAGTTCGGTTAAACGATATGTAAACGTTTATCACATAAACAAGAACCGTTACCGTTTATCCGTGTTCATGTAGAAGCCCTAGGTGTAAGTAGCGGCACTATTCAGATGAAAGCGGTGCAGGTCAAAAATTAGGTCACTAGGTCAAATCTTAGAAAATCTTAGAACAATCTTGTGTACACTCTAGAGGGCACTGTTTTTATCCAATTCATGAAACGTAGTCAGACTGTTTATTTTTATGAAATCTAGGACAGGCTTGTAAGTGGATCATGTCAGGTCAAAAACTACTTTTATTTAGCAAAGTATTTAATTTCTAACTTCTTGAATGGTGGCATTATCCACGGGTGTAAGGTAAAACGAAGTGTAGAATTTATTTGAAAAACAAATTGAGGAAACACACACACACACACACACACACACACAACAACAACAACAACAACAACAACAAAAAAAAAAAACAGTTTTCCAACATTTTGGCCGGCCGTTAGTCATGTCTCAAGGAAAATAATTATATGGACCTATTTCAAGTCTTTTCTTTACGGCTGTTGAGTCACATTTAGACTGAATCAAAATTTTAGGAACGACTGTTTCGAACCCATGTCTATGGAATTTTGGCACATCTGAACAAAAGAAGAAATAAATAAATATTTACTGAAGTTTATTTTTGGTTTAAGTGGCATCAGTGGCAGTGACTGGAACAAACTTTTGACACTCTGAAAAGAAAATGCATGCTGTTATTGTTTGGACAATAACTTGCTTTACACCATTTTGGAACAACAAAGCACGGAACCTATTGCGTTTGTATTTCCATGATTAAATCAGCCCTATCTAGTTGGAAACACCAGATACAGTCACATTTTCAATTTTCCTCGAGCGCTTTCAGTAAAAACATTTTCAAGAGGTTAAAATGGCGGAGTTGCTATAGGTTACTTAGTAACGTCGGTATAACGTTACGTCACTGTATGTTCTGAGTTGAGTTCCGGCTGTAATTTACGAATATAAAAAGCCTCTCTTTGTTTCCTACTTACAATGCTTTCCGTTTGCATTTTATAGAATGGAAATATTTTATATTTCGGTGTTACTGTTGCGGCACAATTATCTATGTGTGAACATGAAGTATTCACGTATTTATGTCCTTTCTTTGCTGATTATGAACTGTCACCCGCTTACGGAGGTCTCCTGTCTTACCGATATACTCTTTTCCGCAACCTCCGCAGCGGATGACGTAGACGACGTTGTTTACATCACATGACATATTGTATACAATATTAGTTGTCCGGCCGCATCTAAAATGATATTCTTTGTCTTCTAACAGATATATATATATATCAGAAACACCACAACAAGTCACATTTTGCTTTATTCCTCAAGCGCTTTTAGTAGTGAAACATTTTCAAGAGGTTTAGAAACAATATGGCGACGTTGTTTTCTGCTTACAACACTATCTGTTTGCATTTTAAAGAAAGGGAATATATGATATGATATGTCACAGTCCATAATCAACAAATTATAGACACTACCACAAGGATGCTACAAGTAAGCACACATATAGATAATTGTGCCCAGGCAAAAACTCCAAAATATCATATATTCCTTTCCTTTAAAATGCAAACAGATAGTGTTGTAAGCAGAAAACAACGGGAGACGTTTTACATAAGAACACTGAAGCCGGAACTCAACGCCAAACGTACCGGAAATTAATTCTTGTTATGACGTAACGTTGTTACCCTTGACAACGTCGCCATATTGTTTCTAAACCTCTTGATAATGTTTCACTACTGAAAGGTTATTTATTTCATTTTATCTTATTCTATTTATTTCAATCATGCTTGGGCAAATTACAATGGTATACATCAACATAATGAATAACATGAGCCATGTCCGTCTGTGTTATCGGTATTCCACTCGCTAACTATGCTCTACATATAACTATATTCTAAAAGTTTTGAGACCAACTGTTATTCAGACCCGAACGGCGATATGAGAAGTATGTTCATGACGTGCGCAAGCTGATTTTTAAAGGAACCGTAATTTCTTGCATAAGCGGCGTATGACAGCAGCCCGTTCTGGATCGTGATGTGCAGCAAACATATTCCTGCATGCGGATTTTCTCACGAAACAACCGAAAAACATAATGCATGATTTGTCGTCGTTGGTTTATTGCTTTACGTCCACGTAAACAGCAACAGTCATGTCGGGACGGTCAATTACCCTAGCCACACTATCTTGGGCAGGATTAGACCTCCTAAGCGGTTAACCAGTTCTAAGTTCGCATAATTCCGCTAGTAACTTCCCTTCTTGATTCCGCGGAGAAACGAAAGTATGTGGCCGGACCTGGTATCAAACCCTGGAGCTCTGGCTCTTGAGTCAGACGCGCTACGCGGCCCGGCTAATATTGCAGGAAAGTGCCAAGTGTTTAAGAAAGTGTTGACTAAAAGTACGAAATAAGTTTATTGATAGGCATGAATATCCTAGCTAGCCCTCATTTGAGAACAGACAGGGGCAGTTATACGGAGATCAGACTGTCCCTCAGTGTCCATCGCATTAGCGTCTCAACTGTTTGCTAGGCTTCCAGCATTTTGGCACATCGCCGCTGGAAGTAGAAAAAATTTGTTTTCGATTTTTTGATGAATACACTGACTGCTTATGGAGTCTAAATCTTTAGAATCAATTAGGTATTGCCATTTTACAGAACTGGTACTTCAACATGTCTAAACACTGGTGTCGTGCTATTCAATTTTAAGTGGGAAATTTACATGATTAGATCTTCAAGCGCAAACAGCAGGCTACAGAAGTACGTACAATTTATAGCATATTTAAAATGCAAAGACTAGAGGGCAAACAATGAAGATTCAGATGAGGCGGCTTTCCTTTTTGTCACTTCAAAACAAGCGTCACTCTAGTTGAAAATATATAACAGAGCTGCGACACAACAAAACCAACTTAGATCAGCCTGAACATCGGCCCAGTTTGATCAGACTGTCCACTGTGCACCTCAATGGTAGCTTAGGGTATAGGCTACCTCCATGCAGACAGCGACGACTCTGGATACCCAGGCTGATCTGAGTCTTCACTGGGAGCACATGCCACTTTGTAGGTTATGTCGATTCGCGGCTCACCAAAGCGGAATAGTGCACGTGTGTTTCAAAAACGTATGTTTCATGACAGAAATATGTTGCATGCAACATATCTAACTGTCTAAACATAACTTATTTGGTTACATTATACCAGTGTCGTACAAAATGTGTCGTCGAAAAAATTTCCCCAGCTGAAGTCTGAAAGAAAATTTCCGAAGATTTTACGATATAATACCTGGCGACCATTTTTTTGGTTGGTTGATTTGATGCTTAACGTCCACGGTAAACAACTAAGGTCATGTCGGGACGGTCAATTAACCTAACCACACTATTCCTGGGCAGGCTTAGACCTTCTAAGCGGTTAACCAGTACTAAGTGCACATACTTTCGCCAATAACTGACAACTGCCCTTCTTGAATCAGCGGAAGGAGAAACGAAAGTATGTGGCCAGACCGGGATTCGAACCCAGGACCTCTGACTCACGAGTCAGGTGCCCTACCGATTGCGCTACCCGGCCCGGCACCTGGCAACCAGCTGGCAGTCATTTTACAATTATTTTTTCGGGCGCTCGTAATAATGGGCGGAATTATCACGCAGAGTAGGGTAGAATAACACAGGTATTAATTTGGTCATATAGCTCTTAAAAAAAGGCAATTTCGAGTGCGGTCAGTTAGTATAACTGTACCATATCGAGATTTCTAAAAATGTTTTACAAGCAGACTCCCGTCTAAATAGCGGGAATTTGACTGGCAGCTGGATGCCAGGTATTCTACCGTAAAATCTGCGGCAATTTTGACAGAGTACCTTAAATTATATTTTCATTGTTAGCCCGAGCAGTGTCCTGATATGCGACAGGTCCATGAATTGCCCTGGTAACTGATTAAATTAAGTAGAGAAGGTCATGCAATGCTCAGGTTTATTAAGGATCTTACACGAGTAGTCATTTTATATGAAATTTATGAAGCAAGCCTTCGGCGAGTTTCATAAATGTCATATGATATAAACACAAATGCAAGATTCTGTTAATCGTATCACCCTTGAAGATGGGATTTTGTTCGCCTTCAAAATGAGCTCTATTTACACCCCCGACATACGAAGTATGTCAGGGGATATATAGGTTTTGTCATTCTGTTCGTTCGTTTATTTGTTCGTCCGTTCGTTCGTTTGTTCGTTGTTCGTTCGTCAACTTTACTTTGCGATAAACCTTTTCTGATTGTTCATATCTCTGTAACTAAACATCCGATTATTTTTATATTTGGTTAATGATGTCTTTATAGCAATGCCTTCGATATAAACTACTTTAGCCCCTGTGCCTGGGCCTAGGGTGGGGCCAAGGGTCAGTGATTTGGACTTAGGCATTTTTATTATGTCAAAGTTTTGCGTTAAACCTTTTTGATTGCATATGTCTCTGTTACTGTATTGAAGATTTCTTCCATACCAGTATGTGGTTTATGACATCTGTTTAGCATTACTTTTGATCTGGAATACATAAGCTGCAGGGTCAGACTCATGGGTGGGGCCTGGGGTTAATAGGTAGGATTAAGCAATTTGTTGTATAGTTTTTGGTTTTAGCTCTAATATATTTGAATGGATCCTAATGATACATGACTAGGTTTATTTCATACTAGTTTACGCATATGGATGCTGCTTCTGACATAAGGTTAAGGTCACAAACTTTTGAATTTTGTACATGTATAGCTTTTGCATAGTACTTTTTTGCTTAAGTATGCTTTCATTAGGCAGTGGCACTGGTCGGGGGTATACGTGAGCCGATGTTCACTTGCTCTAGTTCAATAAGAAAACGCACTGTTGGCACGGATGTTGTCAATGACGTTACCTGTACGCGCCATAATGTTATTACACGTGTAAACATGCACTTTTTATGAACAACAGCGACGACGTCGTCTTTAAATAAATTGCGATACAGTATGCCCGGAAAATATTAAGAACTTGTACCAAAGTTCAGCTTCCATTTTATTAAATTCATTTGAAATAACTGAAGCTTGCTTTCGAACAATGTTGGTATTTTCGTTACTGAATGAGACGGTTTTGATATTTGCCAGACATCTTGTTGACTGCTCTTTTGGTCGTAACGGTATGTCCATTAAATGTCTGTCTCATTGCCAAATATGGTCATTTTGCTTAGTCCGGCTAATCATACTGTGCTTGAGTATTAAACAGGCAAAGATGGCCATTTCGTTTATGACTTGCTCTAATTTCGTTGGCTAATATGAATGTTTTATTCTTTTTTTATATGTCTTATATAATACTGAAGCATCATTTGAATTCTATATTTTAGATCGCTCAAGAGTGAGAATGCGCTGGAAAGTTATTCGACTGAATAGTATATGGTAGGTATTTAAACGGACTTTTATTGGTGTACATGCTTTTGAATATCTTTCTGATATATGTTTATATTTTGGACAGGGCAAATTTGTCAAATTCGGACTATCAAGGCAATTATTTTAGGTATGTCAGATTTTGCGATATCTGGCTGGAACTGGGAGAAAAAAGCGGTGAGCGTATATATGTTGTGTTGCTTTAAACGGTGTACAAAGTTGCGCTTATGTGTCAATGACGAAACCAGTCTAAAACCGACCACCAATATTTCATGGCTATAAACCAAAAGATTGATGAGAATAAGGCTTAACATGGTCAAACTTATAAGTAATTTCGATTTTTTCCCAGAAGTCTACCAAATACGGTGGTATATAACTAGAAAGTGTGTTTGTAAAACACTATGCTCCAAGTCATACGCTTGCCACTACAGGTGTCAAACTTTAGATGTCTGGCATGACTTGCTCATTCTCTGACAGAATTTGCCCACAAGTTAGTCAGGTGATTTAAACTTTAGCCCCAGCGGAAATACACTTATGTTTTATACAGATGAGAAAAGGGGAAATACTCTGTTAATAATGGATGCATCGACGTCGCGCACTATGTTCGTTCAGTCGACACTTCCAGGGGTTCAAGGGGTTCATTTAAGGAAGAATTTATTATCTTAAGCAGAAGATATTCATGTTATATATCTATGAAAGCTAAAACTCTACATAATATGACTGTGTAAGTTTTATTTATTTTAAATTCACCGTTGTAAGGAGGAACGGCAAAGATATACGATTTTTAGACCAAACTCGCATGTCCAGCGTTACATTTTACGGTCACCCCCTACCATAGGAAGACAAACGAAACTCCCGAAATGCAGAAGAATGTATCAGGTGTTTAATAGAAGTCTGACATAATGTTCGGTTAACACAAGTTCCGTTGTTTTTTCCATAGGGGTGTATTTTAGGGTGAGAAAATATGAAGTGAATTGTTAATAGAAAATGTCCATCGGCTGCACAAATACACCATCGTTAGGAACAAATACAAATAAACAAGGAAGGAAAAGGAGGGTGGGTAGAATTAAAATTCATGTCGAATGCACAATGGTTGCTCTTTATGGTGAGCTATATTTATCTAAGACTGCTAGTGAAAGAAAAAATTTAACAGGCCAGTTTTAATTTCTCAGTAAGTGTCCTTTGACGTAAAAACGGCCTCCAAATTTATGAACTAGAACTTAATTTGTCAGATTTTGAATTTACGTGTATTAATTAGCGAAGTTTATATGAAATGCACTTTGCTTGTAGATTACAGAAATATGCAACTTTCTGTGTTTTGCTTTACATTTTAGAAATCAATAATATCATTTTGATTTCGCATAAAATGTTCCAAAAACGCCATTTTAGCTTTTATGACGTACAGTCATTCCGTTTGGTTTGATAATTTCACTGTGAATGCTAGTCCAGCCGTTCATATATATTTTATTTAAAAAAAAAACACCGAAAAATAATTCATCATATGTAAGTGAATTGACCATTTATAGTAAAAGGAGATAGTTTTGCTAAGCAGCTGCAGTAATTGATAATAAGGAAGTAACATAGTGAAGGGCTTGTATTATAGACAGTAGAGAGAGAGGGGGATATGCTTTTTTAATAACTTATTCATTGAACGCCAAATCGTATGGGTGTTACAAACAGTTGCCGTTCAAGCGGTATTCCCAATATTTTGAAAAGAAAATTTCCTGTAGTTTTTCAAAAAAGAGCATAATTCTGTAAGTACATGGCAGACGGAAAAGAAAAAAAAATACAGTCTGCTCAGAATGATAAGCACATCAAATACTAAAAGTATACCAAAATTAGGGTTCTAGGCCAAACAGTTCGAAAGTCGGATTAAATGTCATATTCAACAAATGGACATAATGCAGTCATTTTCACGGAATTTGCCTAAAAGTTAATCAGGTAATTTACACCTTAGGCCCTAGCAGTAGGTTATATATGAGCATTCCAGCAATCAGTATATTTCAATATTATGGAACAAGCTTTCTTTTAATATTTTGAAAAAGGGCATAACTCTGCAAGTTCGAGGTTGATGGACAAAGAAAAAATAGGTGTCCGTTGTTTTTATATAGTCTACCTATCTATGAAATATCAAGATTCCAGCAGTTACGTTTCTTGAGTAAATGAAGTGTTATTTACGGAGGAAGATCGGACGGACAGTCAGGCTCAAACCAATATGCTCCCTCAACGTTTTCGAAGTTGGGGGCATAATGACTAAACAGCGATTACAAAGTAAAACGACTGTACCAAGCCACTCTGAAATATTTATTAAAGATTCTTTCCTTCATGTGTTTAAGGTAATTCTAAATGTCAATATGACTTGGTGGCTAAAATATACGAGTGCTTAGTATTTTGAAGTGTAACAAGAACAATATGCACTCTTGTTCTGAATTTCAGACATAATCATAAGATATGCATATTATAGTTTATACTTTTGTTGTTGAATGAAAAATAAACTTTTATTAAATAAGTCATATACTACCTTTAACTTGGCCAGATTTTGGACACCTAGAACTACATTTCCTTCATCACAAATATAATGTTTTTTGCACCAACATATAGCATAATGCATGAACTAAGGCAGCCTAGATGTATCTTTAACAAAAGTTCATTAAAAAATTAATTTTCATGGTTTAGAGAACACCTCCTACCTTTTATACAACACTGGCAAGTATATATACATGAGGCAAGTTTACTCACCAGGAATAACCATGTACTCCTGACATCGTGAGTTGCATAAAAAGTCGGGTGGTGTTCTATTAACCATGAACATTAGTTTTGATGAAATTTTGCCGAAAAAATACATCTCGGTTGCATTAGTTTATAAGTTATGCTATATGTTGGAGCAGCAGGGGGGGGGCGAGTAACAAAATATCTTGGAGCCGCCACACCGCCTGCCGCGCCTCCCAGCCCCATTTCATGGAAAACAACACTTATTTTGGGCCGCCGCGCCTCTCAGGAGGGTCTTCCCAGCCCCGTTTTCGGCGTCACATGCAAAATGAGAGAGCAGCAGCAAGGGGGGGGCGAAAAGTCAACTAATTTGTCTTTAATCACTTAAAAACGTCCGAATCAAACTTCATTAATTTTTATGAAAAGATAAAATATAATGAGATGGTTCACAAACAAAATATGGTTTTGTTGTCCAAGTTCAGGGTCACATTCAGGACTCAGAAGTTAAATCATGTCTCTGAAATGGCTTAAAACTGCTGACCCAGTTTCATCAAATTACACTGAAAGGTAATGCATGATAAAATGGTAACTAAAGAAAAGTTAAGAATTATGACAATTTATGTAAGGTGTGATATTTAGGTTCCAGTACCCAATGTCAAGGACACAATACAGTCTGGTCAGTGGTTGAATTAAGTCCCCATGAATCCTCGAAGACTTCCAAAGTGCATTTAAACATCAGAGAAAAGTAAAACAAATGAGAATGTATGTCATGTGCAAGATACAGGTGACACGCTCAAGCTGAAGGTCACAACTAGGACTCAAAGGTCAGTTTAAGGGGCCTTCGGGGGCATTTGTTAAACACTGTAACATTTATTATATTATATTATTATTTTATACATTTTAGGAGAATATTTTAACTGTAATCCGGCACATCTGATTGGGAGACAAGTCACAGCCTAAAAATACTTAGATATTTGTATTGGCTGGTTGATACACATTGGTGTTTGTCTGTGATTAAATGCTGTATTATTTTGGGCTTACCATACAAGATTACAACAACTTCGACAAAGTCATCAAGAAGAAAAAAAATGAAAATGCTACATACTGGTATGCGGTACCTGGTGTTAAGGAAGCCTTAGATACAAAGCTTTAATAGGAAGGTATGTACAATTATTTTTTATTTATTATTTTTCTTTCAGCAAACCTGGCCAAACTGACCATAGTGAACTATTATCACATCAAAGCATCCTGTGGCTATTGTCCGCCATGCAGCACACATTGTCTGTCAATGATCATTTAAAAACAACTTCTCAGATAATTTCTTCTCTGAAACCACTGCACCCATAGTTTTCATATTCCACATGGAGCATGACCTAACTGCACAGTTTCAGAATTGTAAAATGCAGTCAGCTTGAAAATTAAAGACGGCTGCCATTGCTAAAAATAGCAAATATAAATAAATCAACTTCTTCTTCAGATGCTTTTTGAATATTAGGCTGAAAGTTGGTTTGGAGCATCAGTGTTAGCTTGCTATTCAAAACTGTGAAAAAAAATATGGGACTTCGGTCATGGCTACCTACTTTCTGTTACCAAGACCGATTTTTGTTGCACCTGCTTTAGCAAGTTGCAATATAGGAGCTCACTTTTCCATCCATTTGTACGTACATTCGTCCGTCAACAATTACGTCAACCCTAGCGTTAAGTCAATTTCTCTCAAACTATGATACCTACAATCATCAAGCTTGATTTAAAGTTTCTTCTCAAAAAGTTCTCAAGGGATGTTGCACTTATTTTCACCCTTGACCTATATTTTACCTCTGCTGACTTAGGAAAATTTAACATCAAAATTACATAGACCCTAGTGTTTAAGCCAATTTCTCACAAACATGACTTATATTTTACGCTGTGCAGACTTAGTAAAATTTTACATCATAATTACATCGACCCTAGGGTTTAAGACACTTTCTCAAAATCTATGGTACCTACAATCATCAAACCTGATATAAAGTTTCTACTTAGAATGTTCTTGAGGGCTGTTGCAATTTTTTTTACCCTTGACCTCTGATTTAAGCTATGCTGACTTAGTAAAATTTTACTTCTGAATTATGTTGACCCTACTGTTTAAGTCCATTTACTGCAAAGAATGGTACCTACAATCATCAAACCTAGCATACAGTTCTTCTTAGAATATTCTTGAGCGCTGTGGCACTTTATTTATCCTTGACCTGTATTTGATGCTCTGCTGACTTTTTTAATGTAAAATTTTACATAATAATTACATTGACCCTGGCATTTCAGTCTATTTCTCGCAAATTTCAATACCTACAGTCATCAAACCTGGCATAAAGTTTCTTCTGGAAATGGTCTTGTGTTGTTGCACTTATGTATACCCTCGACATATATTTTCAACTCTGCTGACTTTGTAATATTTCTTATCCAAAATGGCATCTACAATTGCGTTTTAGTCCATTTCACATACAATTATCAAACCTTGCATAAAGTTTGTTTTAGAATATTCTCAAGGGATGTTCCTTCCCAGTTTGTACATGCCAAAAGTCGCTAAAATGTTTCTACATAAATACATCGAATCTAGCATACAGTATTACACTTTCTTCTAACTATGATCTCTACTAATGTGTATGGGCAATGCAAGTGCGGCGTAAAATTCTGTGGAATTCTTGTGTTCAAATTCCAATACTAAAACCACCTCATTCAAACAACTCCTCCATAAAAGCACTTTGCACTTGATTGTCAAATTTCACTTAAAGCATGACCAGACAGCAGGGTTTCAATATTGTAATAATGGGTCAGGTCGAGAATCCAAGATGGCTGCCATTGTGACTACTAAAAAAAGCGAAAACAAGAAACATCTTTAAAAAGATAATTGTCGAACATGAAATTCGTTTTTAAAGAACAACTTTTTAGTCATGTCAGGACGGATCCACCGCTTCCTGGGTATTATCAGTACTGTTGTAAAGTAAATGTGTCTTGTTCAAGGACAAAACATGAATTCCCGAGTTAGGATTATCGTGATCAGCCTTGGTCGAGTTAGATTACAACTATTGTCTGGCGATAGTATGTCATGGCAGAAGCGGATCAACTCGGCCTGCTTTCTGTAAGCCTGGGGTGTTCACGGCTCCTGGGTCAACTCGGCCGCCATTCAACTCGTCCGGGTCAATTCGGACTCCTGTCATTTGCATCCTCGCCGCAACCTACGAAGATGGGCTGCGCCAGGAATGAACGGAAACACAATAAACGAATAGAGTTTGTTGCGTTGTTGATTTAATAAGAAGTCCTTCAAAATGATGGACAAAACATGAATTATTATCAAGGGCAACCCAATAATCCCTGAACGGATAACTGCAACTGCAGCTAGACTATGGTATCGGGACGTTCCGGGCCTACAATAATACAATGGCGCTGGGATAGCCGGACCAAGGTGCAGGGCAATTATATTTTAATTGTTTCCATAGTGCCGGAGTTTTAAGATTGAGGTCCTTTACCCTGTGAGATTTTCTGTAGTATAGGGTCGAAATAAGAGCAAGGTTGTTACCATCAGCTAATCATCACAGGTCTCTGAAATGTAAAAATTCCGTTTCTGTAGGTGGGGGTTGTGGATACAAATGACTGGCGCATAAATATATAACCATGCGGCACCATGGCCAAAACTGATATTTTCCTTACTCATTTTCATACAACTTCGATATCCTAGTTTATTTACCACAAGTAAGATTTAATGGCATGACTGAACTGCAAAAATACCGATACCTCACCAGGAGCTAGCTGTAACCGGGGGAACACTTATTAAAAGTCTATTTCTTAGCTTTTTCTGCCTCATATTTTCATGATTTTCCCTGACTTTGTTTGGCCCAATTGCTAAGGGAGTGAATTCGTGAGTTTGTGAGTGAGTGAGCGTGCGTGCAATTGAGCGAATGAGTATCAAGATAAGCCTGCATCGAAATAATTCCTTATCTAGAAAATTTTATCGCCGATGCAATGAATTGGTTTCAAAACTCAATGTCAGGTTAAAACCACTTTCACATGAAGGCCTATCGGAACCAGAATTTTATGATGACTTAGTATACAAATTAAAATAGATAAGGGGTATGTCTGAATTTTTGTTCAGCTTCGAAAAGGTAGTTTTTTGTTCTCATTGTATTTTGTTCAGTGCTAGCACTAACCATCAAAATCAGGAAGTCATCCGACTTCCAAGGTTTGTCATTTGGAAGTCATGCTGAAGGATATACTTGGTTTCTTCCAGAATGTCCATATTTATATTGCTTTCTCCTTCATTAATGGGTGAAATACCATTATTACAACAAATTCAACTCATTATTTAAGTCAATATTCACTTTATAAATGGTAGGTTATGATAAAAATTGGAAGTCACTGACTTCCTGGCATTCAGTTTTAGAAGTCACAGACCCCCAGACTTCCACTAGTGGAAGCACTGTTTGTTTCTTTGTAATTTTAGTTAGAAATACATCAGTTGTTAAAGAAGACTGATTTCTGGCGCGGCAGATCGGACGCGCGGTGCGGTTATGGCTTTCATACTAGACATTTAAATACACGATTGGAAAACTCGAATGCGCCTGATCTACGGCTGCTCAAACGGGTCATGAAATTTGCAAATACACTTTTCGTCATTCGTTATTATTAAATAAAACACGTCTATCCGCAAATGACGGCGATTAAATTAAAACGGAAACGAAACCAAAATAAAGTTTATATTCATAAAACGTCATTTTAAAACTGTTTCTTTTCACAAATGGTAGATTGTGTTTATTATCCCCCATACAATAAAAACCCGGATGCAGGTCATGCATGCTCTGATATGTCTACGACAAATGACAAAGCAATTTCTTCTCCAGAACCATTGCTATACTGTATTGGCTTGAACAGGCTTGAGACCATGAAAATTAGTTCCAGCCAGGGTAGCTCTACTGCAGCTATCCAGGGTTAAAATCTATATAAAGTTCTAGGGACCAAGGAAAGAGTTACAGCCAGGCAGGGTTAACCAGCCATCAGGGTTCAAGCCTTTGAAGTTCTATTGTATTTGGCTTCAATTTGGCATGGAGCGTCAGTGGGACATTGGTTTTTATAAGCCCGTTTTGAAAAAAACGACGTATCATGTCATGGCACTGTCCGTTCATCTGTCCGTCTGTCTGTCCATCAACATTTCTGTGCGCATCGTAACTCAGTAACCCTTTGAGATATCTTCATGAAATTTTGTAGGAATAGGTATTAGGTTGGGACAATGTGTTGCATACAAGAATAAATGCTCCCTCTTTCTTAGTTTGAAAGTAATTTCCCTTTGATGATTTGTTTCATGCCTAGTCCTGTGTGCGCCATAACTAGATAACCCTTTGGGATATCTTGCTGAAACTTCAAAGCAATGTGTATGAAGTCCCAGTGATGTGTTGCGTATTAAAATGGTTGCTCTCCCTTTGTTTTAGAGTTACATCATTTTGATTAGTTTTATAGTCTGTTTTTGTCTATACTTTATTTTGTGCATACCATAACTTGGTAACCGTTCGGAATATTTTGATGAATCTGCAAATGTGCATGATCACAAGACAATATCTTGCATATAAGAATAATTGCTCCCCCTTACTTGATTTTGGAGTGACTTCCCTCTGATAAGTATTTTTGGTGCCCATTAACTCCATAACTCCTTAACCCTCTGAAATGAAACTTTCTAGGAGTGCGTATGATAATGGGGCAATGTATCATGAGCAAGAACCACAACTCTGGCTTACTTACTGAATTATCTGCCCTTACATAAATTTCCCATTTACAGCTGTAACTCCTAAACTGTTTAAAATATTCTAACGAAACTTCATGGTGATATGTATATTGTCTAGGGAATTTATTTGGGCCAAGAATAACTCTAGTTTATTATTTATCTCCCTTGTTTTACTTGGTCATTTCTTAACGTATAAGCAGCTTCACCTTGGAAGCTGATTTTTGGTACACTAATAGTATTTAATGAGTGAAATGTCTGAATAATGTTGCAGTCATTAATTACAGAGCTGTTACCCCTGCTTGTCTGCCTGTCCATCATTTTTTTAACAATCTTGTTCATTCTTTAACTCCTTTATGAAACTAAAACGGGATTATTATGGGCTGCTGGCGAAGCTCTTGTTAAAATCATAAAAACAAAACAAAAAAAACTATAGAGAATATTGTTGATGTTTAGTTGCTTTACGTCCATGATAAACAGCTATGGTTATGACGGGACGGTCAGTTACCCTAACCACTTTACTCCTGGGCAGGCTTTACTGACCGTTCCAAGGCGGTAGTTCTGTTGTGGTTCTCTGTTGCCTGTTTTTGGTGTCAGAGTTTCTGTGATGTTTTACCTTATGTATGTTCTTATTATGTTGGTTCGGTTTGGGTTGCTGAGTGGCCACCTTTTGGGAACAAGCTGCTCACTCGGTTGGCCATATGTTCTCTGTATCTTGATTATTTGTAATCTTAGTTGTTTCCAACTATGGTTTGAGGGCTGGATTTGGATTTTGATTGTTTCAGTTCCTGGTCTTTGCATACTTTTTACTTTTAGACTAACATGTAGAACTAAGTGCACGTACTTTCCGAAGTAACTGACAACTGCCCTTCTTGAATCAGTGGAAGGAGAAACAAAAGTATGTGACTGGGCCGGTTACCGAACCTGTGACCTCTGGTCTCGAATCTGATGTGCTACTGACTGCCCCACACAGCCTGGCGTCTATAGAGGAATTAGGTCACACTTATCTACTTAGATCTAACAAGTTTAATTTTGTTCAAATGCCAATATCTCAAGCAAACATAAATAGATTTTATGTCAGTTTTGTTCAAGATGGTCCATGAGTGGAGTTTTTTCCAGTTTATGTAAATGGACCATTCAAGATGCTCACCAAGGGCCATATCTAAAATAACAAAAGCATGGAAATGGCAATATCTGAGTAAACCCTGAACGGAATTGGAACAACATTGTGTCAGAATGATATAAGCATGAAGCAATTACAATTTTTTGCATCGGATGGCTATCATCTATCAATACTAAAAAAGCAACAAAAAGAAACAAAAAACAACAACATGAAAATGACAATATCTCGATAATCACTGAACAGGCTTTAACCAAATTTGTGTCAGATTGGTCCATGCATGTAGTTCTTTCAAACTTCTCTAGAATAAAAAAAGGCTGATCGCCTTGAGCGTTGGTATGTAGCGTTTGGTACTCGAGGACCTTGTGTTGACTTTGACCTTTTTACGGCAAGGTAAAAGTTTCCTTTTCATGCAGTAATATGGGACAATGCTAGAACATAAGAGTTAATGATAAATTTTGAAATTTTTGCCTAAACATCGGTACATACATCCATCTTAATATCAATTCTCTGTAACTTTCGGAAAACGTTGGCCATGCTATGTCTGGATTTTAGTAATTTTTTGTCTACATATCAGGTTTGATGAAAAACCACCACAAACGGCGTCGATATCTTCATTTTATGTTTCGTTGATTTGGAAACGGAGAATGTTTGTTCTGGGAAGATGGCAGAAAAAATGCAGAAAAAAAATGGGAAATTGGCAAAATTGTTTGTTATTTTCTCGTCTTTACAGAATTTTTTTGGAAAAGAAATGTTTTTAAAGTCAAAGCACTAAGTTGGCATAGCACAATGGTATAAAGTTGGTGACAAAATTTCCCATAGGTTTCTTACACTAGAGGCCCGAAAAAGGGGAAAATTGGCATTTTATCAAATTTGTGAAAAATGCAATATTACACTTTTTCGGCGGAGTTTTTGGACAGTTTAACAGAAGATGTCCATACAACGACTAGTATGGTGTTAAAGAACAATATATGTAAATGTAAAATATCAAAAAACCTGGATGGAGAAATTCAAATTAAAAGGTCAAGGTCAATGTTAAAATAGCTAACAAAATGCTATTTTAAAGCCCTTTTTTCGACATTTATTCTTATAAATATCATCTTTTATGTTATAAAGGCGGATTTAACGCGCAAAGAACTATTATACATTATAAATCTGATCATCACAGCAACACTAGTTTATCCAGGAGCAACAAATTTTCAAGGTCAAGGTCACCGAAATCCAGAAATGTTAATAAATAACACGTTTTACATGACAATTATGATCTTTTCCTCCTTCGATGAAGTATGTTACTGTAGCAAACAGTCTAGATACAATTTACAGTAACTGTGCTTCAATTTTTGACATAATTCAGGTCGAAGGAAATTGCAGTGTCAAGGTCAAGGTCACAAATATCCACGAAATTATGGCTTAAGTGAACTCTGTATCATGCATTATGATCATTTACAAACTCTGACACTTCTTGATTTCATTATTAATTGGTCATGCATAAATTGCATTTAATATTATGACATATCATCTGAATCAGAGGGACCATTCAAGGTCAAGGTCACTTATATTTAGTCCGAGCTCTCTGTCAATAGTTAGAAATTTTCGTCGATTATAAGCAATTTTCGTAGGCTTTATGCAATGTTTGCTGAAGCTTGCTGGGTAAACAATTCATTTAATGTTTGCGAATAGTTTATACCATTCATATCATTTGCATTAAATGATTCGTCGAAGCCAAGGCCATCAGAAATCAAGAGATTCTTGTGCCAACATGTCAGTTCATATAAGATAGCTGGATCATAAATCGTCAGACTGGAAATAATGAAATTTTTTCATGGAGATATTTTTTTCTAATCCACTGTGAGAATAAACTATTTAAAGGATCTCTGTAAATCCTGTTTGAAACATTGTAGAACATTTTTTGAAAAGCCGGTAGCTGATGATTTAAGAAGGGGTATGATACCCACCATCCGCACCCGTGCTCAAAACCCACCACTGGAAATTTTAGTGACGACCTTTGAGAAATAAAAGGTTTATTCTAGATTTAATTCCAAGATATTGTCACACTATACGTTTGAGTGAAAACTCAAAATCGGTCCATAAATGTAGGGGCTGGAGCAATGACACAGTTTTTCTATAAATAACACTGTGACCTTGACCTTAGAACCATAAAACGCAATATTGTCCAAGATATTATCACAGTTAACATTTGTGTGAAGTAAAATCCAAATCGGCTGATAAATGAAGGAGCTAGAGAAATAACAATTTTTTTCCAAAAAATAGCCACCGTGACATTGACCTTAGAATGCTGAAACGCAAACTTGTCCAAGATATCATTTATGAGAAGTTACATCAAAATCAGTTTATGGATGAAGGCACTAGAGCGATGACAATGTTTTTCTGTAAATAGCCACTGTGACCTTGACCTTAGAACGCTGAAACGCAAACTTATCCAAGAGGTTGTCAGACTAAACATTTGTATGAAGTTTAATCAAAATCAGTCTACAAATGAAGGCGCTAGAGTGATGACAAAGTGTTTCTACAAATAGCCATTGTGACCTTGACATTAACCTGGAGTGCTGAAACAAAATCTTTATTAAGATATTATCAAACTATACATTTGTGTGAAGTTCAATTGAAATCGGTCCATAAATGAAGGCGCTAGAGTGATGACAAAGTGTTCTAAAAATAGCCAATGTTACCTTAATCTTGACTGCAGAACGCTGAAACGCGAACTTGTCCAAGATAGTGTCATACTTACCACCTGTGTGAAGTTAAATGGAAATTGGTATATGAATGAAGTACTACAGTCCCAACATGCCAAGTTTCAAGGTAATCAGCCCAGTGGTTATGGAGAATAATTTTTTTAATTGTTTTAACGATATATGGGCATTGCGGCCATCTTAATCATGTGATGTGGACCAAATATATAAGCTTTCTATCTTTGCCTAAGGGCTGTATATGAAATTTAAATGAAATTTGCCCAGCCATTTCAGAGGAGGTCCTTTGTAAATGACGACAGACGACAAATATTTGACCTTTGGCTTAGGTCACTTAATAACCTTGACCTCTAGAATTCACATGGATTGAACTTGAATGAATTTTAATATCACAGAGCACAACAGAAACAGAAAAATCCACTTTTTCAGTTTTTTCCCATTCAAAAGTCATAGGGACCAAATTTGACCTTGACATAAAATATGTCAAGGTCAACCCAGCATTGTCATTTATATAAACTTTGTAGTACACTAGTCCTAGATGCTACATACCAAGTTTCAAGGCTATTGGCCCAGCGGTTCTTGATAGGAAGATTTTTTAACGTTTTTACCATATAAGGGCATGGCGGCCATCTTGGTCATGTTACCTTGACTAGATGCGTAGGTTTTCTTTCCCCGTTTGCCTGAAGACTGCATATGAAATTTAATTGAAACTGACCCAGTAGTTTCAGAGAAGAAGTATTTTGAAAATGTTAACCCAGTGGTAATGGAGAATATTTTTTTAATTATTTTAACGATATATGGGTATGGCGGCCATCTTAATCATGTGATGTGGACCAAATATATAAACTTTCTATTTTTGCCTGAGGGCTGCATATGAAATTTAAATGAAATTGGCCCAGCATTTCAGAGGACGTTCTTTGTAAATGACGACAGACGACAAATATTTGACCTTTGGCTTAGGGTACTTAGTGACCTTGACCTCTAGAATTCACATGGATTGAACTTGAATGCATTTCCATATTACAGAGCACTACAGAATCAGAAAAGTCCACTTTTTCAGTTTTTCGCATTCAAAAGCCATAAAGACCATAAGGGCATGGCGGCCATCTTGGTCATGTTACCTTGACCAAATGCGTTGGTTTTCTTTCCCCGTTTGCCTGAAGACTGCATATGAAATTTAATTGAAACTGACCCAGGAGTTTCAGAGAAGAAGTATTTTGAAAATGTTAACCCAGTGGTAATGGAAAATATATTATTTTAATTATTTTACCGATATCTGGGCATGGCGGCCATCTTAATCATGTGATGTGGACCAAATATATAAACTTTCTATCTTTGCCTGAGGGCTGCATATGAAATTGAAAATTTAAATGAAATTGGCCCAGCCATTTCAGAGGACGTCCTTTTTAAATGACGACAGACGACAAATAGTTGACCTTCAGCCAAGGTCACTTAATGACCTTGACCTCTAGAATTCACATAGATTGAACTTGAATGCATTTCCATATCACAGAGCACTACAGAATCAGTAAATTCCACTTTTTCAGTTTTTCCCATTCAAAAGCCATAGGGACCAAATTTGACCTTGCCATAAAATATGTCAAGGTCAACCCAGCGTTGTCATTTATATAAACTATGTAGTACTCTAGACCTAAATGCTACATACCAAGTTTCAAGGCAATTGGCCCAGTGGTTCTGGAGAGGAAGATTTTTTAACGTTTTTACCATATAAGGACATGGCGGCCATCTTGGTCATGTGACCTGAACCAAATGCGTAGGTTTTCTTATCCAGTTTGCCTGGAGACTGCATATAAATTTAATTGAAACTGGCCCAGTAGTTTCAGAGGAGAAGTCTTGAAAATGTTGACAGACAAGTGACCCTTGGTCAAGGTCATTAAATGACCTTGACCTCTTCAATTTCAAAGGGAATGAATTTGAATGCATTTCTATATTTCACGGCACAATGGCAACATAAAAATGTACTTTTTCAGTTTTTACCATTCAAAAGCATAAGGAACCACATGTGACCTTGCCATTAAACGGTCACGGTCAACTCAGGGCCTTTATTCATATAAAGTTTGTAGTACTAGTGTTCCAACTAGTATATTTTAGTTGGCTGGGACCGGAGCCTTTTTGTCTGTTGCTGGGTCCACCGGGGCTTAACTGGTGACCTTCTTTTGCTTCAGATTTCCAGTGGGGTTGTTTGGCAGGCCAGGGATCTCCACCTGTCAGACGGCCCGTTGTATCTGTTGAGTCCTCGTCTTTGCTTCTTCATGGTGTTGAAATTTGATTTATGTGTTTACCGTGATGATTCATTGACGAGTTAGAGGGTTATCATGCGAACCGAACAACCAACTAAATGTTTTGTACCACTTCAGAAACTGAGGGTGAGGTTGGGCCTGTAAAATCGATTTAAGCCCCCCCCCCCAGTAATTCATTACTGACCGTTCCAAGGCGGTAGTTCTGTTGTGGTTCTATGTTGCCTGTTTTTGGTGTCAGAGTTTCTGTGATGTTTTATCTTATGTATGTCCTATTATTTTTGGTTCGGTTTGGGTTGCTGAGTGGTCACCTTTCGGGAACAAGCTGCTCACTCGGTTGGCCATATGTTCTCTGTATCTTGATTATTTGTAATCTTAGTTGTTTCCAACTATGGTTTGAGGGCTGGATTTGGATTTTGATTGTTTCAGTTCCTGGTCTTTGCATACTTTTTACTTTTTTTCCAAATGCTACATACCAAGTGTCGATTTAAACGACCCAGTGGTTCTGGTGGAGGAGATTTTTTTTTCGTTTTTACGATATATGAGCATGGTGGCCATCTAGGTTATGTGACCTGGACCAAAAATATAAATTTTCTTTCCCCCCTTACCTGGAGGCTGCATATGAAATTTGATTGAAATTGGCCCAGTAGTTTCAGAGAAGATGTCCTTTGAACATGTTGACAGACAACGGACAAGTGACCGTTGGCCAAGGTCATTGAATGATCTTGACCTCTCTTACTTCATAGGTGTTGAATTTGAATGCATTTCCAGACTTCATAGCACAACAATAAGATAAAAATCCACTTTTTCAGTTTTTCCCATTCAAAAGCTTAAAGGACCAAATTTGACCGTGTCATAAAATAGGTCAAGGTCAACTCAGGGTCTTTATTAATATAAACTTTGTAGTACTCGTGTCCCAGATGCTAAATACCAAGTTTCAAGGCAATCGGCCCCGTGGATTTTTGGAGAAGAAGATTTTTTAGGGTTTTACCATATAAGGGCATGGCGGCAATCTTGTTCATGTGACCTACACCAAATATATGAACTTTCTTTCTCCCTTTGCCCGGAGGCTGCATATGAAGTTTAATTATACCCCCAACATACGGAGTATGTCGAGGGGTATATAGTTTTCGCCTTTCCGTCCGTTCGTCCGTCCGTTTGTCCGTGTTTTTTTGCGTGCGTCCGTCCGTCCTTTAACATTTGCGTTAAAGTTTTGCGTTAAGTTTTTAATTTTGATTATGTTTCCACTTACCTTTGATGAAGCCTGTTGGTATGTTCCTAGATTTACTTAAATGTTCAAGCAGAATACTTATCATCATCTGGATGCTGCTGCTGACCTAAGGTCAAGGCCACAGACTTAAACATTTGCGTTAAAGTTTCGTGTTGTTTTTCATTTTGCTTATGTTTCCAATATCCTTTGATGAAGCATGTTTGTATGTGCCTATATATACTTACAGGTTCAAGCAGAATACTAATCATCATCTGGATGCTGCTGCTGACCTAAAGTCAAGGTCACAGACTTAAACATTTGCGTTAAAGTTTTGCGTTAAGTTTATAGTCTTCTTTTATATTTCTTATATCCTTTGATGGAACCTATTGGTATTTGACTAGGATTACTTTTAGGTTCATACAGAGTAGTTAACATCATCTGGATGCTGCTGCTCACCTAAAGTCAAGGTCACAGACTTGTGTATTTGCGTTAAAGTTTTGCGTTAAGTTTATATTCTTTACTTATATTTCCAACATCCTTAAACGAAACCTTTTGATATATGACTAGGGTTACTTAAATGTTCATGCAGAATACTTGACATCATTTGGATGCTGCTGCTGACCTATGGTCAAGGTCACAGACTTAAACATATGTATTTAAGTTTTGTCTTAAGTTTATATTCTTCTTTTTTATTTCCAATATCCTTTGATGGAACCTTTTGATATTTTATTAGGTTTACTTTTAGGTTCATTGCTGCTTACCAAAGGTCAAGGTCCCAGACTTGTATATTTGCATTTAAGTTTTGCATTAAGTTTATATTCTTTGTTTACATTTTAAACATCCTATGATGAAACATTTTTGATATACGACTAAGTTAATGTTGTATGTTCATGCAGATTAGTTGACATCATCTGGATGCTGCTGCTGACCAAGGTCAAGGGCACAGACTTATATGTTAACATTAAAGTTTTGTGTTAAATTAGTACTCTTTGCTGATGTTTATAATATGCTTTGATGGAACCATTTAATAGGTGACTAAGTTTACTTCTAGGTTCAAACCATGTATAAGACTGGATTCATTAGGCGGTAGTTTCATAAGCGGTGGCGCTGGTCGGGGGTATACGCGAGCCCCTGCTCACTTGCTCTAGTTGAAATTGGCCCTGTAGTTTCAGAGGAGAAGTCCTTTGAAAATGTTGACAGACAACGGACAAGTGACCGTTGGCCAAGGTCACTGAATGATCTTGACCTCTATAACTTCATAGGTGTGGAATTTGAATGCATTTCCATACTTCATAGCACATAGTAACATAAAAATCCACTTTTTCAGTTTTTCCCATTCAAAAGCCTAAATGACCAATTTGACCTTGCCGTAAAATAGGTCAAGGTCACTTCAGGGTCTTTATTTATGTAAAGTTTGTAGTACGAGTGTCCCAGATGCTACATACCAAGTTTCAATGCAATAGGCCTAGTGGTTATGGAGAAGAAGATTTTTTAAGGTTTTTACCATATATGAGCATGGCGGCCATCTTGTTCATGTGGCCTGAACCAAATATATGAACTTTCTTTTCCCCTTTGCGTGGAGGCTGTATATGAAGTGTAATTGAAATTTGCCCCGTAGTTTCAGAGAAGAGGTCCTTCGAAAATGTTGACGACGGATGGACGACGGGCGATGGATGCCGGAGCCTACCATCCTATAAACTCCCCCGGAGCCTTCGGCTCAGGGGAATTTAAAACAATTGCAAAAGTTGGTACAAAATTTCAGTTTATTCTCATTTTGATATCAAAACATTTGTGATCTTGACCTTGACCTGCATGTTCAAATTTCTTGATCTATGTTATGTTGCACTTTATCAAATGATTCAGCGCTCTTTTCAAATTAGGCAATGACTTTCTGAACATGTTGAGTAAATCTTTACAAAACTTGGTATATATTACGAGAAAATTCCACTCTTTTTTAACTTTTTAGAGGAAGCTGTGATTTCCTTGACCTTGGCATTTATATTTGAATTTTTCAGTCTGTTTTATCTTGTGCTTCATTAAATTATATATTGCTCTTTTCATACTCTGTTCAAATATAACAATGGATTTATCATACTCAGTTAGCATTTACAAACACTGGTATAGATAAATTATGACAAATCCCATTTTTCGACATTTTGAAATCGGAGCTTTGATGTGCTTGACCTTGAACTTTTATTTGAATTTGTTGGTGTGTTTTATGTATTGCTGCATTAAATATGTTGCTCTTTTCAGATATAACAATGGTTTTCTTTTGTATGCAGTAAACCTTTACAAAAATGGGACAAAATAGGACATTCCCATTTTTTCAACATTTTGAAGTCGGAGTGTTGTGCTTGACCTTGACCTTGATATTTCCATTTGTTGATCTTGTTTTTTTCTGCATTAAATGGTATATTACACTTTTTAAATATAGCAATATTTCCCTTATCATTGTCATTTAACCTTTACAAAAATTGGGATAAAAATGAGAAATTCCTAGTTTTTCAATATTTTGAATTTGGAGCTTTGTTGTGCTTGACCTTGACCTTCATATTTGAATTTCTGGATCTGTTTATTTTTTGCGTCATTAAATGATATATTGTTCTTTTCAAATATGGCAATGACTTTCTTATCATATTCAGTTAACCGTTACAAAAATTGGGATGAAACAGGAGCTAATCCAAAATCTTCTTTGTTTGCAAATAGGAGCTTTACTTATTTTTACCTTGACCTTTGTATCTGAAGTTTTCAATATGTGTTTTGCTTTGCTTCATTTTGGGATATATTGTTTTGTTTTTTTTTAATTTTGCAATGGTTTTCTCTAATCACTTTCAGTTAACCTTTTCAAAAATTGGACTTAAAATGAGAAATTCCCAGTTTTTTCAACATTTTGAAACTGGAGCTTTGCTGTGCTTGACCTTGACCGTTTTTATTTATTTTTTATCTGTTTTATGTTTTTCTTCATTAAATGAAATGTTACTCTTTTCAAATATTGCAAAGGTTTTCTTATCATATTCATTTAACCTTTACAAAAATTGGGATATAAAATGATAAATTCCCAGTTTTTCAACAATTTGAAATAGGTGTTTTGTTGTGCTTGACCTTGACATTCATATTTGAATTTCTGGATCTGTTTTATGTTATTCTTCATTTTACGATATATTGTTCTTTTCAAATATAGCAATGGCTTTCTTATCACATTCAGTTAACCTTTACAAAAATTTGGACATAAAATGAGAAATTCACAGTTTTTTTTGCAGCATTTGGAAATTGGAGCTTTGCTGTGCTTGACCTTGACCTTCATATTTTGATTTTGTTGATCTGTTTTATGTTTTGCTTCATTAAATGACATGGTGCTCTTTTCAAATATAGAAGTGGTTGTCTTATCATATTCTGTTAACCTTTACAAAATTGGAACACAAAATGAGAAATTCCCAGTTTTTCAGCATTTTGAAATTGGAGCTTTGCTGTGCTTGACCTTGACCTTCATATTTGATTTTGTTGATCTGTTTTATGTTTTGCTTCATTAAATGACATGGTGCTCTTTTCAAATATAGAAGTGGTTTTCTTATCATATTCTGTTAACCTTTACAAAAATTGGAACACAAAATGAGAAAATCCAAGTTTTTCCATGTTTAGAAATAAGAGATTTGCTTAATTTGACCTTGACCTTTAAATATTAATTTTTCCATCCAGTTTCTTTACTGGCTATAAATATATTAGTGGCTTTCTGAACATCTTCTGTTAAACTAACCAAAACTTGTTCCAAAGAACCGCAAAATCCCATTTTTTCCACATTTTGAAATTTGCCAAATTATGTCCAATTTGAGCCCTCATTGTGGCCTAGGTGTGAGACATACTTGATTTATATTTGTTTCTGTAAACAGAGTTAAGTTGGTATCATATGTTATTATATCTAAGAAATAACTATGGATGGACAGACCAGATAAATATGCTATATTTTCATTATTCTCCTCCTAATTTTTGGACTCTGTTGCTTTACTCAAACTATCTTGGTTACCATGGCAACAGGATGACGAAGAGAAATTTTACTACTGTTTTTGTCGTTTAGGGGTCATTTCTTATTCATACACAAAGAATGAAAAAAATCTGAGTCGTAGCGTGCCGGACCCCTATGGCAATTTTCTGATTTTTACAGAGAATTGATATTAAGAAGTAGCCATATCAAGTGGATGGGAACGCACGTATATAGGTAACACCTATTTAATTCATATTATTTGAATAATATTTTGTGAACATTTAGCCCTATGTAGGGGACGTTCACCCATTAGAAGTTTAAGTCAAACGAACCTTTGGTGTTATGTACACACAGTCTTAAAAGTGGGTGGAGTAATTCCATACCAGTCGAACCTAATGAAACTAATTTGTTTATTTCTAATCTTCCAATAGTAGATTGACTATATTGAATGAGCAAAATACACTTAAGGTTTCTGTGTCCACTACATAACTGTGCAAAAACATATCACGTTATTTGCAAATTTTAGTTTTATGTGTATTTTGCACTTACCAACTTTGCGGAAAACCACAACGTCTCTCTATTAAGCAATAAAATTGCCATTCCTTTAATGTAAGTATTTGTCAATAACAGGACATTATAAAATTATGAGCATTTTTCTGTAAGCACTCTGAAAAATGATTTATGTGCCCTTGAATGCAGAAAATTGTATTACAAGTCCGAAAATGTCAATTTTGTATGTTACAGACTTAAAGTCGCCAATGTTTTAACAGTGGTAGACTCCCTCAAAACAAATCATTATGGAAAATTGTTTTACCGTCACGTTCAATCATAGATGGATGAAAAACTTATTCCTTTTTAACAGTATTTCAGTCATATCAGGACGATATGTGGGTGATAATGTATGCATGTATGCTATGGAATCCCGTTTGCAATTGAAAAGATTCCCGTCTCCAACGGGACTTCTAATTTGAACTCCTAGATTAGCAGGCCAGCGCCAAGTCTACTGAACTACGGGGGCTCCACGTTTGGTAATAAAATATGGGGTGATGCATATAAACTGAGTCATACAACTGGCAAACAATCACGGGAGAGACTTTCAAAAGATGACAAATTGCTCCATAAAATACAGTTTTAGTTTCTTGTTACCCGTCAAGCGATGCATTTAAACAGAAGCATGCCTATTACTGTGGTTCTAAGCCTGTACATTGTATTTTACCATTTAGTCATGTTTATGATGTTAGAGTTTAGAGGCCGAACTAAGAACCCTCTGCTATCATCTGCTTTAAGAACAAAATATATAGGTTTGATAACACCTTTGAAAAGAATGTAGTTTGCATAAAATCGGACACCTAAACTATGCTTATAATGGGATTTTCCATCTTCGAGCTTAGAGAAGTCCAATTATCTCATAAGAAAATGCTTCATATCATGGTTGGCCAACAGTGCAGACTCTGGTCTAATCTGAATTAACATTTTTCCATCATTTCTGTCAGAATATTTAAGGTGCCATTGCTCTATCGGTGATATAAATTCATAAAATATTTTATCGTCAGGTATCGCTGCAAGGTTCACACTACAGTTTTGTCATTGTAAATGGCCGCTGTTACAGCTAACTTTAAACAAAGAAAACGTCAATTAGTTTCACTTTAATCGGTTAAAAACAATGGCAAATAAACTGACCTACTTTCGATATTATTTACATAAACAAAATAGTAAAAAGACAATGTACAGGCATGGCCCACCAATTTCTCATGTTTGCTTATACTGAATCTCTCGACGGGGATATCAGAGAAAAAGAAGTTTATACTTTGTAGAGCACTTTTATTACCTTTTAAGAAATAAACGTTTCCTTCTGTTTGTTCTTGTATGACGATATATATGCAGATCAACCCAAACTTTATCAGGAAATGCGAGTGAATCGCTGTTTATAATGATTTATATTTAGACGTTTGACGAATGGTAGGACTACAAAGGACACTTTAATGAATGACGAATCAGTAACATACAATATAGACTTTTTCAGAATTTTAACACAATATTCTGCATCCAAGGACACATAACTCATTTTGCAGAACATTCACAGATAATGCCTATAATTCTGCAATAACAAGTCATTGACAAATACTTGCACCGAAGGAGGGGCATTTCTGTTCCTTGATGGAGAAACGTTATGGTTTTCCGCAAAATTGGTAGGTTCAAAATACACAAAAATTTAAAAATTGTAAATAAAATGAAATGTTTTAGCACAGTTATCAGGGCTTCCACTAACTTTCAAAATTTGGAAGTCCAGACTTCCATGGTGTCAGATTTGGACGTATTGAGAGAATTTTTTGGAAGTCCGAAGTTTTTAGGAATGACATACGCATGGTTATTTCTACCTCCACCAACCCCCCCCCCCCCCCCCCCCCGTCCTTACACGCGCCTCCCTCTCTCTCCCATACTGTAGATCGAAATGAAGCCTGAGCATTTGCGCAGTCTAATCAGAGTCATTCCTGTTTGTTTGTGAACAATACGCAAGTCCTCTGAAGACTCGCCGTTGCACTGTCTGCTATTGCATAATATTCCCTTTCATTGCCGCGAAATGGGCCGCGTCGGAAATACGGTGACTTACGGAACGCAGTCTAATCAGAGTCATTCCTGTTAGTTTGTGAACAATACGCAAGTCCTCTGAAGACTCGCCGTTGCACTGTCTGCTATTGCATAATATTCCCTTTCATTGCCGCCAAATGGGCCGCGTCGGAAATACGTTGACTTACGGAACGTATGATGACACGCTTCCACTGAAGAACTCGGTTGTCGCTAGGTCGATGTTTATTATTATGTTAGATGCGAACAAGAAAGACCGGTCTGACTGCTTAGTTGCGCTGGCTGATACGATTGTTAGTTATCGGTATGTGTACTGAGGTACCTGTCTCACGGTATGGCACTGCGTACGGCACGCGTATATACTAGCAGCGGTGTCTTTGATCTTTACATCAAAAAGAAAACGTGCTTGACCCATAAACGTGCAGGTAATTGTATATCAACGCTACCGTATATATAATAGCGTAGACCTTGATCAGAATGCGTTATTTCTGTGCACACTGTACGACATTATTTTTGCACTGGGTTGCATGACGATATGACGATACAACTAGGAAATCGGCGAAATGGACGTTTCAGTATTCGTATTTTAATAGTACCATTAATCAAAACAATGTATACAGAGCGTACAACCATAACACGTCGGAAATAGCGACTAATAATATTAACAGTGTATCTTCGCTTTGAATCAACACTTTTTGCGGAAGAGGTTCGTATTCCTAAAAACTCCATTGACGACAGTATGGATCAAGACAAGACCTTCGTTGTAAGGGCAAGCGTTATATATGAATGTTGTGTTCTTAAAAACTTTGGATAGAGTTTGTCAATACATGCTTCAGTATTCGTATGGATACATTCACAAACTTTTGAAGTCGGAATACGCCTTACACATACAGGTCAGTTACATTCTCGCGATCGTAAAAATAGATGGACACTTTTCATCCAAAAGCTCAGTCATCGTGATTTGATAAGGGACCGACCATTTGATATTCTGGGGGGGGGGGGGGGGGGGCCTGGTATCTTTATCAAAAAAATTCCCTGTCTTTGGATATGCAAGAAAAAAATAACCTGGCTCATAAGGGGGTTCAAAAAATAATCTGGCCTCAAATGTAAGAGAAAAAAATAACCTGTCTCCACCCAAAATTTCAAAAAAAAAATATAGTCTGCAGATTATTCCATTGGAATTGAGTTTTTATAATGTCTCTGGCTTCTGGGGGGCTGCGCCCCCCCAGACCCGCATATTTATATTAATATTTTAATATTATCTACAATTGATTTACACCAGCGGGCCCGCATGTGCATACATTTATAAAAACATATACAACATTCACATACATGTATCATTGATCTGCCACATTACAAAGTAAATGTTTCCACTAAAACTGAATTGCAAAAGAGTCACTAGCTTATGGCAGCCAAAACCATCATGGCAAAATAAACACTCTAAAAGGCGAAAGTCCTAATATAAAAACCCTTATTTTTATCATCATTCCTAGTTTTTCTCTATTGTTTCCAGTCTTAAAATTGTCATTGAAATTAGGAAATTGCTTTAGCTTCTGGGGGCGTTGCCCCCAGACCCCCCTTTGTTAACTTCTTAGCACATAACTTTCAACCATTTTATTAATTGCCATTCATGTATAATGTGGCTCTATCATGTAAGTAATGTGGCTCTATCATGTAAGTATTTATCAAACTTTCTTAAGTACGAATAAAGCATGCTTGGGCATATATTGGAATAGAAAAAACAACCTTAAATTCCTAATGTTAGCCCTAAAACTTTGCCAAAATAACCCTAAATTTTGGCCAAAATATCCCTAATTTAAGGCCTAATTTTTTGCCAAACTCATACAGGGATGTTTGTATCTGTACCTTAGATGAAAAGAGTAACATGCTCCAGGCACTGGTTTGCAAAAGCAAGCTAAGCCATGCCCTTCGCCTGGTTAAAGACAGCACCATGTTCTTTTTGTGAGAAAAAAAAGGTGTAAAAAATACTGATGTGGGTAAAATAAAAGGATATTAAGGTCAAATAAAGAAGGATCTGATAGTTCAGCTATAAAATAAAAAAAAACCTGTTTGAGTTAGTTTGTAAAAAAAATAAATTAGCTTCCACAAGGTGAAAAAAAAAGAAATTGTTTCCAGAGGCCAGTGAAATAAAATGTCGTGTCTCCATCAAGAATACCAGCCCCCCCCCCCCGCCCCCCCCCCCCCCCAGAATATCAAATGGTCGGTCCCTAAGTTGTTTTGCAGACTGCCGTAAGAGGTTGTATCTACGAGTGGGCGTTATTTTGATAATCGTTTTTGACAGGTAGGCGGTCCGACATATATGTTACCTGGTTCAGTGCTCCATACGGACAATCTCGACTTATGTAGTGGACACTGAAACCTTATACCATCTTAAAGTGTGTTTACTACTTCTGTAATATATGCCACAACGTTTTGTCAATCTATTATTGGAAGATTATAAATTACCAATTAGTTTTATTTGGGGCACATGGTACGGAGTTACCCCACCAACTTTTAAGGCTGTCTGTACAGAAAACCAAGGCTCCGTTTAACTTAAACTTTTTTTATGGATGAACGTCCCCTACATAGGGCTAAATGTTCACAAAATATTATTCAAATATAATTGTACCAGGAAAACCACCTTATGGCAACTGGTCCTTAGAGCGCCCTAGCAACCATTTCGAAATTGTGGAATAAAAATGTAGAGCTGTTAACCCGGTAAACGTGCCAACCGGACGCAGAAAAAAGCTAAAATACCTTTTTTTTACCTGGTGCTCTTGTGTGGCAAAAAAGGCATCGGTGTTTGAGTGTCGTTTGTATGGTCTGAGGAGAGGTTTTAATAACCTTTCTATAGCTAGTGGATTCTTCTTTCCTTACAAATTAGATGAGTCCATTCTTAGTCTTGAAGTGTATGGTATATTTTTCATTTAAACCTTTTCATAGCAATTGCTGTAAATTTTATACAAACAGTGTAGAACCTATTAAGACGCCGCGTTTTGCGTTTGTAAATGCACCTTTGTACGGGGTGTCGTTTAAATATTTAAGGATTACGTGATAATGTAAGGATCACTATGACATGACATATATCAGAGGTTACGTCGGCCAATCATCTATCTGAATTATCCGTGACGTTGCTTACGCGTAAGATTGCATGAATGTGTGTTGTTCGTGGATGTATGAACAACGTCAGCCCAGTATAGGTTCATCTAAGGAAATCGTCGAAGAGTGTACATATTTCTCTGTACATTTGTATAGCTGAATTAAGAAGGCAACATTAGAGAGTGTTATAAAAGCAAGAAAAGTGTCCACACAACCCCCACCTGCACCTACTATAATCCAAATCAGTAGAACGCCCCGGCACTGGAGGTTATACCCAGCATCATCGCACCATCAAGTCAACCCCTCCATTGTCATTAAGCTGTCAATGAATTCCTAACAGTTTCAATTTTAACAATTCTGAATTGTCCCCTTTTTCTGTACCTCTATCATTGTAAGAGGCTTCCAGTTCATGCTATTCATGAACATGTTGATGGCCAATAGGAAATTTATCAGATGCTAAAACTGTGTACATGATATATCGCTTTGTGCCATGGAAATGCTTGTTGCAATGCGTATGCGTTAATTACTCACCGACATTACCGACTTTTACATACATAACACGGTCCGTTGTACATATAAGCCACACACACAGATACATGGGATACATTTTTTTCAGTAAATGTGATAAGGGAAGAAAATCGTCAAAAGCGCTTATTTCTAAATTTAAACAATAAATTTGACCTCTGCTCTTTCAGATTTTACTCTGATGTACAGATCAGACCACTCCGGCATAAGCGCAGTCTGTTCAGTCTAGCCTCAGCATGAAAGATGAAGAATATATATGCCGAAAAAGACTGATCAGATCCAACGAATGCATCGGAGCTGGACAGTGTGCCGGCTGCTCTGACTAGTCAGATTATGCGATGCCCTAAGGCTTTATTTCGCGACGCCGCTGCATGATTTGTTTGAAAAGCTAATGCTTTGCGCTAAGCTATATATAAAAACCTTTCTGACACACGTTTTGGTATATTTCTTAGGAAGCAAAGCCAAATATTTTGCATTGCATTCAGAATTTCTTTTTTTTTATGCAATCAGTTTATAAAAAGCAAAATAAATGTGGCCAAGTTCAAGGCACTTGTAAAAGAAAAACGTGTTTTTTTAACGGAAACATTTAAAAAAAAAACGCAAAGTACATGTACTATCAAAAATAGAACAAAGTTTGCATCTGTTAATTTTAGCAGATGAGGCAAATCGGATATGGATAAAAATAGACAAAATCGGACGAGGTCCTGTGAAGAAAATAATGAAGAAATGCTGTCTCAAACCGGAACGAACTTTCCTATCTCTTTGGCTTAATTGCGGCCCTAAAAAATTTAGAACGAATCGTTGCAGTCCACACTCTCTGGTATTTTCCAACTAAGCGTGACGTATCGTTTCTTCCAAAAATAACCCGGGTTCACTAAACCACTTGAATACTGGCTTGCGCCCGAGAGCGCAAGCCAGAATTAAAGTACAAATTTCATTGTTTTCTATGGTATACTCTTGACAGTCATCTTGGCTCATTTAATCTTTTGTCAGTAAATTCGCTTCATTTGCTGGTTTTAAAAAAATTGTCCTCGCAATAGCTCCAGTTTATAATTAAGTTCCTAAAAATCATTGATAAAATATATGAGAGTGATGAATATGTTACTACTTAGCAATAAAAAAATGCATGCAATACTCATTAATCTGATTCAGCACATATAAAATCACAGCCATAAAGTAGTTCTTATAAGCTCAAGATGACAAAGCTACATAAACACTCTTTGAATTGCAACGATATTTATCAACTTTTTTATGTATTTTATTTTTTAAGATAAGCAATTTTCTACATATGAAGTAATATCTAGTAGTGTTCACTGCTCGGGTGATATAATTTTAAGTGTCTCAGTGGAAGGGTTAACTTATAACGATGGTTCAAACTGACCAATCCAGCTATATCCTTCTTATGCAAATGAATGATTGCGCCTATTCTGGACCTTCAAATTTAACATACCAGCAGTGCACAGTTTTGAATATCTAAGACTCGAAGTAATATTATTTCTAAACAAAGAAATAGAAATGATTCGGCAATATTTATAGTCTTGGTAAGTACGCACCATATGTTGGGTCTAGTGCTCTATGAATAAAATGTGTTCCACTTACCCCATTGTCCCACTTGCTCCAATTTACCCTATTATCCATTAGACGAGACATTTTTTTCATTTGACTCTATTTGAATCTAGTTGTACAAAGAGATTGGAATGCTAAAGTTAAAAGGGATTCAAGCTGACTACAAAGACGTAATAAAATTATGTGTTACTACTGCAATGCCAGGACAAATCAGGGAGAATCTTTATAACCTTTATTCTTGGACATCGGATAAAAATGCCGTTCTTTTTACCAGGGATAGAAAATCTTTTTTCACCTACTAGACATAGTTTGTTCTATTTTTAGCGGTGCTGGAAAATTCCGTCTTGCCATTTGGCTTGGACAGCTCACACGAGCTTGAATTCGGTGTATCAATACACGCCTTTTAAAATCTCATGCGCCCGACTGGGCGATTCTATACTTTATGCATTATTTTTCATAGGAACGAATTTCCACATTAATACAATCCCAAGAAAGGCAATTTATTCGTTATAATTCCAGTATAATCTCTTTTTATGCCTTAAAGTCAGAAAAAGATCCAAAATAGTCGATTTTTCACCGTGACAAACATTGTCAAGGGTGCCGCCATTTTGAAAAAAAATACCAACTGACGTTTGAAATGACATTGACGTTACGTCACAATTAACGTCAAACGCGCGCTTGCTGTTGTCGTCTCAATATATTTTTTTTCTTTAATATGAATTTCAATTAGAAATAAAAACCAGAGGACCAATGGTCCTGTAGCTCACCTGACACCTTCTGTCAACAGAAACAATTTACCATTTCGCTCATTTGGTAAAATTTTTAAACCAGTGGCTTATAAGGAATGTATATCTTAATTCTAAAATCTAAGTGACCTTGAGTAAAGTTAAAAAATGACCTAGAAATTTGTTGACCTAATGTCTTTATGTATCCATTTAGTTAACCATATTTTCCAATAATTATATCTGACTTAAATAGTTTTAATGAAATTAACTGTTTAAGCATTTCCCAATATAAAAGCATTACATACCAAAGTTGATTTTGCCATAAATTAGGTCAAGGTCAATGCACCGTTATGATTTGTATCAACTATGATGGGCCCGAGTTCTCAATTTTACATATCATGCCACAAGGTCATTGGGACTTTGGTTCTGGAGTAGACGATTTTTGAAAGATGTTTACCATACATAGGCATGGCGGCCATCTTGATCATGTGACCATCTGAACAAACTTTGGGTCCTTTGGCCCACTGAAACATTGTATGAAATATGGCTTCAATCGGCTCAGTGGTTTCAGAGGAGAAGATGGTTCTGCAGAATAAAATTTTTGAAGGGTTTTTACCATTTATGGGGGGGCGTGGTGGCCATCTTGGACACGTGACCAAGACCATCTGAACATACTTTGGCCCACTAATGCTTTATATGAAATATGGCTTTAATCGGCTCAGTGGTTCCAGAGGATAAGATGTTTGAAACTGTTGACAGGAGACAGGATCTCAGTTTCTTTGAACAAAGGGCAAATAATGACCTTGTCCTTTAAGTACATAATTTCTTTATCTAGTCATTTAGCTAACCATATATACCAGATATTATACCTTAGACTTGAATCATTTCTGAGAAATCCACTTTTAAGCATTTTCCCATACAAACACATAACGTAACAAAGTTGACCGTGTCGTAAATTAGGTCAAGGTCATTTCAGTCATCATTTGTATAAACTATGTTGGACCCGAATGCTCAATGCTACATACCAGGTCTCAAGGTCATAGGCCTTTCGGTTCTGAAGAAGAAGATTTTTGAAAAGTTTTTACCATATATGGGCGTAGAGGCCATATTGGTCATGTGACTAAAACCGTCTGAACAAACTTTGGTTCTTTTGGCCCACTTAAGCTATGTGAAATATTGCTTCAATCGGATTAGTGGTTTCATAGGAGAAGATGTTTGAAACTGTTGACAGGAGGCGCACTCTCAGTGTCTTTAAACAAATGGTAAATAATGACTCTGACCTAAAAGGACATAATTTCTTCATCTAGTTGTTTAGTTAAGTATATATACCAAATATTATACCATAGACTTAAATAGTTTCTGAGAAATCAACTGTTTAAGCATGTCCCATACAAAGCATAACGTATCAAAGTGGACCGTGTCGTAAATTAGGCCAAGGTCAACCAACAGTCATCAAATGACCAATGATACATATCAGGTTTCAAGGTCATAGGCCTTTCGGTTCTGCGGAAGAAGATTTTTTCAGGGTTTTCACTATATATCGACGTGACACAGATCCCCCGAACATACTTTCGTTTCCCCGAACTAGGTAGGCTCCACATGTTATATGGCATCAATCTGCCCAGTAGTTTCAGAGGAGAAGATGTTTGAAAATGTTGACGACGGACGGCGGACGGACGGACGACGGATGCCTGGCTATACTATAAGTTCACCCATGAGCCTAAAGGCTCATGCGAGCTGAAAAACTGCTTATTTGTCAAGGACCTACTTTTTACTTGTTTGTTCGCTACAGAATCCATGAGGCTTACACGGTTGTACTACACGTTCACATGAAATAGGCCTCATAGTTCACCGTTTAATTTGAAATTATTATCGGTGTAGGTAAGAAGAATAATCAATCATTGGTCTCCATTGCTGACAGGGAAGCCTCGTTTCCGTCACACCCCATGAGCCCTCGGGTTGGGGTTTCTCTGTCCGCACTGGAGACCAATGATAGACTTTATGTATCTTACAAGGTGTTCTCACCCAGGACCGGATAAAAATGACGATCATTCAATGCACTGGTTGTATTGGAGGTCACGTATCTGCCTCGTCAAGTGACGTTGGCGTTTTAGATGATTACGTCACGAAAACGGCAAAAAAGACGTCAGTGTATGCAAGCCGGACGTTCACGTAAAGAAGCGAACGGCGGGCGTTCAAAGCGGAGACTACTTTCAGAATTAAATAGAAACCTCTCAAGCGCTAAAATTACGCATTTTTACAAGTTGTAAATTCAAAACGAAACGTGATGCGCAAGAAAAAGTATCTATCATGGGTATGTCGTGCGTATAGAAAAAAAATGGTCACTCGTTATGCCGAACAGTGACCCTCGTGAGAGAGTTTTCTATCCACACTTTACACCCATGAAAGATACATATAATAACCTTGTAACGACAATTACCATTGACCATCGAAAAGATGGACATGACACAACCCTGACATGAAACTTCAGAAAAATAATGACAAGAAAACATTGATGCTTAGCATCAGTACGCCGGAAACTTAGTCGCATTTAATTTTTGCAAACTGAGACTATGGCCATGCTAAAGAATATCGACACTAGCAAAGGTCGTGCAGAGTTATACTGTGTTCTCCGGGTGAATACTACCGGTATTATGCAGCTCTTATTTTGGTCTTCTTTCCGCTGACTTCGAAGCTCTGCCAAGGACGCAGCTATATCTTTACGCAAATACGCAGGTACATATTTAAAAGGTGTGATTTTTACATTCGATGTGCTAGTAAAATTAAATTAACAATAAGACTTGTTATTGTATATTTTTTATCAGCTCCCTTTTTTCTGCTTATATTGAGTTCGGGTTGTGAAATGGACACAAACGAGTAAACGCGGTCTTAAGGTAGTTGGATACTAAATAAGAATATTGGTGAGGCATTCAAACCACTTTACTAGTCTAATAACCCTCAGGGCTATAAAACATTTGGTGAAGAAAAAATGTTTTTACCCTCAAAAAAAACATTTGGTATTTCTACATACTTTTTTACACAGTTTCTCTTCAAATTTATATTTCTAGCATAAGAATGCACTTTTAATTCTGCGATTCATATCATCTAGGATACTTAAAACTGATTTGTAAAAGAAACAATGTACTAATCTTGATAATAAGAATTATTACATTTTCTAAAAATGCAAGAAAATTTAATTACATGGAGAAAAAATCATGAAAAATATATTTGATTAAAGGGGCAAGCTTATGCAGATTATTTTGAAAATACTTAGATTGTATGTTACAGAATGAGGGAAAAAAATTGTCCCTGTCTCGTTAAGTTAAAAAATATCCCAACATCTGAGAAACCCAAATAAACAGACAGACCCCATTCCGCACCTGCTGCAACCAAAGCAGGTCCTTGCCCTACTATTTACTCCCTGTTATTTCGGTTTAACCATGAAGTAATGCCAACAAAAATGTGCAGACGGAATGGCAAATCAGAAATATTCCTCAGGAGCAGTCTGATCTCAGTTTCCACTATTTGTACAAACCTTTCTGCCCGAAAAGTTAGGATCTTTACGGTCGTTAGTGTCATTTGTATAGGTAGTTTACCACCAATTGTCTTACATAGGCATCAGAAATAACGTTTAAGCTAGTCACTAGAAAACTCGAAATTAATACAACATTTTGAAGAACGACTCTAGTCGATGGTTTAAAGAAAAAAAACACATGTTTCCCTTCTCGGAGGCCGCTATTTTAGAACACGTAACCAAGCGCGCGCAGTAAATTTGGCGCGTCATTTTAGTACTGGGTAAAGTTAAAAAACTATCTGATACCTCAGTGGTTTACAACAAAAAAATCAAGTATGCCATTTATTATATTTTAAACTAGTCTGTTATTTCATTTAACGGTAGTTTACATTAGTTACCATTCTCTTCTTGACTGAAGCCTCTCCCCAAAAGAGGCGGTTCATGAGCGAACAATCACTCTGTTTTGTTTGGAAAATGGAATACAGAGTGATTAAAAATTGGACTGCCTTAAAAATACTTTAATCATCTGCTCATACCTCAACAAAAACGGACTGGATATCGCCTTTATCTTGTTCTTCAAACTAAATACTACGAATGTATGCGACTTCTAAATGTCCGAGACAAATTGGCAAAGAAATCCACAAGGGCTAACATGTCACATCTTTTATTGTTGTTATTGTTATAAAGATTATTATTATTAATAATACTTAAATCTTTCCAAACCCGGATTATCACAGACCTATTATTCCACCCAACAAAGTGTTTTTTATTCCTCACCATGGCAGTAACACTTGCATTTATATATATATGATATTAACCTACACAGTCAATGTTAAAAAAGATATGCCGGGCATCTACAGTAACACGCCTGACAATTTGTTTCATGCGAAGTCGGCGGTTTAGCAAAGCAATCCGTTAGATAGCTTTCCGGTTTCGTAGAAGAGGAGCCAAAAAGGTAAGCAATACTTACTCAGTCAGATTTAAGAATGCTTTTCTCGAATGAAAGGAAAGATCCAAAATCTAAAAATGCTATTTTGTTAGTTACACATTGCTCCTTCAAAATACCAAATAATTCCATAATTGTTGCTTTTGTTTTCTTGATATTTGTTCCCTCCTCCGATATATCTCTTCAACACAGTCAAGATCAGACAAAACAGGAAAATAAATAACAACAGTTTATGCCCGATCTCAAAAAGGATTGATGAGCATCCAAAGTCATCACTGCATATCAATGAAATGATTAATATTTGTCATCAACAACGATGTTTCAGTGACCAGGTATGAAGCATTCTTCTGAAATCACTGTTAAAAGGGGCGAAAACGTTTTTTACATTTCTTAGATGTCAACTAAGAATTGTAGGATCTATGCGGTTGGAAATTATAATTTTATCAAAAATAAAAAAAAATAATAACAACAACGTTTATCCCATTCCCTAAAATACTTGGTGTTTACTGTTTCCATGGTTATAAATGTATGCTGAATTAAAATTTCTAAGATAACATTTGAATAATAAACACATTTTCACACAAGTTTTATTTTCTGCAGTTGAATAGAAGGCTCCTGTCAAACATTTTGTGGTTGCGCAAGAGAATGTATGGAATATCATATGAACTTGGATGTTTGATTTGGTTGCGAGGCCGCCTGCTTTATATGTGAACTATAAAATCGTCGATCAACCTGCGACTTCGAACAGTTTGGTCAGCTCGTTAACCCTGAAAAGCTGTTGTATCACCAAACATACGGCTCTAATGATCTACTTTGGCAGATAATCTAGTTTTATCTGACCTGGTCATTTAGCCAGAAGGACAGGTTTTTCTTTTGGCAACAATTTGAATAAAATCGTTAAATGATACTAGTCACTCTTAAAAATCATAAGTGCCTAAGATTTAACGGGCGGATGGATGACTTGCGATTTAACGTTTTTTCAGCAGTATTTCAGTAACATCAGATTTTTCTCGCAAGAAAAGGTATTGCAAACATTCGGAGAATGTCATGTTTTCAATTGTATACAAAGGATACCTTGAGACCAAATGATATGAACAGTTTTAAGTGGCGGTTTGGATGTTATATTTGTCCTCCTAGTTCAGTACCGCAATCGAAAGAAGGAAAGAGTCCCGCACAGATAAATCGGCTGTGTGCGTGCATTTGCAGGCTTTCTGTGAAAGCTTATTGATGCTACAAGACACGTCACTTATATAACCTAGTTCGAAAATTACTTTCAAGAGAATGCATGCTTTTGTTACTACGCCCTCAAAGAATATTTATGGGCGGTCAATTTGATAACCGCCTCATACTTTGGCAGACTTGAAAGAAGTCAAAAGCTGAACCGTGTAACACATGCGTAGCCAGTAATTCATTACTGACCGTTCCAAGGCGGTAGTTCTGTTGTGGTTCTTTGTTGCCTGTTTTTGGTGTCAGAGTTTCTGTGATGTTTTACCTTATGTATGTTATTATTATTTTTGGTTCGGTTTGGGTTGCTGAGTGGCCACCTTTTGGGAACAAGCTGCTCACTCGGTTGGCCATATGTTCTCTGTATCTTGATTATTTGTAATCTTAGTTGTTTCCAACTATGGTTTGAGGGCTGGATTTGGATTTTGATTGTTTCAGTTCCTGGTCTTTGCATACTTTTTACTTCTCTTGTAGTATGGTTTCAAGCAAATGTCATCTGTCAGACCTGCATATGTCAACTTAGAAACTCCAGAATCACATTGGGCACAGTTTTATTGCATATTACAGGATAAAATATAATATCTGTAAAATTATTTTCTTATTATTTTCAATGATTAAATGCGGAACCAAACATTTGAGACCAATTATGCATGCATTTCAAAAGAATTCTCAGGTCTAGCAAAATACAAAGGTATTACATACATTTGTACCTCACTTTCTGTTTAAAATATCCGCGCACCATCAACTTTGCAGGTAATATGTACACCAATTTCAGATTTAGCGAATAAGTGTGTTGTTTACTTCATGTATAAGCCAGTACGAACAGGTGTTTCGGAGGAGGGAATAAAAATTACAAAAGCAAGATAATGCTTCAGCAAATCCTTCGGTATATGAGGAAACAATGTGTTAGCAAGAAAATAGCATTCTCAAATTTTAAAGAGCACAATTTCTAAAAAAATGAATCGTCTTCGTACACGAAAGATTATCGTTTATTTACCTTTTTTGGCTCCTCTTCTACGAAACCGGAAAGCGATCTAACGGATTGCGTTGCTTAACCGCCGATTCCACATGATTGTCAGGCGTGAGTAAAGGACCAAAAGCAATTCCACAAAATTAATTTTCCCATAGACCTCAGCGTATTTTCAAGTTTATTGGAAATTATATTTTGACTATTCCGTCAAACGCATTTTAGTAATTGTGGTACTGATAGAAAGCTGAACAAATACAGCATGCGATATTTTTGTTTCATGTCAGTCATTTAACCTATTCTCAAAGAGCATGACTTGGGTGTTTTGATCCTTTTTCGCGACGTCGCCATTGACGTCGATGGCAACCTTTATGCTAAGTTTGACAAGCTGTTTCTTAACACTGATGGGTCAAAATTTAGTTCTGTAAATAATGTTTATTGTATTGTTCATTTATCTTTTCAACCATAGTCATTATGTATACTTGGCCTAAGATAACGGCTAAAAATTAATTTTCTTGTAGACATGTAAAAAAATAAATAACATCTTGGTTTAGGAACTTACACCGAGTAATTAGCATCAATAGGGTGGGGAACTTTTCTGAAGTAAACTAAGAAGGTGACCATGATCTGGTGATGATGATCCGCCGAGTTGTCGCACCTGCGTTAAGCGGGGTAGGGGGGGATATATGCGTGCACGTTTCCGTCTTTTCGTCCGTTTGTCCGTTCGTCCATTCGTCAACAATTCACAGGGGTGTCTTGTGAGCATTACTTCTCCTACACCTTTTGGCCAATCATTTTGAAACTTAAGAAATGTTTTGGCCATTGTCTGTAGATGTGCATATTGTTTGCACATAATTGCACGATTAAGTTTTGCTACCTTTTTACATGTTTAGCTTTGTATTTTTTTTCACACAAGTTTTTGGCACATCTGCGTTAGCATTGGCGGTATAGGTTGCAATACCAATTGGAACTCGTGTGGCTTAATCCCCGCAGGAACGACATCGCTTTCTGTGGAATTCTTGTTTTAAAGTCTCCATAGTCCTATAACTGGTAAAAACGGCTAAACGAATATTTTTATTAAAAGGGCTTCAACCTTCAACTTTGATGATAAAGCAGGGGTTGATATGCTTATATTAGTCCATATACCTGGCAGAAAGCATGCATTTATTTTAAAAGACGTAGATCGATCAACGAAATACAATTTTCCTTTTCTGGTATCCCGTTGAGCGATACGATATAAACAAAAGCAGTACAATTGATGGGACTCCTCACTGATGTACATTGTATTTTTACCCTTTTTTCATTGTTTTTGGAATCTAAAGAAGGTTATTTTAAATAGTGGACTCAAATAAATGTTCGAACCTATTTTATGTGAAACTCAATGCTGTTTCATCGCTTTAAATATGGTTAATCGCGGTCATTTACAATGACAAAACTATAGAGAGAAGGTTGCAGCGATACTTCACGATAAAATTTTAGCATGCTGATAGAGCAATGGGGCCTTTAACTGTTACCATTGCAAATGTATTTCGTATTCTGTAATGACTACGCCTGTTCTTTGTACTGTTAATTGTTACTATTACAAATGTGTTTCGTATTTTCCGTAATACAGTGTGGCAATGACAATATTACTATAAAATCAAAACACACTGATTTTAAGCCCGCCTGGGTGGGCATAACGGCATCTGGTTGTCCCGAAACGACGTTTCTTGATTCTGGTTGTCCCCGTACGGGACTCTGGTCGTCCGAAATTTTACACACAATGGCCGAGGCGGTCAAACATAGCGATCTTGAGGCTACATTAGGTGAGTATCAGGGAATAAATCGTTTTCACGGAACAATGTAATATATTTTGCGCCTGCATGGCTGCCATTTACATCGAAACTTCGTTGTATTACTAAGCACCAGGCTTCCAAAGTCTAAAGGTATCCACAAAACAAATTTTCGCTTCGCTGAAACTGTAATATTTTTCATCAAGAACAAGTCTAATGACAAGATGTAATGTGGATAATAGAAGATATGTATATTTTGTACCTCGCATTTGTGTATTTGTCCTTTAGATAAACTCATAAAGAAAAAAATATGGATTTTCAAAAGTGATATGAGAATTCATTGGCTCCGGAGTCTGGTCGGTTACCCTCGATACGTGCAGAATGTGGCACTGGCTAATAATTTGTGCAGTGCACCGGAATCTGGTCGACATCAATGCAGATTCGTTATTAAATTAAGGAGGCTAACTGCAGGTTTTGTATGGAACGATTGACATAGTCGCATGATCTACATAGATATAGTATTGTAAATGAGTTTGAAATCACCGTTACAATTGTGTGGTGCTTTGACCTCTGTATGGAAACTGTTGTGTCCCTGGAACTTATCCTACAGTTTCAAAATATTGTACAGTGGACATTATTTAATTGATGATATTGCTTCTCACATTATAGCATCTTTCAGAAAAAGGTTGTACGTATAACCGTGCTAAAATCACCGGCCTGCAAATGTTTCTAACTCGATATTTAGTAGCCTTTTCGTCCTAATAAGTTGCAGAAAAGTTTGACGATCGGGTGACAAATAAGAAGTTTACGTAAAAACATAATACTTTCTGAATAGGGATTTTTGCCTGGCGAAATTGAAACCAGCGGAAGTCACAGTTTTCCCGGTAAAAACTTTACATATTTTACCTTTAAATGCACAAAACCAACATCAAATAGTACTTAAAACTTGTAAGACGCCCAAATGTCTAAATAACGTATAAATTCCTTGTCAGAATTCAAACTAAAATATTGCCAATCAAAATATTTCGGATTACCTCCCTTGTCCATTGAAAATCTCTATAAGAAATTACTGTTGGATATAGAAATTTTATTTGTCGACCAATTTTAAGTTTTTGCGGCACATTTTAGGACAGCAGGACTACTAAATATTGATAAGGAAAACTTTGCCAGAGGGTGATTCATAATTCTTATGTTGCTCTGCATAAAACACGTTTCTGAAAGATGTCACACTGGGGGTAGTTGATACGTCAGTTGATAAAGCGCTGATTACCATCATGCAAATCAATAAAGTGGTCAGGAATCCATTCCCGTCATATTTTATTTCATGTTAGACTGAGACAATATGAGATTTTTCATAAACAAGTTTGAGGCTCAGCTTAATAGAGTCACTTCTGTGTTTAGCATATGGTGTGGTACGTACAGCGCAGATTCCATATCACCATATCAAAATTTCGCTTGTGTATCGAGCTACCTTAATTCCAGACGAAACAGAAAAAGAAGAAAGTCAGGTCTTTGGCTCCACAAAGGCAAACAACGCTGGAGTCCCCAGTGACCGTTCCTCCTCTGTCGGAAAATACTGAAGTAATCGTCAATAATTTTATTTTTCTTTGTCCAATCTGCCTGAAATGTTCGCCAAACAGTTTGTTTCAGTTGCGAAAGTTTTCGAAATTTAATATCACCTGACGACAACTGAGCCAACAGCTAAATTTTGGCCGACTAACGCACTTGCCTCGTCAATAATAGACTTGTCTCCGGATATTATCAGGGAAAAAAACGTGTTTGCTGTAACTGGGAATTTCCGAAAAGTGAGCAAATGCAATGGGCCCCTTTTTGTCATCTTTGTTCCAAACAGTTACAGTATCTGAAATCGTACCTATTCATTGTTGAGAATCTCGAAATGCTATCTGTCAGTGACTGAATCCGGTGCCATGATCGATGTACGCACGACCAACAGCCGGTGCCGATTTTTTTTTGTATATTCCCTATTTTCGGAATTAAAATGCGAATGGGTCCATCAGTGAGCTCCCTATTTGTGTCCTAAGCATACAACGAATTAAAAGGAAGTGTAGAAAAACAAAGCCTAAAGTGCTAAATATTGAAGGACAAAGTGCCGACTACAACGATCGTTTATTAGAAGTTCAACAGCGGATCTCTAGGATTAAACGCTAGTGATGGGATTCTGTTGCGAAATCAACTACTTCAGTAACATTGATTATGTAGGCATTTCGTGAATACAGGAACAATCAAAGATCGTTCTGTTTCGGAACAGAATAAATAGATCTTTGGAGAGGCCTTTACCAATTTTTTTCTGTATCGAACGACCAGAATCCCGTACGAGGACAATCAGAATCAAGAAACGTCGTTTCGGGACAACCAGATTCCGTTATGCCTACCCACCGTGATCTTGTGGACATGTTGAAAATGTGAATGTGGGTTTTCGATGAGGCTACAATCAGTTTATACAGAATTACGGCCTTTTGAACTTAGTCATTTTAGGCATTTTTTGCATTGTAGGGTACGAAGTTTGTGTAATTAACTTATCCCACATTTTTCAATAGATCTGTCGCAAATTTTGCATTGTAAAGATGTTGTGAATATTCATTATAGTTTTTTCGATGGGGCTCAGTTTCATTTTGACAGAGGTACGGCCTTGTTATCATTTTAGGCATCTTTTTATTGTTTGGTATGGTGTATTTGTAATCAACCATGCTGATAATTTTAGACATTGCATACCTGTGGCTGACCGTTCCAAGGCGGTACTTCTTTTGTGGTTCTGCATTGTTGTTCTGGTGTCTTAGTTAATTTGTTTGTGGTCTGCTAGCATTGTGGCCACCTGGTAATTCCACAGCTGGCCGCTTTGCTTCCTGTTTTGTTTTATAATAAAAGATGGAAAATAGGTAAAAATAGTTGTTGAGTGTTTTTCAAGTGCTTTGTTCGGTCTGTTGTGTGGTATGGGTGATTGTGGCTTGATTGAACCGTTGCGGAAACTAAGGGTCCGGTTAAACTAGTTTAAGATTCCCCAGTAATTTTGAGCTGACCGCTCTAAGGCGGTACTTCTGTTGCGGTTTTCTCGATGTTATATTGTGCTGTGTCCGCTTGTCTAAGGTCCCTGGTTGTTTGGCCACCTATATTACTGGCTAATCTGCCTTCATTTTTGTTTTGTTTTGTAATCAAAATAAGAGAAGTAAATAAAAATAGATGTTGACGCTGTTTTGGGGGTAGCTGAATGACCATCTGTTTGGCAAAAGAGTTGCTCATTCGGTTTACGGCTTACTAAACATGTCTTTCGTACACTTGTGTCTAATTCTGTTTGTATTTGCGCTTCTTTCCCTATTGGTTTTGAGAGCGGAATGTGGGATTGGATTGTATTAATTCCTGATCATTGCCTATCTTTTTACCTTGTTGTTAACATAGTGAAAATATGTATGTGGGTTTTTGATTGCGATAAAACTAACTATGAAGAAAAATATGACCCTTTGCACCTAGTAATTTTGGGCAATACCTTTGCATTTTAGGGTTATTAAGTGTAATCAAAACCTCTCATGATTTTCTACAGATGGTTTGCAGTCTTTGTAAACTAATAATGGACAAAGTGGAAGTGTGAGTGTGAGATTTAGATAGAGACATAATAAAATTTGTCAGTCATGTCCTTTCGCACATAGTCATTTTGGGCAACTTATTATCGGGATATTATGTACTCAACTCCTTTTGCAGATTGTAATATAGATTTTGATACGTATATGCTTAAGATTTATATTTTTATGCATAAATATGAACATAATGAAGAAGCGTTTTGAATTTAGCCATTTTAGAGTCAGGCTAGCAAGAATTTTGTTAGAAATAATACTTGTAATATAATTATATAAACCTGCCCCGACATCTCAGAGGTACATGTAGAGCGTCCACTTCGGGAACGGGAGGTCGTGAGTTCGAATCCCGGCCGCGCAATACCAACGGCGTAAAAAATGGTACTAGGAGCTCCCTTGGCTGACGCTCGCCTATAAAGGGTAGTCGTAGGAACATAAAGTTAAGTCATCAGGTAAGTATATTTTGTTACTGGATACCTTGTTTGTCGCAATAAAAGCTCTTCAGAGCTTATGTTGTCTGTTTCTAATATGGGACGTTAAATAAAGCTTCTTTATCTTTATCGTTTATCTTCATTTGTTGATAATGGACAATTCAGTGATGTAAACTGCTATCTGACAGGCGCTGCAAGGGGACTCCATTTTTATATTACAGATACGATTTTTATTATTACGTTTATTATTTCTACCTTTAAAATGAAATAATAAGAATCAAAATGTCAAATATCATTTCAACATACCTGACTAAGTATCCATATATAGAGGAGGCCTACAATATTTATTATTAAGTACTTGTATATTTGCTTCATGTTGTTAATCCAATTGCTAAGACCCTTTAACGGGATATAGCTGTATTCATAAACTGTTATAGCTTCACTGCAAATGAAAAACGCTATATAAAAAAAAATCTAATTGCATTTCTGACAGGGAAGACTCATATCGGCCTGCGCATATGCGAAGTCTGATCAAAGTATTTCTTGTTCGCATAAGTAATGTGTTTGAGCCGTAAGGCACTAAAACAGTGAAACTGAACACCTATCGGCTGCTCTGAAGTTTACAGGTAGGATAAGGATCCTACTCACCTGTCTGTCCCTTTATTGTGACAAACTGGTATTCTCAGGAGTAATATGCCTTGTGGCATATGCAGAACATAGATGGGTACACTTCCAACACGGAATTGAGAATAATTATTTGTTTGAGAAAATCTGAAGTATTTGTTGATTTGTTTGGTTGGTTGTTTTGGGTTTAACGGCTCTTTCAGACAATATTTCAGTCTATATCGGGCCGTCTCCCAAAAAGAGGGAGAAAGAAAAGAGAAGGACAGACGAGAGAAAAGTGTCCAAACAACGCCCATCCACGCCTACTGCAAGCACAAAAGGCCTTTGCCCTACTGTTATCCAAATCAGGAGGACGTCCAGGTACTGTAAGCTATACCCAGCATCATCGCACCACCCAACCACCGCCAAGTTTCTGTTGAAAGAATTTCAGTTTGTAATGTCATGAAAAAATAGACGGAGCATGCATACACTGTTTGCACTGCTACGAGACAAATGAAGTCATATATACTAAAATATCATACTGATGTCGAAGTGACTGCGTCGTCGAGACGTTTTTCTGCCAAGTAAGCACAACAGTTAGCTATTCCAAAGGTACTATGGTAACAGATCTATGGCGTCATCTCATTTGTACTTCGGGAGGAGTATGGCAAACAGTGAATTATAAGTGAGATGCTTCCTGAAATTCATACAATGAAAACGTGTGATTTTCGCAGACCTATAATTAATTCGCAAATAATTTAATTCTCTGTTCTCCATGACATTCTATAATTTTTACAAACGGACAGAAAATACATGACGTCCGCTTTGCTGTACCAGACCACAAAGCCCTTCTTCTCTATGAGGAAAGAATTGGCTCATTAACGGAACAATTTATTTCCTTCAAGTGTCGTTCCAATGAAACTGGAGATATATTCTTCTAGGTTTGAATCACTGCCCATGAAAGTAGTCCCAGTCACGACTAAAATGAGAATTATTTATTGGATGCGTAGGTTTTCAAAGAGTGTCATAATAGCATTATGCATCTGTTCAGTATAGGGATTATTTCATCAAGGAAAACTGGATGTTTGTTTTTGAAACAAATACAGATGTCTCCCCCATCCTCCCCCTCTTCCCACCCCTCACCAGGATGTAGATGGAGTTACGGTTTTTATTCTCTGAACATCAGCTTACCATGCGCTTATATTTGTACCAACTTTTGTGGTTTTAATGATACAGAGGAGACAAGATCTTCATGCTGGAAAGTTACAAGGATGGATACAGTCGCCAAATTAAAATTAAAAAGCGCATAATTTTGTGTAAAATGCAGATAGATGTATTGTTCTTTTCTCTGATAATGGTTTATATTTGAACCTAGTTTTGTAAAAATCTTTTCAACGGTTTTAAAGTTACATTGGGAACAACATTTCCAGTTGGAATGCAGCCTCATCACATTCGAGTAATTCATTTTCTGAACGGTCGTCTACGCACAAAGAAATAATCCCTAACGAAATGGCGGCGAAAATTCAGTAAAAATTGCATCTAATTATGCCTCTTGTTATTGTTACTACGATGACTGACACTACTAGGAACACGAATCAGGGAAATATTTTGGCTATTATTGTGAGCTTGAAATCATTTCAAGACCCCACTGAACTTCCTTAAATAGAAAATATTGGACACAATCTGATGCACCCAGTTCGTATAAACCGAAGACCCCTAAACCCTACGATAGATTATTTTGCAAAGAAAATTGTCCCACAAACCGATTTCGAGGACATTGTAAATTTTCGTAGCTGGGATCGTCCTTCTTGTAGTCTAATATATCGGGAGAAGGTCTGATGACGGAGAAATCAATCAAAATGGGATGGTGGAAATTCCCTACGGGTGATAGTGTTGAATGTTTTGTATGATGATCATCTTTGGCGTAACAATAGTTTTTGCTTTCTCAAACTATTAAAGATTAAAGGAAGGAAGAATAGAATGAATCACAGTACAATGTAAGTGTCTACTTGTTTCTATAAATACGATTTTGAGAGATGAAAACCACACCTTCACCCTCAGCCACCACACCCACAGGGGCTTGTAGACACTTTTTTTCTGGCTGCAGTCATAGGTGTATATATTGGCTAAGACTGCAGCCTGAAAAAAGTGTGATACAAGCTCCTGTGATCCCATCCCCTCCGCACACACTCCTGCGCATGCCCTCCCCAACCTGGTGAGACAGTCAAACCTCGTACACCAGCTGAGCTCAGCTGCATAATTTTGTGACATTATTCCAGACTGCATTCTGTGAGATTTAAACAAGTTTTAGTGAGATTGATTCGATAACATGATGGTCATGAAGATCAGGCCTAATTCACAGATTGACGGCTAACTGCTAGACCCTGCACTTTTGGTGGGTATGCCAATTTAATTGTTTGCAGCTACTTACCTTCCACCAAATCCTCCCAACCCCCCCCCCCCCCCCCCCACACACACACACACACACACCAAAATAGTTTTGGACAGATTTTTTTTCATTTTTATTTTTAAAATTGCAAATCTACGGTGATCAACCTGCATAGTAAGACAAACAGGTCTGACCAAACAGTGCAGACCCAGGAGCAGTCTGATTTGGGTCTGCACTTTTTGCCTTAATACCTGCACATTTTGGGTACACCATTTGTGGGTGAAATAGATATGTTCAAAATGTAGGATGCTGTTATCTTAGTATCATTAGTGTAACTATGTGTGACATTTTATGTAGTACTATTATTTGTTTTTGTTGTTTTCACAGTTTGCAGCGATTAAAAAAAGCCTACCTACCTACCCTCCAAAACAATCCTTGTTAATAGGCAACTGCAAATGAAATATTTTTATGCGTGGCCTGGGGCTGAGATGGGAGGGGGAGGGGGGGTGGGTGGGAAGAGGGGACATGAAGAAATATATATTCTATAGAATTAAATGCCAAAAGTTATGTTTTAGGTTGAATCTCATAAAAAAAATTAATAGGTTTATATCAATAGAAATGATACCCTAAACTGAAAATATATTTCCTGGGCCATTCTTAATAAATATTTGGTTTGCTGCTTCCTACTGGGAGGTTTTAGAGTTGGGTAGGTAGGTTGCTTTTTTATGCATATGCAAAATACTATTGAACAAGTTGTATTGAATACCCAGAATATAAGCTTTTTCCAATAGTTTTTGGTCAAATAGGGTCAGAAAAAGATGCAGAAATCATCATTTATGCAAGAGTTAGAGCTGAAACATAAGATATAGGCATTTTGCTCAGTAGGCAGTAATGAAAAGCAAAAAAAATCTAATTCTGAGGCCATAAAATTGTTTTGGGTGGGGGGTAAATTGCTGGGTAGGTAGGAAACGGCAAACAAACAATTTGTTTTTAATTTAAGCCATGATTAATTCAATTCAACTTAAATGATTGCAGCTTCTGACCAAAGCAAAGAAACGTGTAATTACCGATCAGTTATTAAGTTACTAGAGAACTACAGGTAACACCTTGATGACAGACATTAAATGATGAGCCATGACTGTAAAGGGATGCAGTTTAGTGCAGTTGAATGAGAGGTAGCCCCTCCTGTCTATCCCCCCACCCCCTAACACACATCAACCTATTAAAGGCATTTTCACAGAGGATTTTATTGACCAAATATTAAGGACTTTATTAGTATAGGTTAGGAATTTTTTTATATCATTATAAGTGTCAATGCACAAAAAATGAATGGGCCATACCCTGCTAACTGCTGGAGCCTTAACTTTATGTGGAATGTTGCATAAGGCTGTTTGTCCTTGTACATATGTCAGTTTTGCAGACTATGTTAGAATGAAAATTAACACTGTTCTACCATAAATGTTGCACCAGCATCAATGGGCTTCATATTAATTAACACCTGTTGTGCCCTCTCATTAGAAGCACCTCAGCAAGATCATAGATATTTCTAATAATGGATCACAAGAAAAGTCTCTATGGCTGAATAAGACAGAATTCCCAAAATTGCTTTCATGCCCCAGCTGAGTCTTTGTAAAATCATATCATAAAACAATCACTTGTGGAAATGTCTCCAGATTTTTTTCTTATTATGAACATATGTTGTAATTTATTTTGGATATTTATTTATTTATACTTATAGGGAAAACACTAAAAGGCAAGGTCAGACTGATGTGAATATAATAATTTAATCAGAACTTTATACATTTACAATACCTATATAGTACAAATTTGTTCATTTGAAATTTGTGGAAATGGTTATTTTATTTTTGATCAAAAGCAACTGTGATGAGAAAAAATATCTTTAATTAAAGCAAAACGTACTATTTTATTGTTCAAAATGGGGTATCTCCAACAAATCCAAAATAACTGTCCTATTTCCTTCACATTTGTGTTAAGTTTCATGAAAATATTTCTATAGTTTTTTTTGGATTCAGAGCATATGGACCTTGTTCTCTGCACATCCTCTGATGATGCTTTATATTTGTATAAAACTTAGTGAAAATCTCTTTTACAGTTTTAAAGTTATAGAACAAATATGATTTCCATACTAAAATTTATAAAGGGGCATAATTCCATAAAAATTGAAGATGGAGTTACAGTTCTTGTTCACTGCACATTGTCTGATGTTTTATATTTGTACCAATTTTCACGAAAATAACTCATATAGTTTCAGTGTTATGGAGCAAACACAATTTCCATACATAAATTTGCAAAGGCACGTAATTCTGTAGAAAATGTAGACAGAATTCCGGTTCCTATTCTCCGCTTATCAAGTCATGATGCTTTATATTTGTACCAAGTTTTTGCGAAAATATCTCATTAGTTGCAGAGTTCTGGAGCAGACACCTTTTCCATATTTAAATTTACGAAGGGGCATAATTCATAAAAAATGTAGGTGGAGATAATATAATGGATCTTGTTCTCTGCATGTGGTCTCATGATGATTTATATTTGTACCAAAGTTTACGAAATTGTCTAAATGGGTTACACGATTTCCATACTTAAATATAAAAAAGGCATAATTCCGTAAAAATGTCGATGGAGTTACAGTTTTTGTTCTCTACAAAATGCCTGATGATGCTTTATATTTGTTCTATTTTTTGCAAAGATATCTCATGTAGTTTTGGAGTTATGGAGTGGACACAATTTCCATACTAAAATTTACAAAGGGGCATAATTCCGTAAAAATGTAGGTGGAGTTACAATTCTTAGTCTCTGCACATCGCCTGATGATGCTCTGTTTGTACTAAGTTTCATGAATATATCTCGTACATTTTTAGAGTTATGGTGCGGACAGGATTTCCATATTCAAATATACTTCGAAGTGGCATAATTCCATAGAAAAAGTTGTTTGAGTTACAGGTGTTGCTCTCGGCACGTCGTCTGATATTGCTTTATATCTGTACCAAGTTTTGTGACATTATCTCGATCGCTCGAGTTATTCAGCGGACTTATTTTCCATACTAAAATTTTCAAAGGGGCATAATTCTGTGAAAATAATGTAGATCTTGTTCTCTGCACATCCTCTGATGATGCTCGTTATTTGTTCTAAGTTTCATGAAAATATCTCATATAGTTTTAGAGTTATGGTGCGGACACGATTTCCATACTAAATTTACAAAGGGGCATAATTCCATAGAAAATGAAGATGAAGTTACATGTCTTGCTCTCTGCACGTCGAATAATGATGCTTTATGTTCGTACCAACTTTCGTGAAATTATTTCCATTGGTTACATACCATACTAATTTTTTTCTAAAAATATGTAGGTGGACTTACGATTCTTGTTCTCTGCACATCCTCTGATGATACTCTATATTTGTTCTAAGTCTCATGAAAATATCTCATATAGTTTTTTGTGTTATGGAGCGGACACGATTTCCACACAAAGGGGGCATAATTCAATAGAAAATGTAGGTGGAGTTACAGGTCTTCCCTTCTACACGTAGTCTGCTGATGTTTTATATTTGTAACAAATTTCGTGAAATCATTTCAATCGGTTACAGATTTATTGAGTGGACACGATTTTCACACTAAACTTTGCAAAGGGGCATAATTCCGTAAAAAATGTAGGTGGGGTTACGTGTTCTCTGCACATCCTCTGATGATGTTCTATAATTATACTTAGTTGCATTAGAATATCTCATATAGTTTTTGAGTCATCATGGAGCGATCATAATTGCCATACTAAAATTTACAAAGGGGCATAATTTCATAAAAAAAATATAAGTGGAGTTACGGATCTTGCTCTCTGCACAACGTCTGCTGATGCTTTATATTTATACAAAGTTTTGCAAAATTATCTCAATCGGTCACATAGTTATTGAGCGAACACGATTTGTGACAGAAGGACGGACGGACGGACAGACGGCCAGGGCAAAACAATATGTCTCCGACCCCTTCCGAGGGATACATAATGATAACATAAGAGGACTTTAAATTGCTGTCATTATTTATTGTGGAAAATGAATGCCTTTAGAACTTATGACATACGTACTTACCAAAACATTCACACTTACTTGACAGAATAATGTCTCGACGACGCAATCACTTAGATATCAGTATGAATTTTTAGTATATATGACGTCATTGGTCTCGGAGCATGGCAAACAGTGTTAGCATGTTCCGAGAATTTTTTCATGAAACCCCGTTTGCAAATGGAAAGATTTCCGCCTCCAGCAGGGCTTGCACCTTCGACCTCTAGATCAGCAGGCCAACGCTAAGCCTTTTGAACAACAAGGGCTCCACGTTTGGTACTAAAATGTGGGATGATGTATATAAACTGAGTCATATAACTGGCACACAAGCATGGAAGTTGCTTTCGAAAAATAACAAATTGCTACCCAAAATACAGTTTTAGTTACTGGTTACCCGTCAAGCGCAGCAACTCAAACAGAAGCAGCACAATGACTGTAATCCCAAGCCTGTACATTGTATTTTTAACCTTTTGGCCATGTTTATGATTTTGAAAGTTAAAAGGCCGAATTGAGAACTATCTGCTCGCACATGCTTTACATCCTCCATAGTCCTACTAGTGATAAAAACGTCTAAACTGAAATCTTTGCAGAAAGCTGTCAAACCATCACTTTTAGTAATAAAATGTGGGTTGATGTGCATAATATAGTCATAAACAGCAAAAGGTAGTGAAAACAAGTTTTTAAAAATCATTAAATCGCTCCACAAAATACAACTTTCTGTTTTGGTTTCCCGTCTAGCAATACTATATAAACGAAGGCGGGACAGTTATTCGGGCCCCAAGCCTGTACAATGTATTTTTATCATTTTTTAAAACTTATTGAAATCAAAAGTAGATCATTTAAGTTGAAAACTAAAATGATCCAAATATGTTTAAACCCTTTCTTAATGAGAAACTCATGGAGTTTTTATTCATTTAAAGCTGGCTAATCTCGGTCATTTACAATGACGAAACTATAGTGAGAAGCTTGCAGCAATACCTCATAATACAATTTTCATGCCGATAGATAAGATAAAAAGGGTAGGTTTGAGTATAAATTTGAATAGAATGTAGTTTGCGTAAATAATCGGACACCTGAACTATATCTATAATGAGCTTTTCCATTTTTCAATCAATTCTGTCAGAATATTCAAGGTACGATTACTCTATTGGTGGTATAAATTCATAAAATATTTTATCGTAAGGTATCGCTGCAAGGTTCTCACTACAGTTTCGTCATTGTAAATGACCGCTATTAGCTTACTTTGAACAAAGCAAGCGTCCATGAGTTTCGCATTAGGCTTTAAAAACATATTTGGCAACTAAACTGACCTACGTACGATATCAATAACTTAATTACAATGGCATGGTCCACTGTCAGTTTCTCAAGTTTGCTTACACTGAATTGTTCAACGGGGAAATCAGAAAAGGAAATTTATATTTTGGAAGCAATTTTATAAGGTTTCATGAGATCAACTTTCCCTAGGTTTTTCTCATTGTTTGACTCTATATGCACACCAACCCACATTTTATCCGGAAATGCGGGGGAACAGCCGTTCAAAACGATTTGAATTTAACCTTTTTATGAATAGCAGGACTAAGGAAGACACTTTAATGAATGACTACTCTGTAACATACAACATTTACGTTTTCAAATTTTTAACACAATTTACTGCATCCAAGGGCACATAACTCATTTTTCAGAACATTTAAAGAACAAGAGGGCCATGAGGCCCTGAATTGCTCACCTGAGTAAAAAGGTCAAATGTCAAACTTGGTCCATCATTTTAAACAAACCTGATAGTAAGAAAGTGTCAAAATATGAGAGACATTGGTTAAAGATCAAACAATAACTTGACATCTATCGCTAAAGTATTCATGTACTCATTTATTTGACTGTATTTATTAACTTTCAGACAAAAATATTATACAAGTTCCATGAACTCTTATATTGAAGCATTTTTCAATATAAAAACACCTGAAAGCAAGTAAAATGGCAAGTTAAACCCACACCGTACATTCGATCTTTAACATTTTGGTGAAAAGCACACGGGTACGGAAAATAAAGATGTTTATCCAAGCACGCGCTTTTTGCGCGGGTAAGTCATTTTCTGGTGAGCTAGCTCGATTTGTTCTTCAATATTTATAGTGAGAGTTCATATTGAGTCTCTTTCTCCGAAACGGTGCAATTATTTGAAAATAATTCGAGGCCATTATCTTTTTATTTGGTTGCCAGGTGACGCTAAATATACAGGAAATGGCAGTCGGTATATTTTGATTTGGTAACGAGTATAACAGGCGGCAAGTACGGAATACACGGTCGTTTTCATTCATTTTTGTGGTACGGGTCTATCACTAAGTACCACGTTCTAATTGCAAATTCATATGGGCCGTTCTCTGTGAAAACCGGGCTAAATGACATTACGTAATAATTACGTTGTTAACGGATGAAAACACCAAAATTAATGATGACTTTTCGGACCTCTATTTATTTCCATGTAAATACTTTAGGCGTTGAGATATAACAAAATCCAGGGATAAATATGATAATGTTGCCATGACAACGCTTATTCCACGGTGACCCCAAAGCCTTCAAATCATGTGGTTTACCATCACAAAGACCTATAATTGGAAAAAGAATGTTAAATCATGCAAATTCATATGTGTGCTATGAAATACACATTGAAATTGAGCATACACACTTTTTGTCCGAGTTATTTTGTGTATCAAGCACCGAAAGCTTGTTGAAACAAACGTAATTACGTTGCTGTCAAAACATACTTGTATGACGTTAGTATAGTCATATAAAGAAACTGCACTATATGTGTGCTTCTAACGTCTATATCTCAGTAATGAATAATGGTAATCTTCTCAAATTTTCAGGAAAGGCTTATAAAAGCTTAAACGTTTCAGTGATGCAGTTAGTTGTTTTTTTTATTATGTTTGTGTCATTAATCCCCGTTTTCACAGAGACTGGCTCATATGTAATGGCATTTTCATTCCTAAGTTTATATCTTAAAGACCCGGGGTTTATTTACATGTACGCATTTGTCGTGGTCAGAATTGTATTGTATCCTGAGACTGGATTTTAGATAACCAAATAATTGGCTTGCAAACATAATTATCTGTCAGTAACATAATGACATCTTGAATCATCAAGCTTGAGAAAGTACTAATAAACCTCGATTATCAACTTCAGTGACACCAGGAGAACCTAATTAAATCTTAAAGACTGTAACCGACCTGAAAGACTTAAAGCTGTCACTATGGCTTAAGCCTACCTGCTAACCTGCTTGTTATCAAAGTTTCCCTCCGTTTTACAAGGGTTTTAATTTTTTGAGAATTTAATGCACCCACGAGAAAGAAATCCTTCCAAAAGATTTACCCCAAATGAAAAGGACAGATGTGTTTCCCTTGGAATTGTATACCTATCTAACCGAAGCTCCGCTTGCCGAACTATTATGCTCTGAATGGAGAATGTGTGCATGCTGTTACGTCATGCGCAGTTCTCGTCTGCTACTTGACAACGGCATAGTATGTTCTGTATAAAAAGAGCGGATATCGCACAACAATATAAGAGGGGCGTTCGAAAAGTGATGCAAATGACGTAATTTCTCGACAACCAACATAAAGACAGAAATTCTGATTGCAAAAACACATAAAGCTATGATATGCGTAGGAAAGTCTGCAAACATGGGGTATTTTTTAAAAAAGGGCGCATTTTTAACTTCTTTGAAAGACGTATACCCTAAAGACACTGCAGAATTTCAGTTTAGTAGGCCGTAGTTTATATATCAGAAGTCTTTGATTTGTTTTTATTTTTGCTACATAAAGACAATGCCTCGGCAATATTGTCCTGTAATTATCGCAGAAATTATTTATAATCCGGGTTTCATACTGGCCCGGAAATATGGATTATGTAGTAGCAAATTCCCCATTTCTATCAAAAATTAAATCAATTTGTAATAAATACAAGTGTATTAGCATTCAAAATCTTGTCAGCAAGAGCATTTACATGGGTCAACGAAAACCTGTCAATAAAGTCAAATTATTGCCTAAAACGACGCCTCAACAAGCTTTTAAAAATGACGTTAACGTATATTTCAATAACTTCATAAGAATGGCACATTGCTTTGCAAGGAATAAATCGATAACAGTTGCCACCCTTCAAACTTTTGTATGAATATTGTAGGCAACAATGGACAAGTAACTGACAAAGATTAATTTTGTATTTGCAACGATATTTGACTTAAATGCCCCACACTGAAAAATTTTACATATGAAATTAGCCGAGTGGTATGACTGGGGCCTAATAAAATGCGTTGTAAGTCAATATGAAAAGGTGCCTTTGTACAGCGTTTGGTATCATTGTAAAGACAAGATAGAGTGTTTTCAGCATATGCATAGCATTTGTACCCAGTATTCCCCTAAACAAAGTTATGATGCCATTTGCATTACTTTTCGAACGTCCCTCGTACTTTTTTCTTCTTTTAACACAGCATGCTAACAGCGTCTAAAAACGTTATGACGACGTCAATGTAGCGTTATGACATCGCAACAACCTTGTATAGATTATAATAAGGAGTCATAACCTTGAATCGACGTCGTTACAACGTTGTTTTGACGTAGTGTGCCAGAATGCAACGTCTCATTATTTGTGAAGACCAATAGGGTTTACTAGGCATTTTTAATCTTACAAGTACGCATAACAACAACTCACGCACATGCTACTTTTAGCCACAGTCTCACTGTCACGTTTTAAGGGCTAGGTTTTACTATGTTTTAAAACGTGGCAAAGCGGCAGTATTCGTTGTAAAATGTAGGAATATGTATATAAATGTAGCTAAATACGTGGTCTATTTACGTTTTATTTAGAATGTTTAAATCAAACATGACATTTTGATATACGTAGCGTATACCTAGTGAAACGTAGCAACACGTAGTTAAACGTGGTCAAAACGTACTAAAACGTAGTCGAAACGCATTAAATACGTACAAAACGTAACAAGAATAACCTAGGGGTCCTCTAAGCCTCAGTGTCACTGTCACGTATTGAGGACTAGGTTTATCTACGTATTCAAAACGTACCAAAACGGGACTAAGCGTATAAAAACGTATTGAATACGTATTATATACGGATATAGACAGCTTCATACGTGGAATAGCTACGTTTGAATTGAAAAATCAAATTAAACGTAGCATTTCGGAATACTTACTGTACGCGTAGTAAAAACGTATTTAGGCATAGTCTAAACGTACTAGAACGTAGTTGAAACGTTACAAATACGTGCAAATACGTAGCCATACGTGAAGGTCCTCTGCGTACTCTACGCATTACATACGCTTTTCCCCCGTCTTAGTACGTTTTGTGACGTGTATTCTGTGTTTTATTACGATTTGGTATGTTTTCCTATACCTTTTCAAACCTCACTTTGACTTGGCATTTATACCGGACACTACCTAATAGCCCCTAGTAAAACGTACGGAATCGTAGTAGGTAAGTAAACTTTTCTCATTCCTTCTGAAAGCGGGACACAAAGCCGTTTGATAACCGGACAATACGAAGTAAATCGTAGTTAAACGTATGAGAAACGTACTAGACACGTAGTAACTCCTAAATACCTGCAAAATGAGTACACACGTAGGACGGAAAATGCAGAACAACCTAGCCCTAAAAAGGTGACAGTGAGACTGGGCCCGAACCGATTGTATATATATTGATGTTGGACTATTGATGGTTTAATTTATCATTAAGTTTGAAGCAGCCAGATCCTGATCTATCACAATTTAATGTAATAAATGATATAAAATACGAAATAAAAAAAACGTGAAGTATAACGTATAAAACTGCACATTGGAAACTCAGACTCAGAATAGTCACAGTAACAGGTTTGCGCTCAACAAAATTATATATGGCCTTAAATAAACTGAATATATGCACAGGTGGGTCTGAGCAGGCAACCTTTGTATTTGTCTTTAAACATATGTTCGGGAGAAAAGAGTCATTTACGCGTTGTTTTCCGCCTGGGAAATAACATGCTATGATATTTAATGTATTTGAAGAAATATGATCAGAATTATTTGCTTGATTTCATATAAATCTAAACGGGATAGGAGCCTAGCAGTATTACGTTTCTCAAGCGTGATACAGCTGCTACTTTGAAGATATTATACCCCCTTCTTACAGTCTTGTTGCGTGCCAGAACATTCACCAAGTGCTATATCTCCATTTATTAAGACTTAAAAGTTCATTCTCATTTCCCTCTGCTCTCGGGATCATTATCAGCTTCTCAAGTCTGTTTTGATAAAACATTTCAGGTAACACTACATCAACTTACGATCTACATGTACCTAGCTCTTGTTATCTTGAATTCTTAATTCCTGATCTGACAAAATGATGTGAATAAACTTAAATCTATTCTTCTTTGCGGGTGATTTTGGATGACAGGGTGAGTAGTTGATACATTGTCTTGTGTATGTCTCTTAATAATGCATGAATTAGTCTTCCCGTACCGGTCTGTCTAACTTTATTTGAAAAGTCAGACACGACAGAGAGACGGACTCAATAACGATCCACAAAACATATTTTTTAATTTACAGGGACATTCCAGTGATTCCTATAGGAGGTTCGATCGCTAGGATATGGTAACATACACTCGTGCAAAGATCAAAGAATAACATTTACTTCAAATAGAGGAATTTCTTATCAGTGAATTCTAATTAAAATTTAATGACTCGCGATGTCGTGATGCAGAGTACAAGTATACTGAAAGAAAAATAACATTTCACATACAACAGTACTTTCGAGCTATATAGGGAACGAAACTGATACACATTTATAATGAAGATTGATATAGAGAGATATAATAAATCAACTATGCCGGTAAATGCTGAAAAATATTTTTGGCCCGTGCGAGATTCGAACTCACGACCTCGACAAATCCGCCTAGCACTGCACTATGCGTCACCGCTACCAACTGCGCCACCGAGAAAACCCAAGAAAGAGTGTTCGAGTAGCACTGATATAGGTAGCAGATAATGCACTACACGTCGTCTGCCGCATCCAGAGGATAATTCGCACTTGAGAACTTAATTAGACTTACTAGTATATCATTCATAAAAACTAACATAGGGACTGATCATGAATCATCATGCTGCACCTGAACTGGGCAATTTGGGGCGAAAGTTTGGTATGTATATTGTCGTGACGTATCAGACTAGTTCTTAAGGCTATTTTCGTGAAAGCCATAATTTCCTTACTTGCCGTAATATGCGAGAGCACTTAGAAATTTCATTTTTTAACTGAAAACTGTCATTAAAACTCCGGTCCATTGAACCATAAAGGACAGACATATTATTGTATTACGTGGTGGGTGCACGACCTGCATTGCAACATACCAGCTCTTGGGGCAGCGCAGTCTGGCAGGAACTTTATTGCTGTACATTTGTTTTCGTTTACTTGTGGAATTCTTGCTAGACTATGCATGGCGATGTGTCAGGTCTTGGTCTTCATGGGTTGTAGAAGCGCGTTTTATTATTGTTATTATCACTTTGTATCAGTTATATTAAACACTTGTCTTACCGAATGACTGATGTATAATATTCCTACACTGATTTATATATATTCCAGATCGACACAGTTTAAAAATTACACGTTTTTCTCTTTTCCTATTTCTCATGTATCAATCCATTTCAGTCATAATAATATTCCATATCGAGAAACTCGTGCAAAGACGTCACGCCATTTGTCGTCTTGTGATTCAGTATTCATTTACTATATGTGAATGGAGGCAACCACGCGTATTAAGGTGGTGATTTGTGGTATATACAAAAATCTGAATAAAACTATAACAAATAGGACATGCTGTTTGAAAATGTGTTTTTATATGGAAAAAATCAAAGGGTAATTTTCTGCGCAGAAATCTGAAAAACAAAATCTGTTCTTGAAAATGTACTTAGCTCTGAAGATACTTTGATGAGTTAAAAAGAGCGTCCTAGCAATTCTTCCTTCCAACTCTTTCTCAAATTGTAAGGTAGACTAGAAAAAAAACAGTAGATTTATCTCAAAGGTCTTGCTATGATATACTGCATGTACACTTACTGCATTCATGAAATACAGGTAGGTCAGTTATACCTATATCATACTCACAGTATAAATAATATATTACAATGACCATTGCAGGTGTGTTATTGAAATTATTGAACCCTGAAAATAGACTCTACTGTGTAATTTACACAAATATTTGGACACCGGCCACACCTTTTATTTTACCTGCGCAGTCTGATAGCGTGCACAAAAAGAGAAAAAATAATTGCTAGGACGCTCTTTATAATGCATTAATTTATGTTCAGACCTTGTTATATTTTCAATAATGATGGTCATTTTTAGATTTATTCGCACAAAATTACCCTTTGATCTTTTCTTATATAAATCCTTTTAAACATCAACAAGTCCTGCATTTTGGGATTCTGAACTGTGAAAAACAACATAAAGAAGGCATCTGTTAAGTTTCGGGAAGATCTGTTGTATTTTCAGTATTTTATGCAGATTTTTGTTTTTACCCCATATCAATGACAATCACCACCTTCACTCGGTCGAGACCATATTTACTTTGTAATTGCGTTCATATACCTTGTCTTATTAATTCATTTATTTGTTCTTTCTGAAGACTATTTGCCAAGTGATATGATTTTATTTACTTCTTCGTTTATTGATGTTATGTCAAACGGAATGCGAGATTGTGTTGTTTCACAATTTTTTCTTCCTTCCTTTTTTTTAATTTTAGTTGTTGTTTCTCCTATATTTTTTTTATTTTAGGCTGACTGAATTCTTGACTACTATACATTTATTAAAGTGAATTACGCACCGTTTATTGTATGGAAATTATTATTCTCCTCCCCGTGGAGATCAAGGCTCGAAGTGGAAATAGATGTGTTTTTTTCATGTAGGTGATATGTTTTGCTTATATTTTTCTAAAACATATGGAGTGTAGGTTTTCGAATTTGCATTTATGTGTTTCATAAATTAATTCGTTTACACTAAAAGAATATTCACTTAGATATCGGCAATCGACTCTCGTTGTCTCTTATAGTGATACTTTGAAGAACACGCTTGCGGTTCTTTTCCAGTAGGCGCAAAGTGCTGAAGCGGCATTGAATCGGAATTGATGCAGCGTCACGACGCTGGATCAACGTGGATTCAATGTTGATTTGGCGTTGTGAGACCAGTGACACACCGACAGTCGGCTGCAAATATATGCTTCAAATCACACGCTATTTGCTTATATCGGTAATTGCAAACTAGGATACAGGTTTATAAAATTCAACTTTTTTCTGAATTCTATTTGTATAATGCACTTACATATGTATTTAATATATTCGTTTTTAGCTCGCCTGAACGAAAGTTCAGGAAGAGCTATTGTTGTCACCACGGCGTCGGCGTCCGCGTCAGCGTCAGCGTCCGCGTCCGCGTCCGCGTCGGCGTCCGGATTGGATGTTTTGGTTAAAGTTTTTTAAAGACCTATATCTCCCTAACCCATGGATGGATTCTTTTGATACTTGCACTGTAGTTAGATATTGGTCCAAAGTTAAACATGGTACCACCCCCACCCCACTCCTTGACCTTGGTGTCAAGGTCATGGACTTAGAAAATTGGGAGTTTTTTGGGACTGGAAGTTTTGGTTAAAGATTTCTAAAGCACAGTATCTCCTGAACCCATGGATGGATTCCTTTGATACTTGCACTGTAGTTAGATATTGGCCCGAAGTTTTCCAAGGTACTACCCCAACCCCCTCAGTGACCTTGATGTCAAGGTCATGGACTTAGAAAATTGACTTTTTATTGATTGGATGTTTTGGTTAAAGTTTTTTAATCACACATATCTCCTGAACCCATAGATGAATTCTTTTTAGCTCGCGTCGGCGTCCGGATTGGATGTTTTGGTTAAAGTTTTTTAAAGACCTATATCTCCTTAACCCATGGATGGATTCTTTTGATACTTACACTGTAGTTAGATATTGGTCCAAAGTTTAACAAGGTACCACCCCCACCCCACAACCTGACCTTGATGTCAAGGTCATGGACTTAGAAAATTGGAAGTATTTCTGACTGGATGTTTTGGTTAAAGTTTTATACAGCCCAATATCTCCTTAACCCATGGATGGATTCCTTTGATACTTGCACTGTAGTTAGATATTGGTCCAAAGTTTTCCAATGTACTACCGCCACGCCCTCAGTGACCTTGATGTCAAGGTCATGGACTTAGAAAATTGTCTTTTTATTGATTGGATGTTTTAGTTAAACTTTTAAAGACACATATCTCCTGAACCCAGCAATAAATTCTTTTTGTATTTGGTTTTTAGTTAGATATTAGTCCAAAGTTTTACAGAGTACTACCCCAACCCTGCTCAGGTACCTTGATGTCAAGGTCAAGGACATTGGAAATTTGGTCTTTATTAATGTTTTCTAATTGCATACTGATTCATAATTCAGAGATTTAGTTTACACTTTAACTGATGTTAGACACTTTTTTGAGTTTTTACAAAACACTATATGCTTACCGCTTTGGGTGACCTTAAATTCAAGGTCATCGACTTTGAATTTTGTCTTAAAGATTTTGTTAAAGTTTTATATTTATGAAGACATGATTTCACAGTGCCACGATGGACTCAATTGATACTAATACTTGGACTGATGTTAGATAATGGTTCAAGGGTTTTGATACATCCTAGCCCCCCCCTCTCCCCCCACTCCCATCCCCACCTCCTAGTTCTTTGATTTCAAGCTCATGGACTTTGAAATTTCATGTGGATTTTTTTTATTTTTAGACTTATTTCTGAGATAGCTTTTGTTTATAAATGTATTGTCATTATGGACATGCTTGCCTGAAGTTTTATGCATAGCAGTCCACACCACCAAAGCGACTGTGTGATGGGCAAGCACCTATTCAGGCGAGCTATGCTGTCAGCCGACAGCTCTTGTTGTATATTATTATGCAAATGAAATAAAGTTTAAACCAAAAATAAGCGGTCATACACTAAATTTGTTTGCCTGTAGTGAAATCGCTAAACGGGCATATCGCCCCGCTCGCGGTTCTTTTGTTTTATGATTTCTGCTCTAGACAATTGAGCTTACACAAAGATTTGTTAAAGAATTTACATTCGGTCACCGAAGTATAATCTTGACTTACAAAAACAGATATATACAAGAAACGTTGATACAAAGCATCAGTACGCCGGGGAACTTAATTATAAATTTCATCTCTTGTGCTTGAGACTGTGGTCATGCTAACGAATGTTGACACTAGCAGAGGTAGAGCTATGTGAGTAGGTGTCGGTAGCTTTCATCTGCTGTTCTTGTATATCTGTTATGAATCAGTGGAAAGATATTTGATAGATAGGCATCAGAATTGCTCAGGATTTTTGTCCACCTGGGACGAAGGCTGCAAAAGAGCTTATATAGGATAGGTAGGCTTTGTCTTCCGTCGTCGTCCGTCGGTGTCCGTCGATAATTTCAAACATTTTTCCTCTGAAACCACTGGGTCGATTGCTACCATATTTCACATAGAGCCTTTAAGGCTTGCGGGAACGAAATACTGTTCAAATACTGTGGGTCACATGACCAATATGTCCGCCACGCCCTTATGGTGAAAAGCTTCAAAATCATTCTCAAGAACCAAGAGACTGATGGCCTTGAAACTTGGTATGTAGCATTGGAAACGAAAGGACTACCAAGATTGTTCAAATGATGATCTTGGGTTGACCTGACTTTTTTACAGCAAGGTCAAATATGCTTTCTCGTACTTTTATATAGGAACAGACAAGAATATAAGATTTCATCGGAATTGTTGAAAATGTTTGCCTAAAAATTGGTCTATACAGTAAATTTGTAATGAGTGCTTGAAGATTTGTGATTACAAAAGGTCAAGGTAATTCTTTGATCTTTTACCCATGTCTCTTATACATTGACAATTTCAAACACCTCTTATTAGTAATAACCAAACAGTTTACCCCTTGAGAGCCCCGAGTTGTTACATTCATAGTATGGCAAATAATATACTAGTGCGCCGAAACTGAAAAGGTGCACTAGAATAGGCTAGGAAAACATTAATTTATGCACAAAAAACAGCATGCCTTAGAGAAGAAACTTCCTGATATTTGCTGGGACAGAGAAATCAAAGAGTAAATGTTAATTTGTAGTGAAGCGCATGACCAATATAAAGTGCGTCGAAACCGGTCAAATGACTGTAATGTTGTTCGATTTTAACTGTGTTTATGAGACACTACCGCAACTAACTTTAAATGATATCAGCCATTTCATGGCGGACTTGTCACAGTTAAATAGGCATACTTCTAGTGTTTTGTTACTGTTGATATAAATGTATATAAATCCGATTGTTTTCATATCTGAGCAGTCAAATTACATTTCAAAATCAGATCTTCAGAAAAAAATCTTTTTTTGCCTATTTTTAGGCATTTGAATATTTATTGATTTTGAATTGAAATATTTGATATTTTATATAAAATATATCTGACTCAGTGATGGGCCCGACATCAAGCTGCCTAATTTAGTTGATTGGGGCCTGATTTCGCCTTGTCTGTTGCTTGCTTATCCGGTGTCCAACTGATACTTTTCGTTTGCTCCGGTTTTTCAGTGGTGTTGCCTGACCTCCTAAGAGTCTCCTGGAGTCGCAATACGTTCTTTCCGTTGAGTCCTCATCTCTGATTCATCTAAGACCTTATTCATGATTTGTTAATTTCCGGTGTTGATTCATTGATGAGTTAGAAAACCTTCATGCGGACCAAACAGCTAACATAATGTTTCAAACCACTGCAGAAACAGGGAGGGGGGGAGCGAGATATGGGCACAGTAAAACTAGTTTAACCCACCCCCCTCCAGTTATCTTTTGCTGACCGTTCTAAGGCGGTACTTCAGTTGCGGTCTCTTGGTGTTATATTGTGTTGTGTCTGCTTGTCTATTGTCTCTGGCGGTTTGGTCACATGTATTGCTGCCCCATCTGCCCTCTGTTTCGGTTTGTAGTTACAATAAAAAATAAGTAAAATATGCTGTTATTGGGGTAGCTGAATGACCATCTGTTTAGGAACGAGCTGCTTATTCTGTTTACTGTATGTGTGTCCTTCGTAAACGTGTGTCAATTTTTGAGTGTATTTGCTTCTTTCCCAATTGGTTTTGAGAGCGGGAAGTGTGATTGGATTGAGTTAATTCCTGACCATTGCCTATGGAATTTAAACATAGATCTTTTACAAATTTGCGTAGATTATTTATAACCTGCCTTGTTTCTGTCGGGTTCCAAATGTGAAAATCTATCCGACAGACCCAAATGAGAAAATACGGAACCAGTCGCAGTCGTCTGGGAAAACCCTTTACATTTACCGCAACAAAGCAACAAAAGTAGGTGTGAATATTGCTTTTATCTTCTTTCTTCCAGATATTTTTTCAAACTAGAATATAATATTTGTTGACCCCACAGATAACCTCTAAATCTGCAAAAAAACGATGGTTTAGAATACAGAGTCCCACTCACATTGATTGTTGACTTAAAACAAAACATTTTAAACCATTCAGAGTTCTAACTAGGTTTTGTATGTTCGAGTAAAAATACCTCACCATACAAATTAATAAAAATTTGCAAATAGTTGGAGTCAGAAATCAAAAAGTTGGAGTGGAAAACTCCAAACTAGGAGTTAATGAGAATTCAGCCATTTCAAATGTAAGCGGTCAAAGTACCTAAATCATAAGTCAAAGATCATAAGTCATTTATTCATAGACAATTCCGGAATTTTTAGATACATAATTCATGTAAGTTGTTTTACTATACATCTTTCATTCCTTTGCATACCTTCAAAATTATTTTGCCGCATAACTGTTGTTCTTTAAACAAGAGTCATTCTAGAATTGTCAGACAGGGAAGGGTTTTCACTTTTCAAACAATTTCATAATTGTAAGTAGAAGATTTGGTCACAATTTCATAATTCTATGAAACAATTCATAACTACCATTCTGCAATTTAGTAAAATGTTTTTCACCTACAATATCCATACACAAACAATTTGCATTTAACCCAACAAAATAATAATTTTTAAATTCTCATAAAATTTCTTTTAACTGTATTTGTATAAAAACACATTAGTATTTTACTCAATTTTCATAACACTGCAGGGGCACCTGTTTTTCTTTTCAATGGAGTATATAGTAATAAAAGGCAGATTCAACTACCAAATCAACACACAATCAATTTAGTACTGATTAGTATTCTGATCAATTACACTATGTGCTATTGAAATAATAGAAAAGAAGGTGTTCGGCATGTCTGCTACTACCATCTTTACCAAATACCTGTATTTGCAAAGATACCAATAGAAATCAATCAACTAATCCTTGGTATTTTCAATAATGTCTAGAGACAGAGAGAGTGAAATTAGACGCCTGTTGTCCACATAAAGTTTAACTTCTGAAAATATTATTTGTATCATTTCATTTCAAATACAGACATCCAGACTTTTTGGTAGATTGAACGCTGATTCATGTTTCACAACTGGTATTTACAGTCAAACTAAATCTCTCCAGTTTGTTCTCATGTTTAACATTTTTCAAATATTATATTTGGTCTATGAATGTCTTCGGTATACATTGAATATTGACTGCAAATGCTGGTCATTAAAGTAGGTTTTTACGCAACAATCCATTTGGTGCTTAGTACATGGCCGAAACAGAATGTCAATCTTCATTTCAGGACAAAATGACCCAAAGTTTCTGCCAAAGTCTTTCTTTACATCGCTCACTTTATTCAAAACAAAACATTAACTACCCAATTTTTCCAAACAAATCATTCTTTTTAAACGTTTCAGTTCATTTCTAATCTTTGGAAATCAGAGATATGACGGCCCGGGAACTCTACGAGAATTATTTCTTATGATGAACTATGCTTTGGGAAGAAACAACGAAGGATCGTTCTGGTAATTTTTTCAATCCCGCATCAATATCCAAGATAACATTTCTCAATTCAAGGCTTACAATGGTAGAGTTTAAAGCTGCAAAGGGGTGGGGGGGTCTCCATAAGGGCCCTTTTCTGGTTACAAATGGATTTTCTCCAAAACTCACCAATCTCTACTTGTAAGTGTTGGCTTTCATATACTGAAATACTGATCTCATCGAAATCATCGTATTTTGAGTGAAGCGCAGTGTCAAAGTGGGTGGGGTAATTCCACCCGATACCTTACCATGTATCATTTTTTTCAATTATCTCTATAAGTATTAGTGGCTGATTTACCATTAAGATTTGAAATAATACATGCATATATGCTAATTAACTGGGTTATATAACTTACCATTGATTGCTTATTCAATACCAATATATGAGCTTATAAGTCGTAACAGGAATTTTACTTAATTTTTGCTTCTCCAAATTTACGAAAAACCACAATTTTTCTTTATTTGTCCAGATACACAAAGGAAACTATGTAATTATATTGATATGACAGTGTACAAGGGCCATCCAATAAGTCCTGCAAACGGCCAAGTTTCAGGCAAATGATAATTAAAAACGAATCAAGCAATCCACAATCCTACATTGCATCTCTTATTCTTTCCAGTCAATAATGTCCAGAAACGTCATGATCTTGCAAATGGCGTTGCTAGGCAACTGAAGAATACTACCATTATGGGTGCGGCGGTGGCTTCTAGTTGTTTGTTTAAGATCCCATGGCTTCGTTCAGAACCCTTGTAAATATCTGAAAATTGCTGGGAGATTCAGAAATTATTTTACTAAAGTATGTACACGGTACCAAGGTTAAGATATTGCCGTCAGTCAAGATATAATTATTGTTCAAAGGAAGATCACCATGTTTTTTCGGGCAGTTAAAATATCATATAAAATGAGTATGTGAAGAAGAGGCTTTCACAGCAGATGAAATGTTTCGTAAATTGCCATTAATTTGTTATCAAAGAATAGTCCCGAGATGCTGAAATGTAGATATTAGAGAAACTATAAGCTTCGTGCCTTGTTTAATATCGTTTGCAGACTTAAGAAACCAGAGGTAAACGTCAAAAACTAAAATTTTGCTTAAATTCTGTAGTATTCTCTTGTTGCCTAGCAACCACGTTTGTTTGGTAATAAGAAGTGATAATTGTCTCTTATTTGAATTCTTAAATATAAGGCGATTACGTTAGAACATGAATTCTTGTAACTTGAAAGAACAATAAACATATATGCAGGAGTTTTCTTCCCCTAACCTCTTGTAATGACGTCATGTTCGTGCAATTTCACCGCCAGTGTCGCTTACTCCTTTGCATTCAAAACCCTCCCATATCTGAGTAAGGAATGGCACATGTATGATTTTTAGCACATATGTATATTATATAAGTAAGTTGTTAATGGTGTAATTTGATAACCCTACCTTAATTAATAAAGCAGTAATGGTGGCGTTTGCAAGACTTATTGGATGACCCTCGTACATTTCAGAATTATGAGAAACCTATCCTAGGCATATCAAAACCTGAATTATCTGCCCTTTGATTTAAGAAAATATAAGTTATTAAATTGGAAATGTAAGATCGAAATTCAACACTGGAAGGTATATTTCTGATGACTCTTTTGCTCGTGTTTCTTATATTATACTGATTGTCGAGCTTTAAATTCCATATGGTGCCCATGATATTACACAAGAACTGTAACTGAACATCAGAGCTCATCCTGCTACATGCCACTTAATTCCATCACATTCAAGATATCATTTTCCGACCCAAAGTTTGATTTATGGATTTTATTGATTTTACTGAGATATCGAATTTTATTGAATACCTTCCTTTAAAATTTAAATTTCCCTCCTTTCATTTAAGAGTTACCTCCCTTTGATTATTATTTTAGGCTATTTTTGTGTATACCATAGCTTGGTAACTGTTTGAAATATCTGGATGAAACTTTATAGTGGTCTGCATTATTACAAGACAATAAGTCGCACATAAGAATGATTTCTCCTCCTTTCTTCATTTTGGAGTAACGTCCTTTTGATTAGTATTTTACTCTATTCCCATTTACTCCAAAACTCCTTAACCCTTTAAAATATTGTATAGAAACTTTCTAGGAATATGTATATAATGAAGCAATGCATCCTGAATAACAACCACAACTCCGGCTTACTTAATCCCTAAATTATGTGCCCTTAAATAAACTTCCTGTTTATTCTGTAACTCCTTAATCGTTTAAAAAGTTTTAAAACAACTTAATGGTGCTGTGTATATTGTCAAGGGTTTATATTTGGACCAAGAATGGTAGCTCTAGTTTACTTAGTTTATGAATAATCTCCGTTGTTTGGCTTTGGCATTTCTAAATTTAACGGGTTTATTATTCACCGCTTGCGAAGCTCTTGTTACGTTTGGTTAATTTCACAGATTCTCTTCTTTAAGGATATTCTTGTATCATTTCTTCAGGCAACTTTATGAACATTTTCACACTAAAGTTCTCCTCGGAATATTTTCTTTGGTAAACATATCTCCAACAGCGTCTGTGAATGTCTTTCATCTCTGCATTTGTTCTGGTGACATGGCCAGCCCATCTTAGCTGAGCCAGTTTCAAAAGGGTATATATGCTTTGCATCCCTGCCTCACTTCAGGACTTTCTTATGCTGTCTCGCCATCTGAGTTTTAGGAGTGTCCTCAGACAGTTTATGTTTAACATTAGGATGATCACCGTCAGATATATAAAAAATTATGCGTGTGTTGGGCAGGAGGGTCTTGTACACTGTCTCTGTCGTTAGATTTCAGTGAGACTTGTAAATTCTAAACAAAGGTATTCAACATCATTTGATATATCAGTAACTAAAATCCATAAATCAAACTTTGGGTCGGAAAATAACATCTTGAATGTTATGTAATTAAGTGGCATTAACAAGGACGAGCTCTGCTGTTCAGATACAGTTCTTGTGTAATATCACGGGCACCATATGGAATTGAAAGCTCAACAATCAGTATATTATTAGAAGTAAAAGGTATGCAAAGACCAGGAACTGAAACAATCAAAATCCAAATCCAGCCCTCAAACCATAGTTGGAAACAACTACAATTACAAAAAATCAAGATACAGAGAACAATTGGCCAACCGAGTGAGCAGCTTGTTCCCGAAAGGTGGCCACTCAGCAACCCAAGCCGAACCAAAAATAATAAGAACATACATAAGGTAAAACATCACAGAAACTCTGACACCAAAAACAGGCAACAGAGAACCACAACAGAACTACCGCCTTGGAACGGTCAGTAATGAATTACTGGGGGGCTTAAATCGATTTTACGGGCCCAACCTCACCCTCAGTTTCTGAAGTGGTACAAAACATTTAGTTGGTTGTTCGGTTCGCATGATAACCCTCTAACTCGTCAATGAATCATCACGGTAAACACATAAATCAAATTTCAACACCATGAAGAAGCAAAGACGAGGACTCAATAGATACAACGGGCTGTCTGACAGGTGGAGATCCCTGGCCTGCCAAACAACCCCACTGGAAATCTGAAGCAAAAGAAGGTCACCAGTTGAGCCCCGGTGGACCAAGCAACAGACAAAAAAGGCTTGAGCAAAAGAGTCATCAAAAATATACCTTCCAGTGTAGAATTTCGGTCTTACATCTTCAATTTAAATACTTATAATTTCGTGAGTCAAGGGCATATAATTTATGTTTTGATATGCCTAGGATAGCTTTCTTATAGTTTTCTTATAATTCTGTAATGCACACTATCATATCAATATAATTACAAAGTTTCCTTTGTGTATCTGGACAAATAATGAAACATTGAGGTTTTTCATAAAGTTGGAGAAGCAAAATAAAGTAAAATTCCTGTTACCATATATAAGCTCATAACAGGATGAGCTCTGCTGTCCAGTTACAGTGCTTGTGTCATATCATGGGCACTATATGGAATTTAAAGCTTAACAACCAGTATAACGTTAGAAACATGAGCAAAATAGTCATTAAAAATATACCTACCAGTGTGGCATTATGTTCTTTCATTTTAAATTGAATAACTTATATTTACTTGAATCAAGGGCAGTAAATTTAAGTACTGATATGCCTAGGATAGTTTTCTCATAATTCTGCAATGCATACTATCATGTCAATAGAATTACAAAGTTTCCAATATATATCTGGACAAATAAAGAAAAATTACGGTTTTTCGTAAAGTTGGAGAAGCTAAAATAAGTAAAATTCCTGCTACCACTTATAAGCTCATATATTGGTATTGAATAAGCAACAGTATTAAGTTATGTAACCCTATTAATAAGCGTATATGCTTGTACTATTTCAAATCATAATGGTAAATCAGCAATTAATACTTATGGAGATAATTGGAAAAAATGATACATGGTAAGGTATGGGGTGGAATTACCCCACCCACTTTGACACTGCGCTTCACTCAAAATACACTTTCGATGAGATCAGTATTTCAGTATATGAAAGCCAACACTTTCAAGTAGAGATTGGTGAGTTTTGGTGAAAATCCGTTTGTAACCAGAAAATGGCTCTTATGGAAACCCCCCTTTAAGGAGTAGCTACACTTCAGAAACTGACTGAATCAGATCCCAAACCCTATCCCCAACGTCAAAGGGAAGGATTGACAAAGACATCCCAACAAACAATAAATTACAAGTGATAAGCCGAGTCAGCAGGTCTTTCCCAAATAGGTGGCAACTCAGTTATCTTTATTGAACTAAATAATTTAGACCAACAGAAGGGTTACAACAGACTAAGCAAATTATACGAAAAAACATTTAACAATTATTTTTACCTATTTTCTATTTTTATTATAGAAGGGTCATAATGAGAACACAATAAATTAAACAGTACCTAACATAAAACAAATGCAACCGCAACGAAAGTACCGCATTAGGTTTAAACCGGTTTTACTGGGCCCAAACCTTCACCCTCACCCTCCGCCGCGTTGCACACAATTAGTTGGTAGTTCGGTTCGTATGGAGGTCCCCTAACTCGTCGGAGTCATCACAGCCTGTAATTTTTTATCTTTTATTTTTAGAACTAATGTTTCTTATTTTAAAGAACACAGTAATATAGCTAAGAACCGGGTATACATTTCACCACATTCGTCAATTATCACTATCAATACAACAGTATTTATGAAAAAAAATCAACTGTCTAGAATTTCTGGAGGGATGTAAATTATTACCAACAAGAGAAAAACACCTGAGTTTATAAAGATTATTTACTTTTCTATGCAGTTTTTAGCTGATGGGAACAGATTTATCGTGAAAGCATTATTTAATTCTACTTTTACAAATGATTTAAAAAGAAAGTAAAATTTTTCGGAAAATGGTCAAATGGCAGACTTGGTCACTTTAATTTCTTTGTGATACACCAGAACTTAAATATATAAAATGACAAGCAGACCTTCGAGTTCTCCACGTACTCGATCTTCAGATAGTTCAATTTTTATGTTTATATAGCTTTATTATTTTTATATTTCTTACTTTTATCATTAAGATAAACCATGTCGCACATTTGACCATGAATGAAGATATTAAAAATCCGTATTAAAATATGAAATTAGAATGTCATGATGTGTACATCTCTTAAAGGTATACTCCCTCGTATTTCATTACGAAATAATCACAAAATTATGAAACTGGTTAGTAGTATGCAACATAATTAAGATTTGTTCAAAAAATCTTCAGCGAAAACATCTTTGTTACGGAGGCAGAGACGATATATCAATGCATACCCTTCTTGAATATTCACGAATATTTTATCATCATAAATTGATTGATTCCCATAGGCGTTTCTGCAAGCATGTTTTGAATTTTATGATTGGTGGAGTAAATAACGTTACAATAGCATTAACCTCTAATCTGTGCACGTGAGTTCTTTTCAGCCAATAACTGTCTGAAGTCGATTAAAGAAAGGGCTTACAATTATTCATGATAAACCTTTAACCTGATTAACTTTGATTGCTGGGCGTATCCAGTCTTCATTTTTGGCGGGAATGGCGACCCGCTATTGCCGCCTTTTTTTGAATTTTCTTAAATTCTCCTATTTTCAGTGACAATCACAAATCATAAATTTGGCAGATAAATGTACTTTTTATAGCAATCATTATCATGCCTAGGATATAATCATTTGTGAGAAATTTAAAAGTTAATAGAAATATTGAGGGTGTAAATCTTTAAAGAAAAAATGGCAAAAAAATCCATCCTCTGCTGATAGTTGCACCAAATGTTTTATGACTATATAATATACTGCTGCAATCTTCCGTTGCATTAATGAGTTCTTCTCCATATGTGGTATCAGTAGATTTACCTTGGAAACTACTTGAGTACTACTTTTTCTGAAAAAAAAAGGTTTCCGACCTACTGGCATCGCAACAGTGATAAAATGATATACTATATAACTCATACGTCTAACATTTTCACAGAACTGGGCTAAAGTGATGGATATTTTTTAAATATCTCCACTTCACTTTTAAGGCAGCCATTCACACATTTTCTTCCGACTGTTACAAGCGCAGACGCTAGTTTCATCAACCGTTATTATCATATTTTTTTTCAATGGAGCTTATTTTATTTTTCTTTGGCGCTTAACTAATTCCCCGCGCAACTTGTGTCAGGCAAGGAACCTCCATATGGCTGACTGATTACCGTTTGCAACTTTGGATCACGGAGTCATGTTTTCGAGCCTTGCTCTCTGAATCTGTGCACAGAGTATTCCATAATCACCCTCAATGTTCCTACTATGACTAAACATTGTTGAATAGGCAGTAAATCGTCATGCCATCCATGTATATGCCTGCCATGCTTTTGAAATGGTCGGTCAGAACGCTGTGACGGTGTTGGCGCCGAAGTGTCCCTGTTTGTTTTCTTTGTTTATTGTTTGTCTTCTAAAATCGCGCTTTTCAGAGAAGGAAACCTGGGCTAACAACATATTTGTTCGTAGACAGTTTTCTTTGCGGTCATCCGCACGTGCTCTAGCGTGGACATTTGGCGGGAACCTGCGCGTGTGTTAACGTGCGTGCGAAAACATTTAAATCGGCAGTCGGGATGCATGGACAAACAGATGAGAAATATTTTCATGAGTTGTATAATACATTATATAAAGACAAAATATCAAACTTATAAATTTGAGAATACGGGTTGAAATGAAAAAAGATAGGCTATATGATCAGGAATTGATACAATCAAATCCCACATCCCGCTCTTAAAACCAAAATGAGAGAACACAAATTCTGCTGAAGTAATTTTTCAAATAAAACAGTTTCTTGTTGAAAATTCACTTGGCATTGTAAAGCAATGTCAATCGGGTCATAGTTGTCATTGGAAGCGCCATGACAATCTTTCCAAAGGATACGTGAGCACAGGATGGCAGTTGCATGCGCTGTTTGTGCTCACATTCACACATGACTCACGAAAATGGCCGAGCGGTGTTCCGATTGGTTCAAATCAAGTTTCTATCGACATCTTTCACGCATCTAGATGACGTTTTCTGATATTAATCACATGAAACATCAGATTGTGCAGATGCGCAGTCTGTTCTGGTCTGCGGTTTTTCTGTTCCACTGTAGTGTTGCAATTTACCCAATTTTATGCGCTATAGCCCATCCGTAACCAGTTAAACGAATAGAAGAAGATTCAATTCAGTTCAGTTTAGTTCTCCCAACGACGTTCCCCAAGTGGTTCAGTGGTACGTAACCATAGTTGCACGCACTTGGCGCCGAGTGTCCGTACAAAAGATAGAAGAAGAAAATCACTTAACTCGTTATAAGAGCAAATCCTAAATACCTACCATGAAACAATGTCAAACCGAAATCTGCAAATCAGCCTGCGCATTGCGCGCAGTCTGATCATTCATCCGTGATACAAACCAATGGAATATTTTCTGTGATCAGTATGAATAGATGGGCTTGTTCCGGCTCAAGTGTAAGCAAGGGACAAACAATGAACGCACTTTCTGGTGGACGTAAAAATTCCAAACGAAAGTTATTAATAAAAAAGAATGATCCCTGCAATGAGAGTGTGTTCAAATAGTACTGTGCACCCGGGGCTGCATTAACAACATGGGGGACGCTGACAGCGATGGGCATATACATTTTAAAACGGCAAAGGTATGTAAATAAATAAATGATCCACGCAATGAGCAAAGTATTTTTAGCGAGTACGATGTGCGCAGTTGCAGGCCTGCAGATCTGCGCAACGTCGGTTTGTACAATTCCATATAAACATCAAACACAGTATAATCTCGCGTATATGTACAGGATGATCAGTGTCTTTGCTGTTCGCTATGTGATAAGGTTGTGAAGAGATATGTAATCAATGGCAGTATATCCCCCCTGACGTGTAGCAATTTAACACTACAGTTTGACAGCGATCTCCAGGTCAGGTTTAATTGAGGCCACTGTTCCATTGATGGGGCGGTTACATGTACATCAAAAATGAAATAAAGTACGAGTACTTGCGAAATGGGTATCCTATTGTTATGGTTATACGCCGCCAGGGACGTGGTTTAGCTGGTACGTTTCTTCTGCTCCAGAATGTCAGTGTTGCTATTTCTGTGAGTCCTTCTGTTTGTTTTATCTTAGTTTCAATTTTGAGTTCTATGTTCTTGAGATATAACACTAATCAGCTGGTGGTCTTCCGACCGGGCCGAGCGACTGGGTGTCTGGTGGGCCGAGACGGGACCGGGGACTCGGCCGCGGGCCGTTTGGGCCCCCCGGTGGTTTTTTTCCTGGCTGTTCCGAAGCAGAACTTCTGTTTCGATTCTTTTTGGTTGTTTCGTGCGTTGTTTGGCCTTTTGACTGTCTTGAAATATGGTCTGTCGTGTTTGGGCTAGTCCTGGCATTGGAAGATTCACAGTGGATGGGTTTCGTTGTTTAATGTTTGGCGTATAATTTATTCTCATTGTCTGGGTTGGTGCCTTTTGAGGAACTGTTGTGTGGACGGTGATAGTTTTTGTTGGGTTTTAGTCGGCTGAGCGTCAGATGGACCGGGGCTGGAGGGGAGGCAGGGGTTGGGCGGCCGCAGGCCGGCTGGGCACTCAGTGGTTTCGTTACTAGCCGTCCCGGGGCGCCAGTTCTGTTTAGGTTCTTTTTGGTTGTTTTATATGTTGTTAATTGCTATGTCTGTTGTTGGCGTACTATGTGTGATGTTGGGGCTGGTCGTTGGCCGCCTGCGTTAGGGCCGGCGGTTCGCGTGGCTGCCGCTGGTGTAGTCTTTGGTGGTGGCTGGTTTTGGTTTGTCTCTTTCCCGCATGGTGTCTTGAGTTAAATCTGAACTTGAATTGTGCCATTTCCTGAAATTTTTATCTTCTTATCTTTGCTATTTCTGTGAGTCATGTTTGTTGTATCCTACTTTGATGTTGTTTTTTCCCCCTTGTTTCTGAGATATTACACATATGAGCTGGGAATCTTACAGGCAAACGGAACAACTAAGTGTCTGATAAACTAAATCAGAACGAAGGGCGAGGATATGTTGACCACCGAATTAGCCAGACCCCCCCCCCCGCCACACAAACACGCACAGTCATTTCAGTGCTGGCCGTTCCAAGGCGGCACTTCTGTTTTGTTCTTTTTTCTTGTTTGTTTTATGTGTATTTGGTTGTTATGTCTGTTATGGATATTGTTTGCGATGTGAACTGTAGTAATGGGAGCGTTTGGGGATAAAGTACTTCGCATGTGCGGCGGCCATCTTGGAAGACGTAGTTTCAATATTTAGTAACAGTCGGCCATGTTGTTTTTTTATAAATAGTTACTCATTTGCATATAAGCAGTTTGTGGAAAAAACCCATCATCAATCCTATTGACCTGATAGGTTAGGAGGTCTGCGCATCACGGTCTACTCGGTATAGAGAGCTTGCGTATCAGGTCTCTTATCTACCAGACGTTTTGTTTTCAGTGATTCTTTTCATTCGATTAAGATCCAACAATGTAGAGAGTCGATTGAAATACAGGATCTCAGGGATGATTTTGAGAGTCAGGTCCTTGTAATTCATTGATATTGGTAACAAGCAACAATAAAATTAAACAGGCACTCTGCCATAGTCTCGGACTGAATGACTCTGAATCCAATTTAATTTAGTTTCAGAACGTGTATCTATAAATAAATGTTGACGGAAGTAACTACAAATAATAACGATGTCATGTGAAGCGATTCCCTACGGCTTGCGCAATAAAAGAAAGACCCAGATCAACAAGCACTCCACTTAAAGCCTACATTTAGAAGAGCGGTCTGATCAGGGTCTACTGCATACAGCGTTAGTAAAAGGAAAGAATTGCTATCTTAGAAGCTATGGAGAATGGTGGCAAAAATGGACATAGTAGAGTTGATTTTACTGAGAATGTACCCATTTACCACTTTTTGACTGGGTGCTTCTTTGCAATGGTTGGGGTTTTGTGCTGTTTAAAACATTAGTCGGATCGAAAGGCCATATTGCAGTCCGTACATATTGCATTTACCCTCGACGCAATGACACAAAATTACTCGTGCATGTCACAATATATAGCCGCTTAAATTAAATACCATTCAGCTCAGCAGATAAGTAATAGGTCTCGCGTTTAAAAATACTTATTGGTATTTGTAAATCTGCCATACTGTTTCTGTTTCTGTAAATCCCGCCAGTAGAATGGCGCACCCAGGTCGTTGACCGGTAGATGTTTTACGTTGATTTGTTGATTTGTTGTTTCACATAAGTAGGTAAATCCAGGAATAGCAGCTATATACACACTATGTACAGACAGGTTAGACTTGTGGTGGCGGCCACATTGATAAATCGGGGATATGGTTTAATTGGACAAATTTCTGTATAGTTGCAACCTTTTTGCATGCAACCGGAAACAGTACCTACGACTCAGAGCCTCCAGCTGCAACAAGACCTCCTCTGCAACACGGGCCCCCTGCAGGCTCATCAGGTTGTGACTATCTAGCAGAATCTTCACCAACTCCGTCCTTGATCGTGATGCCCAGAATTGCTGACCAAACTGACTAGCCAGGAACACCCTGATATCTTTCAATGACGAGTCTCTAATCTCAGCCAGAGCAGGGCAACGACGGAGAACATGAGGTAAATCTTCTGGGCCGAGTCTACACAACGGACAGGTCTCATCCACACTGTACTGATTGAATCTAGCTTTTGTGGACTGAAGCATATATACTCCTGTCATCATACGTACTTTAGTGACACTTCTTCTAATATCATGCACGTTGTTTGCAGCTGATTCCCATACTGTATGAGTAACACCCACCGCCATCGAAGTAAGATTACAGTTAACCAGGGTAGACCTCGTCTGTGCATCTGCAACCAAACGCTGGGTCCAGAACTGACATATTGACTCACGAGTGATCTTTTTCCAGGAGAACTTTGTATAATTTTCAAGACAAGAGGGCTGAGGAAGGTTATACATATCCAAGATGCATTCAACCTTACAAAAGAAACTACCCTGGCATTTAAGTGTCAGCTGTCGAGCCATCAACCCCTTTATCTTCTCATTTCTAGAACGGGCAATGGAGTGGAGTAGACTTAACTGCCTCTTATGTAGTTCGGCTTGTATTGGAAGAGCGCCCAACAGCAGCTGTACTGCCGAAGAGACCGTCCGCTCTGGTAACGATTGTAGTTTCTTCAGAGTTGATACGTGAAACCGTTGTAATTGACCGACTTGGGTGTCAGTCAGCGACAATGTCTCCAGACCGTAAAGCTATAATTACTTTAACATGTTTAACGTGCGACCAGGGAAGTTAGGAAGAGGTAGGCATTTTTAAAGATATAGATGGGCTGCGTAGCGCAATCGGTAGCGCATCTGACTCAAGAGCCAGAAGTCCCGGGTTCGATACCCGGTCCGGTCACATACTTTCGTTTCTCCTTCCGCTAATTTAAGAAGGGCAGTTGTCAGTTAAAGGTGAAAGTAAGTGCACTTAGTACTGGTTAACGGCTTAGGAGGTCTAAGCCTGCCCAGGAATAGTGGTGTTAGGTTAACTGACCGTCCCGACATGACCGTAGCTGTTTACCGTGATGTTAAATCATTTACACAATATAATGTTTGTTTTAATTGGTTAAATCAGTATTTTTTTCTTAGCAAACTTGAAAGATTAGATTAGCTACCTTAAGCATTTTAAGCACTTTTACAAACAGAGTGGCTCTTGTCATAAAACGTGAGAACATGTTTTTAAAATACGGACGCGAAATAAAATCTAGTTTAATACAGACTGATCTGGATCAAACCGGTTTACATATAGCGCGAAAACGATTAAATGTACTTATTCACCTGTGGCAGTTACTCACAAACCGCACTCCATCTGCCTCTCACACATCCACTTATAAAAAACATAAACAGACGAAGAGACACACACACACACACACACACACACACACAAAGACATTCCATCACACGAACAAACCGCACTATCTCTCACACTCACACATAAACCCATACACAACTGGACTCACACACATACACACGTGCACAAACCACACTCACATACACACACATACACACACACATACCACACTATCTCACACCCACCCACACATATAAACATGCAGACTTACAGACAGATATACAGACAGGCATACAGACAGACAGAAAGACGCACGCACACACACAATAAAAACGCACACGCATAAATACATACACAGACGGACAGACACAAGCACACATCCATACATTCACGTACACACACATATAAAAAACATACACAGACGGACAGACAGACAAAAAACATACATAAACGGAAACACACCCACACACACACTATCTCACACACACATAAAACATGCAGACAGACAGACATACAGAGAAATATACAGACAGACAGGTGAAAGACAAAAATTGTAATAAAGAAAATATACCTTTCGTATCAACGTTTAACCAGAATAATCCGGAAGTATTCGTACGTCGTACGTCCACACCTTTTAAGATTAATATCTGCTAAAGTAGCTGGCTAATCTTGATCAAATTTTATGTGTAGCATTGTTGGGGTAGGGGATTGATTGCATATAGTTTTGGGACATATTGGTGTAAAACTGTGGTTACCATGGCAACAAAAAGGTCCTATAGACTTATAATGGAGAAAATGTTGTCCGGGCCCTAGCTTCTTAAATTTCAATCGCAACTTCTTGTTACTTGCAGGTATCCAGGACAGCCAAGACATCTCGGACCAGTTCGAATTTGGGTCAGGTTAAATCATTCTTTTCAGAGTTACTTGCCCTTGAGCGATGAAATATTTTCCCATAGACTTATAATAGGGAAAATGGTGTCCGGGCTCTAGCTTCTTCATTTTTGATCGCAACTTCTTGTAACTTGCAGGTATCTAGGATAGTCAAACCATCTCGGACCAGTTCGAATTTGGGCCAGGTTGAATCTTTTGTTACAGAGTTACTTGCCCTTGAGCGATGAAATATTTTTCCATAGACTTCTAATGGGGAAAATGTTCTCCGGGCCCTAGCTTCTTCATTTATGATTGCAACTCCTTGAAACTTGCAGGTATTCAAGACAGCTAAAACATCTCGGACCATTTCGAATTTGGGCCAGGCTGGATCATTCTTTTTAGAGTTACTTGCCCTTGAACGATAAAATATTTTCCCATCGACATATAATGGGAAAAGGTTGTCCGGGCTATAGCTCCTTCATTTTTGATCGCAGCTCCTTGAAACTTGCAGGTATCCAGGACAGCCAAAACATCTCAGACCTTTTCTACTGTGGGCCAGGTTGGATTATTATCCCCTTGCACAACGAAGTTATGGAGGGGATATAGGGTCTGTCCCGTACATATGTATGTATGTTTGTACATATGTTAACCTTTTGTCATCACTCTACATGTAGCTACCTCATTTATTAACCGATTTTGATGTAACTTCTCACAAGTATAGGGCATGACATTACCCCGAACGAGTTCACGTTTCAGCATGATGGGGTCAAGGTCAAGATCAGAGTGGCTATTTTTAGCAAAACCTTTGTCATCATTCTAGCGTCTTCAGTTGTGGGTCGAATTCGATTTAACTTCAAACAAGTGATTAGTATGGCAATATCTTGGACAAGTTCGCTTTTCAGCATTCTGGGGCAAGGTAAAGGTCACAGTGGCTATTTTTAGAAAAACTTTGTCATCGCTGAAGCGCCTTGATTTGTGGACCAAATTCGATTTAATTTCACACAAATGTTTAGTATGACAATATCTTGAACAAGTTCGCGTTTCAGCGCCCTAAGGTCAATGTCAATGTCACAGTGGCTATTTTTAGAAAAAAAAACTTTGTCATCGCTCTGGTGCCTTCCTTTATGGACCGATTTCGATTATACTTCACACAAGTAATAAGTATGACAATATCTTTGACAAGAACGCGTTTCAGCATTCTGGGGTCAAGGTCAAGGTCACAGTGGCTATTTTTAGAAAAAGTTTGCCATCACATTGTGGACCGAATTTAATTTTATTAGTATGACAATATCTTAGACAAGTTCGCATTTCAACGTTGTGGGGTCAAGGTCATGGTCACAGTAACTATTTTTAGAAAAACTTTGACATCGCTCTAGCGCTTTCAATTATGGACCGATTTTGATTTAACTTTGCACAAATGTTTAGTATGACAATATCTTGAACAAGTTCGCGTTTCCGCATTCTACGGTCAAGGTCACAGTTGTTTTTTAGAAGAAGAAAAAAAAACTTTGTCGTCCCTCTGGCGACTTCATTTATGGACCGATTTTGATTTAACTTCACACTAATGTTTAGTATGACAATATCTTGAACAAGTTTACGTTTCAGCTTTTTAAGGTCAAAGTCACAGTTGCTATTTTTAGAAAAACTTTATCATCCCTCTGGCAACTTCATTTATGGACCGATTTTGATTTAACCTCACACTAATATTTAGTATGACAATATCTTGAAAAAGTTTGCGTTTCTGCATTCTAAGGTCAAGGTCACAGTTGCTGATTTTAGAAAAAACTTTGTCATCGCTCTGACGACTTCATTTATGGACCAATTTTGATTTAACTTCACACTAATGTTTAGTATGACAATATCTTGAACAAGTTCCCTTTTCAGCATTCTAAGGTCAAGGACACAGTGGTTTAGCGCCTTCATTTATGGACCAATTTTCATTCAACTTTGCAAAAATGTTTAGTATGACATTATCTTTGACAAAATTTCATTTCAGCATTCTAGGGCTAAGTCAAGGTCACAGGGACTATTTTTACTGTCTGTGCAATTATCTCACCTTCCTCGTAAGCTTATTCTGTGACAAACAGGTAGGCCTAATTTTTTAATTACACCGCATGTGCTGTCCGCAAAGTTTCCTTTGTCTTTAATCAGCAACGACTAAAACAAGTAGGCGATTGTGATGAAACAATATTCTCGTATAATATGTACTTGATATTGGTTTGCATAAGAGTATGCAGAATTTAGAGTATAAAGATTTAGATGTTTCTGAGGACGCCGTCAAGTACATTAAAATTACAACTACTGAAGACTCTAAGATATTTCACTATGATGGTGGTCTAGCACGTGTTCAAGTTCGCTTAAACGATATGTAAACGTTTATCACATAAACAAGTAAAAAGTATGCAAAGACCAGGAACTGAAACAATCAAAATCCAAATCCAGCCCTCAAACCATAGTTGGAAACAACTAAGATTACAAATAATCAAGATACAGAGAACATATGGCCAACCGAGTGAGCAGCTTGTTCCCAAAAGGTGGCCACTCAGCAACCCAAACCGAACCAAAAATAATAAGAACATACATAAGGTAAAACATCACAGAAACTCTGACACCAAAAACAGGCAACAGAGAACCACAACAGAACTACCGCCTTGGAACGGTCAGTAATGAATTACTGGGGGCTTAAATCGATTTTACAGGCCCAACCTCACCCTCAGTTTCTGAAGTGGTACAAAACATTTAGTTGGTTGTTCGGTTCGCATAATAACCCTCTAACTCGTCAATGAATCATCACGGTAAACACATAAATCAAATTTCAACACCATGAAGAAGCAAAGACGAGGACTCAATAGATACAACGGGCCGTCTGACAGGTGGAGATCCCTGTCCTGCCAAACAACCCCACTGGAAATCTGAAGCAAAAGAAGGTCACCAGTTGAGCCCCGGTGGACCAAGCAACAGACAAAAAGTCTCCGGTCCCAACCAACTAAAATATATAGCTTTACCGTTTATCCGTGTTCATGTAGAAGCCCTAGGTGTAAGTAGCGGCACTATTCAGATGAAAGCGGAGCAGGTCAAAAATTAGGTCACTAGGTCAAATCTTAGAAAATCATAGAACAATCTTGTGTACACTCTAGAGGGCACTGCTTTTATCCAATTCATGAAACTTAGACTAATTATTTTTATGAAATCTAGGGCAGACTTGTAAGTGGATCATGTCAGGTCAAAAACTAGGTCACTAAATCAGCTATGAGAAAAAGCTTGAGTACACTCTAGAGGGCACAGTTTTGGTTCAATCTTTGATCAGAATGTTTATCTCTGTATACTTTAAGACAAAGGTGCTCTAGTATCTTCCTTTATTAACCAGCTTTGTTACCAGTATAACTTTACAGCTATATTGTATTTGTTTGACATCAAAATCTGCACTCTTCTAAAATCACTGGTTTAAAATTTGTAACAAATTAGTGAAGTGACAAATTGTGTCTGTTGACAGTTAGATGTCAGGTGAGCTACAGGACCATTGGTCCTCTTGTTCGTTTAATTTATCATTTACAGATAAGACGTATAGGCATTGTGATTTACTTTTATTTTAAGATATATATATATGAATTAAAGATGTCTTCTTGAAAATCTGTACATGCAGTGAAACCGCGGTAGAAGTTGTTTGAAATTATATTTATTTGGCTCAATCGGACTTGTTGATTTTTCTATATATATATATATATATGAAATAAGAGTTGACGTTACATGTTTTGTTATTTTATTATCAACTATGCAAAACTATGTCACTATGTCAACGCGTTTCGCTGAATATATTTAAATATATATATAAATAAAGTAAGGTTTGACGTTACATGTATATATATAAATAAAGTAAGGTTTGACGTTACATGTTTAGATTTATTAAAATAAAACTATGCAAAAAAAGTGTCAACGCGTTTCGCTCAGCTCGTCAGGACTATATATATCAGAAACACCACAAAAAGTCACATTTTGTTTTATTCCTCAAGCGCTTTTAGTAGTGAAACATTTTCAAGAGGTTTAGAAACAATATGGCGAAATTGTTGTCTGCTTACAACACTATCTGTTTGCATTTTAAAGAAAGGGAATATATGATATGATATGCCACAGTCCATAATCAACAAATTATAGACACTACCACAAGGATGCTACAAGTAAGCACACATATAGATAATTGTGCCCAGGCAAAAACTCCAAAATATCATATATTGCCTTTCTTTAAAATGCAAACAGATAGTGTTGTAAGCAGAAAACAACGGGAGTCGTTTTACATCAGAACACTAAAGCCGGAACTCAACGCCAAACGTACGGGAAATTAATTCTTGTTATGACGTTACGTTGTTACCCTTGACAACGTCGCCATTTTGTTTCTAAACCTCTTGATAATGTTTCACTACTAAAAGGTTATTTATTTCATTTTATTTTATTCTATTTATTTCAATCATGCGTTGAGCAAATTACAATTGTATACATCAACATAATGAATAACATGAGCCAAGACAGGAGCAAAGTGGCGAGTGTGTCCAGAGAAGACACCGATCCAACTGGGCATCCGCCAAGTTTAATCAGAGTCTTCATAGACAGTATGAGAGTAGCTTCGATACTTAGTTACCCTATAAGCGCACAGGGAAGACCCTGATCAGACTAGGCGGATGCCCAGGTTGATCTGAGTCGTCGCTGGGCGCACATGCCACTTCGTTGGTTTTGTCATGTCTCGGCTCACATGTATATCAGGAAAACATGATTTGTCCGTCTGTGTTATCGGTATTCCACTCGCTAACTATGCTCTACATATAACTATATTTTAAAAGTTTTGAGACCAACTGTTATTCTGACCCGAACGGCGATATGAGCAGTATGTTCATGGCGCGTAAGCTGATTTTTAAAGGAACCGTAAATCCTTGCATAAGCGGCGTATGCCAGTAGCTCGTTCTGGATCGTGATATGCAGCAAACATATTCCTGCATGCGGATTTTCTCACGAAACAACCGAAAAACATAATGCATGATTCGTCTTCGTTGTTTTATTGCCTTACGTCCACGGTAAACAGCAACAGTCATGTCGGGACGGTCAATTACCCTAGCCACACTATCCTGGGCAGGATTAGACCTCCTAAGCGGTTAACCAGTTCTAAGTTCGCATAATTCCGCTAGTAACTTTCCTTCTTGATTCAGCGCGGAGAAACGAAAGTATGTGGCCGGACCTGGTATCAAACCCTGGAGCTCTGGCTCTTGAGTCAGACGCGCTACGCGGCCCGGCTAATATTGCAGGAAAGTGCCAAGTGTTTAAGAAAGTGTTGACTAAAAGTACGAAATGCGTTTATTGATAGGCATGAATATCCTAGCTAGCCCTCATTTGAGAACAGACAGGGGCTGTTATACGGCGATCAGACTGTCCCTCAGTGTCCATCGCATTAGCGTCTACAACTGTTTACTAGGCTTCCAGCATTTTGGCACATCGCCGCTTGAAGTACAAAATTTGTTTTAGATATTTTGATAAATACACTGACTGCTTATGGAGTCTAAATCTTTAGAATCAATTCGGTATTGCCATTTTACAGAACTGGTACTTCAACATGTCTAAACACTGGTGTCGTGCTATTCAATTTTAAGTGGGAAATTTACATGATTCGATATTCAAGCGCAAACAGCAGGCTACAGAAGTACGTACAATTTATAGCATATTTAAAATTCAAAGACTATGGGGCAAACAATGAAGATTTAGATGAGGCGGCTTTCCTTTTTGTCACTTCAAAACAAGCGTCATTCTAGTTAAAAATATATAATAGAGCTGCGACACAACAAAACCAACAAAGTGGCATGTGCGCGAAGCGAAGACTTAGATCAGCCTGAACATCGGCCCAGTTTGATCAGACTCTCCACTGTGCACCTCAATGGTAGCTAAGGGTATAAGCTACCTCCATGCAGACAGCGACGACTCTGGATACCAAGGCTGATCTGAGTCTTCACTGGGAGCACATGCCACTTTGTAGGTTATGTCGATTCGCGGCTCACCAAAGCGGAATGTTGCACGTGTGTTTCAAAAACGTATGTTTCATGACAGTAATATGTTGCATGCAACATATCTAACTGTCTAAACAGGACTTATTTGGTTACATTATACCAGTGTCGTACAAAATGTGTCGTCGTGAAAATTTCCCCAGCTTAAGTCTGAGAGAAAATTTCCGAAGATTTTACGATATAATACCCGGCAACCAGCTGGAAGTCATTTTACAATTATTTTTTTCGGGCGCTCGTAATCATGGGCGGAATTAACACGCAGAGTAGGGAAGAATAAGACAGGTATTAATTTGGTCATATAGCTTTTTAAAAATATTAAGGCAATTTCGAGTGCGGTCAGTTAGTATAACTGTACCATGTCGAGATTTCTAAAAATGTTTTACAGGCAGACTCCCGTATAAATAGCGGGAATTTGACTGGCAGCTGGATGCCAGGTATTCTACCGTAAAATCTATGGCAATTTTTACAAAGTACGCTAAATTATATTTTCATTGTTAGCCCGAGCAGTGTCCTGTTATGCGACAGGTCCATGAATTGCCCTGGTAACTGATTAAATTAAGTAATAGACGGTCATGCAATGCTCAGGTTTATTGAAGATCTTACACGAGTAGTCATTTCATATGATATTTATGATGCAAGCCTTCGGCGAGTTTCATAAATGTCATATGATGTAAACACAAATGCAAGATTCTCTTAATCGTATCACCCTTGAAGATAGGATTTTGTTCGCCTTCAAAATGAGCTCTATTTACACCCCCGACATACGAAGTATGTCAGGGGATATATAGTTTTTGTCATTCTGTTCGTTCGTTCGTTTATTTGATCGTCCGTTCGTTCGTTTGTTCGTTGTTCGTACGTCCGTTCGTCAACTTTACGTCAAAGTTTTGCGTTAAACCTTTTTTGATTGCTCATATCTCTGTAACTACATATCTGATTATTTTTATATTTGGTTTATGATGTCTTTATAGCAATGCCGTCGATATAAACTACTTTAGCCCCTGTGCCTGGGCCTAGGGTGGGGCCAAGGGTCAGTGATTTGGACTAAGGCATTTTCATTATGTCAAAATTTTGCGTTAAACCGTTTTGATTGCATATGTCTCTGTTACTGTATTAAAGATTTCTTCCATACTAGTATGTGATTCATGATATCTCCTTAGCATAACTTTTGAACTGGAATACCTAAGCTGCAGGGTCAGGCTCATGGGTGGGGCCTGGGGTTAATAGGTAGGATTTAGCAATTTGTTGTATAGTTTTTGGTTTTAGCTCTAATATATTTGAATGGATCCTAATGACTAGGTTTATTTCATACTAGTTTACGCATATGTATGCGGCTTCTGACATAAGGTTAAGGTCACAAACTTTTGAATTTTGTAAATGTATAGCATTTGAATTGTACTTTTGTGCTTAAGTATGCTTTCATTAGGCAGTGGCACTGGTCGGGGGTATACGTGAGCCGATGTTCACTTGCTCTAGTTCAATAAGAAAACGCACTGTTGGCACGGATGTTGTCAATGACGTTACCTGTACGCGCCATAATGTTATTACACGTGTGAACATGCATTTTTTATGAACAACAGCGACGACGTCGTCTTTAAATAAATTGCGATACCGTATGTCCGGAAAATATTAAGAACTTGTATCAAAGTTCAGCTTCCATTTTCTTAAATTCATTTGAAATAACTGAAACTTGCTTTCGAACATTTTTGGTATTTTCGTTACTGAATGAGAAGGTTTTGATATTTGCCAGACATCTTGTTGACTGCTCTTTTGGTCGTAACGGTATGCCCATTAAATATCTGTCTCATTGCCAAATATGGTCATTTTGCTAAGTCCGGCTAATCATACTGTGCTTGAGTATTAAACAGGCAAAGCTGGCCATTTCGTTCATGACTTGCTCTTATTTCGTTAGCTAAGAAAAATGTTTTATTCTTTTTTATGTCTTATATAATACTGAAGCATTATTTAAATTCTATATTTTAGATCGCTCAAGAATGAGAATGCCCTGGAAAGTTATTCGACTGAATAGTATATGGTAGGTATTTAAACGGCTTTTTATTGGTGTACATGCTCTTGAATATCTTTCTGATATATATTTATATTTTGGACAGGGCAAATTTGTCAAATTCGGACTATCAAGGGAATTTTTTTAGGTATGTCAGATTTTGCGATATCTGGCTGGAACTGGGCGAAAAAAGCAGTGAGCGTATATATGTTGCGTTGCTCTAAACGGTGTACAAAGTTGCGCTTATGTGTCAATGACGAAGCCAGTCTAAAATCGACCACCAATATTTCATGGCTATAAACCTAAAGATTGATGAGAATAAGGCTTAACATGGTCAAACTTTTCGATTTTTTACCAGAAGTCTACCAAATACGGAGGTATATAACTAGAAAGTGTGTTTGTAAAACACTATGCCCCCCAGTCATACGCTTGCCACTACAGGTGTCAAACTTTAGATGTCTGGCATGACTTGCTCATTTTGTGACAGAATTTGCCCAAAAGTTAGTCAGCTGATTTAAACTTTAGCCCCCCAGCAGAAATAGACTTATGTTTTATACAGATGAGAAAAGGGGAAATGCTCTGTTAATAATGGATGCATTGACGTCGCGCACGATGTTCGTTCAGTCGACACTTCCAGGGGTTCATTTAAGGAAGAATTTATTATCTTAAGCAAAAGATATTCATGTTATATATCAAATGAAAGCTAAAACCCTACACAATATGACTGTGTAAGTTTTATTAATTTTACATCCACCGTTGTAAGGAGGAACGGCAAAGATATACGATTTTTAGTCCAAACTCGCATGTCCAGCGTTACATTTTACGGTCACCTCCTACCATAGGAAGACAAATGAAACTCCCGAAATGCAGAAGAATGTAACAGGTGTTTAATAGAAGTCTGCCATAATGTTCGGTTAACGCAAGTTCCGTTGTTTTTCCATAGGGGTGTATTTTAGGGTGAGAAAATATGAAGTGAATTGTTAATAGAAAATGTCCATCGGCTGCACAAATAAACCATCGTTAGGAACAAATACAAATAAACAAGGAAGGAAAAGGAGGGTGGGTAGAATTAAAATTCATGTCGAATGCACAGTGGTTGCTCTTTATGGTGAGCTAGATTTATCTAAGACTGCTAGTGAAAGAAAATTTTTAACAGGCCAGGTTTAATTTCTCAGTAAGTGTCCCTTGACGTAAAAACGGCCTCCAAATTTATGAACTAGAACTTAATTTGTCAGATTTTGAATTTACGTGTATAAATTAGCGAAGGTTATATGAAATGCACTTTGTTTGTAGATTACAGAAATATGCAACTTTCTGTGTTTCGCTTTACATTTTAGAAATCAATAATATCATTTTGATTTCGCATAAAATGTTCCAAAAACGCCATTTTAGCTTTTATGACGTACAGTCTTTCCGTTTGGTTTGATAATTTCACTGTGAATGCAAGTCCAGCCGTTCATATATCTGCCCACTGATAGAGTGAAACAAGCATCTCCATTTTCATATGTAGGTGTGGATGTGTTTGGTCCATGGTCTGTAGTGTCCCGGCGCACGCGTGGGGGTCAGGCTTGTTCAAAACGTTGGGCCGTTCTTTTCACATGTTTGACTATACGGGCAGTTCATATTGAGATTGTAGAGGAGATGTCTTCTTCGGCTTTCATTAACGCACTTCGTAGGTTTATGGCAGTCCGAGGGAAGGTATTGCAGTTTCGTTCTGATAGGGGAACTAATTTTGTTGGGGCCACTGATAGCATTAAAGTGGATGTTGTCAATGTTGAGGATGACAAAACTAAGTAGTTTTTTGTACAACTGTGACTCTGTATGGGTTTTCAATCCTCCTCATAGTTCCCATATGGGAGGCTCATGGGAGTGCATGATTGGCACTGCGCGGCAAATAATGGATTCTATGCTTTCTAATGTTCAGAATCTCGCTCATGATGTTCTAGTCACTGTAATGGCCGGGGTGAGTGCTATCATTAATAGTAGACCTATCGTTCCTGTCTCTAACGACAGTGATAACCCCGAGATTCTAAGCCCCTCAGCTCTTTTGACACAAAAAGTGGATAGTGATCAGGTGTCTTTTGGTGATTTGGACATTAGAAGCCTTTACAAGGATCAGTGGAAACGTGTCCAGTACTTGGCAAACGAGTTTTGGTTAAGATGGCGGCGTGACTTCCTACAGTCATTACAAAAGAGACCCAAATGGCACCATGATCAAAATTCCCTTCAGGTTGGTGATGTCGTCCTTCTGAAGGATAAAGAGATTGTTCGCAATCAATGGCCTATGGGAAGGGTATCTCAAATCTTCCCAAGTGAAGATGGTAGAGTACGCAAAGTTGAGGTTCCTGTGGTTAAGGAGGGGCAGCCTAATCATTATATCAGACCCATTGTGGATCTGGTGCTGTTGGTTAGACACGAGGGGTGAATGAGTACACTTTAGGGGAAGCTACTCTGCCATTTCAGTTTCTTTTTTATTAAGATTCATCTTGTAGAAAGAATTTGCTCCCTGAGGTGCAAATTCTTTCCATTATGTTTGGAGCCTATTTGGAGGAGCAATGTCACTCAGGGCAGCAAACAGGAAGTCACTGGAGTTCTTCCCCCTTGTAAAATGGCATAACAAGTGCAGACTCACACCTTTTGGTGGAAATTACCTGTATATTGTCAGATGTTGCTTTGTTCAATCATGATAATGTGAACAGTTTTTTTTATAAATATTGTGTTACGTGTAGTGACACCAGTCCGATTGTTTTTCATACAAGATTCTGAAATCCATTTTTTGTAAAGTGCTATTCTTAAAACGCTACTGATAAGTCATTTTTTGAAGTGTGGAAAAGTAAGTTTCGTCATAAGTTTCATGAGTTTAGCAGTATTAGATTGATCATCTAATGTCAGAGATTTATATTAGGATATTATCATATTGATAATCTGATACATTTTTTGTGTGTATATATTGTGATATCTTTGATATCAGACGGGGATTGTGATGCCCTACGAGTGCGGTATTTCCTTTTCGGTGTTTCTGCATGCTTCGGACATTCGTCGCACCTCTTTGTTCTCGATGTCACCATTTTCCCGGGCGTTGTTCCAACAACTTTTTACGAATTCTAGTCCATTCTACGCCCCCTCATGGTGTAAGTAAAACATATGTTGTGTTTTATATTGCCTTTTTTATCAGTAGTTACTATAAATCTGCAGTAAGCAGATGTTTTTGATAGAAGTTGGCAAAACATTCGCAAACAGGTTTCGCTCCCATTCTGTTCGTACAAGAGTGAAAATGTGCATACAAGGTTTTCTGTCTTTTCTGCTTCTAGAGGGCAAATCTAATGATGTCTGTCTGTATATATTAATACATTGTTTAGATATTCTGTATACCTTATTCTCATGGTCGGCTGTGCAGACCTTGATCAGAGCAGCCTGATCTGGGTGTGCACTGCAAACATGAGTGTATTTTTTCCTAGATGATGCACTGAGTACTCTTTTTTTATTTTTCAGTTTTTTACCACATATTTACACAATAAAGATGAACTACACAGATCTTCTTGTTGTTTCGGTTAGCTGGCTGTCATCGCGGGCAGCACAGACGCCATCCGGCGGTAGTTGGGTGTCTGGAGGCACCACTAAAAGTTCTTCCCTGACAAAGCCACGTGGCGGCCCGTCCTGCAAGTAATACAAAACGGGCTCGTCGGGTTTGGTCACCAAGCGTCCCAGCCGGTACACCTCAACAGACTACACAGGGTCTGTAGCGCGTCGACGGCCACCTTCCAGCTCTCCTGGCTGGTATAAGTAGCGCATGCCGACCCCAGAAGGGAGCTTCTGCTCCTTGAGACCAACAGGGCGGCCAGGACTACAGAGGAGGGCGTTCGTGCCACAGTCTTGGCCTTGATGGCATCAGGGGGCTTTTTGTCAGTTAGCCGCGTCACTTCTCTATTCAATGCCCGAACAACAGCGGGCAGTCGGGCCACCCACTCAGTCGACCTTTGACCTGAAGGGAGCTTCATCTCCTGAGCATACTGGCGCCCAAACAACCGCTCAGCCAGGGTCCTGTTCCAGCGTTCTACGATCCCTTGGTCCCGGTGGATGTCAACCCGACCACGCCGAACCTGGACAGAGTGCTTTGCCAGCAGCTGGCTGACAGAGCCCATGAACTCGCGGCCGGGATCTACCTGGAGCAATTTGGGCCACCTCAACGGGCCTTGCCTGTAGATGCGAGACAAAGCTTCAGCAACCTCTTTAGCCTCTTTCGTGGTCAGAGGCTCAGCCTCTTTGTAGCGGCTGGCGACATCAACCACGGTGAGGGCATATTTAAATGTGCGCTTCCCAACTCGGTCGTGCGGCACAAATAAGAGGTCAGCTTGATGGACCTCGTTTGGCGTGGCGATGTCAAACTTTGGCCGTGGGATATGTCGTGGGGCGGGAAGGTAGATCTGCCAGATAGCCTGCTTTTTCAACCAAGCTCGGGCCACATCTTCAGATACCTTGGCTGCGGCTGAGAGGTTTTTGATGGCCGCCAGTCCCTTCCAGTAGCCTCAGGGGCTGTAGTAAATGCTAGCAAGGCGAGAAGATAGCTTCTTATCCATATAGAATCACATCGATCAGCCTCCAACACGAAAAAAGGAACAACTGCTGTTGTTTCTCAGGATCAGGAACAAACGACCAGCCGAAATAAAATCAAACCCGTCCTTAGTTGTGGGGCGGGTTTGAATTTTTTAGATGAAACTAAACCACACGGGTAGCGCTACTACTTAGCGAGTTAGTAGACCACTAGGCCGGTCGCGGCCATCCCCAGGATGACAAAGGCGATCTCTCGATCTTTTTGGTCGTCGCTCGGTATAAAAGTCGGAGAGCTGAGGCTCGGGCCCAATGGGATCAAGGGTTTTTCCGAAGACCTGCGCATACTCGCGCATCGCTTCATCAGCGTCCTTGAATGTCTGAATGCTGCTGGCACCGGAGTCGCTTACTGATGAAATCAATACGCTCTTGGCGCTTTTTGGTCCATTGTGCCTGGGCAGCCTGTAGCTGTTCGACAGCTTTATCGTGACGCTTGCGCTCTTCGTCGAGGCCAGAGCTCTTCAACATGCTGAATAAGTAGTTCGATCCCGAGAACGCCAGGGCGTTCACCAGGGCGCCACCAACAAGCATTGCTATGCTCGCCATTATTTCATGATATTGGCTGGAATTAGCCCCTGTTTAATTAGCATGTCCTTGGTTGCCAAGGCGAGAGCGACGTCTACCACGACCATGTAAACATCACCAGGTGTGAAGTCTAGCTTCGGGGGGGGGGGGGGGGGCTACCCCTAACGCCATCTTGCCAAGCCTGGCATATCCCATTGCGATGCCAGAGACGACCGCGCTATGATAAAGCGCGTTTACGAGCATTTTACCGTCAGTTGCTGGGGTCGTCATGATTGATTGAGAGTTACTCCGTAAGGACGGGATCAGTAACCTTTAAATGCGTAGCACCTTGGGGATGAACACTCCGTGTAGCGACCTCTAATTGCGTTGAGCTATCCTGGACTTTGAGCGCCGCAGGATTGGCCCGCAAGCGCAAGGCATACGCAAGTGAACCTCCCGCTAGACAAACCCCTATGATCCATGGGATCCAGTTACGGTTACGTTCGTCTGTGCGTTCCGGCGGCATCGCTTCCTTTGGAGGAGCAAACGTGTTGTCGTCTGGACGGACGTCCTGACGTACTGACTCCTTCGCTGCCTGAAGCTGTTCGAGCAGTCGTTTTCGCGCTGCTTTTCGGGCGGCAGTGCCTACACGCCCGGCGGCCACCTTTTTTGGATCCTTCGCTTTCTTCTCCGTTACCCTTTCAACAGGATTCTGTGTGGGCAAAGCCCGCGTTGACACTGTCTCTCGGCTCTCCGCCATCTGGCGTTCTTCCGGAACAACTTCCGTCATCTTTGATGACAGCAGGGCACCGATGTCCAAATTGACAGTGCTTAATTGTGGTCACCGCTGCCGTCAGCGGTGCTAAGAACATGCCATAACGATGGTACAGCTCGCAGGTGGCACTGCTAAGTGCGTGCCTCGTAGCGGGCGTACAGCCTCTATATTTCAGAATCATCAAGCTCTTCGATATGGCTCGCGGTTAATGCTTTTCCGTGAGCAATTAGCCCATACCGCCCTGCTTGACCCCCCGCTGCAACCGAGGCGAGCCTTTCACGATATGTTTGCACCCTTTCTTTTTCCAGAGGAACGGCTTTCTGACCAGTTACTTCGTGACAAGTGTCTGGGGAGGCATCACCAGCTGCGTTACGCTGTTTCTCTGCCGTTCCTCCGGAACAAGACAGCATCTCATCAATCAGTTCGTCACAGTCCATTTTTTTCTAACTGGAACAGTTAGAACAGTTAAATGTTCTATTGCCAGGCGGCGGGCCTGTATAAAATAGAGGCAGGCTGTGGCAATATGCCAAGCGATAAAAAACAGCAGAACAAAATTTGCGCCAAGCATGGCGATCAGCAGCCCTTCAGTTACTTCGTTATTGCTAAACATCGCTAAGTACTGTATAACGAACAGGCTGATCAGTCTTCAGCAGGAGTTTAGCATGCTTCGTCTCGGCAAGCTGCTTCCGCACCAACGCCCGCTGTTCTCGTGAGGGGATCACGTCATTTTCACGCAGACAGTCTTCGAATGAATCGCGATCCTTGCAATGGAACAAACAAACCGCTGAGACGAACCGGTCATCGTCAATATTGAGTTGCGCATCCATAACGACAAAAAGATAGATCTTCAAAGCGCCGGATGCCTCTTCTTTCTTCGATATCTGTATCGTAATTCCTTCGCTGGCATTTTCTTTGCGGCGGCCGCTGCCATGAAGGCGGTCATCATGGCTTGTCCTGAGGTCAAGCGGCAGGGAGTACTTGCTGGTCAAAAATTCTTCCAGGTTGACATCTGCCAGGGCCAGGTCTTTTGCGACCGTTCCTACTTCGGGGCGGCGCTTACTGCCGGGCGCAAAGTACTTTTTTCCCTCGTCCCACATGTGATAAGCGCGCATCCTTGGCTGAAGAGTTGATTGGGTACACCCTCGATAGTGTTCTCCACTTTTGTGATCTTAGGGTTATAAAAGGCCTCAGTCTCGCGACCATAGGGTTTTTGCGCTGCCGCATCCACGAACAGCAAATGGATTCCCTTCATGCTGCAGGAGGGCACGTTTAGGTTGATGTTCCAGAGGGTGTTAGCCTTGTCCATTGTCATCTTCCGGTGCCGCAGTACCCGGTCATACAGGATCGCATGGCGGCCTTTGTACTGGTTGTCGATCATTCGAGCCAGCTCGTCTTAAGTGACCATGTCATACTCGAGAGATATGCCTCCAATGTTGTATGAGGCAGCGTCTGTGGCCTGGATCACACGACCGTAGTCGTTAAACGTGAGTTCATACTCGAGCCGGTCGCCCAGTGCGCTCTGGTAGAATGGCATATGACTCTCAAGCAGCTCGAAGTCGAGTGGGATGAAGAAGCGATTACTGAAAGCATCTGCGATGGCCTTATCGGCAACAACTCTTGAATCTCCGTTCCCAGCACCGACTCGAATCCTTGTCGTATTTCTGTTATCGGAGACATCGATCCCCTGATAATGACCATTTTCCCTCTCTCGGGCTGTCTTCCAGAGATCATTGTAACAGTGGAAGACATCAGAGTCGTCTATGGACATCACTTCGTTGCCGCTAATTTTGATGGTCAACTTCTTCACGATGGCACGGCCCAGGTTCTGAACCACAGTCCTGTTGGCATCTTCGCTGGTCAGCGTGATCGTGAAGGCCAGCCTCGCGGTCCCAGGGACAATCACGTCATGCGCGCCAAGGTTGGGGAACCGGACAAGCAGCTGCTGGTTTTGGTCGATGCTGCTAGGATTGTTGGTGAAGACCACAGATTGCCGCACTCCTTTGACACCCAAGGGCTCGCGGAGTGACATATATGGATTAAGCTTGTGCCTAAATTTGCTCGAAGCCATGGTGTAACTGATTGAGTGGAGTCTGTATTGAACTGGCGCGGCAACCTTTAAATAAGTAGTCACTTAAGTAGTCATGGAGTTTGAAAACCCCATGTACGAGCCCGACGAGGCGGGCGATGCCTATGATGATGATGCTTGCAACCTCCCAGACGCCCCCATTGACACACCGCTTGACATCCAGCAACAGCTAGACACGTCCGGGGACCTTATTCAAACCTGCGAGGCGAGCTGAAGCGGACAGAGCTTGAGAACCAAAAGAAACGTCTTGTCGATGTTTTCTTCAAAGATGTAAGTCGCGCCTACAAAGGGGTGCGGCCTGAAAGTAGGATCGATTACGATCAATTTGAAATCGATGACGACGGAAAAACGCTCTACTGGACGCCCGGCGACAAAAAGATCCGTATGTCCGCGAAAAAGGGGGATTCAACTTCCTGGCTCTGCAAAAACTTGCCTCGGACTTCGGACCCGGAGGTACACATGCAAGTCGAACGTGGCTGGGGCTCACTGACTACAGGTCAAAGATACCACGTGCTGCTAAAGAAGCACTCCAGCAAGGCCTCCCGAGCGATCGCGAGGTTGAAAGCATCGAACTCAAGGACCTCTCCGGCGTGGCCAACAAAGCACGGGCTAGCGTGGAAGAGGGTCTGGCATTAATTAACGAACCCCCGGTGGACACCAAGTGGGTCGCCCAGGCCAAAAGGGAACTTGATGGACTAAAAACTGCCATGACAAGAGTACGAGAGGAGTTGGCGAACAACCTAGCGAAGCTGTCAAAGGTCGATGATGAGAGAGCCGAAGTGAAACAACGCTTAGTCCGGGAGCGTCAAAAACTGACGGAAACGGACGACGCACAGATCCAACAAGATATTCGAGACCAGATCAAGAGGCTTAAGACAGAGCTCTCCGATCTCGAGCTTGAAAGATCCTCCCGTTTCGAAGCCCTCTCTAGGAACAGAGCAGATCTCTGGTCCCAGGTCAACAGAATCCGCGAGACCTTCAGGAAGATCCTTCATGAAGACTCAACGCTGGCTGAGCGCATACGCACCCTCTTTCGGGATCAGGGTATCGCAATTGCGAGTATCCTTACAGCAATCGGCCTGGCAATCTCGACCTTAGTGCTCGCGCTGACCGGCGGCGCAGCTATCCCGACTCCGTCTCCGGCTCCCTCCGACAAGGGCGGGGTCAAAGAGTGGGTAAAAAAGCACCTACAAGCCCTTGGGCGCGCACTTGCAAATTTGGCCGGCAAGGCCGCTGCAGCCCTGCCCGGGATCATCGGCTCGATTGTTTCATGGCTCTTAAATATGTTAGGAAAGACTGCGACCTGGCTAGCAGATAATTTGTGAGCCCTCGCCATCGCTGTGGAGACTCTACTTCTCATGGCCGCACGGGATTGGCTATCGCATGGCAAGCCAAAGCGCGACTAGACCGACCCCTATCCCGGCTACGATTAGAGCTGTTTTTTCTTCCTCGTGGTCGTGTATAGATTTATGTTTTTTTTTCAGAGACACGGGTTTTGCCGGCTCGGCCACGGGACGGGGTGGTGGCCCAACAAGCCCCCTTTCGCCAGTGTCGTTTGCAGCGTCTGGTTGGGCAACAGGCGTGTTGAGGCCGCTGTTTAGGCCCACACTCTGGGACTCTGTATCGATAACGACCATGTTATTATAACCCACCTTGATGCTGACTCGGAGTAGCATATCGCTCGGCGCCATGTAGAGGCCAACTCGGAAGACAAAGTTTACCATGGAACTAGCAAATTGCAGGACACCTTGGTAACGTTTTATCGCTGAGGGGAGGTCCACTGGAGATGAGATGGCGTCCTCGAGGTTTGCAAAGAACTGCTTTTGCGCGTCGAAGGCCGTCCCGCTGCCTAGAATACCTGTAGGGGTCTGGCCCTGACAGGTAAGAATGGCCCACACGTACGTCCGTATGCTATCATTCAGCCTTTCGACCCCGTAGCGGGTAAAGCCCTCCGACTTGTCAAGTATGAACGTCCCCCAGGCCGTGTCTGCATCAGGGACGTCCTGCTTGATGTAGTCTACGTGAAAAGTCGTTAGCTGTCCGCTTTGTGAATGACATACTACTCGAGTCGTACTCACTATCAAGGGGGTGATAGCCTTGGCCGGTCCAGTAGTTGTAGACTCGCCCGAGCCCTCGGTTCTGGCCGCTGACCCTCCAATCGGAGAGCGGAGAGACGCCAAATTCATCACAGATTCTCTCGTATCCCATGCGGTCATATGAATTGTTCATCGCATCCCATCCCGTATCCTGGGGCATAGAGGTGTTTAACTCTGTCAGTATACGCCGTATCTGGTAATATACGTGAAGCTATACACGGACTGCAGCATGGGATCAGCTGCGGTCAAATGGTCTTTCAACGAAACGCCACAGCCAGCAGTGGCGCACCAGACCGCAAAGTTGACCTGGTTTGGCCAGAACTGCATGGGACTTGAACACCAAGCCTGGACCAGTTTGTCTGATCCCACCAGGGGCAGACGATATTTCTCAAACACGTCAGGGTGCTTCACATCGAACGATTTTCCCTGCGCCAATTGTACCTGAATGCGGGCTTTGATGAGTGATGGCGCACTTTTTGCAGGGGTGGCTTGAAACCCCGCCTGATATTTGGCCGAGCTATTGAACGCAAACGCCTTAGTATCCATGGCCGCGTTATCATGCATGTGACGCTAACCGACCTTCAAAATGGTGAACCGGCTTATCTCGTCAGGGTCCTTTCTGTTCCCGCGGATGGGCTGGAGGTTGCTCTTTGTGAGTTGATGTACCATCACCAGTGGCGCAACATCAGCACCGCGCTAGAAAATAATCACGTCTCAAATGGACACACCACGACGGTACCTGATGGCTATTACAACGTTTGCGAGCTGAGCGAAGATGTGTTCCAGCCTTTGGGAGCCGAACTTAATTTGCATGCACCAACGGGTCGCTTACAGCTGTCTACAAAGTCTTAAATAGCGGACTGACCAAACTCCTTGGGTTTTTCTGGAGACAGATTCGAACCCGGTAAAACGTACATCGCAGGTGGGCCACAGAGACTTGATGTCAATCGAGAGATCTGTGTGCACCTCGCTGAGGTGAGCTCTTCAGATAACCTGCATAGCGGCCACCCATCTACGTTGCTTAGGTCTGTCCCCGTCGAGAACGAAAGGTGTGGAAGTGGACGGACAGAGACATTCCCTGTCTTGCAGTATAAGAGGCTTTCGTCTGGTCCTGTTTCGCAGCTGACCATCTCACTTAGAGACACGCACGGAAGAAGGCTAAGCTTCGAGTATTTGAGCGCGACGTTGCATATCAGAAATGGCTGACGCTGGTGGCCCTGGGAGCGTCAGGAAATGTCCTGGGGTGACTTTGGCTGACCTTGGTGACGTTGAAGGGTTCGATAGAAGCGGAGAGGAAGACAAGCTTTACGCTTTCCAGTTGTCTGATGGGGTCTACAAATGAAAAAAGTTCACCCCCTCTGAAGAGATCCCGTCGCTAAAATTCGAAGAGTTGAGCGACGTTAATACCTGACATGCCATCCCAAAGCGGCTTCATAGCCATGTGTTTACTGGGAGCAAATGGGTTGCCTTTGCAGACCCCGTCCAACAGACTGGTTGGCTCATCGACTTCAAAATCTCGTCTCCGAACGTCGTGACCGGATAAGACCATAAACTTCGAAAGGTGCTGAATAGCGGTACACGGCTATGCTCATATATCCCCGAGACTAAAAATCTTGTGGTCCAAGAGACACCAGGCCTAAGCTGCGTGCTAAAAACTAAGAACAGGAGACGGGGGAGTCTTAAGATGGTCTCCGAATTCCCCCCAGCGGGAATCATCGGTTTGGAGTTATCTGTGTCGACGATCCTCTTTGAGCTCGTTCTTGGAGAAAGGCCTGACGACTTCGTTGATGTCTTACCGGGCTTCAAGCTCAAGTGGTCACAAAAAACACGCAAATCATGAGGTTGAAGTTCGTGTCGTCATTCAAAAGACACCTCAGGTGCTGTTCACGATTTAAGATATTCAGCATGAGGCTGATTTTGGCCGTTTGAACCTTGACAAGCTTTTCATTGGTCCGGTCTCCCTTAAAAGGCTTCGATTTACGCCCGGTGAGCTCTCATTCGATAAAACCGCTGTCATCATTGGCCAGTAACCCATTTAAAGAGTGATAAGGTTTGACCTTATTGCATGATGACCCTCTACCCACCACTTGAGAGCGGAGAAACTCACCGCCTTCAGCATGTGGCTGAGGTGAGATTCCGTCTCGAAAAAGAACGGGACTTCACAGCTTCGATGTATAAAAAGTACCGACGCGGAGTCAATGTTGCGGACGGACTTAACACCCCGCTTTCGGTGACCAGCGTGGGCTTGGCTGCTTCTGGCATAAGGCTTTTGTCAACAGTTATCGCGGTGCCAATCGCCATAGACATGCATGCCGGGGCTATTGCGTGTGGGCTGCTTGGGGGCAGCAGTAAACTAATAGGTCGGAGGCTCCAGGCAAAGGCAAAAAAAAAAACACGACGAGATTCGCGTCCTGGCTGAGTCTAAGCTGAACTCAATCTCAGACCGCATTTCAGTTGCCCTGAACGACAATAAGATTACCGAGGAAGAATTTCGTCTGATAGTTTAAACATATTTTATTGCTCAAATAGTAGCAATGGGGTCGGGCTACAAGTTCTCACAACATTAGTTACAGCCCTCCCCCTATTTCGTCTGATCCTCTCTGAGGTTGACAAATTCAACTAGTTAAAGGCCGAGATCCGTGGGCGTCAAACGCAAAGCGGTGGCTTGCCAGAAGATAAAAAAAACAAGCTATTTCGGCATGCGAGAGACGAAGCGATGATGACTGCCCGCGCCGAGTTATTAAAAGAGCTCCGAGCTGGAACCAGTGGCACCTGAGAATTTATTGCTGGCGAGCTTGAAAAAGCAAGTTGTAATTTTTTTCCCAGGGCGCGGCGACAACCAGGCGCTGCAGCATAAGAGGCTGGCCTGTTTCACCACTTAGAGGCATGAGGTTAGGCTACATCTAGCTATTTGCGTTTCATTGGAAGAGATTTTCATAAATAGTTTTTATATACTACCTTTTTATAACCACAAAATAAAAAAATGCTGCCCTTTCAAGTAAATGCACCCGACCTTTACAAACTCGTCTTTTGTACATCAACCAAGGTTGTGAACGGACTCGAACGGTTCAGCACCATAACACTTCCCCATTGTACGCAGGACATCCCGCATGAAACCCTAACCGAACTATACGATTTTTAGAACGGTATTCCTCTGAAACCGACTTTGACAAACTACATAGCCGCATTTCTCCACAATTGTCAACCGACCTTGCTTTCTTATGTGAATACATCCTCACCATATTAACAGAAGCGCTCTTCATTCCAAGTTACCTTACCAGCCAATATCCCAGGACACTCCAGTTCCAAGCCGCAACAACCTTCAACGAACAAAGAACTTCACCATTCCCTAATACCGTACCTGCTACAAGAGTATTCAGACGGATACTCTTCAGAAACAGCTATGTGAACGCCCGAAGCCCGCGAACGCCTCCTCCTCGATTCCCCTCCCCCACCGCGCACGCTCCCCACTGGGTACCTTCAAGACGATTCTACCCACGTAAGGGAAATTAATATCTGGTCGTTTTCGTTCACACAGATCCATTCGGAATGAAAAATTCATATCGTACATATGTTACATTATCATTATGTCATATTTTCTTCATGTTTATTTACTTCATGTTTTTTTTCATGTTTATTTTCATTTTCGGATAAATAAAAGAAAGGTACAACCTCTAACTGCTAGAACCTACCTTAAAAGGACCTAAGGCTGGCCGGCTAGCCATCAACGGGCTGGTCCGCCGGCCTTAGGTCTTTTTTTGTGTGTTATCCCCGCGCCGGCCCAGGGGCTGAGAGAGCGAACGCTTATGCGTGTTTTTTTTTTTTTTTGCACCTTGTCACACTACTTGGCGCTCTTGCAGGAGGCCGTTGCTAAGGTAAATATAGCCTTAGCAACGGCGCTCTTACAGGAGCGCTTGAGTGTGTTTCTTTTTGCATCTTGTCACATATTTTACACAGGTGCGTCAAATCGTGGCAAGCAGACGATTATAAGTGTGTAAACGTCCAGGAAGCTTTGAAAATAAATGTAATTATGTAGAATAGACTGGACAAAATAAAAGGGCCCTTAACCAGAGAAGCCTTTTCGAGTAGACAGGTTTGCGCAGGAGCGCCGTTGCTAAGGCTTTATTTACCTTAGACACTGCGCTCTTAAAAGAACGCTTGAGTGTGAGTGTTAATTTCACTTGCAGCCAGAGGTTACAAGCTATTCAGGCGGGCTACGACGAGAACGTCCATACACATCAGCCCACATTGTGGAGCTTGTAAATCAAAAACTAAAGTGGGTGATTGGTATTTCGTGGTAATTACTGGTAACAACAACAGTCAGTGAGCAAAACTCAACCCCTCAAACCATCGTAGACTGAAAACACACATAATGTGCTCTACACACAAGGAAGCATCGGTAATAATACCAAAAAAAAACAAAAAACAGCACGTGGCTGAGTGGTATTTTGTTTTTTTTAAAAACTCTGCTGACTGCTGTTCTTATAAGAACGAGGACTATGATCGAGTAACAGTACACTGACACTAGTTCACCTGCTGCCAGTACTGGGCCACATTGCAATCTGTTATCAACATGCTTTGTATTTGTTTCCTTCGCTGATAGACTTCTGAAAATGAAAGACCCAGTGTCCTGAAACGGGGATATTTGCCCAATAATTTTGCGATTTCCCGAAGTTTTCGCGCATATGTGTCATTTATACCCACATTTGTTGAAAGCCATTCTTTCCACGTAACTGATATTTTGCCAGCCAGGTGTTCCAGACTGTGTAGTTCGAATGCAACATTCAACCACTCTCCGTAATCGAGGTTACAACGGAGAGTGGCTGAATTTTGCTGTTTTAGCAAGTCATAGCCTGTTTTGAGATTGATTAATATTTCATTAAGGCTAATATGTATTAAATAGGTGTTACCTATATACGTGCGTTCCCATCCACTTGATATGGCTACTTCTTAAGATGGATGTATATAACGATATTTAGGCCAAAATTTATATGTCTGTGAAAAAATGTAGGTGGATGTAGGGTTCTTTTCTCCGCGAATCTTCTGATGATGGTTTATATTTGAACCAAGTTTTGTAAAAATATCTTCAACGGTTATAAAGTTACAGAGGGAACACCATTTCTATACTGAAAAATTACAAAGGGGCATAATTTCATTAAAATGTAGGCAGAGCTACTGATCTTGTTTTTCCACACATCATTTGATGATGCTTTATAATTGAACAAAATTTCATGAAAATATCTTTGATTAAAGCAAAATGTACTATTTTCAATGCTCAAAAGGGCAAAATGTACTATTTTCAATGCTCAAAAGGGATAGCTCCAAAAAATCCGGAATAACTGTCTTGTTTCCTTCACATCTGTGTAAATCTCATGAAAATATCTCTTTAAGTTTTTAAGATACAGAACATATGGATCTTGTTCTCTGCACATCGTCTGATGATGCTTTATATTTGTATAAAAATTGCTGAAAATATTTATTACAGTTTTAAAGTTTTTAAAGAACAAACATGATTTACATACTTAAATTTACAAAGAGGCATAATTCCATAAAAAGTGTAGATGGAATTACAGTCATTGTTCACTGCACATTGTCTGATGTTTTATATTTGTACCAAGTTTCACAAAAATAACTCATATAGATTCAGAGCTATGGAGCAAACATGATTTCCATACTAAAATTTTCAAAGGGGCATAATTCTGTAGTAAATGTAAGCAGAATTTTCTCTGCCCATCAAGTCATGATACTTTAAAGTAGTACTAAGTTTTGCGAAAATATCTCATAGTTTCAGAGTTATGGAGCAGACACAATTTTCATACTAAACTTTACAATGGGGTATAATTCCATAAAAATGTAGGTGGAGTTACGATTCTTGTTCTCTTCACATCCTCTGATCATGCTCTATATTTGTACTAAGTTTCATAAAAATATCTCATAAAATTTTAGAGATATGGAGCAGACACGATTTCCATACTAAAATTTACAAAGGGGCATAATTCCATAAAAAATGTCAGTGGAGTTATGGGTCTTGCTCTCCGCATTTCGTCTGATGATGCTTTACAATCGGTTTCAGAGTTATTGAGCGGACACAATTTCCATACTTAAATTTTCAAAGGGGCATAATTCTGTAAAAAAATGTAGGTGGAGTAACAGGTCTTGCTCTTCACACATCCTCTGATGATACTCTATATTTGTACTAAGTTTCATGAAAATATCTCGTACAGTTGTAGAGTTATGGAGCGGACATGCTTTCCATACCTTAATTTACAAAGGGGCACAATTCCATGAAAATATAGGTGGGGTTACGGGTATTGCTCTCTGCATGTCGTCTGATGATGCTTTAAATTCGTACTAAGTTTTGTTAAGTTATCTCAGTCGGTTATAGAGTTATTGAGCGGACACGATTTCTAAACTAAAATTTTCAAAGTGACATAATTCCGTAAAAAATGTAGGCAGAGTTATGGGTCTTGCTCTCTGCACGTCGTCTGATGATGCTATATATTTGTACCAAGTTTGGAGAAATCTCAATCTGTTACAGAGTTATTGAGCAGACACGATTTCCATACTAAAGTTCTCAAAGAGGCATAACTCCATAAAAATTGTAAGTGGAGTTACGGGTCTTGTTCTCTGCACATCGTCTGATCATGTTTTATATTTGTACCAAGTTTTGTGAAATTATCTCAATCTGTTGTAGTTATTGAGCTGACAGGATTACCATACTAAAATTTTCAAAGGGGTATTATTCTGTAAAAAATGTAGGTGGAGTTACCGGTCTTGCTCTCTGCATGTCGTCCGATGATGCTTTATATTTGTACTAAGTTTCGTGAAATTATCTCAATCGGTTACAGAGTTATTGAGCGGACACGATTTGTGACAGACGGACGGACAGTCAGATAGACAGACAACCAGGGCAAAAACAATATGTCTCTGACCCCTTTGGGGGGAGACGAGTTTAGAGTATAGACCATTAGTGACAAAGATGTTGGCAGATAGTGTAGATCCTGCTCAAATTGCATAGGAGCAGTCTGATCAGTGTCAACTCTGACTACCAAGTATAATTACACTTTGATCCAAATAGCAGTCTGATCAGGGTCTACTCTTACTGCCAAGAATTACTACACTTTGATCCACCTATGTTAGGAGCAGTCTGATCAGGGACTACTCTGGTTGCCAAGCAATATTACACTTTGATCCAAATAGGTAAGGTAACTGTGGAAGCCTTTCCTTTTATCTTTATAGCATACACTGTCCAGGTGACTTTTGGCAGGAAAAAAGCATGCTTTGTACTGGTTGACTCAGGTCGTTTGCACTTTACATCAAAGAATACCCGTAAACTAAATAGATTACCATAAAAGTTCTGAATATCGAGACATATGTCTGAGCAAACAGTGTAGACTTTGATCAGACTGCTCCTGAATATGAGCAGTCTGATCAAAGTCTACACTGTTATGCCATTCTGCTTTCATCTGTTAGACGCAATAAAAAAAAATTATTGATTTTTTAACTGTTCGGTTGTCTCAATTTCTAGAATACAGATCGCTTTGTAGATCAAACAGTACCGAGCTGTCTAGACTCTGTATTTTGACTCAAGCTCATCATGCATCCGAGAAGAAAACTCATTGGTCAACGGTCCACATCTAGTTGTGAAATTTCGCTAAATGATTGACAGGTGTGGCAAACACCGTCAGTAACCATTACACTGGATTAACGGATAAATGACAATAAACAAACTTTCAGTGACTAAAGGTGAGAAAATCATGATAATTATAGCTATAAACAGCAGTGCGGCTGTCTTTTTGAACACGCTTACAGTTATTCTTTCCAAATTTTTATGTGTTGGGGATTTTTTTACTTGCCCAGCCGGGCGTCGAGCTGGAAATAGCACTTGTCCAGCCAGATTTGGAGCTTGTCCCGGGCGTCCGGGCAATGGATTTGTCAGCCCCTGGCTCAGACATAAAAAATAATCGTACATACCTTCCTGTTAAAGCTTTATATCTAAGGCTTCCTTAACACCAGATACCTCAAACCAGTATGTAGCATTGTCAATTTGTCTTCTTGGTGACTTTGTCGAAGTTGTTGAAATCTTGTATGGCAAGCTCAAAATAATATACAGAATTGATGATTGCTGAGTTAATCACAGACAAACACCAATGTGTATGAACCAGCCAATACAAATATCTAAGTCTTTTGAGGCTGTGACTTGTCTCCCAATCAGATGTGTCGGATTACATTTAAAATCTCCTAAAATGTATAAAATGAAAAATAATTTTTTAGTTATTCATTTTTACAGTACATGCAAATGCATGTACATGTATTGTAACATGTACCAAAAACACCTGAATAGCTCACCTAAGTCACAAGGTCAAAGGTCAACCTAGGGTCACCATTTGAACAAATCCGAGAGTATATTAATTTCAAATGCTGTGTACATGTACCAAGTTTCAGTGTCATGGGTCATTTGATTGTGGAAGCTTTTTAACGATATGTGCATGACAGCCATATTGGTTACCAGGAAAAATTCGAAGTTGGTGAAATATGAGTGACCTTGATCAAAAACTGATACTGACCTCTGTTACTCAATAAACTTCAAGTAGCCATTTATTTGACTGAACATACAAGCTTTTATACCAAAGGTTTCAACAAATTCAAAGATATCTCATTAAATTGCAGAAATTTCTCAAGCATTAGGAAGCACACGTCTGACCTATGAGTTATCTGTAAAAAGGCCAAGATCAACTCAGGGTTATCATTTGAACACGGAAGTGTCATTTAAATAGAGACAAAATCTAGGGTCCAGTGAGACTCGAATGATCTGTGAGTCTATGATCCAAGGTCTGAAGCACCTAACCACTTACTTACTAGGGGTGACTATTGCAGGCCAAAATGACTATTGCAATACAATTACTATTGCAGAAGTCCCTATTGCAATACTATTACTATTGCAGGTTACTATTGCAATGCATTGCAATAACTATTGGAGACAGCATTCTTATCCAGAAATTCTGCTTTTATGTATAAAATCTTGTTTGTTCACATAAGTTTGTGGCAAATAAGCATTGTTTAATGACTGTCATTTCACAATGTGCACAAAATGACAACAAAATACAAGAAAATGTTCTTTGAGGTCCAATACAAGCTAAAACACATCCTTTCCTATCATTCTTTTAGTTAAAAATATTTCCTTCAAGAAAAAGATGCAGGTCTTGAAACTATTGCGATTTTGGAAACACTATTGCCGATAGTATTGACATTACAGCTTTCCCTATCGATAGTGACTATTGCCAGTGTCACAATTGCGATATATCGATAGTCCGATGTATTGTTACACCCCTATTACTTACACTAGGTAACTGGGATGCAAACTGGGTTAACTGGGATATGCCTCATTCACACAGTTGGTACTTGTCTGACTCACTCTACAGTGTAGAAAAATTGCCATCAGAGGAGATGCCAAATCCCCCAACTGAAGACCCCATGGGCCTTGGTGAAAAGGATGCACTTCAAAACACATATAAGTAATATATTGTCGTTCTTTTATGCTTCTGATTGACATTATCTGTTTAACAGATGCATAAGTATCTTATACTCAGACTTAAACATTATGCCTGACTGCTAAAAAGAGGTGAAATCTCAAACAGCCACCATGTACACAGATGTATAGCATATGATACACTCAACATTTGATTGTGTGAAGAATAATTTCTATTTAGCACAAACCCTACAAACCTAATTTTGAGCTCTCAAGTAGGTGAATTTGGACAAAGAATCCAAATCTGAAAAAAAAAATATTTTTGTTAAATGGTTTTGTAGGGGGGGGGGAGGGGGGGATTTTTTGACTGATTTAGTACTTAACGTCCACGGTAAACAGCTATGGTCATGTCGGGACGGTCAGTTAACCTAACATCACTACTCCTGGGCAGGCTTAGACTAGAGCTTAGACCTCCTAAGCCGTTAACCATTACTAAGTGCTCCTCTTTCACCAGTGACTGATAACTGCCCTTCTTGAATCAGCAGATGGAGAAATGAAAGTAAGTGGCCGGAATGGGTATCAAACCCAGGACCTCTGGCTTATAAGTCACATGCCTTACTGACTGCACTACCCGGCCCAGCTTAGCATAAAACAGTGTTAGAAATAAGCAATTACCCACTTGCCGACACGGGTTAAATTTGCTGGGGGCAAGGCCGGCAAGCTGATAGTCTTGGAAGGTTGCCCCCTGGACACAACCTATAATTCTGGTAAATTCGGGAAAACAACTTTGTTTCATGTCTTTTTGGAAGTTTTGCATGAGAAGTTTGAAACCCACCAATGTAGTGATTTGAAGGAGAAAGATAAATAGAATCCCTGTCAAAGTAGCGCTGTGAAAATGATTAGGCAGCTGTGATCAAAACTGTTGGTCAGTTATCTCTGAAATTCATAAATTGACATGCTTAGTGTCTTAGAAAGGGAGAGCATTTTTGGACTATGTTTACTTGCGTGACTTCGGAAGAAAATGACATGTAATCGGTTTAATTGCAATGAAATACAAGGGGACATGTTGAAAACTTGGCGGACAAGTTGAAATTCATTTCAGGTTGCCCCCCCCCCCCCGGGCAAGTTCCTGTCTGGGCCTTATTTCTAACACTGTAAAAGAAACAAATTTTAAGAAACTGGCCTTACCAGGAACATGTAGAGAAAACCAACAAAGTGGTTGTGCAGGGATAAAGACTAACAGGGGTCCAGTTGCCCAAAGCCCCTAAACTTTGGGCTGGGCCCCTGAAATTTGGAAGAAAATGCCCATACCCCTAATGTTAAATTCTGAATTTTGGCATAATCATTAGTCTTTATCCCTGTTGTGCGCGCAGCACAGACTTACTGTCATGTCGGCATATTCAGCGCATAGGCTTAATCGGCGCAAGTTACGTTACGTAATTTACCGTTAAACATATGTAACTTGATAATTTTTGTCGGCTGTTATCCAAGCAGTCCTTCAAGCGAAGATCTTTATATGCGGTAAAGAAGATCATGTCTGTCCAGAGGGGTTAGTTGCACTTGGTTTTATGCAGATATTTGCAAGTGTTACTTGCAACTCGGCATATGTTGAATACACACCGTATTTCGCAATCTTTTTTACAAACACGGTGGCTCTGAGCATACATCGCGAATGTAGGTCAACTCACTTCAGCAGCATTTGTAATTTGTAAATAATAGTTATCCATCTTTGCATGCCTTGCATAAATGCACATAGTAAAGAAGTGAATTATAAAATAACTCACTCAGCTAATGTCCAAAGGATCATGATTTAACACTACTAAAGCAAATAGTTGTTTAAACTTTCCACAAGCTCCTTCTGCAGCCCACGGAGTGATGTCATGAGTATAGTCTGTTTCACAAATTAGCCCATTATTTATGTCAGGAATAAGACATTTTCAGAAGCTGCGTCGAATTGGCTGACAAAAACGGGGTCACTCGTGCACAATGGTACATGAGTTTCTTTTCATATTGTGATCAATACCAGATGGTGGATTTGAAATAAAGGGTGATTATTGTACTTTATAAACACAATATCTGTTGTTTATTTTTTACCGTTCTTATTTACACAGTTAACATTTCTTTGTTTAAGTGCGCCGAATAGGCCGACAGCACTGTAAATCAGCATCTGCCCAGTCTTCAGGTCTCATCGGAGTCTTCGCCGTGTGCCTAAATGGTAGCTTTCTTTCTTTCTTCCATTTACGCCTTAGCCCCCGAAGGGGACACAGACGGTGTACTTTTGTACACTCCGGTGTTGCAGGATGAAAGCCTACATATAGCCATGTAGCTATAGTAGGGATCTTTAACCTGCACAGGGGATGACTCTCCCTGCACAGGGGGCCTCCAGTTAACGTCCCGATCCGAAGGACGGCACACTTGTTAGCATCATCCCTGCAAATGATGCTAGAAAAACGCGTTCAGACATAGGAAGATTTCGCCTCGGGCGGGATTCGAACCCACGACCTCTGGCTTCAGAGTCAAGTGCACTAACCACTGAGCCACGGCGCTTCTCCTAAAGAAGTCTTCACGAAATTCCGTCTGACCGCCTGACATGTCTGGTAAAAATTCCTTCGGTCTGGTAAAAATATTCAGAATTTTCAAGTACATTTTAATCATTTTACCAGATTCGGTCTGGTAAACTCTCACAGACTTTCGTGAACTCTGCTAAAGGTAAAGGTGTAAGCAGGCCATGTAACCAAGTTTCATGCGGACAGCGAATCTGATCAGACCGAGCAGATCTGATCAGACCGGGCGAATGCCCGGGCTGACCTGAGTCTCCGCTGGGCGCACTTGCCCCTTTGTTGGTTTTGTCGTGTCGCGGCTCAAATCTGAAATCAGTCATATCAAACGTACAGGGTGTGGTATGAATGACCAGGGTACCATTCAGTTAGACCGAGGACTAGTTCAAGCGATACACCATCGTGACTGTCACTGAACAGCGAACCTCCTGTGGTACGAAACGGTATAGGATACGAGCACCAGTACTGATGCATTTTCCTCTTCGATTTCCTGAATATTTCATAAACAAGATAGCTGCGCACTCTCCACTGAGACTACCTATAACGTACATGCCTAGTTCAAATGATTTCTGCTCTTACCAGCTGATAAACAACCTGTTTAAATCAATAAATCCTCTTTGAAGCGACGAAATGTTACCAATGGCCGATTGAAAATAGTCGCGTTGCCGAGCGGTATCATGTGATCAACTTGGCCAATGAAATTCTTTCCTGCCGTCGCCAAGGTAGATTGGTTCCTTACCTAATAAGTAGTCAAATCTATTGATTATTGGCCAACATGGGACCAGTTTATCGCGAAGGTAGCCGAGGTGGACTGAATGGGCAAAATCTGAGGCGTGCTCCTTGCTTGATTATCGCAAAAGCATTGGAATGCAAGCGTTTTCTCGATCGTGCGCCTATGGGGAGCACGACAAACGAACTAACAACCTCAGTCTATAGTAGTGCGTTCCACACGACGACGCTTCGCGTCGTCGGGAACGCACGTAGTAAAGAAACCAACCTGAGACACAATTGGGCAGTCGCCTGGCACCTTAGTTGCCAATTTTTGAACCAAATTTTAGTGCAGATCTTGACCGGTACGTGTGTTTTTGTTCCCCTTTTTAGTATACCCCAGAAGTGATTTTAAGTCAGCCTTCGGTTTCACTGGCAAAGACTGACCCTTTGGCCCATCCATTTCAAGATCAGCTATAAAATTCATCATCCGAATATGATAGTCCCTGTATTCTTGGAGGATGATTCTTTCCTCTTTTTTCCATGAACATGTGTACTGTACTCCTTTATCCGCACCCAAAATGCTGTCATCTTGGGTGTCTATTTTTAAAGGACTCCCGATATTTGACATAATGACCACGAAAAACAAAACACCTACCTCACTTGTCAATTCCAAGTTCCTATGTAAAGAAAAAGCAATTCATGCACGTGACTAACTGCGTGTACTATATTGTGTTTGCAACTACATGTCCTTGAACAAACTTATTGATCGGAGCACTAGTTTTACAATCCGAGGTAAATAACCTTCACGTAGTATGACGAATCGACAGTGTATATTTAAAGCCGAAGTGTATCTACAGGGCTTTTCTTTTATTTGCCAGCAATGAAATAAGCATAGTTTTACTAAAACTCAAAAGTTGCTGGGGCTCGCCGGGGGGGTAAGAGCGGGCCTCAGCATGTATACTCGGGTCGGCTGAGGGTGTGGGCCGTCCCTGGGGCTCTCACTGTCAAACCAAGGGCTGGGAAGACCCTCCTGAGAGGCGCGGTGGCTCAAAATAAGTGTTGTTGTTTTACCATGAAATGGGGCTGGGAGGCGCGGCAGGCGGGGTGGCGGCACCAAGATATTTTGTTACTCGCCCCCCCCCCCCCCTGCTGCTGTTGGTGTAAAATATTATATTTGTGATGAAGGCCATGGAGTTCTAGGTCTCGAAATTTGGCCTATATGACTTATTTAATAACAGTTTAATTTGTATTTAACATCAAAAATATAAACTATAATATGCATATCTCATGATTATGTCTGAAATTCAGAGCAAGAGTGCATATTGTTCTTGTTTACCTCAAAATTTAAAGCACTCGTATATTTTAGCCACCAAGTCAAATTGACATTTAGAATTACCTTAACTCATTAACGTCTAGCATCCAATAAAAAGGATATAGACAAACAATGTAGACTCAGATCAGTTGCCGCAAAACGCCGCGTCTGTTCAGAGTCTACTTTAGTTCTAAAATGGGCATTTCTCCTCAAAACAAAAAAATATAGATAAGAATTAATTTTATCAGACACCCCTTTCATAGCAATTTGATTCCTCAAATTAAAAGGACAGAAGGTTCTACCAGGCTTAAGCAGGTAAGATATGTCTTTCAGCTTGTTTTTTCTTCTCTGATTGCAGGATTCTGTTATCAACAGTTGCCTTTGTTTTATTATTGATCAACATGACAAACCTAACAGTATCAGAGTTAGTGGCTAAACGCGTCTTAAAATCGGACATACTACGTCCGTTCCGCCCGGAAGATTTTCCTGCTCATCTTCAAACGGAAACCGAGGTTAACAGTACCACTACAGAACAGCTTCCACCAAAGATAGAAGTCCAACACATAGCATTTTTGAAAGTTCATAAAGCTGCAAGTTCTACAGCTCAAAATATATTTCTGAGATATGGGTGGTACCGACATCTTACATTTGTATTGCCACCCGCCAAAAATCCGTCAGGGTACCCGAATATTATTAGCTTGCGCGAGTCTCTCACAAATTCAAATATCCTTCCGCCACCTAAAGGTCGCCATTATGACATCTTGTGTAATCATGTTTTCTATACCGAAGAAGCTTTTAGCAGATTTATGCCCAATGATACAATATTCATAGGAATTTTAAGGGAACCGTTTGAATTGTATAAATCTATCCTGAACTATTTTCGTCCTGCGTATATTTTCAAAAAGATTGGTGACTTATTCCCGGCTTCTGTATTCCTACGCAACCCAGAGAAATACGAACCTAAGAACTTGATTGCGTCCTGGACCAACAACAGAATGGCTATAGAGTATGGATTTCCCCAGGAATTATTTTCGAAATATAATCAAACTGGTATAGACGGTTATCTATCTAAACTTGATAGAGAGTTTAAAGTGGTTCTAATCGCTGAATATATGGAGGAATCAGTAATTATCATGCGACGTTATCTTAAATGGAAAACAAAAGACATCATATATTTGAGTCTGAATGTAGCTTGGAAGAAAAATGAAACGATGCTTTCTAAAGCATTTGATAGGGATGTTTACAAATCTTATGCAAAACTTGACTATGCTTTATATAATTTCTTTTATAAGCGACTGCGGGAACAAATTCGACAAGAAGGGCAAGAATTTGACGATGAATTATTGCATTTTAAAGAAATACGAAAATCAACAGGGGAGTACTGTAAGCAAAATGAACGACAGACACCATTACAAATTGAAGCCACAAACTGGAGTGAAACATTTAATATAACTAAAGCAGATTGTGTGGAATTGAAAAGAGGAGAAATGAGTTTCATACAACAAATAAGAATACGACAATATGGCAGTAAAGATATTTGAAAGAGAATAAAAAGGCTGATGAATTGAAATTCGTATTTCAGTACTTTTCGTGGGAGAAGCTTGAATCCATTGGACCGATAGCCTCTAATATGTTTGAAGGGGTAACGTTTCTTCCCAGTGAACATAAAACTCTTCCTAGTGAACATAAAATGTTGAAATAACGTCGAGTTGTTTTTGTTGCAACGTCATGACGTTGAATTAACGTTAGTACAGTCTAGGGTCAGACGTAATTCCACAAAATTGATTTCCACATCGACTTCAGTGTATTTTCATGTTTACTGGAAATTATATTTTGGCACTTCTGTTTAATGGTTTACATTATGCGAGTTTGGAGTTCCGCAGTGCGCGTGAGCAAAGGTCGATTATTCATTTCCGGGTCATAGATCAAGTGTGCCAAAGCCGTATATGCAAAGCGTAACACACCAACAGATCGACAGATATTTCAATTTTCCAATATTCCCTGTTTACTCTACCTCGCTAAAATCATGGGTCTAACCTTTTCCTCTGAATTGAAAACAAATTTTATCATATCATTGATTTTTAATCATTAAAAGGTGTTTTATCGACTGCCCAGGTAAGTGTAATGATGACCAATCGGATTTTTCCCCACTTGACCTCTGACCTTTCGCTCAAGTCCAACCGGAAACTCGGAACTCCGAACTCGGTTATTATTTCGGTAATGGTAGAAAGCTAAAATAATAATGCATGCAATATATAATTTGTATTGCAGTCGTTCGACATATACTTTAACGTCATGACTTTAACTTTTACATTGGACTTTTGGTCCATTTTTGTGACGCCACCACTAATTGTCAATTGAAACTTGTAGATTTCAAAATTTTCGCTTAGTTTACAATCTTTGCCTGAACATTAGGGGAGCATAATTTAGTTCTGTACACTATGGTTATTGCATTGTTTTTTTTGTCTTTTAACCATAGTTATTACTTTATGCTTGTCCTAGGAGAACTGCAAAATCTAATTTCTTGAAAACATGTTAATCCACTAAAGTGTTTGGGAAAAATTTTTTGTGGCATAACTTTTGACCCTTGACTGTACAAGTACGATGACGATCGCCCAACGTCGTTTGTGTGCTGGGTTAGCTATGTCTTACAACCCGTGAAATTTGTTATAGACCGTGTCTTACCGTTTCTAGTGGCCATATTATGCAAATTAAAATGAAAGACAATATTGCGAATAAGCTTATAGGACCATCTATTGCAGCTATGCACGGCCCCAGAGGCAAAATAAAAATGACATTTAAAGTGCGTATTGGTAAATTCAGGTTTGATCCGGTGTTTCGTGAGTTTCGGTTTTTCTATGTGCCGCATTCTGGGGATGTGGTGCATAGTGACCAACGGAAAACAGATTTTTCCGGTAAATTTATAACTTTGCTGTGTATCTCGGTTCCCAACGTTTAGCGAGGTTTCCGTTATAGAACATAGGTAGTATTCAGGACAGGGTACCACACTTGGGGGTGTGGTGCATTGTGACCAATGAAAACAGAAATAGGAACTGACCAATACCTAGATGTCTCCTCAAAACCGATACAAACTTAGCTTAAATATAGAGCACTACATCAAATTGGTCTATCGATCAATTTTGACGGGCTGTGCAACTATATGTAATCGAAAACACGCTATGCCTTTCTAAGAACCCGAAGCGAACTGTTATAATTTATGAAGGGACTTTCCTTGCGGTTGCATTTGTTTTATGTTCGGTTCTGTTTAATTTATTGTGTTTTCATTTTAACCCTTCTATAATAAAAATTGAAAATAGGTAAAAATAGTTGTTAAATGTTTTTCGATTAATTTGCTCAGTCTGTTGTAACCCGTCTGTTGATCTAAATTATTTAGCTCAGTAAAGATAGCTGAGTTGCCACCTATTTGGGAAAGAGCTGTTGACTCGGCTTATCACTTGTAATTTATTGTTTGTTGGGATGTCTTTGTCAATTTGTCCCTTTGATGTTGGGGATAGGGTTTGGGATCTGATTCAGTCAGTTCCTGAAGTGTAGTTACTCTTTAAATTTGTACTGATTGTCAAACTGACTCTGCGGAAAAGCGTAGTCCAACACATGTAACGATATATAATGAATATATACGCTTCTTTAGACAGATATAATAACATCTGACAAATCTCACGGTGCATAAAATTATCTACATAAAATCCACTGTCTCTTCTGCATGCATTGTTTGATTGAATGAAAGTACTTTTGTAAAGAAACAGTTTGTCCAGTCTGATGCTTTATCATCTAGAAATATGCCAGAACGCCTCTTTTTAACTTTATTAGAAGCGACAGGGCATGAAATTGCAACTGGTTGAAATCCTAAATGCGTATTAGAGCATATTCCAAAATGGAAAACGATATATAATGGAGAGATACAAATAATCACCATTCTCCGTCGCCCATTCTAACGTTTTTTCATCGTGAGATTGATTTCGTATGCGTCTTTATAACTTCAGTCTTTACCCACAGAGCATTACAGTTGCAACTGGCTGACATTCCTACGGTATATAAAACACAGCCTAGCAAAGATAACAAGATATAATCGATATATACGCTGTTATATGCAGATATAAGTAAAATCTCACGGTGACCTTTTCTCTGCTTTGCTGTCGTGAGTTTTATCCGGATTCCTCTGAATAACTTCAATAGTACCCATAAATCATTGATTTTCAACTGGCTGACATTTATATTGTGTATAAAAGCGTAGTTTAACACAGGTAACAATATGTTATGGAAATACACGATTTTATAGACAGATATAAGTGCATCTGACAAAACTTGAGTTTCGCCTGCACGCGTCCATATGACTTCAAAAAAATTTACAAAGCATAACGTTCCAATTTGTTGACACGCTTATTGTATATAAAAGCATTTCTACACTGAAGAAAAACTAGATATAATGATAAATACGATTTGATCGATCGATTGAACAATCGAATCGATCGATCGATAGATAGATAGGCAGACAGACAGATAGATGGATAGATAAATACTGTCTCAACTCAGGAATTGAAAGTTGCACAGGCTAAGGTCTATCTATCTATATATCTATCCGGATTCTTTCACAGCCTTACAAATATAAAATATATAAGGACTGTACCAAACCATTTGAGCTCTTCAAGTTTCCAGCTCCCTCCAGCAACCCATTGGTTAAATTTTATCAGCAAAGCTACGTCACAAATGGCTTCTGCTTGTAATCTCTCCTTTTTATAGACAGCCATAAAACACCTTTCTTGGAACTTCTCTACAATTTGTTTACACTAAGAGTGATATATATCTTTATTACTGATTTTATCTCCATTAGTTATGGCATTCTTATCCAGTGACCAAGTAACATGAAAATTTTATGAAAGTAAGGTATCAGCAAACAGTGCAGACCCAGATTAGACTTAAGAAACAGTCTGACCAGGGTCTACATTTTTTGCAATTATATCTGTATCTTTTGGATGCATTTCTGCATCATAAAATCAAAATAATGTAATTTAATTTTCTAAAAATTAAATTCGATTATTATTCAGACGTTTAGGATGGATAAATGTTGTTTGGTATTGTCCTGTTATTTTGTAAGAGTACTTTCCCTTAGATCAATTACAATATGACCTACTTAATTCTTTTGCATCCGTTAGAGAATTGAAGATCAGAGTGTAAATAATTGCAGAAGGAAATCTTGCATATCTACCGTCATCTGGAAAAGTTAAGTATAAATTGTTTATTATTAAGGGGTATAAACATTTCAGGAAACTTAATATAACAGTAAAATTTCGATTTGTCTTTTCGATTAAGAATAGTTTGATGATTTTCCGATGTGTAATTAAGATGACCTTGGAACGTGGTGGTATGCTGTAGACTAGCCACTAGTCTGGTAAAAAGATGTAATTGAAGTTTTGCTCCTCAATCCAACTTTGACTTATACATATTATAAGATGAGATAATACTGTGTACTAGCTCTGTATATATAGGTGGAAGTTTATCTGCTTTTGAAGCGTATATGCTCAACAAGCTGCTCATGGAAATCAAACATTTTGTTTTATATTAAATATGTTCTGTAATTATTTTACGAGCCTTTTCCTGCATATTTAAGAGTCATGTAGTCTGTGACATCATTTATAAATTTGAGTTGACTAGTTTTAATATTATTATTATCATCATTATTATTTTTATTATTTCTATTCTGTTTATAAACTCATTTTATTGTTATAACTAGTGGTGGCTTCACTTCTTTTGGTAAATAACATTGTTTGACATTGGTTTAATCAGTTTTATTTGTATTCAATTCAAGCGAAATGCCTCCAAAAAGGAAACTACCAAGAAAACAACCAACCAGGCGGTCTAGCAAGTCAAAAACGCCAAAACAAACAATACAGTCAGCGCCAGAGGTACAAAGTGAACAGGGCACAGTGCAGGTTCGCTCGTCTCCCCAGTCTGCACAACCTGTTTACACAGGAAGTGTTCAACTTCATAGCCTGATGCTGATTCAATCCGCAAACACAAATGGCGATGATCCGATGATTTGTTCATCTTCTGTAACCAAGTCATCCGCTCATTGGCGTAACTTTCCTTAAAGTTCCCATTTATAGTTTAATAGGGACATTAATGCATGTTTGAGCTTGGTTAAATGTTGAGAATTAAGTGTGACAGTTGTTGCTAAATGTCGTCTGCTTCCGCTGCAGAACGGCCGTCTCTTGTTTAAGAATCCATACTTTGGATGCATGTTCCCCACCAAATTATGTTTCGCGAGTAAAGACGTTGATACGAAAATGTTGAAACAGGTGAAATGTGAATGTTGAAATTTTGTGTTGTTAATATGTTGGAAATGATTTAGATATGTTGAAACAGAGAAATTAGTGTGTTGAACAATTGTGGTTGATATGCTGACATAGTTGTCCCCCGCCTTTTCGAAGAAAAGCGGAGGGACATAGTTTTCGGCATTCCGTCCTTCCGCCCTTCCGTCCATCCGTCCTTCCGTCCTTATTTCCGTCCTTCCGTCCCCCTAATGTAGTAGGTACCTTGTGTGCGCAACTCCTCCTACAGTTTTATGGCGATTCTTTCGAAACTTTACAGATGTTTTTGTCATGGTCTTACAATTCGTATGTGGTTTGGATATAATCCTGAGATTATTTTTTGTTACTTTTTCCACAAGTTGAACTTAGTAATTTTTAGGCGTTTTTACTATCAAAGTGACTTGATAGTGGGTACCTTGTGTGCGCAACTCCTCCAACAGTTTTATGTCGATGCCTTTGAAACTTCACAGGTGTTTTGGAAATAGTCTGAAAATAGGCATGTGGTTTGGATATAATTCTGAAATAATTTTTTGTTACTTATATTCACAAGTTGAACATAGTAATTTTTGGGCGTTTTTTTTTTACTATCATAGTGACTAGATAGTGGGTACCTTGTGTGCGCAACTCCTCATACAGTTTTATGCCGATGCCTTTGAAACTTCACAGGTGTTTTGATCATGGTTTGAAGATACGCATGTAGTTTGGATATAATCCTGAAATTATTTTTTGTCACTTTTTCTACAAGTTGAACTTAGTAATTTTTAGGCGTTTTTACTATCATAGTGACTAGATAGTGGGTACCTTGTGTGCGCAACTCCTCATACAGTTTTATGCTGATTCCTTTGAAACTTCACAGGTATTTTGGTCATGGTCTGAAAATATGCATGTGGTTTGGATATAATCCTCACATTATTTTTTATTACTTTTTCCGCAAATTGAACTTAGCCATTTTACATACATTTTTACTATCAAAGTGAATAGATAGTGGGTACCTTGTGTGTGCAACTCCTCCTACAGTTTTATGCTGATTCCTTTGAAACTTCACAGGTGTTTTGATCATGGTCTGAAGATATGCATGTGGTTTGGATATAATCCTCACATTATTTTTTATTTTACTTTTTGCACATTTTTAACTTAGCTGCTTTTCCCGCTCAAACTGTTAAGTGTATACACAGTGGAGACCTAGTTTCCAAGGCGGGGGACATAAATTCGTCGAATTTGCTTGTTGTAATTGAAATAGTTTAGTTGTTATCCAGTGTCTATGTGACTTTCAAGGTGATAAACAATTAAATAGTAATTGACTTTCGTCAAATTGCTAAAAAAAAGTCTCATCCGTCATGGCCAAATATTGCCAATTTCTAATAAAAGTAAAATTGTCGAATCTTGTTGTTTTGGTAGTGTCCCGATTGGCAATAGTCTTTAATAATAATCCATTTTTATGACAATTACGGAAATGTGTCAGGTGTCCCAATTTTTATAAGATTTTTACTGCTCCTTGCAGGAATGTTTTACCATAAATTCCCTATGTACATTTATATTAGGGACACCTAAACCATAACAGTTATCATCACAGTGTGAAAAAGTTCATTTTACTGTCCGTGTGAGAGCCTTCATTAGAGATTATGGTAAAATGTGTAGCCCTGATAAAAAGGCTATTTCAGGATCTGTGCATACACTGCTTGTTCTGTTCAAATGATCGGGGTCTTTATTAGTATTAGCAAGGTACGCATCATCAGGAGAGTGGATTACATATTGGGGAAGCCCTATCTATATGCAAGCTATTTATAATTTACCCAGCAGACAGCTGTTCAAGGTGAAGTGACGCTGAAGTTGACCCACAAACAGGTTTTTTGTTAGTAAACATTTGGTTTGGTACTGTCTCATATCTGCCTAACAGATATAGCAGTGGAACAATCTATCTATCTATCTATTTATCTATCTATCTATCTATCTATCTATCTATCTATATTTTACCTCCACCCCGACATTAGCAATTGTACAGGCTAAGCTGTGTCTCTGCAATTAAACAGCACGTGAGAGAACTTGATGAATGATTTTTAGCTCACCTGTGCGGAATCTTTCCTCTAAATGATAGTTTAAACCAATATCCCGTATCCATATGACCCATGAGTTGGTGAGGCATAAACCCGAGCTCACTCACTCGCCTGATTACATAATTCTCAGGGTGATTGAGCCATTGTGATCGGTGACCGTCCGTCGTCCGTCCACCACTTATCTTGGGAATCCGATAGAAGCAGTTATTAGGCAGTCAAGAACAATGTCTTGGCCTGATTTGACAATGGACCAAGTCGGAATTAGCAACATCAGGGTTATTGTCCCTTACATGGTCAATATGCTGAATATCGTCTTCTAAACATGATAGTGGTTAGAATAATTAAGCAATCATTACCAAATTCGCAAAGTGCCTTTATGTCCTTAAAATCTTAGTTAAGTTTGATAAATGGATAGGTTGGATCAATTGAAAGCCAGAGACCTTGCCTCTTACGTCAGAAATGGGTAATTAACTAGTGAACATGATAGAGGCTACAAGTCTTAGCAGTTATGACCACAGTTGCTCAGCAAGTTTATGGCCAGAAGAACTCGATCAAGTACGATAATGGGTCTAGTCGGACATTTAAAATTAGAGTTATTGCCTTTTACGTTATCAAAAACTCTTTATTTTCTTATGAACACGATAAGGGCGTAGTTTTCGAGTAATCATTACCAAACTTACATGGTATATTTATGGCCACAATATCTTCAAGAATCTTGTAATGGGTAAAATCGAGCCATTAACATCAGTATTATTGCCGCTTGTTTAGTGAAAATGTTGTAATCATCACCAGAGGCAACATTCCAAAGCAGTCTGAATCAAACTTCAGCAGTGTATTTATGGGCACATGTGCTCGGTCAAGACTGATAATGGGCCAAATCGGACTATCAGCGCCCGATTGTTACCCTTGATATGTTAAACAAGGAAATGAAGGACTGCTATTGCCATCTCAAAATAAAAATCTTTAAGACTTGCTTTTATGTTCTTGATGTTCTTCGTCAGCTCATTTCTGTCCACAGTGCTCACATGCACATATAACGCAAGCTACCTAAATCCATTCCGGTTGAATCGTAAATGCTGTATGTAGGCGGGGTAGTTTTGGGAATCGTGGTGTTTAAAATTCGAACCCAAGAATCTTTGCGTTACGATGACAAATTTATCTTAGACTCAGGTAAGGGATTGGGTGCCATCATTTCCCTTTTTTCAAACTTGTTTTCTGTTTTTTATTTATTTTTTTTTTTTTTTTTATTTTTTTTTTTTTTTTTTTTTTTGTGACGCACTGTAGTTTCTACGGGGCTGACAGAGTAAAGCGAAAAAAAGGGGGTGGGGGGTATCAATAAGGTGGGTTTTCTGCATCCTACCAAAGTTTTCTTTTTTTAACTGATGGTATACTCCAATGTGTCTAGTTTAATTGAACCATATGTGTCTTTGGTCGTAAAGCCCTACTTATTGAGCTATGGGTCCACAGAAGTGGGTAGGGCAATCCAATATGGTTTTAGCCTGTCTTGTAAAAACATTCTCATTTGGTAGAAGAGTATAACAGAGAGACAGGGTTTGATAAAATGATTAACAAAACATCTAAAATATATTTGCATATCATTTTATTTGGTTTAATTTGAACATATGTTGTCAGAAAAGGCTTCCTTTGACATTCAACATTTTTTTTATATTTTTGTCCTCAATATATAATATTTCTTGGCATTATTGTTAAATAAACAGACCAGTTATCCTCAAACTCATGTCAAGGAAGCACCTTGACCAGGACATTCGGATGATGTGACCAGAATTTCGCAATGACCTAGTTTCATGGTTGACTGAACACATAAACTTGCTTGGAAGATGGTTTTCATTAAAGTTTGACCTAGAATTACGAAGTTTTGGTCAAATTACTATTTCAACTGCTATATTATGCCCCATACCCCCGCCAATGAAGGTGAGAGGATATATATTGGCTTCAGTTCGGATCTCCTTGTCGTCTGCATCTGTGTCTGTTCCACATATTAAGTCCTTCATTGACCTTGGAAACAAGGTCAAGGTCAGATTTTGATGACCTTGACCTTGTTTTCAAGGTCAAAGAAGGACTTAATATGTGACACATACACAGATTCAGATGCAAACGAGTTCCGCACTGAAGCCAATATGTATTCCCTCACCTTTAGTGGCGGGGGCGTGGGGCATAATATAGCAGTTAAAATAGTAATTTGACCATTGTTTCATAATTCTAGGTCAAACTTTAATGAAAACCATCTTCCAAGCAAGTTTATCTGTTCAGTCAACCATGAAACTAGGTCATTGTGAAATTCTGGTTACATCATCCTTCCTTAAAAAAGAGTTTGAGGATAACTGGTCTGTTTATTTAACAATAATGCCAAGAAATATTGAAAATTGAGGACAAAAATATAAAACAAATGCTGAACGTCAAAGGAATTTAAAAAGTAACTACTGTTCTGACGATTTCCCCGATTATGGGAATTGAACAAAGTAACTAAACTCCGATTATGAGTTCCGAAATTTCGATTTATTCACAGTTCTAAACGATGCTGGGCCCTAACGATAAAACTAGTGACTTCTCTACTCTCTGCATAGCAACTAACGTTAAAGCGACGTTACGCAACATGACGTAACGTTCATTATTATAGTCCTACAAATGTACGAAAATAACCTCCTATCCATTCTTCCGCTCCTCAAAATGCTATCCATTTTGATCAAATTCTCAGCTGAAATTATCTATGGTTTCCTAATATGCTAAATCCAGTTTTAAAACATGCTAAAACATCAATCAAATACAATTATCCAGTCGTTATAAATCTAAAAGTTAACTTAAAAACACATACAAATTTAACTGGTTAAGGCTTCTCTCCGGTATGAATTAACAAATATTAAAAGTTCTATAGTAAGTTGAATCAGCAAGTCCAGGTTTCTCTCCGGTATGAATTGACAAGTTTAAAAATGTTCGAAACATCTGATCTGGCCTGTAGATGATTCCTTCTGCAAGTGGACGATCTTCCGAGCCTATCCTGTGCAGACTAGAGTTCTGCTACATGCGCCCGTCTGTCCTTTTTGTGTACATCTCGTTCCCGCGGTCGTTTCCCCGTTATAAACTTGGCGAGATCACGAGCATGACCGCGCCGGATTGAATACCCTGGCGTTCCTTGCGACATTCCTTGCGATTGCTGTATCCATTCTCCTTCAGGAAAACATTTGTTACAGACCAGCTCCTGGATCCGATGCCATCGGTTTCGACGATTATAACTGGTTTGATCCACTGCCATAAGCGAATACGGTTTCCCTGTCTGTCCCTGGTAATGAATAGGTGTCAGCGCAACACCATCTTTATGACTTCCAGACTAAAGCGTTACTTGCCCAGATATAATTGGTCCCTTGGCGACCATCATTGCCACCCTTAGCTCTGCATCGTTGATGTTCGTGTTCTGTCGTACAGCGGTGATGGCCTTCGTTGCCCATGTGATCATTGATTTGTTGACTCCACCAAAATGTGGATCTAATGGCGACACGAATTACCACTGCATGTTTATTTTAGCGTTCGATTGTACGATTTTGTACTCATTAAACCCCAGCTGAGGTTTTCCAGCCACGCCCAGTAAACCGACTTGTGTACGTGCTGAGTTTATCTCATCACAATTGCTGTTGTTCAGCACAGCGTTTCTGTGTGGCGTTTTTAGAACTGTTTCAACCGACAAGCTAACTCCACATGGGTTCTTCATGACGTCAGTTAGAGCGAATTTGTCCTTGAAATGGCGATATGGTCTCTCCTAATACAACCCGATAAACTTTGACTTCTGGCTGACGATTCTGGCTGGTTCCCCTCCGCAGAAATCCTTGATATGGCTTGTTCTCTGGTATAATGACGATCCGATAACAAGGTTCAGCCATATCACATCCCGGTGCAGCTGGTAGCCGCAACACATCAGACTTGCTCTCTTGCAGTTTTGACCCTCGATATATCCTTTTATTCAATGATGACATGCCGAAGAAGACTGCTCTGGTATCATGTGTTTCTATGTGAAGCCGTATTACTGGACCAAGTGAGAAGTTCTGCTTCCATTTCAACTGCTCATGTTGCCGGAATTTTCTCACAAGTCCCTTCTTATTGTATTATACAGTGCCTTCTTATATTCCTTTGCGACCTGTGCTGACGTTCTCAGCCTCTTGTTACAATTTTCTTGCATGTCAAATGTCTTTTCATGGTGATCATGTAACGAATGATCATTCTGGTCACATGGTAAACTCACCTGATAAATTTGACTTCCACAATCCATTGGCTGTTTAATTTTCGTGATTGCTAATCGTTCGTCGATCTGAACGATTGAAGCTTCATTTAGCGATGACATATCCTCGATTTCCCTGACTGTTTTAATTTCTGAATTTCCTACATTTGCTTTCCCGACTACTGACTGATCCCTTGAGAAATATGTGTACGCGAAATTTGTCCGTAACAACTGTTGATCAGCCAAATCAATGCGTCCGATGCAGGTCCATCCAAGTGGTGTAAGTCTTGCAATGGGTTCACCTGGCCTACCTCTTATTTTTTTTGAACTGCACAATGAAGCTCAGCACAGTCCAGTCCGATCAGAATGTCTACAATCGGCCTCGTCGCAGTCCGGGGAAAGTCGATCCTCTCGAGATATGGCCATCTCTTTTTAAATTTACTCCAATCTATAACATTCATGTTGCCTGTGACCCTGTCTACGGTGTACGCACTGACATTTGTATGTACATGCCCTTTTACACTCTCCAATTTGAACTGAACTGTTTTTGTTTCGAAAGATTCGACTTGGCCATTTAATACGTTGACCGTTACATTCTCTGTAATTCCATGCAGGCCAAGCTCTTGCGCGATATCCGCGTTGATGTAGGTTTTCGTACTTGCATCATCTAATAATGCGTTCACTTTCAAATAGCGATCTCCATCTTTTAGCATGACAGGAACGGTCCGAAGAGCTATGAATTCTGGTTCGATGCATTTCTGTACCATCATAGTCGTTTGCGTCTCTCGCAACTTCCCCTCCGTGCCGGAAGTACTCAAATCTACAGGATAGGAACTGGGTTCTGGCCGTTCTTGTTTCGGTTCGGTGCTGTTAACAAGCCTCCGTCCAGTTTGGTTCTGTGAAGTTACTTCCGACTGACGATCACACTGATGTAGCAGCTTATGATGTAGTTGTCGACAGCCATTTATCCCACACGGACGACTTCTTGGGCATGATTTGCCTTGATGACCCTCGGATAGGCAACGATAACATGGCCGGAATAATTTTGTGATATTCCAGCGTTCCGGCACACTTTTTTGTATGAACTGTCTGCAATTCCAAATATTATGGTGTTGTTCACATACCTGACAGGACAAACTGTTTTGGCTACGATGTTTGCCTGGTTCACCAAATATAGTCCTTGGATTATGTAATTTCGATATCTGCAAAACTGGCTGGGTATTTCCGGTTTTTGCCGCCGTGAACTGTCTCTGATGCGATCGTTTGAAACTCCGATTCTTGTATTATCCATGTTCGTAAAGTAATGACCGATTCTGATTGGCCATTTTCATGAATCCAGCGATGGTAGCGTGCAAACATGCATTCCGGGAGTTTCCTTTGCAACTTTGTACACAAAGAACCGTCGCCGAGTTCAAGATGCTGACCTGCCTCTTTAAGATTTATCATTGCTACGTCCAACAAATCAGCAAACTGTTCAAGATCTTTAGCGTTTCCGAGTCGAATTTGTTGAAACTGCTCTAGCTCTTCAAGGTATATGGCAATCTGTCGGCGTTTACCACCATATTTTCGCTCTAGCCGTTCCTTTGCCGCTTCCTATGCAACTGCCGAGTGTCCAAGGTTTTCGATTGTTTTAAGCGCCTCGCCCGAGAGATATTGTCTCAACTGCAGCAGCTTGTATTCTCCTGTTGCCGGGGCACTATCTATACAAGCGAGAAAAGCGGCCTTCCAATTCTGATATGATTTCTTGTCTCAAGAAAATACTGGTATCTGGACACGTTTGAGCTGCCTCCAAAGGTCCTGTCCTATAGAAGGCATGTCATGGTTTACCACTGGCGCCGATTTCATATGTGTAGCTTGGTCATCAGGTTGAAATGAAGCAGCGTTCACATTTAAGATGGTTGTTCTCTCTTCTTGTTTCGCCGAATGTTTGTTTTCTACAAAAGGGTCTTGCCTTTTCGACGCAGTGTTGAACAAATGATGATACCCGGTATTCGGTGTTTCGTACGACTGCAGATGTCCGCGTGCATTTGTAGATAACTGAGCTTCATTAGACACAGGGGTACAACTATGTGGTTTCTCTTTTAACAGTAAAGACCTACCAATATTTGTCTGTGACTCCGCTGCAAATATCTTTTCTTTTTGGTATGTCTCCGATCGATCATCCGTAATGTTCATTCTCTGCAGAAGATCGACTGACAGTGTATCCGACGATATGCTTGATCGTCCGTCCTTTTGGGAATCCAGACATTCGCGTGCTGCTTCGTATGATGTCTGGAAATCCTCTTCAATATTTTCCATTTGGCTGATTATTTTCTGACTTTTCTGGAGTTCATTATTATTAATATAAAATTCAGAAAAATTGGACAATACCTCCAATATTATATCCATGGAACTGTCCATTCTCTTACAAGCCTCATGTATGTCACGTCGGCTGGGCACTTCTTGGTCTTCTACTAATAATAAGAGTTTGTTCTTAGTGCGTGTGAAATTTGTTTTCGCTCGACATTTGTCCCTTTTATACTCCAGTTCTAATTTTGCGATGTCAACGATACCTCCGCGGTTCCCGATGTTGATTCTGTTTTCCGATGTTGCCATTTATCTTTGTGTTCTACGATAAATTAACCTCGCTCTGCTACCAGAATGTTCTGACGATTTCCCCGATTATGGGAATTGAACAAAGTAACTAAACTCCGATTATGAGTTCCGAAATTTCGATTTATTCATAGTTCTAAACAATGCTTGGCCCTAACGATAAAACTAGCGAGTTCTCTACTCTCTGCATAGCAACTAACGTTAAAGCGACGTTACCCAACATGACGTAACGTTCACTATTATAGTCCTACAAATGTACGAAAATAACCTTCTATCCAACTACACTTCAGGAACTGACTGAATCAGATCCCAAACCCCATCCCCAACATCAAAGGGAAAGATTGACAAAGACATCTCAACAAACAATAAATTACAAGTAATAAGCCGAGTCAGCAGCTCTTTCCCAAATAGATCGCAACTCAGCTATCTTTATTGAACTAAATAATTTAGACCAACAGACGGGTTAAAACGGACTAAGCAAATTATATGAAAAACATTTAACAATTATTTTTACCTATTTTCTATTTTATGATAGAAGGATTAAACTGAGAACACAATAAATTAAACAGCACCGAACATAAAACAAATGCAACCGCAACTAAAGTACCGCCTTGGGACGGTCAGTAATAACTACTGGGGGGTTTAAATCGGTTTTACTGGGCCCAAACCTTCACCCTCACCCTCCGCTGCGGTGCACACAATTAGTTGGTAGTTCGGTTCGTATGGAGGTCCCCTAACTCATCAGAGAGTCATCACGGTCAAAAATTTAGATCAAGAAAAGACCGTGATGAAGCAAGGATGAGGACTCGACAGCCAAAACGTGTTGAGACACCCGGAGATCCCTGGGGCGTCAGCAACACCACTGGAGTACTGGAGCAAAAGAAGACCACCAGTTGAACACCGGTGGGCCAAGAAACAGACAAACATCCGGAAGTCTTTTTTGACAACATATGTTCAATTAAACCAAATAAAATGATATGGAAATATATTTTAGATGTTCTGTTAATCATTTTATTAAATCCTGTCTGTTTGTTGTACTCTTCTACCAAATGAGAATGGTTTTACAAGACAGGCTAAAAACATGTTGGTTTACCCCACCCACTTCTGTGGACCCATAGCTCAGTAAGTAGGGCTTTCCGACCAAAGTCACATATGGTTTGATACACTAGACACATTGGAGTATACCATCAGTTAAAAAAGAAAACTTTGGTAGGATGCAGAAAACCCACCTTATTGATACCCCCCCCCCCCCCTCCTTTGAAAGGTTCGGCATTGAGGTACTGTCCCTTGCAGCAGATGGCTGGATGGAATGTAAAGAATATGTTACTCCGATCTGTCCTATCTTTCTCTTTTTTTTTGTTATGCGTCTGGAGGACCTTAGTATGCAGATCTGCTTCTCTTTATGCGCCATCTCCAAATTACGAACGTCGGGGAGGGGTGATTATGCTTCCCGTCCGTCTGTCCGTGTGTAGCAAGTTTGTTTAATCAACTCTTCCCACACTTTATGATGGACATATTTAAAATGTACATGAAAATTTGTGGAAAGCATAAGATTATTGTTATCATTATTATTATTATTACTATAATTATTATTGTTATTGTTATTATTATACGCCTGTCGAAGACGAGTCGATCCCCTGCTTTTCCGGTCTTTCGGATGAGACTTTAAACCGATATCCCGTCTCCATATAACCTCGTTGGTGGTGGGAGTTAAACCCGCGTTCACTCACTCACTCACGTATAATGTGTCATGGTCTCTGTCCGTCCTTTCGTCCATCCGTCTATTAACGTTACGTATCCACTCAAGGTGAACATTTGTCAAAACATCTCTCATGGGGTTAAGAAAATATGGTTGGTTGGTTGTTAGGGTTTAAAAGGCCCTTTGAGATAGTATTTCAGTCTACATCGGGTCACATCCTAAAGCGATAAAGAAAGGAGACAGAAATGATAACCGACAGAAAACAAATCCAAACAACTCCCACCCGCACCTACAGCAAGCACGGTAGGACCTTGCCATACTATTATCAAAATCAGTAGGACGGCCCGGCACTGCTTTCTCCCTCGTGCAGAACTCATACTTCAACAATGTCGGACAAAGTTCAAGGCACACTTAGAGGTCGGAGATCAAGAAATAACATTTCGTGTCCACTCTATATCTCAAAACCCGTTTAAGATTTCTTATTAAACTTTGTACAAATATAAAGCAGCGTCAGACGATGTGCAGAGAAAAAGAACCATAACCATTGCCACAGTTTTGACGGAATGGACCACTTTGTATCTTTTGCAAAGTAATTTGATACAAGCTTCGTGTCCGCTCCATATCTTTCAAACTTTCTAACATTTCTTCATGATGATATGTTGAAATATAAATCTTGACCAAACGATGTGGCAGAGAAAAAGAAACTATAACCCTATTTTCAGTTTTGTTGGTTTATGTCCCTTTGTATAAGCGTGAACATTAGCAACAATTTAACATAATTAGATAGGCAATAAAAACGAGCATACATGATACAAACAGGATTAAGTTAAAAGTAACCTGACTTGTTAAAACCTGTACCCCAAAATTACAAACGTTGTCACGCTACAGACATGTACATGTGATTTGAAATATTTTGGTTAAAATACTGCTGCTGATACACAAAAATTTGTGTGGTATCATTCATCAATTAATGTTGCTCCACGGGGAATGGAGCCTTTCGAATTCACAAATCCTGAAATGCCAAGTAGGTAGTACGCATTTACAAAAATCACAAAAGTATGACAAGTTAAAGGAAAAATTCATGTCCATGTCCATGCTCCTTTGTATTTTCTGTATATAATTTTATAGTAGCCTTGTATCCGCTCCATAACTCATTAGCTCTTAACAGAAGTTTTTGAAACCTGGGTTTAATGATGGCATTTTCAAAACAATGTGCAGAAAATGATATTTCACGACAATGTCCGGCAAAGGTAAAGGTCACATTAAGAGGCCGAAGTTCAAAATTTAACATTGTGTGTCTACTATCAGAAGATGTGACAAGAACAAGAGCATAACCCTTCTTTCGGTTTTGACGGCATTAAATCCCTTTATATATTTCCCATAGTAGTTTTGTATTACCTTCATGTCCGCGCCATATCTTAGATTTCTTCATGAATAAAACATTATCACACAATGTGTATAGACAAAGAACTATAACCCTATTTTCAGTTTTGACATAAGCATATCCCTTTCTATATTTCTTGCAGTGATTTCATGTCTGCTCCCTAACTTTTACACTGTATAAGATTTTGATTTACTTTCTACAAACATATGGCACTATCAGACTCTGCTTGAAGTTTTGACAGAATTTAGACCTTTTGTATAAGTTTTATTGTGATTTCATATCTGCCTCACTGTTGAAGATTTCAGTTACCGACAAGTTCTGTCATCTCTTGTTTTCTTGCCTACTATATGGCCCGCACCTACTGCAAACACAGTAGGCTCTTGTCCTATTATTATCCAAACCAATAGGACGCCTCCATAAAAAAAGTTACCCACCACCCCGCCCAACCCGACCACCCCTTCTTTTTTTTCTACAAAATTATGGGCTGTCGAACAAAGAATTTTTATTGTTTGACACCCCGGTGAGATACCACTGCACAATTAGTTGGGTGAAATCAAAGTTTACTATGTAAATGAGAACACCGGTTTCGTTCAACTCATATACACTTGTCAGTGACTGGCGAAGGTATGTGCACTAAGTACTGGTTAACCGCTTAGGAGGTCTAAGCCAGCCCAGTAAAAGTGTGGTTAGGTAAACTGGCCACCCCGACATGACCATAGCTGTTTACCGTGGACGTAAAGCAACAAAACAACAACAACACTAAGACCGATGTGAACCTCGAGCCGCCACGTCGAGGCGATTCTAATGAGACATCACTAAGTACACGTGTTTACGAGAGCGACACCAGCTCAGCGGGAACATGGCGTCGAAACGACGTCCCTCTGATGTCGAAATGACGTTATTACGTCGCGTCGACTTCAGTTCAACTCCACCACGACTTGTTCCCGCTCAGAGAGTTGTAATAGACGAGACTATAGTCCATGCTATCTTTACTGTATAACTTGTATTTGTGAATATTAACAAGGTTTCGTTTAGCTCATACAGACTAAACATATAGGCTTCTAAACTTTTATCATTATTTACTATCACTGCAGCTGGATGTTGTGCCGTGTGGCGGCCGTAAAAAGTCTCCCCGCACTCATCTATAGTGCAGATTATATTTTCCTTTTGGTCCTTTGAGATCATGGAATATATTCTGAGAAGTCAGAAATGATCATACGTTTAGATTCATTTTCTAAACAAATTTGAAATATTTTGGTATTTTTCGACTTATATCAGTCTTTGAGACGACTGCCATGTTAAAACTGCAAATTTACTGTTTTTTTCCTCTGGCTCCTTGTGCCAGATTTAAAGGGTCACTGATGAGGCTTGAATAGCCGAAACCGCGGTATGGCCCAACTTCTTACTTATGAATGTTTTCTTTGCTCTTAAAGGATCTAAACTTTTATCATTATTTACCGTGAAAACTCATCAGAGCCGAGGCGCCTCTAAAGAGACATCACTGCACATGTTCACTAGGGCGAGAAACTATTCCGCGCTCCAGCACATAGCAGGCCCGTCGGAAGGAAATTTTGACCAGTGCGGCCATGGCGAGCGATGAAATCTCGAAGCTAAGCCAAAGGGCTCCGGAGGCTTGCTCCCTCGAAAACAATATGGAAATAAGGTGCTCTCTAGTGCGATCTGAAGCCATTTTTCGGATATTTAAATGGCAGTGTATCCACGGCATTTTGGCTGTACATTACATGGACTTCTTGGTGACCTGTTGGCTAGAGAACAGGGTCACTCTGAGTTTATAAGAGCGTTCATGCTTCATCGATTTCGAAGGACATAGCAGAGCATGAGTCTTAAACCTGCTCTTTCTGTCAAAATTGAAAATGTTTACTCCAACAGAGCGTTTCCCCTTTGTCAAACTGGCAGAAGAACACCAAACTCTACCGTCTTTTCAATTTTGACAGCCATAGCAGAGTATGATCCTCACACTCTGCTATGTCTATCAAAATCGAACACTTTATAATGATCCGAGGATGGTTTTAATTAATTCACGATTCTTACTATGATTATTTGTAACATCGTTTTCATGATGCTTCTTTTTCGTTTATTTCTCTTTCTCTCGTTTTTTTCTTGCTCTTGCTCCCTTTTTTCCCTTTCCGTTTTTATAGACTCGATCATGCTAGCTTAAGTAATCTATGTCTATACTTAGTTTCAAAGAAAGTGTTTGGGCGTTTATACGGCATATAAACACTACTGGGCGGAGCCATTTATGATAATGAGGTGATGCGAATTGATTTGATTATGCAAAGCCTTTTGGACATGTATTATGCTAAAAGCATGTCATAGATTACATCGGCTAATCTAATAATGATATTTGATATCTAAGCTTAAGCCCATGTTACTGTTTTCAATTTGTTTGATCAAATACGGGTTGATTTATGTTCGTCAAATTATTTGACAATGTAGCACCCAAACCAAATATTCTTAATTGCATTTCAAATAAGATGGAAACATTGGATGGGGATAGAATCGGTCCAATTTTGTCCACAAATATTTTTTGACAAGCGGCTGATAAGGAATCAATTTACGACCTTCAACACGTGGTAAACGGTGAATTTCTCTCAATGAGGACTATGAATACGGTACTTTTTATGGTAAAAACGTCTTTCTTCTGACATTTACGTAAAATCAGCCATAATTATAATATTTTTTGGAGTCCAGCCTTTTATAGTGATCATATTGATAAATATTATATTATTATAATTATCATTTTTATTATCGTAAATGATAATTGCATTAATCATATTTTATTCAGAAGTGATAATTATATTAAATTTTAATATAAAAAATGATAAATATATTAATTATCATTCCTATTATAATCATGAAATAAAGATTATAATGTAAATGTAAAAAGAACCAAAATATAATAAACTGTATTGACTGTTTATATTTAATGTGGGCTTATAACGTAGAAGGGTGAGGTTGGGGTGGAGCAGGGCCTACTATATCAATGCTAACTACGAACATGCCGGGATGGTTACAGTATTTTGCTCTTTACAGAAGCAACAAATAGTGGCACTAATTAATAGGTACAAACAGCGTGTCTTATTCAGGCATGTATAGCTTCGCTGCGGATGACCTTGATTCGAACGTCTCATAGTTCCTAGATGCCACTCAAAGCTAATTAGCACCAGACCAACTGCGAGCGAGGATGCGCAGACTGACTTGAGTCTTATATTTTCACTTTTTCCATAAGTAACATGTCTTCGTTGACGAAATACATACTTTTGAAGAAAAGTGCAAACCATAAAGATAAAACAAATCACCCAATCTAGGGAACAGTCATTATTTATCAGTTGGTCGTGGGTGGGTGGGGGTACAATTTGAAATCCTCTTCTGCTGGTGGGGTGGGAGAGGATTCGATATTTTTTGTAGACTGATGCCTGGGGGTGATGAAATGCTATGCTTTCTTGTACTTTTGATTTTTTCAATATCGTTTGGCTACTTTGGGCTTTGTGCCCTCCCCCCTCCCCAACCATTTCTATATAATAATTTCCATGTCGCTTTGAACTTGCAAAAAGAAAAAAATTACACGAGCACACATACACGTGCACTCCACATACTGACACACACACACACACACTTCATGATATATGGTCACATTGCAAGGGACCTAGTGAAATTCACACTGGATCTTTTTCTTTGATCATGAGTCCATTGTGGTAACACTTTGCCAATACGCTCCAAGACAAAGATGGTCCTTGAAAAAAAAACCTTTAGGATGCACACAATGACTTTAATTACAGTCTGCAAGTTCATGATTTGGACAAAGAAGAAGTGATACAATATTTCAGCTAATTTTTTTTCTACGTTTCTGCCGAAAGGTTCTTTCTTCTGTTGCTACGTGTGGTGGTAGTGGTAGTTTGGTCGGTGTGTATGTGTAGGGGGTGGGGGTATGAGTGGAGAGGAGTATGTTTTTTGCTGTTTTGTTTATGCTGGGGTGGGGTGGGTCAAAAATTTATTTTCCATGATTGGAGTGGGGGAGGGGGTGTCGGGAACAGAAAACTAAAGTCAGTAGGTAGATCATAAAAAAGTAAGTGGATTTTCTGAAAATTCCGTCAACCCCTCGAGCTGATAAATAATGACCGTTCCCCTAGGGGTCGAAGGTTCGACCCTTCGCTTCTTCGATCTTTCAGATAAGACTTCTAACAAAGGTCCCGTCTCCGTATAACCTCTATATGGCGTGACATTAAACCAGAGCATTTCACTCACATTTAGATTGAAACAATTCTGAGTATTCGCTATTACACCGTGAGTGTATGAACTCGGATTTAAATCCCACCAACCGGAGACGGAATTCTGTTTAAAGTCTCAGCCGAAAAACCGTAGGGGGTGGGGCTGTTACACCAAAAATCTGAACATTGTATAAATAGCATTGTTTTGGCAAGTTTCGCGATTGTTTATAGTGCGCTCCAAAATATCGCGGCAAAACATCCGGTGGGCACAGACCAGCTGAAACAACGTCGTATTGACGTCAATTTTGACACAATGTACTTTTAGAAATAGATCAGCTCTAGAATTGAATTTTTGTGTAATAATGCACTGTTTCGGGGTCAGTTGAAAAGTAGATCATATCACGAGCGCAGAGCGATGTGATAAATTTACTGTAAAATGACCGACAAACAGTAAAACTATAACTAAAGGACGTAAAATCGCAAGTCATCCATCCATCTCGTGGACTTATTGGCTTATTGAATTTGACACTAATTGGGAGAGCATAATTGTCACCGACCCGACAGTGCTTTATGATGAAGGTATAGATAAGGTTGAAAAATTTAATATATATCAATATGATTTAATGTTTTTTCAATGCGCTGCGTGTCCCCTTAAAAAAAGAAAGTAACGAACGCTGCTTTCGAATCAAACTATGAATATTGAGGAGTACCTAGTCAATGCAGACTGATCTAGTTCAGCGATAGTTCCGCACACCAAATGTAATGCGACTTTTTTGCTTTATACAATTACTGACCTGGGATTTATTCAATTTCTGCTTAAAATAAGTTCTTAGATTTATGGCTGTGGTTGACAGGAGGCGTAGATCTCGAGGTGTTAACCGTCTCAAGAGAAAGTTATTAGTTTTCTTTTTAATTTTTTTTTCACAGTTTATTCCTCACAAGCCTTTCAACGTTTCGGCTAATGAAAACCTTTTTTCATGAAGTTACCGGAACCAATATCAGTCCGGCCATTATAGGCTTACCACCGACATACCAGACGGTTAGAGTAATAATAAATAAATAAATAATAACAAAGATAAGACTATACACGTGACACCCAGAGATATCTTGCTGCCATTCATTAGGACTGCACCTGTTGCCTTGTATAGAGCTGCTCAATGATGCAAACCATTTATAAAAGAATCGCAGAAAAACTGGTCAAACACTATCTTATAATGAAGACAGCTGGTAGCTCAACAATTACCTTGCCTGTAATCAAACTGTAATATCCCATTGGATCTTAAAAATTAAGTAAATCAGTAGAGCTAAAGTATTTAGCTTCTCTCATAAGCTGACCACGATCCAACACAACACACACGCATGCACGCACACACACGCACACACAAACACATACACACATACTTTAAATGTCTGAGAGAGAGGGAGATACAGAGTGAGGCACACAGACAGAAAGAGACAAACAGCCAGATACAGAGAGACTGACACAGACAGACAGTCAGAGGGACAGTGAGACGCTAGAGTTTCTCACCATGCTGCCCTTGCATAAAGTTACTTGACGTCATGAAAGTTTTTTAAGTATTGTTCAAACAAGTATGTAAACACCAGTCAATAAGATATCCTTAATGAATAACAGGTGTCAAGGTTTCGCCACCACAAACTCTATGACTCCCTCAGCAATTACTTAATGTCCCCTTTATTTCAGTACGTTTCGGTTTCTTGGTGTAGCTAAATGCCGCAATTTATATCTATTTTTAGAACATCAATTATTTCCACAAAAAGTCGTTTATGTCATTAAATATTATAGATATCCTATTATCATCAAATGAAATTGGCGAGGTTTTGATTATAAAGTAGAAATAGTAACAATCATGGAAACTTATCTCATTTAATAAAGCTATAAATTGAAATAACAGATAAAAATTTCCCGATGGCGAGTGGTGGGTTTCATACCCCCGAAATTGCAACAATTCGCTTTTTTGCCTTAAAACTAAATCTGTTTGAAAAGACTTTTGTACCAGAAATAGTTCATATAATTCCCAATATCTATAACCAGCAAAATTTAGAGTAACACGTTTGCTTATATCTCAAATGTCGCCACTAAAATTTCCGGTGGTGGGTTTTGAACACGGGTGCGGGTGGTGGATTTCATACCCAATCCCGGTAACTAGACATACCCAATTTTTCTCAGCCAATGAAATCCCAATTTTTCTTAGCCAATGAAATGCCACTTAACAAAGTAAATAAACAAATTATACAATACAAATGCAAGATTTTTATCGAATATAAATAGGCGTCTCAATGAATGTAAATGCGACAATATATATGATAGAAATCAACGAGTTAAGAATATAAATAAAGCACTTTACAAATATAAACGGAAAACATCAAATAGAAACAATTATTATCAAATACAAATCTAGAAATATAGAATAGAAATTAAAAATATGTAATAGAAATAAAACAATTTAAGAATAAAAATCAATAAGATTGAAAGCAAATACGAACACATCAAATATAAATCACTAAGTATAGAATGTAAATATCGAAATATAGGATACAAATGAAGGAATATACAATAGAAATGAAATCATATTGGATAGGAATGAACAAAAGTTAAATACAAATATGAAAATGTTAAATGCAAATCACAATTATACAATACAAATATAGTAATTTAGAATAAAAATGAAAGAAATCTAGCATACAAATTAAAATCTTAAAGAGTTCCTTCAAGAGCAGAGAACATATTCAGAAGAAGGAACATGGACCAGACTACGTAGTTTCGGCTAATAAAGCCTCTTCAGTGACCCTGACAATATCTGGTGACGAAACCAGAGAAAATCATACTGTGAATTTTTTAATCTTAATTGGACAGTCGATGCATAAATGCTTAATTGGACAAACCATGCATTATCAAATAGAAATAATAGAATATAGAATATAAACAAAACTTATACAATAGAAATGAACAGATATTGAATACAAATGATCGATTATAGCATTGAAATAAAAAATATAGAATAGCAATGAACAGGGATTGAATACAAATGAAAGAAAATCAAATACAAATATAAAAATATCGAATAATGCAACGTTTTACATGCCATAAAAAACCTGTCGTTAACCCCGTCGTAAAATAACTTAATGTAATAAATGATATTAAATACGAATTGAAAAATCTTGTCGTAAAATGTATAAAACTGCACATTACAAACTCAGATTCAGAATATTCACAGTAACAGATTTAAGCTCAACAAAATTATTTATAGCTTTAAATAAACTGAATATGTGCACAGATGGCTCTGAGCTGGCAACATTTGTGTTTGCCTGATAACAGATGTTCGGAAGAAAAGACACATCTACACGTTGTTTTCCGCCTGGAAAATATCATATATGAAATTCAGTATATTTGAAGACATATTATCTGAATTATTTGCATGATTTCTTATGAATTTAAACAGGATAAGAGCCAAGTGGTATTACGATTATCAAGCGTGATGATACAGCTGCTACTTTGAAGATATAATACCGCTTTCTTCTCATAGTCTCGTTGCCTGCCAGGACATTCAACAAATGCTATATCTCCATTTATTAAGACTGGAAAGTTAATTGTCATTTTCTACTGCTCTCGAAATTATTGTCTTCTCCTTAAGTCTCTTTTTGATAAAATATTCCAGGCAACATCTACATTATACAAACGACCCTGCTCTGACAAAATGTTGTGAATACATCCGAATAAAATAAATGCTATTCTACTTTGCGGGCGATTTCGGATGACAGGGTGAGAAAATGATAAATTATTTTGTGTCTGTCTCTTAGGTCTCTATGTACCGGTCTGTCTGATTTAATTTGAAAAGTCAGACATGACAGATAGACGGACACAATAACAATCCACCACAAATATTTTTTTTCAGATTACTGGCACATTCCAGTGATTCCAACAACACTTACTTTAAATAAACGAATTTTTATTAATCAAATTTTAATTACATTTAATGACCCGCGATGTCGTTATGCAGAGTACAAGAATACAGATAGAAAAATTACACTTTACATACAACAGTACTTTCCAGAAACATAGCAACGAAACTGATACAAAGCTATAATGAAGATTTATATATCCAGATATGATAAATCAACTTTGCCGGTAAATGGTGTTAAATATTTTTAGGTCCATGTGGGATTCAAACTCACGACCACGACGACTTTGTTTTTTCCCGTCGGACTGCACTGCGTGTATACTAGAACTCTGTTAGATATTAATTCAAAATGATTCTCATCTTAGTAAATTTTATCGAAAACAGACGCAGATATTCAAAACTTTTCTTTTTTTCTTTGTCGATCTACATTCGATTTCTACTTTCTTCAAAACAAAAAGTGCGTCATATTGGTAACTGTATTGAATTAGGTCAATCTCAAGATTGACCGCGGTACGTTTTTGAATTCCAAATTGGACAGCTCAATTTTAAGATAGGTCTTTGTTGCTTCCCAGTGTCACAATTACGGTACTGTGTGTCTACCGACATAGCTCACTTGAGTTATATTCATGACAGATATTGTCAGCGCTTGGCCTGGAGACGTATTTAGAAAAACACTTCCATTTAATCCGCCGATTATCTTTTTTCTTTATTTTTTTTCTATGAAATTTTAAGGGGTTTAACACCACAAAAGAAGTTAAATACATAATTGCGCGTCATTCGCAATATTGTTGGTAAAAGTACATTCATATATTGATGTTGGACTAATGATGGTTTGAGTTATCATTAAAGTTTGAAGCAGCCAGATCCTGATCTATCACAACTTAATGCAATAAATGATATAAAATACGAAATATAATAAAAACGTGAAGTAAAACGTATATAAAACTGCACATTAGAAACTCAGACTCAGAATAGTCACAGTAACAGGTTACGCTCAACAATATGGCCTTAAATAAAATGAATATATGCACAGGTGGGTCTGAGCAGGTAACCTTTGTAAAACATATATTCGGAAGAAAAGAGTCGTCTACGCGTTGTTTGCCGCATGGGAAAAAACATGCTATCATATTTAGTATATTTAAAGAAATATGATCTGAATTATTTGCTTGATTTCATATGAATCTAAACGGGATAGGAGCCAAGCAGTATAACGTTTTTCAAGCGTGATACAGCTGCTACTTTGAAGATATAATACATCCTTCTGACTGTCGTGTTGCATGCCAGAACATACACCAAGTACTATATCTTTATTTATTAAGACTTAAAAGTTCATTCTCATTTTCCTCTGCTCTTGGGATCATTAGCGGCTTCTTAAGACTGTTTTGATAAAACATTTCAGGCAACACTTAATTATACTAACGATCTACATGTACCTAGCTCTTGTTATCTTGAATTCTTACTTCCTGATCTGACAAAATGATGTGAATACACCCGGATAAATTAAATGCTATTCTTCTTTGCGGGTGATTTTCAATGACAGGGTGAGTAGTTGATACAATGTCTTGTGTATGTCTCTTAATAGTGCATAAATTATTTTTCTCTAACAGGTCTGTCTAACTTTATTTGAAAAGTCAGACATGACAGATAGACGGACTCAATAACAATCCACCAAAATGAAGATTGATAAAGAGAGATAAAATAAATCAACTATGCCGGTAAATGCTGAACAATATTTTTTGGCCCGTGCGGGATTCGAACTCACGACCTCCACAACTCCGCCTAGCACTGCACTATGCGTCACCGCTACCAACTGCGCCACCGAGAAAACCCAAAAAAGAGTGTTCGAGTAGCACTGATATAGGTAGCAGATAATGCACTACACGTCGTCTGCCGCATCCAGAGGATAATTGGCACTTGAGAACTTAATTAGACTTACTAGTATATCATTCATAAAAACTTTCATAGGGACTGATCATGAATCATCATGCTGCACTTGAACTGGGCAATTTGGGGCGAAATGTTGGTATGTATATTGTTGTGACGTATCAGACTAGTTCTTAATGCTATTTTCGTGAAAGCCATAATTTCCAAATTTGCCGTAATATGCGAGAGCACTTAGAAATTTCATTTTTACCTGAAAACTGTCATTAAAACTCCGGTCCATTGAGAGATGTCCATTGAACCATAAAGGAAATACATATTATTGTATTACGTGGTGGAAGCGCGACCTGAATTGCAACAGACCAGCTCTTGAGGCAGCGCAGTCTGGCAGAAACTTTATTGTTGCACATTTTTTCGTTTACTTGTGGAATTCTTGCTAGACTGCGCATGGCGATGGGTCAGGTCTTGGTCTTCATGGGTTGTAAAAGCGCGTTTTATTATTGTTATTATCAGCTAATATCAGTCATATTAAACATTTAGCTTACCGAATGACTGATGTATAATGTTCCTACACTGATTTATGTATATTCAAGATCGACACAGATAAAAAATTACACGTTTTTCTCTTTTCCTATTTCTCATGTATCAATCCATTTCATTCATAATAATATTCCATATCGAGAAACTCGTGCAAAGACGTCACGTCATTTGTCGTTATGTGATTAAGTATACATTTACTATATCTAAATGGAGGCAACCGCGCGTATTAAGGTTGTGATTTGTGGTATATACAAAAATCTGAATAAAACTATAACAAATAAGACATGCTGTTAAAAAAAAAATATATGGAAAAAATCAAAGGGTAATTTTCTGCGCAGAAACATGAAAAATAAAATCTGTTCTTGAAAATGTACTTAGCTCTGAAGATACTTTGATAGGTTAAAAAGAACGTCCTAGCAATTTTTCGTTCCAACTCTTTCTAAAATTGTTAGGTGGACCAGATAAAAACAGTAGCTTTTTCTCAAATGTCTGACCATGATATAGTGCATGTATACTTACAGCATTCATGAAAAACAGGTAGGTCAGTTATACCTATATCATACTCACAGTATAATTAATATATTACAATGACCATCGCAGGTGTGTTATTGAAATTATTTAACCTTGAAAATAGACTACTGTGTATTTTACACAAATATTTGGAGACAGGCCACATCTTCTTTTTTACCTGCGCAGTCTGATAGCGTGCACAAAAAATAGAAAACGGTAGTATACGGTCAGACCGTTTGTCGGCCGAGCCCCATGAACTTAACTGTGAGGGAATCAAGTGTGTCAACCGTGACAAATGTCAAAGTCATGAGGACTATCCGCTGTGTTTATTGCACCTTAAATTGTAAAAAAGGTATATAGTAATCTGTACACTCGTGTGTAAACCTTTACAAACAGTGTAGATCCTGATCAGTCTTTGACGTGCGCAAGCTGTTGTCTTGGAATCTGTATGGCATATAACGCCACTGTCTTGTCTGGGAAGAGGGATCCATATCTGAACCTAGGACCCATAACCTGGGATCTGTATCTTTACCAGTTACAGTTATTGTCCTAAAAGTGGCTAGAAGCTGGCCTTTCTTAAAGCTGTAAAATGGCTTAGTGATGGAGTCTTACAAAATGGCTGATCCTGATCAGATTGCTCGTAAAGAAGCAGGGGAATCTGGGTTTTCACTTAGGGGATAACTGTCTTGAAAATTGTCATTTGGGGAGGTAAATCATCGGTTTTATGGTCTGAAATTTAGTTTTACGGCCCCGTTGGCGCGTCGCCGTAAAACGAAATTTCCGACCATAAAACCGATGATTTACCTCCCCAAATGACAATTTTCAATACAGTTATCCCCATTTTAATGCACTTTGCCACATTTTCACCTTTCATAATGTAATAGTTTGCACCCATTTCAAGCGCTGTCAGCAACGTAAAACCAAACGTCAACCAATGAGAAGCGACATTACGTAATGACGTCGGGTGTGTGACAGTATATCGCAGAATATACTATCGCAAATTTTTAAGGTTATCCAATCAGACGTCGCGTTATATTTGTTATTGCATTAGAATTTTGGTTCTGGTACTTCCAGCTCAGAGTTTTGTGTCTAATTACTGTACTTGGTTTGATACATTTTGGAAACATAATTAAATCTGGATTCTAAGAAACAACAATACCAAAGAGTAGTAAAGAGAAGATGGGTTCAGGAACAAACCCCTGGGGCCCGTCCTGCCCCCCTGGCGAGGCCCCAGGGGCGTCGGGTGCCGGCGGGGTTTTGGGACAAAACCCTGGCCGGCCTGATTGGACACCGGCGAGGGTTCTGGGATAAAATTCCTGGAGCCCACCCAACCCCCCCAGGGCGTCACCTGATTGGGTACCTCTGAGGCCGGCGGGGGTTCTGGAACAAAAACCTGGGCCTCTCTGGCACTTGGCTCCCACCCTGGGACAACATAAAAAAAGACCTTAGGCCGGCCAGTCCGTTGAGAGCTAGCCGATCAGCCTTAGGTCCTTTTAAGGTAGGTTCTAGCAGTTTGAGGTTGTACCTTTCTTTTATCCATCCGAAAATGAAAATAAACATGAAGAAAACATGAAGTAAATAATGGATCTGTGTGAACGAAACTCGAAACGACAAGATATTAATTTCTCTTACGTGGGTGGAATCGTCTTGAAGGTACCCAGATGGGAGCGTGCGCGGCGGTGATGGGGATTTGAGGTGGAGGCGTTTGCGGGGTTCGGATGTTCACATAGCTTTTTCTGAAGAGTATCCGTCTGAATACTCTTGTAGTAGGTACGGTATTAGGGATTGGTGAAGTTCTTTGTTCGTTGAAGGTCGTTGCGGCTTGGAACTGGAGTGTCCTGGGATATTGGCTGGTAAGGTAACTTGGAATGAAGAGCGCTTCTGTTAATATGGTAAGGGTGTGTTCACATAGGAAAGAAAGTTCGGTTGACAATTGGGGAGAAATAAGCTATGTAGTTTGTCAAAGTCGGTTTCGGAGGAATACCGTTCTAAAAAAAGGTATAGTTCGGTTAGGGTTCATGCGGGACATCCTGCGTACAATGGGGAAGTGTTATGGTGCTGAACCGTTCGAGTCCGTTCACAACCTTGGTTGATGTTCAAACGACGAGTTTGTAAAGGTCGGGTGCATTTACTTGAAAGGGCAGCATTTTTTGTGGTTATAAAAAGGTATGATATAAAAACTATTTATGAAAATCTCTTCTAATGAAACGCAAATAGCTTTGTAAATTGCTAGATGTAGCCTAACCGCATGCCTCTCAGTGGTGAAACAGGCCAGCCTCTTGTGCTGCAGCGCCTGGTTGTCGCCGCGCCCTGGGAAAAAATACGACTTGCTTTTTAAGCTCGCCAGCAATAAATACTCAGGTACCACTGGTTCCAGCTTGGAGCTCTTTTAATAATTCGGCGCGGGCTGTCATCATCGCTTCATCTCTCGCATGCCGAAATAGCTTGTTTTTGTTTCATCTTCTGACAAGCCACCGCTTTGCTTTTGACGCCCACGGATCTCGGCCTTTAACTGGTTGAATTGGTCAACCTCAGAGAGGATCAGACGAAATTCTTCTTCGGTAATTTTATTGTCGTTCAGGGCAACTGAAATGCGGTCTGAGATTGAGTTCAGCTTAAACTCAGCCAGGACGCGAATCTCGTCGTGTTTCGGCCTATTAGTTTACTGCCGCCCCCAAGCAGCCCACACACAATAGCCCCGGCCTGCATGCCTATGGCGATTGGCACCGTGATAACTGTTGACAAGAGCCCTATGTCAGAAGCAGCCAAGCCCACGCTGGTCACCAAAAGCGCGGTGTTAATTTCGTCTGCAACATTGACTCCGCGTCGGTACTTTTTATACATCCAAGCTCTGAAGTCCCGTTCTTTTTCGAGACGGAATCTCACCTCAGCCACATGCTGAAGGCGATGAGTTTCTCCACTCTCAAGTGGAGGGTAGAGGGTCATCATACAATAAGGTCAAACCTGATTACTCTTTAAATGGGTTAAATGGGTTACTGGCAAATGATGACAGCGGTTTGCTCGAATGAGAGCTCACCGGGCGTAAATCGAAGCCTTTTAAGGGAGACCGGACCGACGAAAAGCTTGTCAAGGTTCAACAGGCCAAAATCAGCCTCATGCAGAATATTTTTGACCGTGAACAGCACCTGCGGTGTCTCCTGAACGATGACACGAACTCCAACCTCTTGATTTGCGATTTTTGTGACCACTTGAGCTTGAAGCCCGGTAAGACATCAACGAAGTCGACAGGCCTATCTCCAAGAACGATCTCAAGGATGATCGTCGACACAGATAACCCCAAACCGATGATTTCCGCTGGGGGGAATTCGGAGACCATCTTAAGACACCCCCGTCTGTTGTTTCTTGTTTTTAGCATGTAGCTTAGGCCTGGTGCCTCTTGGACCACAGCATTTTTCGTCTCGGGGATGTATGAGCATAGACGTGTACCGCTATTCAGCACCTTTCAAAGTTTATAGTGTTTTGCGGTCACGACGTACGGAGACGAGATTTTGAAGTCGATGAGCCAACCAGTTTGTTGGACGGGGTCTACTAAGGCAACCCATTTGCTCCCAGTAAACCAAATGGCTATGAAGCCGCTTTGGGATGGCATGTGAGGTATTAACGTCGCTCAACTCTTCGAATTTTAGCGACGGGATCTCTTCAGAGGGTGAACTCTTTTCTTTTGTAGACCCCATCAGACAACTGGAAAGCGTAAAGCTGGTCTTCCTCTCCGCTTCTATCGAACCCTTCAGCGTCACCAAGGTCAGCCAAAGCCACTCCAGGGCATTTCCTGACGCTCCCAGGGCAACCCGCGTTAACCATTGCTGATATGCAACGTCGCGCTCAAATTATCGAAGCTAAGCCTTCTTCCGTTCGTGTCTCTAAGTGAGATGGTCAGCTGTGAAACAGGACCAGACGAAAGCCTCTTATACTGCAAGACAGGGATTGTCTCTGTCCGGCCACTCCCACACCTTTCGTTCTCGACGGGGACAGACCTAAGCAACGTAGATGGGTGGCCGTTATGCTGGTTATCTGAAGTGCTCACCTCAGCGAGGTGCACACAGATCTCTCGATGGACAGCAAGTCTGTGTGGCTCATCTGCGATGTACGTTTTGCCGGGTTCGAATGTGTCTCAAGAAAACCCAAGGAGTTTGGTCAGCCCGCTATTTAAGACCAGACGTTTCTTTGTACATGTAGACAGCTGTAAGCGACCCGTTGGTGCATGCAAATTAAGTTCGGCTCCCAAAGGCTGGAACACGTCTTCGCTCAGCTCGCAAACGTTGTAATAGCCATCAAATACCGTCGTGGTGTGTCCATTTGCGACGTAATTATTTTTTAGCCCGGCGCTGATGTTGCGCCACTGGTGATAGAACGTCAATTCACAAAGAGCAACCTCCAGCCCACCCGCGGGAACAGAAAGGGGCCTGACGAGATAAGCCGGTTCACCATTTTGAAGGTCGGTTAGCGTCACATGCATGATAACGCGGCCATGGATACTAAGGCGTTTGCGTTCAATAGCTCGGCCAAATATCAGGCGGGGGTTCAAGCCACTCATGCAAAAAGTGCGCCATCACTCATCAAAGCCCGCATTTAGGTACATTTGGCGCAGGGGGAATCGTTCGATGTGAAGCACCCTGACGTGTTTGAGAAATATCGTCTGCCCCTGGTGAGATCAGACAAACTGGTCCAGGCTTGGGGTTCAAGTCCCATGCAGTTCTGGCAAAACCAGGTCAACTTTGCGGTCTGGTGCGCCACTGCCGGCTGTGGCGTTTCGTTGAAAGACCATTTGACCGCAGCTGATCCCATGCTGCGGTCCGTGTACAGCTTTCACGTATATTACCAGATGCGGCGTATACTGACAGAGTTAAACACCTCTTTGCCTCAGGATACGGGATGGGATGCGATGAACAATTCATATGACCGAAAGGGGTACGAGAGAATCTGTGATGAATTTGAAGTCTCTCTGCATTCCGATTGGAGGGTCAGCGGCCAGAACCGAGGGCGCGGGCGAGTCTACAACTACTGGACCGGCCAAGGCTATCACCCCCTTGATAGTGAAAACGACTCGAGTAGTATGTCATTCACAAAGCGGACAACTAACGACTGTCTTCACGTAGACTACATCAAGCAGGACGCCCCTGATGCAGACACGGCCTGGGGGGACGTTCCTACTTGACAAGTCGGAGGGCTTTACCCGCTCCGGGGTCGAGAGGCTGAATGATAGCATACGGACGTACGTGTGGGCCATTCTTACCTCTCAGGGCCAGACCCGTACAGGTATTTTAGGCAGCGGGACGGCCTTCTACGCGCAAAAGCAGTTCTTGGCAAACCTCGAGGACGCCATCTCATCTCCAGTGGGCCTCCATTCAACGATAAAACGTTACCAAGGTGTCCTGCAATTTGCTAGTGCCATGGTAAACTTTGTCTTCGGAGTCGGCCTCTACATGGCGCCGAGCGATATGCTACTCCGAGTCAGCACCAAGGTGGGTTATAACAACATGATCGTTATCGCTACAGAGTCACCAGAGTGTGGGCCTAAACAGCGGCCTCAACATGCCTGTTGCCCCACCAGACGCCACGAACGACACTGGCGAAAGGGGGATTGTTGGACCATCACTCCGTCCCGTGGCCGAGCCGGCAAAACCCGTGTCTTTGGAAAAAACCCAGAAATCTGCACTCGACCACGAGGAAGAAACAACAGCTCTAATCGTAGCCGTGATCGGGGTCGGTCTAGTCGCCCTTTAGCTTGCCATGCGATAGACAATCCCGTGCGGCCATGAGAAGTAGTCCCCACAGCGATGGCGAGGGCCCACAAATTATCTGCTAGCCAGGTCGCAGTCTTTCCTAACATATTTAAGAGCCATGAGACAATCGAGCCGATGATCCCGGGCAGGGCTGCAGCGGCCTTGCCGGCCACATTTGCCAGTGCGCGCCCAAGTGCTTGTAGGTACTTTTTTACCCACTCTTTGACCCCGCCCTTGTCGGAGGGAGCCGGAGACGGAGTCGGGACAGCTGCGCCGCCAGTCAGCGCGAGCACTAAGGTCGAGATTGCCAGGCCGATTGCTGTAAGGATACTCGCAATTGTGATCCCCTGCTCCCGAAAGAGGGTGCGGATGCGCTCAGCCAGCGTTGAGTCTTCATGAAGGATCTTCCTGAAGGTCTCGCGGATTCTGTTGACTTGGGACCGGAGATCTGCTCTGTTGCTAGAGAGGGTTTCGAGACGGGAGGATTTTTTAAGCTCGAGATCGGAGAGCTCTGTCTTAAGCCTCTTCATCTGGTCTGGAATATCTTGTTGAATCTGCGCGTCATACGTTTCCGTCAGTTTTTGACGCTCCCGGACTAAGCGTTGTTTCACTTCGGCTGTCTCATCGTCGACCTTTGAAAGCTTCGCTAGGTTGTTCGCCAACTCGTCTCGTAGTCTTGTCACGGCAGTTTTTAGCCCATCAAGTCCACCGGTGGCTCGTTAATTGATGCCAGAACTTCCTCTACGCTAGCCCGTGCTTTGTTGACCACGCCGGAGAGGTCCTCGAGTTCGATGCTTTCAACCTCGCGATCGCTCGGGAGGCCTTGCTAAAGTGCTTCTTTAGCAGCACGTGGTATCTTTGACCTGTTGTCAGTGAGCCCCAGCCACGTTCGAATTGCATGTGTACCTCCGGGTCTGAAGTCCGAGGCAAGTTTTTGCAGAGCCAAGAAGTTGAATCCCCCCTTCCTCGCGGACATACGCCAGGCGTGCAGTAGATCCTTTTTCCGTCGTCCACAATTTCAAATTGATCGTAATCGATCCTTCTTTCAGGCCGCAACCCTTTGTAGGCGCGACTTACTTCTTTGAAGAAAACATCGACGAGACGTTTCTTTTGGTTCTCATGCTCCGTCCGCTTCAGCTCGCCTCGCAGGGTTTAAATAAGGTCCCCGGACATGTCTAGCTGTTGCTGGATGTCAAGCGGTGTGTCAATGGCGTCTGGGAGGTTGAAAGCATCATCATCATAGGCATCGCCCGCCTCGTCGGGCTCGTACATAGGGTGTTCAAACTCCATGTGTACTAATGACTACTTAAGTGACTACTTATTTAAAGGTTGCTGCGCCAGTTCAATACAGGCTCCACTCAGTCAGTTACTTCGTAACGCCATGGCTTCGAGCAAATTTGGGCACAAGCTTAATCCATATAGGTCACTCCGCGAGCCCTTGGGTGCCAAATGAGTGCGGCAATCTGTGGTCATCACCATCAATCCTAGCAGCATCGACCAAAACCAGCAGCTGCTTGTCCGGTTCTCCAACCTTGGCGCGCATGACGTGATTGTCCCTGAGACCGCGAGGCTGGCCTTCACGATCACGCTGACCAGCGAAGATGCCAACAGGACTGTGGTTCAGAACCTGGGCCGTGCCATCGTGTTGACCATCAAAATTAGCGGCAACGAAGTGATGTCCATCGACGACTCAGATGTCTTCCACTGTTACAATGATCTCTGGAAGACAGCCCGAGAGAGGGCAAATGGTCATTATCAGGGGATCGATGTCTCCGATAACAGAAACACGACAAGGATTCGAGTCAGTGCTGGGAACAGAGATTCAAGAGTTGTTGCCGATAAGGCCATGGCTGATGCTTTCAGTAATCGCTTCTTCATTCCACTCGACTTCGAGCTGCTTGAGAGTCATTTGCCATTCTACCAGAGCGCACTGGGCGACCGGCTCGAGTATGAACTCAGGTTTAACGACTACGGTCGTGTGATCCAGGCCACAGACGATGCCTCATACAACATTGGAGGCATATCTCTCGAGTATGACATGGTCACTCAAGACGAGCTGGCTCGAATGATCGACAACCAGTACAAAGGCCGCCTTGCGATCCTGTATGACCGGGTACTGCGGCACCGGAAGATGACAATGGACAAGGCTAACACCCTCTGGAACATCAGCCTAAACGTGCCCGCCTGCAGCATGAAGGGAATCCTCTTTCTGTTCGAGGATACGGCAGCGCAACATTCCTATGGTCGCGAGACTGAGGCCTTTTACAACCCTAATATCACAAAAGTGGAGATCACTATCGAGGGTGTACCCAATCAACTCTTCAGCCAAGGGATGCGCGCTTATCAGATGTGGGACGAGGCTAAAAAGTACTTTGCGCCCGGCAGTAAGCACCGCCCAGAAGTAGGAACGGTCGCAAAAGACCTGGCCCTGGCAGACGTCAACCTTAGAGAATTTTTGACCAGCAAGTACTCCCTGTGGCTTGACCTCAGGACAAGCGATGATGACCGCCTTCATGGCAGCGGTCGCCGCATAGAAAATGCAAGCGAAGGAATAACGATACAGATATCGAAGAAAGAAGAGGCGTCCGGCGCTTTGAACGTCTATCTTTTTGTCGTCATGGATGCGCAACTCAATATTGAAGATGGCCGATTCGTCTCAGCGGTCGGTTAACCTCTTGCCGCAGACGGCTTATTCGGCGACGATATGCGGGCAGACGGGATGTGGAAAAAGAGTTTTTATCTTGGATCTGCTCGAAGGCCCCTACAGGGGGGTTCTTTCAACATATCGTGATCCTGTGCCCAACCGTACGGCATAACAAGACCTATCAGCAGTGCCCCTCGATCTGGACAGAACCCGAGGTCTACCTTCTTGACCCCGGCGAGCGCCTCCACGATTACTTGCGAGCGTTTTACCATGTGTTCTTGGGCGAACCGACGTTGTATATCATCGATGACTGTTCAGCTTTGACAGCGTTAACGAAAGAAAAGGATATGCTGTCTTTGCTCGCTTTCTCGGGCCGCCATGCAGAGCAATCTGTCTGGGTCCTCACGCGAAAGTAAAACTCTGTCCTGAAGGACTTGCGCGAGCAGACGCGCTGGGTCTGTTTGTTCCATTGCAAGGATCGCGATTCATTCGAAGACTGTCTGCGTGGAAATGACGTGAGCCCCTCACGAGAACATCGGACGTTGGTGCGGCGGCGGCTTGCCGAGACGAGGCATGCTAAACTCCTGGTGAAGACTGATCAGCCTGTTTGTTATACAGTACTTAGCGATGTTTAGCAATAACAAAGTAACTGAAGGGCTGCTGATCGCCGTGCTTGGCGCAAATTTTGTGCTGCTGTTTTTTATCGCTTGGCATATTGCCACAGCCTGCCTCTATTTTAGACAGGTCCGCCGACTTGCAATAGAACAGTTAACTGTTCTAACTGTTCCAGTTAGAAAAAATGGACTGTGACGAACTGATTGATGAGATGCTGTCTTGTTCCGGAGGAACGGCAGAGAAACAGCGTTACGAAGCTGGTGATGCCTCCCAAGACACTTGTCACGAAGTAACTGGTCAGAAAGTCGTTCCTCCGGAACAAGACAGGGTGCAAAAATACCGTGAAAGGCTTGCCTCGGTTGCAGCGGGGGTCAAGCAGGGCGGTAAGGGCTACTTGCTCACGGAAAAGCATTAACCGCGAGCCATATCGAAGAGCTTGATGATTCTGAAATAGAAAGGCTGTACGCCCGCTACGAGTCGAGACTAGGGCGGCAATGACGAAGACACTGGGGTCTGCAGCGCTCCAGCTTTATGTGGGGACGGTATCTATGTTTCTCCCGATCCCGGCCGAAAACCAACCAGGGCTCATTGCTGACCTCGAGGGCGACCCGTTTGTCGGGCACGCACTTAGGAGTGCGACCTGCGAGCTATACCATCGTTATGGCATGTTCTTAGCACCGCTGAGGGCAGTGTTGACCACAATTAAGCACGGTCAATTTGGACATCGATGCCCTGCTGTCATCAAAGATGACGGAAGTTACTCCGGAAGAACGCCAGATGGTGGAGAGCCGAGAGACAGTGTCAACGCGGGCTTTGCCCACACAGAATCATGTTGAAAGGGTAACGGAGAAGAGAGCAAATGATCCCAAAAAGGTGGCGGCCGGGCGTGCAGGCGCTGCCGCGCGAAAAGCAGCGCAAAAACGACTGCTCGAACAGCTTCGGGCAGCGAAGGAGTCATTATGCCCGGACGACAGCACGCTTGCTCCTCCAAAGGAAGCGATGCCGCTCGAACGCACAGACGAACAAACCGTTTCTGGATCCCTTGGATCATAATGGTTTTAGCGGAGGATTCACTTGCGTGTGTCCCGCGCTTGTGGGCCAATCCTGCGGCGCTCAAAGTTCAGGATAGCTCAACGCAATTAGAGGTCGCTACACGGAGTGTTAATCCCCAAGGTGCTACGCATTTAAAGGTTGCTGATCCCTTCCTTATCGAGTAACTCTCAATCAATCATGACGACCCCAGCAACTGACGGTATAATGCTCGTAAACGCGCTTTATCACAGCGCGGTCGTCTCTGGCATCGCAGTGGGATACGCCAGGCTTGGCAAGATGGCGTTGGGGGTAGCCCCCCGAAGCTAGACTTCACACCTCGTGATGTTGGCATGGCCGTGGTAGACGTCGCTCTCGCCATGGCAATAAAGGACATGCTAATTAAACAGGGGCTAATTCCAGCCGATATCGTGAAATAATGGCGAGCATAGCAATGCTTGTTGGTGACGCCCTGACGAACGCCCTGGCGTTCTCGGGATCGAACTACTTATTCAGCATGTTGAAGAGCTCTGGCCTCGACGAAGAGCGCAAGCGTCACGATAAAGCAGTCGAACAGCTACAGGCTGCCCAGGCACAATGGACCAAACAGTGCCAAGAGCGTATTGATTTCATCAGTGAGCGACTCCGGCGCAAGCAGCACGCTGTTCAGACATTCAAGGACGCTGATGAAGCGTTGTGTGAGTATGCGCAGGTCTTCGGAAAAAACTCTTGATCCCATTGGGCCCGAGCCCCAGCTCTCCGACTTTTATACGCCGAGCGACGACCAAAAAGACCGCGAGATCGCCTTTGTCATCCTGGGGATGGCCGCGACCGGCCTAGTGGTCTACAAACTCGCTAAGTAGTAGCGCTACTGGTGTATTTTAGTTTCATTTAGAAAATTCAAACCCGCCCCACAACTAAGGACGGGTTTGAATTTTTTTCGGTCCCGGAACAACAGCAGTTGTTCCTTTTTTCGTGTTGGAGGCTGATCAATGTGATTCTCTATATATGGATAAGAAGCTATCTTCTCGCCTTGCTAGCCTTTACTACAGCCCCGAGGCTACTGGAAGGGACTGGCGGCCATCAAAAACCTCTCAGCCGCAGCCAAGGTATCTGAAGATGTGGCCCGAGCTTGGTTAAAAACGCAGGCCATCTGGTAGATCTACCTTCCCGCCCCAAGACATATCCCACGGCCAAAGTTTGACATCGCCACGCCAAACGAGGTCCATCAAGCTGACCTCTTATTTCTGCCACATGACCGAGTTTGGAAGCGCAAATTCAAATATGCCCTCACCGTGGTTAATGTCACCAGCCGCTACAAAGAGGCTGAGCCTCTGGCCACGAAAGAGGCTAAAGAGGTTGCTGAAGCTTTGTCTCCAGGTAGATCCGGGCCGCGAGTTCATGGGTTCTGTCAGCCGCTACTGGCAAAGCACTCTGTCCAGGTTCGGCGTCGTCGGGTTGACATCCATCGGGACCAGGGCATTGTTGAGCGGTTCAATTGTACCTTGGCAGAGCGGCTCTTTGGGCACCAGTACACTCAGGAGATGCGACTCCCTACCGGTCAGCGGTCTACAGAGTGGGTGAAAAGGTTACCTGCCGTTGTGGTAGCCTTGAATGGTGAAGTGACCAGGTTGACTGGCAAGCGGCCTAGAGATGCCATAAGGGCTAAGACTGACACAAAAGCCATCCTCCACTGTTCCTGGTCGTCCTGTTGGTCTCGAGGAAGTAAAACTCCCCTCGTGTGTCCTGGTAGTCCTGGATTGTTCGAACGGCCTTCTGAGGAGGTATTGGGTCGAATTTCTTCAAGATGGCCTTCTTCTCCCGGCCCTTCCATGTTGGAGGAGGGCATGGAGGCGGTATTTTTTGGGGTACAAAGGCTTGAGTAAGCGTTTTTTAACCGTTTCAGGGATAGGCTCATCCAAAATATTTTTCAAGACTTTCTGGGTCGGCTCGGGCATCTGCATTTCAGCGAGGAGCTGATCGATGTATTCATCCATGGTAGCCATTTTACTGGTATGTATATATAGTATTCCTCAAGATTATTGAGAATTGCATTTTGGCACACAGTTGCTAGCCATACATATTCAGCAATATTTGAAACACGTAAAATACAATAAAAGAACCTCTGTTTCAAGTTGGATATACAAAAATGACAATATGATGCATTTTCTTTTGTCAGTGGTAGGTAAGGATGGGCTAGGGTACACCCCTGTAAAAATTTGTCCCTTGATTTCGACTCTATTTTTCTATACCACCTTTGCTAGAAATAAACTATCTCAGGTGAAATAATTCATTTTCTCCATTGTGCAACACCATCTACATGAGTAATGTTGCCATTAATATTTTGCATGATTTAAAGTTACTATTTCCAGTTTCTGAGTCAGGGACTGGCTGTTATATTATAGGAAGAATTTTGAGGGCATCAGAAACAGCAAAAATTTTGATCGATTAGTGATCTGAACGGAATATATTTAGCAAGGTATAGATAATCATTTCAAAACTCATATCCCTCATAGCACGTTCACTAAGTTTTACAAAAAATATAGTTTTGTGCCGTTTCCGTCGAGATGTATAGAATAAGAATGAATCAGAGCAACATACCCTCTGTCAAAATTGCAATTTTCCCCAATTTCGGGCCGTTTTTCGAAATAAAGTCACATGTTTGAATGCCAGCAGCATCTACAGCTGACAAGCTCACACAAAATTCTGTTTTCAGTGCGCCAACACCTTATCTCTAGATATGAAAAACCTTCAGAAATCAACTGATTTGTCATTATCTTTTCCACAAATATTGATTTTATTTGGTAAGGGTACATAATTTTCCAGTCGGACAAAAAATCTCTGGGTGACACATTTCAAGGGGAGATAACATTTGTGACTGAAACAAATGAGTAATACTGGTACACTAAAAAGTTCACAGAGGGATGTTGTTAACTAAGTAAACAAAGATATTAAGTATATACATGATCTGTCAACTACCAGTGCTTAATTTTTGCGTTGCAAAAAATTCTCAATAATTTTGAGGAATACTATACTAACAATCTATTACTGGTATACACACACTATCCTTTTCTCTAATATAGAATTATTATGAGTATTTTATTAACAGTAGGTACTGTCAATGCATTACTGGTATACATATGCAAACATTTTTCTCTAATATAAAATTATTATGAGTAAATTATTAACAGAAGGTACTGTCAATGCATTACTGGTATACATATGCAAACATTTTTTTCTCTAATTATAAAATTATTATTAGTAATTTATTAACAGTAGGTACGGTCCATGCACAACTGGTATACACACACTATCTTTTTCTCTAATATAGAATTATTATGAGTAATTTATTAACAGTAGGTACTGTCAATGCATTACTGGTATACATATGCATACATTTTCAATAATATGAATTTTTTCATTGCTGCGGTGTACTTTTTACCAACTCTGCCAAAACCCGCTTGTAAAAAGAGTTTTTTTCTCGGTCCTTCTCAAATTTATCTTCGCCACTGTAGCACCACAAGAAGTACATAGCTGCGGCTCGGACTGTTGGCTCGCCCGCATTTTCTACATGGTTTTGGTAGAATGCTACCCCCGCGCATTCTGTGACTGTGTAGCTTACAAAACTCTCTCATGCACCGTTTTCCACAGGTCTCACCTATAGCCCCAACCTTCAACCAGCTGCAATTTTGTGTTCCCCTCATCGTCCTTAGGTAATCAATGATAAACACATTTCTTTTAATAAAGATTGGGGGTGCCGGGGGACGGCGGGTGTGAATAGCCACAACTCGTGGCCCACCGAGGGGTTGGGGTGGGCTACGAGTGCAGAAAAAACACTGCTCGGTGGGGGTAAGGTGGGCCCCTCATGTATTGCACCAGAACTCCTACTCTGTATGGCCAAAACGTACCTACAGATGTAGGTCCAAAGGGAGCGGTCTGATCAGGTCTACTCCCTTTGCTATTCATATACATCGTTTAGGCGCACACTGCACTGCAAGGCAAAATGTTTCATAATTAAGACTAATTGTGTCCCATTATTTAGAATTTTTACGGTTCACATTTCCAATATCAAGTTTTATTATAAAGGCCGAGACGAGATATTTTCAATCGATTACAGCTGTGTTTAGTGAATCATAGAGATAATATAAAATTCTGGACAGTAGTAAACAACATGGACAGTTTTTAAAAATTCTGGTCCAGAGTAAACAATCTAGACAGTTAAAATAGACTGTCTACAAAAAGAAAAGCCTCACATAATTAGTCTGCGGTCGGCTAGCGTTCAACGGGCTGGCCGGCCTTCGGTCTTTTTTTGTGTTGTCCCAGGGTGGGAGCCAAGTGCCAGAGAGCCCCAGGTTTTTATTTCAGAACCCCCGCCGGCCTCGGAGGTACCCAATCAGGTGACGCCCTGGGTGTGGGGTGGGCTCCAGGGATTTTTTCCTAGAACCCCCGCCGGTGTCCAATCAGGCCTGCTAGGGTTTTGTCCCAGAACCCCGCCGGCACCCGACGCCCCTGGGGCCTCGCCAGGGGGATGGGGCGGGCCCCAGGGGAATTTGTCCCAGAACCCCTCTTCTCTTTACAACTCAAAGGTTTCGATTAATTTTTGTTACCTATCTAATGCTAACATGCGATATCAAACAACAAATCGAAAACAAAGGGAGAAACAGGCAAGCAGGTAACTTAAATATCCATACATTCACAAAAATGTTCAAAACGAATTTGGTAAGAGAATTTGGTGAATGTTCAGAAAGAATTTAGAAAAGAATTTGATGACTTATTGAGTACCAATTTCTTTTTGTTACAGTTATTTTCCAGCACATGCATCACTTTTACTTATTCACTACCTCCATCTGCGGATCGTCACACTGGGGCGCATCTCGTCTGTCCAGTTCATAGGCTGTGTTCCATGCCTTTTAACAATTTTTGTGTTGTCTACCAGTCTCATTCCCTCAGTGTCTTTTGAAACCTGTTCCTTTTTCAGGTCTGATGAGATGACATAGTGGGACGAGAAGCTTGGCTGAGCCCGATTTACCTTCACTGTCTGGCATATCTCTAGAAGTACCATCTCTGGATGTTTGTGTCACGAGGTAATACTCTACTTTATTCGATCTGATTGTTCTGCTGGATTCCGGTGGGCCTGATTCATCAGTTGGCTGTGCAAAGGGCAGAGACACACCTTTGTTCCATGGTGTACATCCGTTCTTCAACTGTGTTTGGTGTTTTCTTTCTATCGCCATCCATAGTTGTTGCTAAAATTGCAGATAACTAGAAGAATGGGGAAAAATTAGACTTTTGAACTATTTATACCTTTCTTGAGTGCTGTCAACTTCTTAGAGATATGTAATTATACATCTGACAATATTTAAGTAGTCATGACACCTTATCCTGACACAGATAACATTCTTGTGTATACGTGTATGCAGGTCCGCTCGTGTATTCTGTTGACAATTCAGTGACACTTTACTGGCATTTGGAAGCACATGTCTGACTTACGAGTTATCTGTAAAAAGGCGAAGATCAACTGAGGGTTATCGTTTGAACACGGAAGTGCCACTTAATACTGAGATACAAATGAAAATCTACGGTCCAGTGAGACTCGAATCACCTGTGAGTCTATGATCCAAGGTCTGAAGCACCTAACCACTAACTTACACTAGGTAACTGGGATGCAAACTGGGTTAACTGGGATATGCTTCATTCACACAGTTGGTACTTGTCTGACTCATTCTACAGTGTAGAAAAAATGCCATCAGAGGAGATGACAAATCCTCCAACTGAAGACCCCATGGGCCTTGGTAAAAGGGTGCACTTCAAAACACATATAAGTAATATATTGTCATTCTATAATGGTTCTGATTGACATTATCTGTTTAACAGATACATTATTAAACTCAGACTAAAACATTATGCTTGGCTGCTAAAAAGAGCTGAAATCTCAAACAGCCACCATCTACACAGATGTATAGCATATGATACACTCAACATTTTATTGTGTGAAGACTAGTTTCTATTTAGCACAAACCCTATAAACCTAATTTTGATCTCCAAAGTAGGTGAATTTGAACAAGGAATCCAAATCTGAAAAAAATATTTTTGTTTTGGTTTTGTAGTGGGGGTGATGTGATGTTTTGACTGATTTAGTGCTTAACGTTCACGGTAAACAGCTATGGTCGTGTTGGGACGGTCAGTTAACCTAACATCACTATTCCTGGGCAGGATTAGACCTCCTAAACCGCTAACCATTACTAAGTGCTCCTCTTTCACCAGTAACTGATAACGGCCCTTCTTGAATCAGCAGATGGAGAAAAGAACGTAAGTGGCCGGAACGGGTATCAAACCCAGGATCTCTGGCTTATAAGTCACATGCCCTACTGACTGCACTACCCGGCCCAGCTCAGCATAAAAGAAACAAATTTTAAAGAAACTGGCCTTACCAGGAACATGTAGAGAAAACCAACAAAGTGGTTGTGCAGGGATAAAGACCAACAGGGACCCAGTTGCCCAAAGCACCTAAACTTTGGGCCGGGCCCCTGAAATTTGGAAGAAAATGCCCAGACCCCTAATGTTAAATTCTGAATTTTTGCATAATCATTAGTCATTATCCCTGTTGTGCGCGCAGCGCAGACTTACTGTCGTGCCGGCCTATTCGGCATATTGGCTTAATCGACGCACGTTACGTAACGTAATTTACCGTTAAACACGTGTTGATAAGTTTTGTCGACTGTTATCCAAGCAGTCCTTCAAGCAGAGATCTTTATTTGCGGTAAAGAAGATCGTTTCTATCCAGAGGGGTTAGTTGCGCTTGGTTTTATGCAGATATTTGCAAACGTTACTTGCAGCTCGGCATATGTGGAATACACACCGTATTTCGCAAAGGCCGCGTAGCGCAATCGGTAGGGCACCTGACTCATAAGTCAGAGGTCCTCGGTTCGATTCCCGGTCTACCCACTTACTTTCGTTTCTCTTTCCGCTGATTCAAGAAAGACGGTTGTCAGTTACTGGCGAAAGTATGTGCACTTAATACTGGTTAACCGCTTAGGAGGTCTAAGCCTGCCCAGGAATAGCGTGGTAAGGTTAACTGTCCGTCCCGACATGACCATAGCTGTTTACCGTGGACGTTAAGCAACAAATCAATTAATCAATCAGAAAAAGTATTTCGAAATCTTTGTTTACAAACACAGTGGGCACACATCACGAATATAGGTCAACTCACTTCAGCAGCACTTGTAATTTGTAAATGATAATTATCACTCTTTGCATGCCTTGCATAAATACACATAGTAAAGAAGTGAATTTTAAAATAACTCACTCAGCTAATGTCCAAAGGATCATGATTTAACACTGCTAAAGCAAATAATTGTTGAAACTTTCCACAAGCTCCTTCTGCAGCCCGCGAAGTGATGTCACGAGTATAGTCTGTTTCACAAATTAGCCCATTATTTATGTCAGGAATAAGACATTTTCAGGAGCTGTGTCGAATAAGCGAGCTCGGAGTTTCGAGTTTCCTGTTGGACTGGAGGAGAAAGGTCAAAAGTCACGATTGGAAAAATCCGATAGGTTATCATTACGGTTACCTGTTAAGTCGATATAAAAGACGTATTTCATGATTAAAAATCATTGATATGATTGAAAATTGTTTTCAACTCAGAGAAATTAGATATCCACATTGTTTTACCGAGATAGAATCGACAGGGAATGTTTATAAATTGAAATATTTGTCGATATTTGGGTGTGTTAGGCTTTGCGTATACGGCTTTTGGCAACCATGACCTCTGCCTCCGAGAGCAAAATCGGAATTCGTGCATGCGCAGTACGGAACTCCGAACTCGCTTATTGGCCGACAAAAACGGGGTCCCTCGTGAACAATGGTACATGAGTGTTGAGTTTCTTTTCATATTGTGATCAATACCAGATTGTGAATCAGAATCAGAATGGTTTTCTGGTGATAGTCCAAGGACAATCATTCACCAGGAGTGGTGGATTTGAAATGAAATAAAGGGTGATTATTGTACTTTATAAACACAATATCTGTTGTTTATTTCTCACTGTTTTTTAATTACACAGTTAAAGATTCTTTGTTTAAGTGCGCCGAATAGGCCGACATCACTGTAAATCAGCATCTGCACAGTCTTCCGGTCTCATCTGAGTCTTCGCCGTGTGCCTAAATGGTAGCTAAAGGTGTAAGCAGGTCGTGTAAGCAAGCTCCGTGCGGGTAGCGAATCTGATCAGACCGGGCGAATGCCCAGGCTGATCTGAGTCTCCGTTGGGCGCACATGCCCCTCTGGCTTCGTTGGTTTTGTCGTGTCGCGGCTCAAATTTGAAATCACAGTCATATCAAACGTACAGGGTGTGGTATGAATAACCAGGGTACCATTCAGTTTGACCGAAGACTAGTTCAAGCAATTCGTGACTGAACAGCGGACCCCCTGTGGTACGAAACGGATAGGATACGAGCACCAGTACTGATGCATTTTCCTCTTCGATTTTCTGAATATTTCATAAACAACATAGCTGCGCACTCTCGACTGAGACTGCCTATAACATACAGGCCTAGTTCAAATGATTTTTGTTCTTACCAGCTGATGAACAACCTATTTAAATCAATAAATCCTCTTTGAAGCGACAAAATATTACCAATGCCCGATTGAAAATAGCCGCGTTGCCGAGCGGTATCATGTGATCAACTTGGCCAATGAAAAGCTGTCCTGCCGTCGCCAAGGTAGATTGGTTCCTTATTTAATAAGTAGTCATATCTATTGATTATTGGCCAACTTGGGACCAGTTTATCGCAAAGGTAGCCGAGGTGGACGTAATGAGCGAAATCTGAGGCGTGCTCCATGCTTGATCATCGCAAAAGCATTGGAATGCAAGCGTTTTCCCGATCGTGCACCTATGGGGAACACGACAATGGAACTAACAACCTCAGTCTATAGTCGTGCGTTCCGCACGACGACGCTTTGCCTCGTCGGGAACTCACGTATTATTATGATCAACCTTTGTTAAAGCCCATGTCATGGTCGTAAAATGGATATGCGTTGCCGCTTTAATTGTAGTCTTACTTTCATCACCACTTTTTGTCTTAGCCAGCAGGAACTGATCAAAAAGCCATCCTGTGGATTACAAAGTAAAAATGGACCTAAACCAGACCACATGCTCCTATCTGAAACAATTTGACCTCAAAGACCACGTCATTTTATCGGTGTGTCACAGAGCCGTTGAAAACTTTTTGGATATACACGTCTATTCCTAAACCAAACTGTTTTTGCAGTATTCCGTTGAATTTAAGACAATGGAATCTTCACGAGTGACTATTTGCCGTAAAATGGATATGTGTTGCCGCTTTAATTGTAATCTTACTTTCATCACCAATTTTTGTCTTAGCCAGCAGGAACTGATCTAAAAGCCATCCTGTGGATTACAAAGTAAAAGTGGACCTAAACCAGACCACATGCTCCTCTCTGAAACAATTTGACCTCAAAGACCACGTCATTTTATCGGTGTGTCACAGAGCCGTTGAAACCTTTTTGGATATACACGTCTGTTCCTAAACCAAACTGTTTTTGTAGTATTCCGTTGAATTTAAGACAATGGAATCATCACCAGCGACTATTTGCCGTAAAATGGATATGTGTTGCCGCTTTAATTGTAGTCTTACTTTCATCACCACTTTTTGTCTTAGCCAGCAGGAACTGATCTAAAAGCCATCCTGTGGATTACAAAGTAAAAGTGGACCTAAACCAGACCACATGCTCCTCTCTGAAACAATTTGACCTAAAAAAAAACACGTCATTTTATCGGTGTGTCACAGAGCCGTTGAAACCTTTTTGGATATACACGTTTGTTCCTAAACCAAACTATATTTGCAGTATTACGTTGAATCTAAGACAATGGAATGTTCTCCAGCGACTATTTGCCAATGTGAATACAGCCGTCACAGAAGGCAAACACTCATGAGAACAAACATACCAGGCAATAACTAACTTTCAGAATGGATCTTTCTAGTGTTATTATCCGAATCCATTACCTTATAATTTTAAAGAATGCGTCACGAGATGATAGAATCACCGTTCTGCAAACCCGCCACCACCGCCGCCCCCTGGCACCGCCACTGCCTGCTGCAAGCACCGCAGCCACCGCCGCCGCCCCCTGCCGCCGCCTCCATTCTTCCAATATATTTATTAAGAAGGATGAATGTTTCTGTTCAAGAAGACAGAATGAACCCCTGTCCAATTTGCAACCAGTCCTTCAGTAGGCGTGATGTTATGCTTAACATAAGCGCAATATGCATGACAATATAAATGATGCCGATCCCTTCAACTGAATCTACAACAATGCCCTTTCAACATCCATTTTTTTCTGGTAATCATGGGACCCATTGGAAGCGGGAAAACGGACTGAACTAGAAAATTGTTATTGTCCTCCATGACACAGCCACCTGCTGAACGCATTTTGAATTGTGGTCCTCAATTCTGTTTAAAATAGCTGATCAAAAAGACTACCCTCGATGTAAGTTTGGGTCAGTGTCCATTTGAAAAGCCAGCGATTAAGATCGGTAAGCCATTTTAATATATTTATGTCTCCAGACAGCGGTCTTTCATTTCCGGTTTCAACAAATCATAAACTGAACTGTCACATGTGGAAAGCAAGTAGAATTTCCCTTTTTTTAGAGGTAAAAACTTTATCAATAAAATCAAAATCAGGTCTTAAATCAACAAGTGACAGACTTTCAAAAAGATTAACTTTGACTTGTTTATGTGTTATTGCCCATTCATCCAACCTTAACTCAACACCTCTGTCGGTAAAGAACTTAAAATAGACGCGTTATTTTCGCAGTTCTGTCACTAAATCAACACAAACAGAAGTTGTGGCGATTTTAAGTTGTTGTGTGTTCCTTGCTTCAACAGGATCTTACTTTTCAGAACATATTTATATTCACTGCAGCTCGTGTATGTGCCGTGTGGTGGCCGTAAAAGGTCTCCCCGTGCCTCATCATAGTGCAGATTATATTTTCTGTTCCTTTGGGATCATTGAGTTCATTGGCTTAATTTTGAAAAAAAAGAGTTCTGTTTAAGCCGGTGCTAGTGGGCGTGACTGATGTCAGACATTTCATTTCTAGTCATGAACAGACTCAATTAAACCGAGTCTGATATTTTCTATTCTTTGGGGTGTTCCTTGCTTCCAAAGGGTCTTACCGTGCAGAACATATCTAAAGGGGATAAACTTTGACATGCTTACTTTTTCTGTCCGCCTTGTACCAACACATATTAAATATTGTGATCACGTTTGATGCACTCGTGACATTACCTAGCCGATAAAATCTTTCTAAAATAAATGCGCATTAAGGGAGAATACTTGTATCCTTTATATCATTTGTAAGTGAGACGCCGAGGAGAAAACATCGAGTAGTTTAATTATTTATTGTTTTCTTTTTTATACAATATAATGTATTTATATATTTCGTGAAGATCAGGTTATTTGGTATTGACTGGATAGACGTCCATTATAGCGATAAATGTAGTAAGTAAAAGTGCCGCCATGCGTCATATTCCTTATAATCTACTACATATAGAAACTAGGTCATCCAAGATGGCTGCTGCGCATGCGCAGTGCCTGGCACTAAACGGACCAAAATACTTCTTCGTAACCTAAAACATGAGACTATATGTCGAGTCAGTCATTTGTATATAAGAAGTAATGTAGTACAATTTATATGTAGTTTGAATTCAAATATTATGTTTATTTTCATACAAAGGTATTTTTTGAAATTAAATGTTAAGTAATTATTCATTGACCATTTTATGTATCTATAAATAATCAATCTATAACAGATATTTGAACTCATCTGCTGTGCATGCTTGGAGTCATTGTTATTTTTCCGCCTAGGGCCCAGGACCTGATCCTCGACCACACGAATGTACAAGTCAGCTCTATACAATATTGGTACAATCCAAACAAAGTATGGCCTCAGTGCACGGATGTGCGCCTGTTTGAAACACACGCCTCATTCAGTATCCAAGCTACCAAGTAAAATAACTTTGCCTATAAAGTGGTCCAATTCTGTCCAGTTTAATCCTTTACGCTACTCAATCATAATATCCTCAACAATACGGTAAGCTTTTTGGCCATAGAAACAAACTTTTAATCCATATCCAAGTCAACTTATATTTACCTATACATGACAATAGAAGGTACAATATCTTTAGCGTAGATCAACCGATATTTGAACAAAGCGATCGAGTCAGCGGATACCTTAATGAAGGCGTTACCGTGAAAAATTCTAAACATAGGGACACACAGCACGGAGCAAAAAGTGCAGACCCGATCAAACCGCACCTTCACTCTTAAACACAAAATACTCATCACTTCCCCGAATTCGTCATCCAAGATGGCGACAGCATATGCGTAAGGTCAGTAAAAGTAGTAACGGAGTGTCACGTGATGGATAGTTTTGTTTTCTCAACGCTGATTGGTCCATAAAATATATCATTATCGGACTGTCACGTGACGCCATCAGGTGACCAATACTGCCGCTTAATATAATTGGTCAATAAAAATAGCAAATCCGGTTTTAGCTGGTCACGTTTGGACAAGTAAACACACATATTGTTCAGAAATTTAATACGCCTATTCATAAATTTGATCCTATTGTTAGTTCACAAGGGATAATCTTTGCCAATTCAAAAGGACTTCTGTCGATATGTCAACACTAGCCAGACGTGGCGGAGTCTTTGAAGGCAATTCTTTTGGACACCATTATCATCGCATTGGTCGTGTTTCGACATGTCTGCAGTAAGGCTCTGAACAAAGCGCGCCTAGTAAATCCTCATTTGGATTTTGGACTTGATGGTGTTCACGTCGAAGGCAAAATATTGTATATAATCCGTTTTCTATTCAATATTCTTAGCCTAAGACAATCTAGGACCAAGGACCTGACCCTCGATGTCTGCGATTACGCCCTAGGTTGTATATAAAAGTCAGCTCTTTAGACCTTATCTAACCAATCTAAAAATAAACCGATGATATCATTCTAAAAATGAACATCAAAAATATATGATGACGTCATCCAAAATGTCGCTGGAATTTGTTTACCATCGTTGAGAGATACCTAAAATACAAAGTAGGTCAACAAAATGGCAGCCAATAAAAGCAGGTCAGATTATGTTATGGTACATAATGTTACGTATTCTATGTTTACGCGTAAAGTGACGCATATACTACTTCTTACCATGCAGGACAAAGTTATGGGTCGGACACAACAATTGCCTATGCACTGTTGCCTATGCACAAAGTTGTAAGTTCAGACTGTGACCTTGACCTTTGATCTATCGACATTGTTTTTGCATGTGACAAATCTACACATGATGATCATATGTGCCAAATAACTTTCAAATTCCACCATGCAGGACAATGTTATGGGTTATCGGCCGAACACGATTCCGGTACACACACAAATCCACACAAACGCATACACGGACAATGTAAAAACCTTTTCGCCATCTAAATACAGGGATTGTTGGGATGCAATGTAATGGATTATAGGCCGAACACGATTTCGGTACACACAAATACACACAAACGCACACACGGACAATGTATAAACCTTTCCTCAATTTAATGGCGAGAATGGGTGGGGGGGTGGCTGAAGTAGTTCCTCTAAAATTCACTTTCACATAAAATCTGACTTAAAATCATGACATTAAAGAGTAACTACACTTCAGGAACTGACTGAATCAGATCCTAAACCCTATCTCGAACATCGAAGGGAAATATTGACAAAGACATTTCAACGAACAATAAATTACAAGTAATAAGCCGAGTCAGCAACTCTTTCCCAAATAGGTGGCAACTCAGCTATCTTTACTGAACTAAATAATTTAGACCAACAGAAGCGTTACAACAGACTAAGTAAATTATACGAAAAACATTTAAAAACTATTTTTACCTATTTCTATTTTCATTATCCAAGGGTTAAAATGAAAACACAATAAATTAAACAGCACCGAAAATAAAACAAATGCAACCGCAACGAAAGTACCGTCATGTTCAAAAAGTCGCCCAGTGGGCAATGAGCGCTCACCTGAGTTCTAGCATGCATTTTTGTGGAAACATAGTTTTTAGAATTAAATTTTCGAACTGGCATGATTTGATGCCTATCTATGAAACTTTTGCTAAAATTTTGAAAATGCTTCGAGACTGACAGCGTACTACGTCTGGTATATTTAGTAAATATGGGGCAGGAAAATAAATAGGCATTAAGCGCTACCTGTTTGCCTTGAATTCATTATAGGTAACTGACTCTTATTTAATAAGGGAAACTGCCACCAATTCCCTTTTTCGGGTCAATATGGACGGATTTTACCCCTCAGTATGGGGTATTTTTTTCAAGCTTCCTACTAAATGAAGAACACAAAATACCTTTTTTACTGTATTTTTTTAGTCTTTCTCGATGTCATTGTGTCAAATACAGCAAAGAATATACAAGCAAATAGCAAATATTGGCATATTATACACCAAGATGACAAAAGGGTGGAATATTCCACCCTCTAACAATTCTATAAGTCACTAATCTAATAGAAAACTATCCTAACTTACTGCCGAATTTTACAATATATGATGATGACCATGTTAACACAAAACAAAAGAGAGGAATATTCTACTCCATCCTATTTGTAAGAAAAATGTGTACTGAAAAGAACAAATATTAAAAGGGTGGAATATTCCACCCTCAAAGACATCTGTCGGTCGCCAACCTTACAGAAATTACCATTTCTAGTTGCCAAAATTTACACTTTAGAATTCTGACAATGTTAAACAAAACAAAGGGAGGAATATTCCACACCTCTTTATGCATCAAAATATAGCACTCAAAAGAAAAACGGAAAAAATAAAGAAAAAAAAAACACAACAACCAAAGGGGTGGAATATTCCACCCTCTTAGATATGTAACGGTCACGACTGGCAACCCACCTTAGATTTCATAATTATAATTAAGTCCAATAAACCAAAGGGACGAATATTCCATCCCTCTTTCTGTAACGAAAAATAAAACACAAAAAAAGTCTCAAAAGCAAAATGGTGGAATATTTCACCCTCCAAGATAGGTATCGGTCGCTAAACATACAGAAACTTGCAATCCGTGAACTGGTTCGGAATTTTACACGCTGTGATTATAGCTATATTAAACAAAGAAAGGCAGGAATAGTCCACCCCTCTCTGTGCAATGAAAGGCAGAACACAAAAAAGGTAGAAAAGAAGGGTGGAATATTCCACCCTTTGCGATATTTATATGTCACTAGGAAAAAAGAAAGAAAATTACCATTAACTGTTCGAACTTTACACTTTATAATTATAACTATGTTCAACCTACCAAAGGGAGGAATATTCCACCCCCCATTATGCATCGAGTAGTATACAGAAAACAAAACAAAACAAAAACAAAACAAAAAATAAAATAAACACAAAAACAAAAGAGTGGAATATTCCACCCTCTTACCGTTATATCGGTCACTTCACTATCGAAAAATTTCCAATACTGTTTGATGAATTATACACTATGACTATATTAAACAAACCAAAGCGAGGAGTATTCCACCCCTCTTTGTGCACCGATAAATATAGCCCCAATAAAATCCATCAAAACAATAGGGTGGAATATTCCACCCTCTAAGATATGTATTGGTATTTAAAATAAACAGAAATAACATCCAAATACTATTTGCCGAATAATAAAATTTATTCGTATGACTATAGTAAACAAACCAGACGGAGGAATATTCCACCCTTCCTTTTGCATCGCTAAGCAGAACACCAAGACACCGAAAATAATAGAGTGGAATATTCCACCCTCCAAGATGTGGATTGGTTTCAAAACTAACAAAACATTACCATTACTGGTATGAGTTATGTAAAAAAAACGATTGAGGTATGTATATTCCACCCCTCTTTATACCTACAAAAACAAAATGGTGGAATATTCCTCCCTCTGAGATATGTATCGGTTATCAAACAAACAGACAATTACCATTACTGTTTGCAAAATTGTACATTTGATAATTATGACAATGTAAAACAAATCAAAGGATGGAATATTCCACCCCTCTTTATGCATCGAAAATTAGAGCAGCATAAATACTAACAAAAACAAAAGGGTGGAATATTCCACCCTCTGAGATATGAATAGGTCATTAAACAAACAGACAATTACCATTACTGTTTGTAAAATTGTACATTTGATAATTATGACAATGTAAAACAAACCAAAGGGTGGAATATTCCATCCCTCTTTATGCATAGGAAAATAGACATAAATCCTAACAAACACAAAAGGGTGGAATATTCCACCCTCATAGATATGTATCAGTCACTAAACAAACAGAACGTTACCAAAACTTTAACACTTTATAAGTATTCTTGATTATGTAATTCAAACCAAAGGGAGGAATATTCCACCCCTTGTTATACATCAAAAATCATATCACCAAGGATACTCATGAAAACAAAAGGGTGGAATATTCCACCCTCCAAGGTATTATCTAAACTAACAAAACATTACAATTAATGGTTGGCGAATTTAACACTTTAAAAGTATGAGTATGTTAAAAAACAAGAGGAGAAATATTCCACCCCTCTTTATGCATCGAAATATTGATCGCTACAAATACCTACAAAAACAAAAGGGTGGAATATTTCCACGCTCTGAGATATGTATCGGTTATTAAACAAACAGAAAATTACCATTACTGTTTGCAAAATTATACACGTGATAATTATGACAATGAAAAACAAACCGAAGGGTGGAATATTTCACCCCTCTTTTTGCATCGAAAATTGAGCAGCATAAATCCTCACAAAAACAAAGGGGTGGAATATTCCACACTCTTATATATGTATCAGTCACTAACACCATCAAGGGGAAATAACTCAATAAGTAAGAAAGCAAGAGTTGCAATTCTTGTAGGCCACATATCGCTATGACCTGTTCTACCTATCTGTGATGTATCATGAAAATATTTCAAAAGGTATTTAAGTTATAGAGTGGACACGAAAACAGACCTAAAACCATCAGGGGAAATAACTCCGATTGTAAGAAAGCAATAGTTGTCATTCCTTCTCTAATGGAAAAAAGGTAGGATAACTATATCGCATTTTAGAGTGTCCAAACTTTTAGCAGTTTTGCGGTATAATCCAAAATAAAAGGACCCGTCTGTCTTTGCAATGCATATATGTCTAAACCGAAAAGAATGTATAGAACATGGATATGATCTACTGTCAATTAACTTGCTGTATATAATCACATACCATAGATTTACATAAGCAATCATAAAATCATTCCGAAGGGTACCTGGTAATGTATCATGAATTATTAGCAATAAATCTCCCAAATTATGCGTAAAATTCTAAAGTCCATTAGGTCTTACTCTTTGACTGGGATGCTGTAACCTGCTGATGAGCATGAAACTGCAGATGTAATCTGTAAATACATGTGTCCGAATCATTACTATCAGGTTTTATAGGCTTACTCTTGAAGTATCTTAGAGGAAGAAAAATGCTTTCAATTCCTCCCTTTTAATTAAAATCAAAACAATCATCAGTTATGCAATGTGAATGTATGTGATTAGAGAAGATTCAGGTCATCTGCGCAGCTGTGCAAATGCGTTAACAGTATGGGGGACACAGAGTACGGTGGACGTTAATATCTTCATTTCAGAAAGAAAGTCAGAATGCGAAAAGAAGTTAAAAGTCATACCAACGAGAAAAAGAGTTTCCAGCATGTGCGATGGGGGAGGGGGAGGAGACCCAGGTCTGTCAGCATATCTGCACAGCCTCTATTTGCGTAGTGAAAGAACAGCGAACATATTTCCTATCATTTGGCGGGAATGCACTGATCAGTGTCATTGATGTTCACTTATTCGATAAGAAAGTGTTTCTAAGGGAAACGTAATCAATGGCATATATGGATGAATTGCAATTTTACGTCCTTTCCTACAGTATTTCAGTCATATTAGGATGATGGGAGGACGACTATAAAAGGCTGTGCCCAATGGAACCCAGTTTGCAGTTGAAAAGATTTTCGCATCCAGCGGGAATCGAACCCGAGACCCCGAGACCCAGAGATCAGCAAGCGGAACTTAACCCACTGTACATGTACAGTTTCGCTGGATTGATAACCGGATGCCTCCACTGACGTTTGGCTACATTGCAACGCCCAAATGCCACCCTAATACCACTTTCCAGCTCAGGGCACACTGACTGTAGAGGCAAGCACTCATTCCACTGGGAGGGGCCCTCGGCTAAAAATGTTCTAACTGCAACTCGAGAAGTCTGTTTATATCGCCTCATTTTTCGATACTCAATTCAGATAGATGAGCAGTGCCAAGAGGAAAGATTTCATGTGGCAAATGCGAACAGCGATGAGCGAACAGCGATGATTCAGATTAGTTTGCTTATTCGTGTTGTCTTTCTCAGCATTCGTATATTGTTTACTCTGAGCAGACCCTATACTTGCACTGGCTTGGAAAATAAATTACCCACTGGGAACACAATGTACGATCAACGTTGATTTAACGCGTTGGCGTTGAATCAATGTTTATTCAATGCTGATTTAAGGCTGTGTGCCTGCTGGGAAGGCACTGATTTTGCAACGCTAAGATATATGGAATAGTGTCGAGTGAAAAGCGACCGTATGCCATTTGCGTGCTGTAAATTCCCGTACTGATGGCATACGCAATCTAATCAGAGTCTGCACTTTTCGAGTTTTGACTTCCGCATGATTGCATACATAAACGAGGATGACGCGGTTGCGCTAGTTGAACTCGCACATACCGCAAGGTCTCTTATCAAGTGATGCCCAACGTCTCTTCATCATGTCCTTCCAAGACTAAAAAGAAAAACTATTTTACTGAAGATAAGTATATTCCGACACCGCAGAGGCAAGATTGAATAATGACTACACAAGTTAATATGTGCTAAATGTAGACCTAAGCTTTCTGTAAAAGCTAATTCTTGTATTGAATAAATATTGCTTATATACAACTCGGATGTTAATCGTTTAGAGCGATTATTCATTATGCAGTCAGTCGAAACCCGTATACTTCCACAGAGCTGTCCGAGAATAGTCGGGGGTGGTTGGGTGGTGCGATGGTGCTGCGTGTAACTTCCAGTTCCGGGGCGTCCTACTGATTCGGATAAAAGTAGGGCAAGGGCTTACTGTGCTTGCAGTAGGTGCGGGTGGGGGTGTTTTGACATGTTTTCTCACATCTATCATTTTTCTCTTCTTTCTCCATCTCTCTGGAAGACGGCCCGATATAGACTGAAATACTGTCTCAAAGGGCCGTTAAACCCAAATCAATCAACTAATCAATCCGAGAACAGTCTAATAGTAATGTCTACCAAAGGCGTAACTGTCTATACTCAAATACGCAGGTGCGTATTGAAATTTGATCGAATTGACAAAATTTCAACATGCACCTGCATATTTGATGATGCTGAAGTTTTATAAATTAGACAAGATTTCTACAGTAACTGCAAACAGACGCAACTACATGAAATGTCTTTAGGACTAAAACTCTTATTCCTGTCCTAAACGGGTATAAAACATAATTGTGCGTAAGCTGTAATTACCCCTAGTTACGCCCCTGTCTACCGTAAAGATCCGGACAGATCTGACATGACAAACAGTGCAAACCGCGCTCTTTAAGAGCAATCTGATCAGAGTCTACATAGTTGGCATTTCTTTTGCAAATTTTTGTAGGCATTACTCTCTCTCTACCACTTAGTTTCAATTATAAGATGATTACAGTAATTTTTCGGGTATTTGAAAAATTAGGATCATTGCGGTATATGCTTTTTTTAGTGCTTTCAGTCTCAAAGTTGCAAACAGCCCAAGCCAGTCAAAAGTAACCTTCTTGTACTTACATAGGAATACCTACTTTCTAGAGCATGATTAAGGAAGGGGGTGGGGTTGGGGGTGAATCAACGCTTCAGGTGAAGTAACTCCAACATTAAGAAATCTGCCAGTTTCTAAATATTGGAGTATTGGAGTATTTCAGAACTTTTTAGCATTGTTTTACCGGCAAACGAAAAAGTGAAACTTTTAATTTTTTGCCATATTCTGTAACATTCTCTGTAAGTTTTACTGAAAGAATATGCATAGTCATGCCTCGTAGATAAAAAGAATTTTCGTGATTTTTTTTCTTTCTCTTTTCGAAAATTTAAATTTTCTTTCACTTTTAAACAAATAAAAAAAATACTTACTATCAAGATATCCGCATTTTTACCAGTTTGTTTTATATATCCTATAATTTCTGTGATTTGCAAAAATGAAAGTGCATTCGTATGCTACAGATATGAATTTAAACAGAAAGTGTACATATGAAATATGTAGAAACACATTGTTTATTTTGTGTGTGCCTTTTTTCCTTATGCAATCGTTTTTAGCTCTGTGAATTATTTAGCTGTTATCTTGGATTGAATACCCAATAAGTATGCGTCCAAAAGATAGGTCTCACCAGGGGAAAATGTACCTTATGAGAATTTTAAAAAATGCAAACCCACACAGAATCTGACAGGAATCCTCTCTGTCTGATCACACAATCGATGGAACCACATGATCAGGAGTGCGAATAAGCAGGCTGCTCCGGGCCTTCACCGCTCACTGAAAATACATAAGGCACCATCACCCATGACGCTGCTGATTATTTAGCTACATGTGAGACCAATCATGCAGAAACACAAGCGGCGTCCAACATAAGAGTCATTTCTAGTGACATCTGTGTTTAAAAATTCGCAGAAGACCTATTAATATTGTCAGCTGATTTCTTTCTTCTACCTATCTACTATCTGCCAGTTCCGGATTCACCATGTAAGTGCCACAAAGAGTTGGGACGAACATTTTAAAGCTGGTCGGACTGCCCTCTTAAATCCGGCGAGCAGACGGCGTGGAATCAGCATTGAATCAGCGTTGAATCAACGTCACGCATTGAAGCGGCGTTGATTCAATGCTGACTCGGGGTTGTATGCCCGGTTGGAGGGAGGCACTCCGATCCGTATTTACCATGTTTTGTAATCCAGTCAATTGTATCACATCTTTAAAGAAAAAAAAAATAAATGGAAAAATAAAATAAAAAAAAAGTAGGGCAGGTGTTACGATGAAAGCACCTATAATACAGATTAAAATAGTAGTTTTGCATTTTGTATTTGTATTATGTAGATTTTGTTACATACAAATCGGTTTTGCCATAGATGATCTATACATAGGGAAAAACGCCTGCATTATAGATGGATGGATGACTTGCGCATTTACGTCCCTTACAACAGTATGTCAGTCATATCAGGACGCTGGGACGGTGAAAGTGAAAGGCTGTGTGCAATGGAACCCCGTTTACGGTAGGAAAGATTCTCGCCTCTAGCGGGGCTCGAACCCAGTCCGCTAGGTTAGTAGGCCAGCGCTTAACCCACTGAGTTACCGGAGCTCCTGCGCCCGAATTACTAAATGTTTCCAGGAACAAGATTGTAATATTAATGTTAAAATCACCTCTTGCGTGTTATGAATAAATAAATAAAAGCAACATTACTATATTATGCGCCAAGAAACATAGTAAGTTTCCTTTCTAAAACTTGTGGGTGGAGTGGACAAAGTGTACAGATAGAAAACGTTAATGAGAGAGAGAGAGAGAGAGTTTTAAAGACATAATCATATCAGTGTTTTAATCCAGATTTGTTTTCCTTTCACTCTCTAAATAAATCCTTGTTCATCACTTCTGAAGAAACTGATTTGCACCATATTCGGAAGCTTGAAGTCACCATCTTTATTCTTTGAATTTGTATTATCGGAAGAAAAAAAACGTAACAAAAACTCCTACAACCTTTGCAAACACTGAATAAACCAAGCTGAAGTCTGTTTTGTCTTCTCCCGCGAGTCTGTCCGAATAATAGGGATGCCTATGGTAAAGGTATTTCAAATTGTTTATTGCAAGTGACAGATGACAGACACGGTGATTACGCAATACAGGGCATCTGTTTTGGCCAAGTTTAACATCTGGTCCGACGCACTTGAAAGTGAATTTACATCAGTTGAGTAGTTTGCGATTGACTTTCGTGTTTTTGCTTGTTTTGATTTTTATTTATTTATGTTTATTTATTTATTACATAAAAGTGACAAAAAATGCACTCAGAGTAATACAAAAAATGCCGTATGATTTGCAACATTTACCAAAAATACTAGAAAACTTGAATCATCCTTTCCATCTTTGAGTTAGGGTATGTCCATTTGTATCATCAAAAAACCCGATACCATTGCAAACTCTGATCAGACAGACCGATCAGTTTTGAAGCTGGTCCTGCATATCTGTCCGACTTCTTAACGCAAACTGGGATGCATACGGTAAAAGTCAATCAACAAGAAGACGCACAATCATTTCAACTGTTTACCGTATTTCTTCGGTTACAAGACAGGTTTTTCTCTCCTCTAAAATAATCTCAAATATTTAGACCCGTCTTATAATACAAGACGGATCTAGAGTTTTGGGAATGTTTTGGAAGAGAAAAACACCATCTACAGCTGAATTACTGCAGACTGATTTACATATTTGTGGTAATTTTGTGAAGGTTAACTCCCGTCTTATAACCGAATAAATACGGTATTGGCAGATACGGTTATTACGCAGTATAGGGTATCTTTTTATGCATAATTTAGTATCTGGCCCGGCGGATATCCTTAGGTCTGTCCGGTGCTGCAATATTTTCAAACATGTTTGCCTCTTTTCAAATCAGTAATTCTCCTTCGTAATTAGATATTAAGCGAAGTTTAAATATTTTGATTTCCTTATTTCTTTCTTTCTGTTTTTCTTTTTTGTTGGCAAATATAGTAGAGACGAAAATGTAGGCGGAATAAGAAAACAAGTCCCCATGATAAAAGTCTTGAATACAGAGCCGTCGGTAGCGCTGCGGCAGGTGTTTTCATTGCCGCCCTAAATTTTCGGCCAGAAAAGAAAACAATAAACTTGCCAAACAAAAAAAAAGCAAGGGGTAAAAGCAAGCAAACAAAGGAAAAGCGAGAGAAAGAGAGAAAGAAAAACGAAAAAAAAAACACATACAAAACGATGATACAAACAATCATAGTAAGAGTCGTTAATTAAAACCATTCTCGGATCATTATAAGGGATGAACGTCCTTGTTGGGGCAAACATTATCAATTTTAACAGACATAGCAGAGTGTGAGGCTAACTCTCTGCTATTTCTGTCAAAATTTGAAAAGACGGTAGAGTTCGGTGTTCTTCTGCCATATTGACAAAGGGAGGAAATCTTTGTTGGAGCAGCGGCTTTCAATTTTGACAGACATGGCAGAGTGTGAGGCTTACACTCTGCTATGCCTGTCGAAATGGAAAAGAGGGTAGAGTTGTTCTTCCGCCATTTTTACAAAGGAGAAAAAACTTTAGTCCCTGAGAAGTGAGGCAAAAATGCTGAGTTGCTTCCTTTGGATTCCTGTTTGTTTCCCTGGATAAAAGAAGCCTTTTAATTATGGTCCGCTCTAAAGGAAACAGGAAACAAATTTGCAGCACCGGGTAGAGTTCTGTGTTCTTCCGCCATTTTTACAAAGGGAAAAAATTCTTTATCCAAGGAAGCAAAAATGTAGAAACAAGAACTACCATTGTTGCTTCCTTAGATAAAGTTTTCCTGAATGGGGTCTGCTCTAAAAGGAAAGAATTTGCTCCTGAATGAGCAAATTTTTTAGGAGCAAATTCTTTCCTAGTAAGAATTGACCCTCATTGAGAGGAAAGGAAAATGCAGTTGCTTCCCTTGAAGGTGTACTTAATCACCTTAAGAACACATGAAAATATGTTGAAGCCTGTATATATTATTTGTGCTTGCAAAATAAAAGTTTACAAATACTTATTAAAAAGTTTATACAGCGCGTTTTTAGCAGTACATAAAACTGATTCAGTATACTCCAAACGCTCTTATTAACTCAGCATTAAATTGCTCTCAAGCTAACAGGTAATCAAGTTAAGAAGTCCATGTTATGAACAGCCAAACTGCCGTGGCTATACTTCCAAAAAAATGGATGCAGATGGCACCAGAGAGCATCTAATTTTCATTTCCTAGGGAGCATACCCACGGACCCCTCTAGCTTAGCTTCGCGATTATGTCGCTGGCATGGCCGCATCGGCCAACATTTTCTTCCGACGGGCCTGGAATAGTTTTCGCAATTGAACTCAATGTGACAGGTCGTCAGTTCGAGTCTTGTCTTCACAAATATCTTGAACTCTCGGTCCATCAAGCAATGGCTGGGTACATATTCATTTTAGGGAAGTAAGGGGGAAAAACTGGGTCACCGCCTTCCCTATGCTCATTTTAGTGCCGCTGACACCTCGGTCACCAGGTTACGGAATGCTTTAATTTTCCTAATATCCACAGGTGTGTGTAATCCTTAAGTCAAAAAACTGACAAAAGCAGGTGGGAACATGTTAAGCCACAAAAAAAACAAATCTTTCACAAAACACAGTTTTAAGTTTCTGGTTCCCCGTCGCATGGTGGCATAGAACAATGAATGGGGCCCTGAACCTGTACATTGTATTTTTACCATTTAATTTATGTTAGTGACACCAAATTACCTAAATCATTTTTCCAACTTTTTATGTGAACCTGGATGTTTCATTTATTTAAAGTTGGCTTATGGCGGTCATTTACAAAGAAATATGCTGAGAAGCTTGCAGCGAAACCGCCGATAAAGTATAGCTTGCTGTTAGAACAATCGTGCCGTTAAAGAAATATATTCATGTTCATTTTCTTTTCTTTCCAGTAGACTTAATCTATCTTGATCTGTATCACTTGCATTTGACACTAGTATACCGTAACTTTTAAGATGAAGTTCCGATTATGCCTGAAGTTTGTCAGAAGTTTTCCATGTGGGAGCAGAATTGTATCATCTCATTATACATGTATGTTGTTTATTTATTATCTGCTGAGATGCACCAGGAATTTTAGTAAAGGTCGTGTTCAGTGCTAAATCATATCACGTAAAATTCACGAAAAAGTAGGTTCTCCTGTAAAATTTTACAAAGGCCGATAGATTCTAGAAATATACAGCTGAAATTTATTATGGTAAATCCCTCATCATTTCTTCATTTCAAAATAAAATCTTTCTACTAAGTGTTGTTGCAGCTGTGTGGACCTGTTGACTAAAAAATTAAGGTACTTTCACTGACGCCGCGTTAAAGTGGACCATAAGCTATGTGCGTGAACTTGCATACTCATATTAGCCTGTGCATTTTTGTAAATGTGTGAGCCTTCATCTCTCAATTTACAGAATGTTTTAGTCATAATAAATTTGAGCAGCGACACGACAAAACCAACATAGTGGGTTTGCGCTCAGCGCAGACTCAGATCAGCCTGGGCATCCGCCCAGTCTGATCAGAGTCTTTGCTGGCCGCATGGGGGTAGCTTAGGCTGTTAGCTACCTTTTAAACGCTTGGTGAAGAGTCTGATCAGAATGGGCGGATGGCAAGGCTGATTTGAGTCTGCGTTGGGCGCACAACCACTTTGTTGGTTTTCTCGTGTCGCGGCTCATATTATATTGCTTATGCAAGGAAACCTAATCAGACTGCGTTCATGTGCACGCTAACAGTAATATTTTCTGTTCGCGCATGCGTAAAATACTTTTTTTCGCGATATCAATCATAGTGATATTCTGCACACATCGGTACAAGCTTTAACACACGCGCCAGAATTATTCACAGTGAACATTAGCGACGACTCTGATTAGCCACCGCATCCTTTTCAGCCCATTTTGCATAGCTGAAAACAACAACAACAAAACAAAATGCTGCGTCGACGCACACTGATCACATCCTTCTTGTGTGTATATGTCAACAAAGCAGAATGCTCAAGTTCGCATACTGGTCTGGTTTGTCTCCAAATTTCTTTCCTGAAAACCAGACGCATGTTTATTACAGCCATGTTCTCCTACAGGTACGTTGTTTATTGAACGCTCATTGTCACTTAAAACAGATGGCTGTCTATTACGTAATTTCGGTAGGCGGAACCGAAATATCGATAAGTAAACAGTAGCGAATACACTTATATAAGAATATTTGTACTGGTTTGACCTTTTTTATGCATTTTATTGTCAAAAAATGAGAAAATTGCAAAAGATTGATAGTATTGATTTTAATTATTTGTTTGTTGGAAACGGATTAAAATTATGTTGATGACTGAACGCAGGTTATCATAACTGAGTTTCTTCGACGGATTTAACAAAATATTTTTCACAAGGATTATAAGTGATGGATATTATGCATAGCAGATATAAAGGAATTTTATATGCATATCGTGAAACTCGATTAAATGCGAAAATCATAATGTATGACAATTGTATCATTGATTTAAGTCTTGGAAGTGTACCTAATTAAAGTCTCCATACTCCTATCACTGGTAAAGTTATCAACACTCAAGTTTGGTGAAAAACAATGTTGGTTCATGTGCAAATATTGAGTAATAACTGGCAAAAAGTAGGGAGAGATTTCTTTAAAGAAAAAAAAAACACCGACAACTTGCTCCACAAAATACAGATTTCCCTTCCTGGTTCCCCGACCAATGATTCAGTATAAACAAAACAAAAAAAAAAAAAAAAAAAAAAGCGGAGCAATAGAGAGGGTCCCATTCCTGTATTTTGTATTTTACCATTTAATTAAAGTTCATGAAATCTAAAGAAGATCATTTCAGTCGCCACTATAATAATCTTTTAACGTGAAACTCAATGATGATTTTTCATTATTATTTTTTTTTTCAAATTGACTTATCATAGTCATTTATAATGCTGGAACTGTAGTGAGTAAAGAAATTACGGCGGACTGGCAAATCAATCATTCACTGGGAACCTCTCAAAAATTAAAGAAGGCAAAATAGCCCTCGTTTAGTCGTTTGAAAAAGGTATTTTACATAACGGTATTTTGAGACACCTTTTTAAACATCAAATCGATAAGAGCCCTGGTAGCTCAGTGGGTTAAGCGCTTGCCTACTGATCTAGCGGACCAGGTTCGAATCCCGGTGGAGGCGAGAATCTTTCCTACCGTAAACAAGTTTACAGGGAGATCCACTGCACAAGCCTTTCATTATCAACTTCCCATCGTCCTGATATGACTGAAATACCGTTGAAAGGACGTAAAAACGCAAGTCATCCAACCATCTATCAAATCGATACTATCCAGCATTGTGTGGAAAATAAAAAAAAAATAATGACGGCATAATAGGCTGTTTACATAAAGGCAGTTGCTAGCCGTATTAAGCCGTACCCTTGCTAGTATTTTGAAACGTTCAACGGGTATTCAGAATGACATGTCATTTAGGAAAATTCTGTGATCAAATACACATTGTGCATATACAAACGTCTAGTAGACCGTCCCAGCATTTAGGCTAATAACGGTGCATACATTACTTTGGCCTCTTGTTTCTGCGAAGAATGAGATCTCAATCAGCCTGCATTTTTATGTGTCTGTAGATTCTTCAGGGGCAGTACATGACATATTCGGAGGGCAATGATTCTTTTCAGACTCTGCGGATGCGCAGGCTGGCCAGAGCAACTGTTGTAACACGTTTTTTGCATTTCGCAGCTTCTGGAATGAAAACATGCAAACTGTGCAGTCTTAGACCAGCATACACTTTTGGCTCAGACTATAACTGGACATAGTGAACTGATGATATCCTGACACGCTGCGCACAGCATCTTGAAATGTAAGGGGCACGGCAACAAATTTCTTTTATACGCCAGACTGCAAAAAAGCAAGACTGATCAGCCTGCTCTAATGTTTGCATTTATGATACGGCTCCTGTTCTCGTGTCGCGGCTCTCAGAGCTCCGGATAATGTTAGGCTAGATGGTTCTGATTTTGTTCATTCTGTTGATGGATGGACGTCTTGCGATGTTACGTCCTTTTCAACAGTATTTCAGTCATATCAGGACGATGGGAGGGTGATAATGAAAAGCTGTATGCAATAAAACTCCGTTTACGATATGAAAGATTCTCGCCTCAAGCGGGGCTCGGACCCGGGTCCGCTAAATCAGTAGGCTAGCGCTTATCCCACTAAGCTACCGGGACTCCTTCATTCTGCTAGAAACGTGGCCTTTCTGTAAAGCAACATAATGATTAATACATTGCACAATTATCAAAATGTGTGTGCAAAGGCAAATGTCAAGATCACCCTTAACCTTTTAGTCTGGTCAAGTTCAGTTCCCTTTCGATTTCTGCCTGCATGATTTTTTTGCCCGTTTTTTGGAACCACAACATTGTGATGTATAAATACTAGTTATTATCCCGATCCCGCCTTATCTTTATTTGATTATTTAGGTGTTATTTTAAAGCCCTTTGAGACAGTCTTTCGGTTTAATCGAGTCATCTCCCATGGGATGGAAAAGAAAGGAGAAAGGATAGTCGAAGGGAAGGAAAATAAGCGTCACGCACCTACTGCAAGTACCAGCCACCATTTTTGCCAGCGGCAAACGTCTGACTAAACAGAGAACCAAAAAAAGCAGTTGTATCGTCGTCTTTGATGACACAATGACAATATGTTGATTGATAAGCAGGCTCTGCGCCAGTCTCTTTCTCTCTCTCTTCTTTAATGCTGAGAAGTCTTTGTTTATTTTAAGGCCCTATCACTCTATCAACAAGCAATATTTTATGGTGCGGTTTCGTTGGAAGATTCTCACCATAGTTTCGTTTTCGTAAATTACCGTGATAAGCCAACTAAAATATCCTGAGTTTCACATAGAAAAGCTTTAAAAAATAGATTTGGTTTATCTATTATATCTGTAATATAAATTAAAAGGTAAAAAGATAAAAATACAATGTACAGGCATTGAGCCCCATTTATTGTTGCGCCGGCTTTATTAGATATCGCGGGGGAACCAGAAAATAAGAAATTGTGTTTCCTGATTGATGTGTGTGTGTGATTTTCAAAACGTGTCCCCCACCCCAGCTTTTCGCAAGCTACAGTTCCGGCAGCGTAAAACCGTACATGCGCTTCGCAAGAAATTCGCGTTCAAAACGCGTTCGAAACGCCCATTTTTCAAACGCGTTTTGCGATTAAGAAACGCGTTTGTGAAAGAACCAATCGAATTGCTGCATAAAATCGCGAATAATCGCGTTTGTACGCGAAATTCGCTTTAGCCAATCAGAAATGCGATTCCAGTTCGCGTTTTTCGTTACTTCGCGTGCGCACGCGTTTGGTGTTTAGACCAATGAAAATTGCGTTTGTCGAACGCGTTTCGGTCTCGTATACACTGGTTCCTAGCTTCATTGACGATGCTATTGAAAAACTGAGAACCAACTAAATTTGGTAAGGATTTACCTTTTTCCCAATTATTTTCGACGAAGTATATAAAGAAAATTAGTGACTCTCCCATTCCCCCAAAATTATTGTAAAAGCTTGAGAGAATAAACTTTTTCAGCGTCAACGGATGCTGAAAGTCCGTCACGATGCAGGTCCAAAATGTTGTTTTGGATCGCAACCGAAAATCTCATCTTTATTTCAGGTTACCAAAAGAACTGCAACCAATACTTTGAACGAAAATATATTATCGATTATGAGACTTACTGCGAACATAATTAAAAGCACAGAAAACGATCTAAAACTATTTATATGAAAACAATATGACTCTGTTTATAGATCCAATTGATAATTCACTGTAAAACGCTGCAAAAATACTGATAAATTGTGTTGCGCGTACGACCATATTATGGCTGCTTCGCACGCGTTTTGCGAGAAGCGTTTTGATTGGCTTATTATGAATCGCGATTTTCGCGTTATCTACGTCACAGAGAATCGCAAATGAACTTTTCTGATTGGTTAAGTTATGCTACGCGAAAATCGCGGATAACACGCGTTTCGCATGGGTTTCTCGGGAAGCGATTTGATTGGATATTTGGAAAACGAGATAAACGCGAAAAACGCGAGTCAACGCGTTTCAAAACGCGTTTCATACACACGCACGAAAAACGCGTTGCACACGCGTACAAAACGCGAAAATTGTACGGTTTTGCGCTGCCGGTACTGTATATGACTGAATATACGCAAATTAGACCACACTATATCACCCAACAGGAAAGCTGAAGCGCTCTTCATAATGATTGGTGTTGAGATGGGGGGTTTCCCCGACTCGTTGGACTGTGGAGATATCTTTTTCTTCTGGCTCCCTGTTTACTAACACAACAGAAACAAAAGCGAGACAATAAATGGGAACTACAGCCTGTACATTGTATTTTTACCGAAATACAAATGTTTCTGCCATCGAAAGTACGCTTCTTATGGTGCCAACATAGATGACCGAAACAATTTATGACACATTCAAAGATCGTTTTGCGTTCACTGTTATTTATAATTACGAACGAGTAATGAAAAGACTTTTAGGGATATCTGTCGAGGAAAAAATACATTAAAAAATAAATAAGAAGAAAGACACCACTGGCGCTGCAAAAAAAAAAAATAATGTTATGTCCGGCGCCTCATAAAATGGATGTTTTGGAATAATGTATGCCTAGTTCAGACGCCGCATCAACGCCTCTGAAAACCGCAGCGTCCCATTAGGGCCTTGAAAGTGGACATTTAATACAAACGGGGGAAGAGAGAGAGAGAGATAAAGAGGGGATTGGTCGGGCACATAATGTTAAAATCAACATCGATTCAGCATCAATTCAACGTTGATTCAATGTCCTGAGCCATCCGGGGAGAGGGCACAATATGTTAAGTAGAGAGCATTTATAACACATCTTAATGGGTGGCAAATTTCACCCGTTTGTTTCCCTGGTGTTTTTAGTTCTGTTTTTCGATACATAAGGGGGAGGGGGGTATTCCATGCTTTGGTTTGTTTAACATGGTCATAATTATAAAGTGTTAATTCTGCAAACAGAAATGATAATTTTCCATGTTTTAGAGACCGATACATATCTAAGAGGGTGGAACGTTCAAACCTTTTTTCTGTAACGTTTTCTTGTTGGTGTTGTTTTTGTCGATGTATAGAGAGGGGTGAAAATTCCTCCTATTACTTTATTTAGTATAGTCATAATTTTGGAGTTTTGCCTTGTTTTTGTTTTGTTTTGTTTCAATGCAAGGAGAGGTGGGGGGATATTATTTATAAAGTGTAAAATTTCAAACCAGTCATCGGATGGCAATTTTCCTTAATTGACCAAGCAATTCATATCTTAGAGGGTGGAATATTCCACCTTTTTGGGGGGTTTTCCTTAGGTGCTTTATTTTTCGACGCATAAAGAGGGGTGGAATATTCTTCAGAATGTAAAATTCGAAAACAGTACTGACGGTAAGTTTCTGTTAGATTAGCGACCGATGCATACCACAGAGGGTGGAATATTCCACCCTCTAGTTGTTGTGCCGTTTTTTGGTGCTTAATTGTTTTATGCATAAAGAGTGTTGGAGTATTCCTCCCTTTGGTTTGCAAAGCATAGTCACAATTATAACGTGTTAAGTTCGATCCCGTTTATGGTAATTTCCTGTTATTTTAGAGATCAATGTGTATATTAGAGGGTGGAATATTCCACCCTTTTGTCTTTTGGTGTTTTTGGTTCTTTATTTTTAGATGAATAAAGTGCAGGAGAATATTTCTGCCTATAGTTTGTTAAGCATAGTCATAACTATAACGTGTAAAATATGGCAAGCAGGATTGATAATTCTTTGTAAGTTGAGTGTCCGATAAATATCGAAGAGGGTGGAATATTCCACTCTATTGTTTTTCAGCGTTTATTCTTTTAAGTGTTTTTTCTCGATGCAAGAAGGGGTGGAATATTCCTCCGTTCGATATGTTTAGTATTGTCATAATCATAAAATGTAAAATTCGGAACCAGTATTCGGATGGCTATTTTCCTTATTTAACCACCAATACATATCTTAGTGGGAGGAATATTCCACTCTTTCGTTTTTGTGTGAATTATAAATACATATCTTAGAGGGAGGAATATTCCACCCTTTCGTTTTTGTGTGAATTTTGGTGCTTTATTTTTCGAAACATAAAGAGGGGTGGAATATTCCTCCCTTTTGATATGTTTAACATAGTCATAATTGTAAAGTGTAAAATTGCAAACAAGTGGTGGTAATTTTCTGTAAGTTTACTTTCCGATACATATCGCTGAGGGTGGAATATTCCACCCTTTTGTTTTTGTGGTTTTTAGTGCTCTATTATCTGATGCACAATGAGGGGTGGAATATTCCTCCCTTTCATTTGATATAATATTAATTATAAAGTGTAAAATTCGTCAACAAGTAATGATAATTTTATAAGGTTAGTGACTGATGCTATCTTAAAGGGTGGAATATTCCACCCAATTGTTTTTTTTGTGTGTGTTCTCTGTTTCTGTTCATAGAGAGGGGTGGAATATTCCTCCCTTTGGTTTGTTGAATATAGTAATAACCTCAGAGTGCAAAATTCGAAACCAATGCTCAGATGGTAAGTTTCTGTTAGATGAGCGGCCGATACGTATCATAGAGGGTGGAATATTCCACCCTTTTGTTTTGTGGGTATTTTGATGTTTTTTGTTGTTGTTTTTGATACATAAAGAGTGGTGGAATATTCCTCTCTTTGGTTTGTTTGACAAAGTCATAATTTGACAAGGGTAAAATTCGGCAACCAGCGCTTTGATAATGTTAATTTTCTCTTAGTTTATTGACCGATACATATCTCAGAGGGTGGAATATTCCACCATCTAGTTTTTGTGTGTTTTCTGATGCTCTTTTTTTCGATGAATAAATGGGGCTCGAATAATTATTCCTTTGGTTTGTTCAGGTAGTCAAAATTCATTATGCAGCAAGTAATGATAATTTCTGTTAGTTTACTCTAAGTTCACCTCTGACCGAAACTTACAATGTTCCTTAGAGGGTGGAATATTCCACCCTTTTAAAAGTTGCTCTTTTCAGTTCACATTTTTCGTACTAATAGGGTGGGTGGAATATTCCTCCCTTTGGTTGGTTAAATATAGTCATCGTCATAATGTGTAAAATACTGCAATCAGTAAGGGTTGATGTCTATAAGCTTAGTGACCTATACTCTTTAAAGGGTGGAATATTCCACCCTTTTGTCATCTTGGTGTGTAATATGACAATATTTGTTATTTATTTTGTATATTTTCTGCTGTATTTGACACAATGGCATTGAGAAAGAATAAAAAAGCACAGTCAAAAAGGTCTTTTGTGTTCTTTATTTAGAAGGAAGCTTGAAAAATATACCCCATAATAAGGGTTAAAATCCGTCCATAATGACCCAAAAAAGGGAATTGGTGGCAGTTTCCCTTATTAAATAAAAGTCAGTTAGGTATAATACCGTTTGGGGTAGTTGCCTGTCAGATGAGTCAATGGATGAAAACAGTGAATCCTGTTTTTTCCTTCGGCGACGATCGAACTCCCTGCTTTTACAACGAGATATTCCAAACATCTGCCAAATTCAACATCTTCGGTCTCGCTGTCCTTCCGACAGAATATAGTACCAGTTTTCACCTTACCAAACCGCCTTAAAGCTCCTTTACTTATTATATAACCTGCTCCACCGCTGAAGTACCCCTGTTTAAGAATAACTACGAAATGCTTTCCAAAGAAAACAGGATCGTTCGAATTTTTGTCTGAAAAAAAATAACGCAAGTTCTCGACAATGACGGAAGTGTCGTTGTCAGCCTTCATATACCAATCAGCTTTGTCAAAAAACGCTCGAACACGTAGCGAAATGCTAACATTGTCTTTGCTGTAAGATGCCCGCTGCCTTCAGACACATGAAAGCCAATAGTCGAAAAAGTGTCCTATGTAACAGAACTTAAAACAGCAAATCATCCCAGCGTTTCCCCAATATCTTCCTTACATGGTGAGCTCTGCTATCAAGAGTTTCTGGTGATGTCATAATCCAACACAGTATCCTTACTTTCGATATCCATGCTTGTTCTGTGTCGACCTTCGTTACCGCTAAATCTGATTAATAGAACTGACAGAGCTCCACACATTAAGGGGTAACAGATATTTTTTATTCTTATTTCTCATTGAAACATATGTTGTGACACTTCGTTATAACCGAGACGATTCTAATGAGGATCACAGCGTATGTTGTTCTGGAAAATGAACAAATTTTGGCCCTTAATTATCCTGTGACCCCTAGATATTTTGATATTTTGGGCATTGTAAAGTATAAGAATCTAAACAAAGGATACAAGGCGCGTTTAAACGATGAGCAGTGACGTCTAGCTTTGACCATCCTTGATACATTTCATCACACACACACACACACACACACACACACACACACACACACACACACACACACACACTTTTGTAATTTGCGACTGACTGGCCTATCTGAATATAATTAGCCCAGTAGTTCCAACTAGTATAGACTCACATCCGACGCGGCGTCTGGTGAGAGTCGATACTGTTTGACTCTACCATTGATTTTGTAAAGATAAATTAGTAAATATTAAATAAAGCTGACCCCTTAACTTGGAAATGGATCTGTCTAAATACACGTCATAAATGGGTTTATGTTGCAGTAGTAACAACCCAGTTGATAATCGCAACTCCATTCCCACATGAAAAATATTCAATCCTTTGATAATGGATAGCGAAATATAACTCATGTGTGTGCAAACTATATAAGTGAACAAGACGGCGGGCGAGAGTTGCATAAGGGAGTGCTATAGTATAGTGCTCTGTAACGATCTGCTTACGATACGCAATCGTTGTGCTTTCAAAAGCGCTTTTCTCTAGCAGTGCGTTCCATTGTGAAAGTGGCCTCGCTTATAACATATGTAAAGAAAAAGTGCTTTGTATGTGCAACGCTGCGCAAACAAAAAGCGCCTTCTGAGAGGCAGCTTCAGAAAGGTCACGTAGCGCCACGAATCGCTTTTTTTGTAATGCGCCGTTGCATAACCATTTGCTACAAAGCGGTCTGTAGCGCTCGCCTTATGCAAATCATCGCAGTTTTGATGCGTTTCGCTGCGTTCCTTTACACTGTGCTTCAGTAAGTAGGCACATTCGATGTTTAATAGACAGCATTGACAAATACTAACACTCTACCTTTATCATGTAGTTTTGAATAATTTCATTTGCCTCAAATTTCTTTTTTACTTTATCAAACTTCCGCTACTATAGTAAAATGAAAAGTGTAAACGTTTTGTCGCTTTAAAAAGCATGCATTCAACCAAACATTTTGGTGATACATGTAATTTTTAGTCAAGTTTAATAAAACTTAAAAGATATGTTTCGCGTCCAAGTCTGAAAAAATGCTTTTTGAATGTTTCGCCAGGTTTTGTGATTTTCTTAAAACTTTGAATCACTTATCCTTGGAAGAGAATATGTTTTCAAAAACATTATTTTACTATTATAAGAATCTTTGAATTACAGATAGATTCAAACACACACAGTTTTACAGTACTGTTCGAAAATTTTGCGTCATCCGATAACAAAACATAACTCAAGACAGAGAAAAAATTTAATATGAAACTTTTGTTACTTTACATTTGGTTTAAACATATTTTATTTCAAATATCTTTAATTTAAACAAAAAAATATAATTATACACAACCCATACATACTGTAGTAAAACTGTTAGAAAAGAAGTAAATTAACAATTTATCTCAATTGTCTTGTATTTACATTCATAAACGACGAATTAACTTCAACAATAATGAGTTAAAATGTTTTATAAACAGAGCAGTTTTAAACCTTCGTTAAAAAGATTTCAAAACAAGCCTATGCCCCTAGCTCCAGTTATATGATGTTATTAGGGCTCTTCTATTTCTAGTGTTACATTAAAAGCGAGCACTCACTAGCAGGCACAAAGCGCCTGCAATACAAAGCTCCGTAGAGGGGGAACTCTGTCACCACGCAAAATGTTCTAAAATCGCAAAATGTAATAAAGTTATAACATTTTGCGTCGACAAAAAAATTTCCCTAACGCAATTTGCAATAATTTTTATATACAATGCTTAACCATCGGATTGAAGAAATATGGAAAAACCAAGTGTTGATAAGGATGAAAAGCGGCTAACAATTTCCGGAAGTCAATATCAAGTATAACTGTTCGATTTTATTTTGCTTACAATCCATCTAAAACGATATAACATTTTGCGTCGATCAAACGTTTTCCCCTTACGCAATTTGTTATAAATTTCTACGTACGAAGGTTTACTATCGGTTTGAAAAAGTATGTTAAAGAATCAGTGTTTATTAGCATGAAAAGCACATAATACAATCCGAAAAGTCGAAATCAAGTTTTACTGTACGATTTTATTTTTGCCTACAATCCATCTTAAAAGTGATAACATTTTGCGTCGATCAAAATTTTTCCTCGAACGCAATTTGTAATAAATTTCTATATACGATGTTTAACTATCGGTTTGAAGAAGTATATAAAATCGAGTGTTGATAAGCATGAAAATCACGTAATAAGTTCCGAAAAGTCAATATCAACTATCACTGTTCGATTTTACTTTGCTTACAATCCGACTAAAAAGTTATAACTTTTGCGTCGATCAAAATATTTCCCCTTACGCAATTGTAATGAATTTCTACATACGAAGATTTACTATCGGTTTGAACACGTACGTTAAATATCAGTCTTTATAAGCATGATTAGCACCTAACTAAATCCGAAAAGTCAATATCAACTATTACTGTTCGATTTTCTTTTGCTTACAATCCATCTTAAAAGTGATAACATTTTGCGTCGATCAAAATTTTTCCCCTAACGCAAATTGTATAAAATTTCTATATACGATGTTTAACTATCGGTTTGAAGAAGTGTAAAACCGAGTGTTGATAAGCATTAAAAGTATGTAATAAGTTCCAAAAAGTCAATATCAACTGTTACTGTTCGATTTGAATTTGCTTACAATCCAACTAAAAGGTTATAACATTTTGCGTCGATAAAAAATGTTTCCATTACGCAATTTGTATTAAATTCTTATATACCATTTTTAAATATCGGATTAAAGAAGTATGTAAACCGAGTGTTGATAAGCATGTAAAGCAGATAACAAGTTCCGGAAAGTCAATATCCAGTACAACTTCGATTTTATTTTGCTTACAATCCATCCAAAACTTTATAACATTTTGCGTCGATCTAACTTTTTCCTCTTACGCAATTTGAAATAAATTTCTACATACGAAGATTTACTATCGGTTTAAAAAAAGTACGTTAAAACCAGTGTTTATTAGCATAATAAGCACCTAACCTTTCAGAGTCTTTATCCTGCGCACCGGTCCGATAAAGGTTTTCCCGGTCTGATAACGTTTATCAGCCCCTTGTTAAAGTTAGCAACGTCGCGTGAGATACTTCGACTTAAAATGGCGAGTGCGATGTGGCAAAACAGAAAATTTCCCATACTTTTAGAGTTTCTATGTATCTTATTGTCCATCAATGACATAAAGTAAGACCACTCATTTGTTACTTAGATCAACAGGAACACGTTGGTGTCAACATTAATATGAATTGGCTGAATTTGTTACGCTACAACACGGCAAGCGCTATAAGACTGGACGGGCGGGAAGCATAGACATAATCTAAAGTTACAATTGGAAGACTGGGCGGAGCAGTTAGGCGCTTGCCATATAATGTCGAAACCGAGCAGTCCACACAAAAAATCGGTAACGTATCATGCGCCTGAGTTGTTATGCATAATTGCGAGATTAAAAATGCATAGTAAACACTGTCGGTCATCACAAATGATGAGACAGTTTGTACAGGCACATTACATCGAAACAATGTATTTTTAGGTATGATGACCGCCTCAAAGCCAAGGCAAATGCAGATGCATAAGCCTATGCAGATGCTTCATCAATTTTATGGCCACTAAACGATTAAAATAATCGCAATTGGTGTTCTCAGTGTACACCTGAATAAATAGATTGGAACCGAACCCCCATGATCAGGGAATAAACAGATAAGCTGCAGATGAGTTTATTGGTCTTTGTATTAAGTTATCATATATCATGATATTATTATATCAAGAAAATACCCATTGAAATTTCTGTATTAAAAAACAAATAAATTTTTCAACATTTTATCTGTTGTTATCTTATCATGTACCTCGCGGCCACCGATATCGCATCCAGGCGGATATCGTGTCAAGTGCTACGGTATGTCCATTATAATAGTATTATTGCTGTCAACGATATCGCCTTCACAGGTGGATACCGTACTGCGGTTTGTCCATTATTTTGATTATTTTGGGTTATTTTGATTACCGATATCGCCTTCCAAGGTGGATATCGTAAAACGAGACAAAAAATGAAAGTGGTCAAAGTACCCAAATCATAGGTCCGAACTCGTTGGTCATTTAAACATAGGCAATTCCGGAATATTTTAAATACACAGACATGAACCCCATGAAAGAGGTGTGATCAGGTGCCCGCGGGTAGTAAGCATAACCTGCCTATTTTAATACTCCCACCATATCTATGTATCTGTGGAAAAAGTCACTGAAAATGAAAGTCCGGTATTTGAAAACTTAACTAAGCTTCGGCTGAGGCCATCAAATCGGCGATTAGTTTAGTAACGTCCACATTGTAGTGTTTTGCCATTCTTTATGAATTTAAAACAGAAAATAAGATACAGAACTGCAGTCAATTCAACCTTTTTCTGTTTTCACTTTAAACTTTGATCTTATATGGTTCATATTGTTTGGACACCTATCTGTTGTTAATACTGAATAATTAGTTACAAACTTAGTTTGGAGGTTGCAAGAGAAAATAAGGTACAGAACTGAAGTCCATTTAACCTTTTCTGTTGTAACCATTAAATTTTCTCTTTCATGATTAATTTTTTGAATGATAATGATCTATAGTTGAAACTGTATTAACTGAATTATTCATTTGGGAGTTTTACTCACACCCTAGCGCAAGAGTGCACCAGCTACCCAACACTATGATAAATATCATAAATCAGGTAAACTGGAGCATTCCGACTATGCGAAAAAGTTAATTATTATGAAAGAAATATCCCTCAACTGAAAGTAAGTTAAACTATTCGGTCACTGTACTTCACTTGATAAGCAATTTTGTATACCATAATGATGGTAACAGAATGCCAAATATACGGAAAATGTGCTTACTACCAGTGATGCTCTATAATGATATATAATATATATCTTTTCTGGTAGTGGTTTATCATAACAGGTATCTTGTGAAGTTGGGACCATAATTTTCAATTAAACAACGTAGAAGTCAATTGAGAATTCTTACCTTTGAACGCCTTTCGCCGTCGACGAACCCTAGAGTAAGAATACCAGTGATAATGTTAAAACCGTGCAGTTGTAAACATGATTAACCGAAATGATTTATCATTTGTTTGGAAAATACTGGTACAACGAGCCGAATACTTCAAAAAAGGTTATTGGTGTATATTTAACCTACACATACTTATCCTAACCTCCTTCTTATCCAGTGTTTGGTGCCTTTCTGTTCTTATACATTTGCGTGGCTGATTATTCAGTATAAAATGCATCACTGAGTTTACGTCGACAGGGCTTTTCATCAATTTAGCGCAAACGAAAAATTCCCTCTAACATTGGTTTAGCGTGAAACCTTCTCATTGATTTAGCGCAAATTCGGTGAATATGTTACAAGCAAATACACACATGTAGAAGTGTGAAACAAAAATGTTTTTGGAGATACCAGCACTTGTACTGAAAGGGGAAAAAGACAAAATGACAAAAATCCAAGGATTGTACCATAAGTATCTCGGTGGAAAAATAGACATAGTGAAGCTACAGATACCTCCCCATAACGAGCTTAACTTAAGCCATCGCGAGCCCATCTCAAACTTTTTATTCCTGCTCATCCTGCTACCTCTCGGCGGTGAGCAGGGGGCAGCGGATGATACACGAACACAGATGTTCCTGTATTATACAAATACGGACGGTAAATACAGGTAACTCCACAGGTAACTCCAAAATATTTGCGCTAATTCGATGAGCAGGGTTTTTGAAATCTTTAGAAATTCCTGCGCTGTTTTGATGCCTTGTTTTCGCTGCTTTGATGAGCACTTTCGCTAATTTGATGAATCATCGTCGACAGAAATGATTCAAAAAACACTGTAATTTACCGTTCTCAATGTTGCTTAATACGCGGGGACCTCTCTTTTGTTTGCATTTTGTATAGTCATGCAGAGTTTTGTCCGATTCAACAGCCTGAAGCAGACGAACAATAGTAGTGTAAACGACAACACTAGTAGTGTAAGACACAACACTCCAAATTGTACGGACGTCGTGTACAGTACAGACGTCGTGCATGGTTAGCGGGTCAAGATGACTGAACCACCCAGGTAAAGTATTCTTTCGTATGGGGTTTCAAAGATAGGTAAACTGTGCCTAGGTTATATTATGATAACTGGGACCCTATCGAAGCCTACTTAATAATTGAGAAAGTAGTGTGTAGGGTATTTATCTTGAATGAGGCCCTGACGAAGCTTAGCAGAGCCGGGGGTATGCCTTGGTGAGAGTATTATCACAACTGTATTGTCGTGAATGAGACAGTAGTGTGTAGACTATATTATTTTTACTATTTTATCTTGATTTGGTCTTCGGCGGAGCTTCGCGGAGCAGGGGTATGCCTTGATTAGAGTATTGTCATAACTGTATTGTAATGAATGAGAGAGTAGTGTGTACACTGTATGATCTTGATTGGGTCTCCGGCGGAGCTCTGGTATGCTTTGATTACTGTATTATCATGACTGTTATTTTGTTTTATTACTTCTGTATTATTTATCTTGAAAGGGGCCCCGGCGAAGCTTAGCGCAGCCGGAGGTATGCCTTGGTGAGAGTATAATCACAACAATATTGTCATAAATGAGAGAGTAGTGTTTAGACTATATTATCTTGATTGGGTCTCCGGCGGAGCTAAGCGGAGCCGGGGTTTGCCTTGATTAGTGTATATCATAACTGTATTGTCATGAATGAGAGAATAGTGTGTAGTCTATATTATCATGATTGGGTCTCCGGCGGAGCCGGGGTATGTCTTGAATAGTGTATTGTCATATCTGTTATTATTTTATTAATGCCGTACTATCAAAGTATCATTGAAAGAGTAGTGTGTGATTTTATTATCATGAGTGGGGCTCCGGCGGAGCATAGCGTTGCCGGGGGTATGCCTTTGAGTAAATTGTCATACTTGTATTATCATAACATATATTGAGAGAGAAGTAGAGTTTGCCTGGCGGTTGTATATATCAATCATATGGCCATTAAACGAGTCAAAATAATCGTTATTGGTGTCTTCAGTGTACACCTGAATAAATAGACTGGAACCGAGACCCCATGATCAGGGAATAAACAGATAAGCTGCAGGTGAGTTTATTGGTCATTGTATTAGATTATAATATTATCATTATTATATCAAAAAATACCCATTGAAATTTCTGTATTAAAAAGATGAATAAGTTTTTTTCAAAATCTTATCTGTTGTTCCGAGCATGCACCTCGCGGTCACCGATATCGCCTTCACGGGTGGATATCGTGCCAAGTGCTACGGTATGTCCATTATAAAGTATTATTGCTGTCAATGATATCGCCTTCACAGGTGGATACCGTTCTGCGGTATGTCCATTATCTTGATAACCGATATCGCCTTAAAAGGAGAATATCGTATAACTAGACTAAAAGTGTATTTCCATTCTTTATGAATTAAAACCGAAAATAAGGCACAGAACTGCAGTCAATTCAACCTTTTCTGTTGTCAACATTTAATTCTTTCTTACATGATTATTATTTTGTATGATAATGATCTATAGTTAAAACTGTATTAACTGAATTATTTATTTGGGAGTTTGCGACAGAATGCTAGGTACAGAACTGCAGTCAACTCAAAATTTTATGCCGCCAACATTCCTATTATACCACTATAATATGTTAAATTATCTACATGTTAATAAACATTTAAAACATATACAAAACATAGCGCTATCTTTCATGAAATTGACGGTTACCCGATTTGAAGGACAATTACGTGTGTACCGCTTTACTCACACCTTAGCACAAGAGTGCACCAGCTACCCAACAATATGACAAATATAATAAATCAGGCAACTTGGGACATTCCGACTATGTGAAAAAGTAAATTATAACTGTTTGATTTTATTTATATTCCAATTAAGCTAAAAGTTTAACATTTTGCGTCAGTCAAACTTTTCCCCTTACGCAATTTGTAATAAATTTCTACATACGAAGATTTACTATCGGTTTGAAGAAGTACTTTTAAACCCAGTGTTTATAAATTTAAAGAGTAACAACACCTCAGGAACTGACTGAATCAGATCTCAAACCCAATCCCCAATATCAAAGGGAAAGATTGGCAAAGACATCCCAACAAACAAAAAAATACAATCAGCAGCAAAAACATTTAACAATTATTTTTACCTATTTTCTATTTTTATTATAGAAGGGTTAAAATGTGAACACAATAAATTAAACAACACCGAACAGAACACGAATGCAACCGCAACGAACGTACTGCCTTCGGACAGTCAGTAATAACTACTGGGGGGTTTAAACAGGTTCTACTGGGCCCAAACCTTCACCCTCACCCTCCGCCGCGGTGCACACAATTAGTTGGTAGTTCGGTTGGTATGGAGGTCCCCTAACTCATCAGAGAGTCATCACGGTTAACAATTTAAATTAAGAAAAGACAGTGATGACTCAAGAGCCAAAACGTGTTAAGACACCTGGAGATCCCTGGGGCGTCAGCAACACCACTGGAGCGCAGGAGCAAACGAAGACCACCAGTTGAACCCCGATGGGTCATGTTTAGCCCCTAACAAAATAAAAAAGTCGATATCAAGTATAACCGTTCGATTTTATTTTGCTTCCAATCCATTTTAAAAGTTATAACATTTTACGTCGAACAATATCTTTCCCTAACGCAGTTTGTAATAAATTTCTATATACGATGTTTAACAATCAGTTTGAAGAAGTATGTAAAAACCGTGTGTCGATAAGCATGAAAAGCACCTAACAAGTTCCGGAAATTCCATATCAGTTATTACTGTTCTATTTAAATTTTGCATACAATCCAGAAGAAAAAAGTTTTTTGCGTCGATCAACTGTTTTCCCCTTACCCAATTTGTAATAAGTTCCTACATACGAAGATTTACAATCTGTTTGAAGAAGTATGATAAAACTCAGTGTTTATAAGCATGATGAGCACATAGCCAAATCCACAAAGTCGATATTAAGTATTTCTGTTCGATTTTATTTTGCTTACAATCCATCTTAGAATTTATAATAATTTGCGTCAAATTAAATTTTTTCCCTATCGCATTTTGTAATAAAGTTCTATTTACAATGTTCAGCTTTCGGTTTGCAAAAGTCTGTAAAACCGATTGTTGATAATGATGAAAAGCATCTAACAAGTTCCAAAAAGTCAATATCATCTATTACTGTTGCATTTTATTTTGCTTACAATCCATCTAAAACGTTATAACATTACGCGTCAATCTAACTTTTTCCCCTTACGCAATTTGTAATAAATTTCCACTACGAAGATTTACTAGCGGTTTGAAGGAGTACGTTAAAACCCAGTGTTTATAAGCATGATAAGCACCTACCTAAATCCGAAAAGTCAATATCAAGTACTACTGTTCGATTTTATTTTGCTTACAATCCATTTTAACAGTTATAACATTTTGCGTCTATGAAAATTTTTACCCTAACGCAATTGGCAATTCATTTCTATATACGATGTTTAACTATCGGTTTGATGGTGTATGTAAAAGCCGAGAGTTGATACGCATGTAAAGCACCTAACAAGTTCTGGAAAGTCAAAAACAGGTATTACAGTTCGTTTTTCTTTTGCTTACAATACATATATAAAATTATAACAGTTTGCGTCATTTTTTTTTTCTTTACGGAATTTGTAATACATTTCTTCATACGAAGATTTACTATGGGTTCGAAGAAGTACGTTAAAACCAAGTGATTAATATGAAATAGGTGCTACCTAAAATGCAACCAACCAATATTACCACTGCAACACTGAACTGAAAGGTTTTCAAACTAGAGCAAGTGAGCACAGTCTCACGTATACCCTGATCATTTTCACCGCCTAATGAAGCAGACTTTTAACACAAAATTTTAATGCAAATTTTATATACATGTGCAAAATTATTCTGTGTCTGTGATCTTGACCTTACATCAGCAGCAGCATCCATATGGTGTAAACAAGTATGAAATAAACCTAGTCGTGCATGATTAGGTTTCATTCAAGTACATGTATATTAGAACTATAAGCAAAAAAAATACAACAAACACTATAGGCTATAGGTCAGGCCTGTGAAGCAAAATTTTTGGAAAAATAAAATGTAAAATTGTATTTAGCAAGTGTGCATATCTGTATGTATGTACCTTCTCCTTGGTAAAATGATTTTAACTGTATGACTATCGTATCATCCATCCATTGCAAAACTAGAGCAAGTGAGCAGGGGCTCAGGTATACACCCGGCCAGTGCCACCACCTTATGACACTAAACTTTAAACTTAATACACAACAAGGGCATGGGTTGAGGTGGTACAGAATAAAACTTTGGACATATAAACCAAACTGAACAAAAGGGTTGGATGGTATATGATCTTAAACAAGAGGCCCAAATGGGCCTGATATCGCTCACCTGGCTATTTTGCAACGGGACCATTCTGAAACAAAATTGGTCCAATTCCACTGAAATTTTCTCATTTTCACATTTTGCTACTTTTCATAACAGAGGCCAACTTGCCTGGTCTTTATATATTTACTTTTGAAATGCCTCATTGCAAGGATGATTTTGCCACAAATTTCATAAAAATCCATTCAGGGGTTACTGAGATATTGGCAGTTTCATGTTTTGTGCTATTTTTAGCAATGGCAGATGGCCGCCATCTTGGAATGCCAAAATGCAAAAAATTAAAGAAAAGTCTTCATGCAAGGACCATTTTGACACAAAATTGGTCCAGTTCCATTGAAATTTTCAGATTTTCACATTTTGCTATTTTAAGTAATAGAGGCCAACTTGAACGACCTGTATTTGTTAATTCTACAGATTTTTTTTTTCATTTTTATAAGTTTGAATATCAAAGTTTCACTGATGTTCCATGCCAAAATTCAGACAAATATACCCAGTGGTTCTGGATAAGAAGTTGATTTTAATGTTTTTGCTATTTTTAGTAATGGCAGCCATCTTGGATTTTCAACCTGACCCAATTTTACAATTCTGAGACCCTGGAGTCAGGTCATTGCTCCATGCGAAATTTTAGAACCATAGGAACAGCAGTTTTACAGAAGAAGATTTTGAAATTTTGTGGTGTTGACGGACGACGCACGGGATGACGCACGCCTGACGCATTTGTATGACAATAGCTCACTATGGCCCTTCAGGCCAGGTGAGCTAAAAATTAATAGAAAACTTGACATGAAAATCAAAGTCTGTGACCTTGACCTCTAGGTCACTGGCATGGATGGGGGCGTACAGAATTAAACTTTGGACCAACATCTATCATCATGCAAAATATCAATCCTACCCAAGAAAGAATTTGAATCATATAGAAATCTCAAAAACTTTAACGCAATAATTTAGCATGAAAAGTCAAAGTTTAAATGTGACCTTGACTTCTTTGTTTCCAGATGCTACTTCAAATTTTCTTTGGCTTGAAATCTGTTGAATATTTGCAGCATAATTTAAACACCAGCTGTATGTTAATGAAACACTGATCTTAACTACAATGCTTACATGCACATGCAGCTAACGTTTAGTGGTATTTCTTTGTTGATGATGTTCGAATTGCATCGCAAGAAGCTTGAAGCTCAACAATGATGTCAGCAGGTATTTACAGGTAATGTTGCAATCCCATGATGATTCTCCTGTGATGAAATTATCACTACCACTTACGCTTGCATTAAAACCTTGTTTCTGATGAATGTTCAGAACCAGAATTCTTAGCAAATTCCTCCCTGTGTGAGTGCCATCCCATATCAATGGAAGGATATTGAGGAGATTCTTACTGCCAGTCTTTTTGATTCCATTTCTTTTTTTTAATATATGCACTTTCTTGTTTAACATATGCTCCTTAAGAGAGACTTGACTGTCCAGGGTAAAAATTAACATAATGTACACAACCACCTGTGTGAAAGTTATTTTATTTTTTGGGGCTTTTAATAGCCGTATATTAAGTATTGGCCTACATTTTTAGTATTTCATTGGCAATATATATATATATATATATATATATATATATATATATATATATATATATATATATATATATATATATGGTAGGATTAAATCATCAACAGTGCAAAACAATATTTACTGAGCGCTTTCGGCTTTCGCCTTCTTCAGAGTTTACAGGTACAAGAAAAAAATCAAAATTTCAACATTTCTACAGGTAAATCAAGAAAAAACAAAATAATCATGAAAACGTTTCTCAATTTACTATTCAAATTCACATTAAACGACCAAAGAAATTGAAAAAAGGTCGTTTAACAAAGCAAAATTGCTACAAGGCGGCCGTTTCACGGCCCCAGTTCGAATTTGAAATTGCAAATGGCTGCCAAAATGAGAAAAATCGTATTATGCGATTTGTAGCGGTGTATTTATAGCGATATACATACATTCTGTATACTGGCCATTCAGCTATGATGCAAAACTCACCATAATGAAGGAAAAAGAGAATTTTACATGTAATTACATCGCTACAAAAGCAAGAGTGGAACACTGTATGTCTGGAATAATGCAAGATGCCCCTGCAGAAATAGACTGAAGGTGGGACCGAGGCTAATCTCCTTTGTTAATGCCGCTTGGATTCAAAGTGTTAAGACGACGTATCCAGTAGCTCTCACGACTTTTTCTGGCATTGTCTTTCCACTCTGAATTGCTTTCTAAGCAGCAAACAGAGGCATGACTGAGAAAGTCATGTCCTTGCAAGCAAAAGTGCTCAGCGGTAGGAGATCTTTCAAATCTCTTGTGTCTCCAGTCATCTCTGTGACCATTCATTCTGATATTCAGAGGGCCCTTAGTTTCCCCAACATACTGCTTTCCACACTTGCCACAAGAGATCAGATACACAACATTCTGTGTCCTACAATTGGTGTCACCTTTAAGCTTGACACGAGCACCACTGGACGATGTGGCTGTCTGAGAGGGGGTTATCATTCTACAGGTCTGACATCTTGATCTGCCACAGGGTTTACATTCTCCAAGAGGTTCGTCATCGGTCGGATCTGGCTTCAGTCTAGCCCGCACAAGATGGTCTTTGAGGCTTTTTGGTCGCCTGTAGGCCATGATTGGCTTCTGCGGGAAGACTGTGCTCAGATGGTCTGATGAGTCTATGATGGACCAGTGTTTGTCGACGATACCCCTGGCTTTAGGAAGGTCTGGATGATATGTCAAGACAAATGGCAGAACAGCTTTGTTTGCTGTCGGCTTGGGCTTGTACGACAAAAGATTTTGTCTTTCCATGTGCCTGACCTTCTCTATGGCTTGGTCAATTACCTGCTTTTGATAACCCCTTTGTTTGAGCTGTTCACAGAGATCCTTTGATCTTTTCTCAAAAGTCTCATCATCCGAGCAGATGCGTCTGATGCGTAGTGCAAGACTATATGGTATATTCTTGCTACAGTGAGGAGGGTGGCAGCTTGTGGGCAAAAGATACTGGTGGGAATCTGTAGGTTTAGTGTAGAGGTCTACAGCAACCTTGTCGTCAGCAAGATTTGTTAAACGACCTTTTTTCAATTTCTTTGGTCGTTTAATGTGAATTTGAATAGTAAATTGAGAAACGTTTTCATGATTATTTTGTTTTTTCTTGATTTACCTGTAGAAATGTTGAAATTTTGATTTTTTTCTTGTACCTGTAAACTCTGAAGAAGGCGAAAGCCGAAAGCGCTCAGTAAATATTGTTTTGCACTGTTGATGATTTAATCCTACCATATACTTATTTCAATCATTTTGAATCCATTTGTTGGATCCAGTGCTACCGGGAAGATTTTTGTTTGATGTTTGTCTCATTTCTCCCTATATATATATATATATATATATATATATATATATATATATATATATATATATATATATATATATATATATATACCCGGGATATTTATGTAAGTAACTTACTTTTGCTTTCTGTTTCTACTTTCAGTTTTATCGCTATTTTGTCAAGACAGTTTTCGCCTGTTATGTTGCTTATGTTAAATATAAAACCAACAAGATAACTTGACACAGAAATCAAAGACTAAATTAAGTAATTGTTGCTGGCTTAGTTGTTGATGTTGTGTTGGAGCTGCAACACTTTAACGTTATATGTGGGGCAGTCAGCCAACCAATCCTCATTGTAATGTGCAACACAGAGAGATCCCAATAAAAATTCAACAGCATTTCCGAAATCGAAACCCCAACACCAACAATAAATATGCATATCAACATGCACATCCGTACAATCTTTCTTTCTTTCTTTCTTCCATTTTCGCCTTAACCCCCGAAGGGGACACAGACGGTGTACTTTTGTACACTCCGGTGTTGCAGGATGAAAGCCTACGTATAGCCATGTAGCTATAGTGGGGATCTTTAACCTGCACAGGGGATGACTCTCCCTGCACAGGGGGCCTCCAGTTAACGTCCCGATCCGAAGGACGGCACACTTGTTAGCATCATCCCTGCAAATGATGCTAGAAAAACGCGTTCGGACATAGGAAGATTTCGCCTCGGGCGGGATTCGAACCCACGACCTCTGGCTTCAGAGTCAAGTGCACTAACCACTGAGCCACCGCGCCTTTTCAATCTGATCAGCACATTTGATATCTTGCACGTACTGGACTCATATATATTACAATACACACTTCTATTAAATCTAAAGTCAGTTATCTTTTTTAAAGATATTCTTGTTTCAATACTGTGTTTATTTGCGTCCAATTCTACTGCAGAACTGAGCGTTGGTTGATTACTGACAAAATTTGATATTGGAATGTATGAAGACGTAAGCAATTAGTAAACTGGATTCACGCAAATCATAAGGGATCGCATAAACTTCTAAACAATTACCACTTAAGGCTTAATTAAATCACATAAATATGAAGTCAGAGGTGTAAAAAGCAAGGGCAAATAAGCTAATTATATGCTAATGACACAGTAACTGTGTATTATGTAAAGTGCTAGGACTAGTGCAAAACTGATTTTTACTGATAATGGAGAGAAACCAGGATAGTTGCTAGAAGCTCATGCAAAGTCTTGCTCGCCAAAGATTAATATCTTGTATACTTTGAGACTTCATAATGGTTCACTGAGGCTGTACTTACAAAAGTTTAAACCAAAGTGTCTGTTGACGATTACGGACAAATGTCATATTCGAATCCATGCATGTGTAAGCAATCAGATACTTCGCATGAAGAGATTGGATTTAAACAACATTACAATGGTTCGCAATAATCTACTGATTAAATTACATTTTAAGACTTCTTAAATTCTCATATAAAACATACAAAGAAGTCTCAGATACTGCATGAAACGCAGTAGAAATCAACTTTGCTTCCGTGAATGACTTTCGATGATAGCAAGGGCAGACATATAACCAATGAGGAGGTTCGCAGGAAGATCCAAGCAGCCATTGGAGAATATGATGAACTCCTGACGCTGGTCAAGAAACGGAAACTAAGGTGGTTTGGCCACGTCTCAAGGTCTTCTGGTTTAGCAAAGACAATTCTTCAGGGCACAGTGAAAGGAAAAAGAAGAAGAGGTAGACAGAAGAAGAGGTGGGAAGACAATATCAAGGAGTGGACTGGAATGGATTTTGCCAGCTCAACTAGGGCAGCTGAAGACAGGACAAGGTGGAAAGGGATTGTTTTGAAGTCAGCTGTGGTGCCCCAACGACCTAGTAAGGTTATGGGATAGAATAGAATAGAAATAAGGGCAGACAATTTAGCTATAATGCTAATAACATGACAACCGTGCATGTAAACTGCCATGACTGGGCACCAAGTCATCATCACCATTGTAGAAAATCACATGATTCGATTTTTAGTGAGAACTGCAGGTCTGCCATTTTGCCAACTGAATTTGGGGGGAAAAAAGCAAAAAACACAGCAACGTCCAGCATCGCGAAGCGTTTTCATTCGTCACATGAAACCACTGACTCAATCGGAAACCTTGCTCATTTTCGTCAGAATCTTATCATCCGTCAGTTTAGAAAATTTTTTAGTTGGTCTGTACACAGATTTCTATATTCAGCATCAGCGTTACTGTTTGACGACACCTTCATAGCTTCGGGCAGCCACCCGGTGTCGCTATTAAATTTATCAAACAAGTTGAGGGAAAGGGCTAAAATTCAAGACTTTGCCAAGCATTTTGTATCATTTGCGGAACGTTTAAATAAATTCAGTAACGTAAAAACTGGGAAAGATAGACCTCTGCAAACAGTGAAGACCCAGATCAGATTGCAGTTTGATCAGGGTCTACATTGATTGCCATTCCATATCCATCAGCTGGCAGTGGTCATACAGTTAAAATCAAACCATTCAAATATTAGGACAATTACAATAATTGCAGGCGTTTCAAAACTTACAGTATTTACGGTAATACAGAAACACAAATTTATGCAAGATGCTAAAATGTATCATATGACGGAAATAAGCGAGTTTGGAGTTCCGAGTTTCCGGTTGGCCTGGAGCACAAAGGTCAGGGGTCAAGTGTGGAAAAATCTGATAGGTCATCATTACATTTACCTGGTCAGTCGATATAAAACTGCTTTTTCATGATAAAAAATCGCTGATATGATTGAAAATTGTTTTCGATTCAGAGAAAATGGATAGTCACATTATTTTAGCAAGATAGAATAGACAGGGAATATTTGAAAATTGAAATATTAGTCAATATATTGGTGTGTTACTGTTACGGGCCAACTCTCCTACCTTCTATTCTCTACAATAGTAGATATGCGCATAGCTTCGTATATATTCAATCTCTGATAACTGCGTCAGGGAGTTAACTCTTTGGCTCAGTGGTTAGAGCATTGGACTATGGACCGGGAGTTCCGGGTTTGAATCCCAGCAAAGTTCGGGATTTTTTCAGCTAAGCTTTGGTCCGTTTGTTGCGGCAGTAATGTTGTTAGATTACGCTGTGTGTATACGGTTTTTGGCATCGGCGACCTTTGACCTCCAAGAGCAAAATCTGAGTTTGCACATGCGCAGTGCAGAACTCCGAGCTCGCTTATATCTATTCCACAATTATTGCATGAAAACGTCAACATTTTGCCTTAAGAAAATGTGATGTTATTATTGAATGAGTAAACAATTCTGATTCTTATTCTTACCCATTTCCCCAGATAATAAATAAGTCTAAATTGACTTATCCCTAAATTCAGACTAACACGAACCGGCTTTAAATACTAAAATAGGGCTAAACAACCCGCCCGAAATCAGGCTGAAACAACATGTTGGAAACAGGGCCGTAGCAACCCTGGATCTTCAGGGATAGAGGGACATAAATACTGTGGTTTACCTGAAGCATGGTCCCTGGAGCAGTGCATGTGTGGGGATTCTGATTGGCTGTCTAAATAGCTGGGGCAACGACAGCGACCTCAACTGTTGGACATAATCATAGTCATGGGGCGGGGGCTTTTAACTAGGATTTATTTAGACATTTGTCCCCACAGAGCCAGGCATCGTGCAGGGCAAAAAGTCAAAGTATCCACACCCCTCCCCCAGCCATGAGGTAGCTGGATTTGCAAATGAACAGGGCATAACAGCTATCATACTTCTGCTCAGGGAAATGTAATTTTGTGGACAGACTGAGACTGCCAAAATACATTCAGCTACATGTATTCTAAGAATAATTCTTAAGTATTCAGACAGTCACAGTAGGCCTATCGGCATGTCAAATCTGACAGCGACATGATCGTTAGCTTAGAAATTTAGGCTAGCCTAGCATGATTTGCATGGGAACTTCGATAAGAGTAAACAAGACCATTTACCGTCTTCTTAATTTAATCCTAAGCATTGAAATCCAATTTTCATTCCTGATTTTATTACAGCTTCCGTAATCAAGTTAGGGAGGTAACTAGATCTAGCAAATATTAACTCATTTCCGTTTCGCGAATGCATGGATACCATTTGATTTGGTAAATAGTCTGATGCGAAAATATCTTAGATGTCATTAAAACCGATATCTTTGCGATTCAATTTTATTTTTTGTATTTTTTCATAGTCAAAATTGATAACGGCACATTTTTCAACGGTAATATAAGGTTCCTGCTTCGATCGAATCCGACTCTGTATTCTTACCGGAAGTTGGCGACTTAAAAAAAACTCTCATTCATACTGGAAACAGAACAGAATGGAACAGAACAGAACCCCTATCGTAAGGCAACCAAACACTTAGTTTGGGTCGCTCCGCGACCCAAACCTCGTTTGGTTGGTTGTTATTAGCATTGTAAGGACCTATCAAAAAATCGGAAAAGTCGATATCAAGTAACAATGTTTAATTTTATTTTGCTTACAATCCTTCTTAAAACTTATAGCCTATTGCGTCGATAAAACGTTTTCGCCATTTGTAATAAATTTCGATCTTCGATGTCTTACAATACGTTTGAAGAAGTATGTTAAAACCCAGTATTGATAAGCATGATAGGCACCTAACAAGTTCCGAAAAGTCGATATTAAGTATTAATGTTTGTTACGCAGAAGGTTTTACACACGGTTTACACGGGTGTAGAGTCTTATGCGTCCCCAGGACGGCGGAGGGTGACTTCCGGTTAAAGGGTTATCGACCAGTGTATCACATTAAAAAGGAAACTCTAACAATGTTAGAATTTTTGAAGTTTATATATGTGGTAATATAAATTCTATATACAAACAATGCAATTTACAACTGTCACAACTACAATAATATACAACACATATCAGTTCATGCCACTGGCCCAAGCAAGGTGTTTGTTTCAAATCTGTAATCGATCTGCGCACAGTACGCTAATAGATTACCGTCTGACGTCAACACCGTACTCGGCTCAGCGCCATGAACTAAAGGAAAATACAAAGTACAAAAACGTTAACTGAGCTCACAACAAAAAATAAGGCTTTATGCCGGCTGAATTTAACTGGTCGTCCCTGGATCCTACCATGGGCCAGTCCGTATATTCTTGGAATCACCCGCTAATTCATATCGGGCACGCACTTATATACTGGTCGCTTCCTGGATCGTACCAGGGACCAGTCTATATATTATGGGAAACACCTAAGTGGTCGAACACTTCTGGTTCACCCCGTCCCACACATTCAACAGCCAATCACCTCGACAACATCGGCCGACTTCGCATAGTATACATGCATCCCGCCTTGGCTAGGACTCTTGAGCACTTGGCGTTGTGATTTTGCCTCTACCCGGGTTAGTATTAACCTGGAGATGTATATAGAATCTCCGTGTGAGACGTGGCGCTAAGCCCAAACAGCTAACTGCCGGACTTGAAGTGCCTAAAAATAACGAACTTACCTTTAATACATTATAACAACATAATACAATACGTAAGACTTGCACTTGTCTTGGAAATACCATACAACGCCCTCGACGAATACCGAGCATAACGTGCACACGCCAGCCGTGTCACCAGACACAACTCGCGCGCACGATGTAAAACCAAAACTGTGCTTACCTTCCGCTAACGTAGAAACGTAGATCCCACCAGGCATGTGCGTCAAAAGATCTGACGTCAAACATTGTCAAGAAGAATACTGACGTCAACAGGTATCACCATGACATACCCCACATAAAACATGAATGATCTACACAATGGCCTTTTTACATTAAATTGATTTACCAAAAATCTAACTCGCATATGTATTAATTCATTTCTTTAAACTAAGCGTATGACCATTTGCCATAGAATATATCCTTTGAATACCTTATAACCGTCTCTAACACATTTGGGATCATAACGTTTGATCTGACATCATGACGCCAATGATGTCATACCATATGCCGTCATCTAGTGAAGGCAAATCAAACGAATGACGACCAAATGTTACCGTTATAACATATGAAAAAACTCTTAATGCAGTGCATACAATGACGTCAATTGACGTCACGAGTATGTAAATTAGTTCCATTACAAATCAATCTACTTCTATAGGCCACCTATACGTGAAACTGATATAAAAAAGTGCTGACGTCGCAATTACATGTATGCAACTGACGTCACATGAATAACATGAATGCAACTGACGTCACTCGACGTCAAATTGACGCACACCATTGCAACCTACATCAGTGTTATAAACTATTTTCGTAATTTACAAAACGTCCTCATATACAAATACCATGCGCAGCATGATCATTATCAACAAAATCAGTCGGAACATTAAATCATATCATATCAACCAGAAGTCACAGTTTTCATTCTTAGCCAAAACTATTCTAAATCAATATAATAAACTCTTACCCCTCAGGCCTTAACACTGAACCTAGGCACGACAATATAATATCATTCGTCTTTGAATTAAAAAGCCACGTCTAAATTTTCAATAATAATTTACGAATATAAATACTATGCATCTCACCTTAAAATCATGCAACTCGCTTTAAGCATGTAGGTCTTCACCTTAAAATCATGCGACTCGATTTAAGCATGTAGGTATTCACCAATAATTCATGCATGACATAGCCACAATTTCCGTGAATGTTTAACTACCACAGTTACCCTAAAAACTGTAGCCCCACTGATTGAAAGGATTAAAAAGAATTACAATTTGGCATATTCGACGATCCGATTCATTTCGTAACACTGTTCGATGTTATGTTGGTTACAATCCATCTTGAAAATTATAACATTTTGCGTCGATCAATCTTTTTTTCCCTTACGCTCTTTGTAACAAATTTCTATGTACGATATTTTACTATCCGTTTGAAGAAGTATGTTATAACCTAATGCATATAAGGATGATTAGCACCTAGCATGTTTCGAAAAAGTCGACCTCTGCTTACACTCCATCTTAAATTAATAACATTTTGCGTCGATCAAACTGTTTCCCCCTTCGCAATTTGTAATAATTTTTTACAAACGAAGATTTACTAGCCGTTTGAAAAAGTATGTTAAAAGCCAGTGTTGATAAGCATGAAAAGCGCCTTACAAGTTCCGAAAAGTCAATATTATGTATAACTGTTCGATTTCATTCAGCTTACAATCCACATTAAAAGTTTTATTTTGCCTCGATCAAACTTTTTCCCCTTACGCAATTTTAAAAAATTTCTACATACGAAGATTTTTTATCGGCTTGAAGATATATGTTAAATCCCAGTGTTTATAAGCATGATTAGCACCAAGCAATTTTCGAATAATCGATATCAAGTATAACTGTTCGATTATATTTTGTTTTTCAATCCATCTTAAAAGTTAAAATATTTGCGTCGATTAAAATTTTTCCACATGTAATTTGAAATGAATATCTATATACGATGTTTAACTATCGGTTTGAAGAAGTATGTCAAATCCGAGTGATAAAAATGATAAGCCCCTAAAAAAATCCGAAAAGTCGATATCAAGTATAACTGTTCGATTTTATTTTGCTTACACACTATCTTAAAAGTTTCGCGTGGATCAAACTTTTTCCCCCTTTCGCAATCTCCAATACATTTCTACGAGGGATGATCAAAAACTTCCCGGAAAAGTTCTGCATTCTCTTTACTGTTTTACTTTCTTCAATGAAATTTCACACTATCCAACTTTAATGTAATTGTGATTCATATCTCGATTTCAGGTTGTGTTGCCGTATTGCTGGAATGGTTCAACTGAAAGGCATAAATCATATATCTAACGAATTGCCATTAGCTCTAGTTTATAAAACCTTATCATAACACTTACGTATTATAAGGTAAAGTAAATTATCTGCCCTTGAATTACCCCACCCAACATATTTACTGATTAAAGGTCACGTTGGACGTAGCAATCATTTCGTAGAAAGAATCAAAACAACTTACAAAATTTGTAATGGACATCAAGATAACATATATATTTTTAAGTTTATGTAAAGTAATTCATGTTTACATAAATAATTAGTGAGAAAGCAACGTTCGAATTTTGCTATTAGAAAAGATAAAATGAAATGTAACGTCAGCTGGGCCGGGTCACGTTACCGGTCGTAACGTTGGTGGCGCGTGCAATAAACTGGTTAGACATAAGTTAGTTGTTTTGTATGATATGAATCACAATTACATTAAAGTCGGATAGTGTGAAATTTCATTGAAGAAAGTAAAACAGTAAAGAATACAGAACTTTTCCGGGAACTTTTTGATCGTCCCTCGTACATACCAAGATTTACAATCGGTTTGAAGAAGTATGTTGAAACCCATTGTTGATAAGCATAGTAGGCACCTATCAAGTTCCGAACGGTCGAAATCAAGTATCATTTTTCGATTTGATTTTGCTAATAATCCATCTTAAAAGTATAACATTTTGGGTCGATCAAACTTTTTCCCAATACCCAATTGGCAATATTGCATGTATCATGTTTTACTCTCCGTTTGAATAAGTATGTTAAGACCCAGTGCTGATAAGCATGATCAGCACCTAACAAGTTCCAAAAAGTCGAAATCAAGTATTACTGTTCGATTTTATTTTGCTTACAACCCATCTGAAAAGTTATAACAGTTTGCGTCAAACAGACTTTTTCCCCTTACACAATTTATAATAAATTTCTCCATACGATGTTTTTTTCTATCTTTTTGGAGAAATATGTTGTAACCCAGTTCCGAAAAGTTTATAGCAAGTATTACTGTTCTGTTTTTTTTTTTTTTTTTTTTTTTTTTTTGGCTGACAATCCTTTTCAAAAGCAATAATATTTTGCCTCGCTCGATTTTTTTCCACTAATGCAGTTTGTAATTAATTTCTATGGACGATGTTTCACCATCGGTTATAAACAGCATGTTAAAAACCACTGTCAATAAGCATGATAAGCACCTAACAAGTTCCAAAAAAGTTGATATTAAGTATGACTGTTCGATTTCTTTTTGATTAAAATCCATCTTTAAAGTTATAGCATATTGCGTCGATCAAACGTTTCCCCTTTATGCAATTTGTAATAAATAACTTTGGTTAAGGTTTCGCTTTTGGTTGAAGAAGGATGTTAAAATCCAGGGTTGATAAGCTCCTTACAAGTTCCGGAAGGTCGATATAAAGTATTACCGATCGATTTCTTTTTGCTCAAAATGTTTTTACAAAGTTAAAACACTTTGCGTGGATTAATATTTTCCCCTTAAGCAATTTTTAATAAAGGACAAGGTTCACGAAGGGGCAAAATCGGCCCTGTTTCATAAATTGATGAAATTTTACTATATCATATTGATATGTTTCCTGCGATTGAAAATGGATTTTTTTAAAGTCTCGCGTGTTATTTACGCAATTGTGACGTCATTAAAATACCCTACCCCGCGCAACGTACATAATGATTTTATGATGTTAAAGACGTTATTCAACTTATAAGTTTGGCTGTGAAGCGCTGTTCCGTTTGCTCTGTGCCCCCCCCCCCCCCCCCCGGCCTCCCGCATTTGTCCTGCGTGATGGTATTACATGTAATAGTGACGGTTGTAGAGTTTGGATTTCTGTGTATTTCAATTTTTGCTATACTATCATATTTGATAAGGCACTATTATATCTGAGTCCGGTGTAAGTTTTTGTTTAGAATTTTGTCCGCAAAACAAAATTTTGTTGCATGTACGTACGTTTTATTTTGCGGACAAAATACGAAGCGCAAACTAATTGCGAGCGAACCTGCTGTTTGTCATTCATGACAATTTATTTATGTTTTTATCAAATTAGTTTCGTTTGCTTTGGAGTTCTGATGTTCTGATAAGAAATAATAACAATAATAAAAACAGAGATGATATTCTTTCCTATGCCGTTATCCGTCAGAATTCGGCACATACCGAAGTGCTTGTGATCGGCCGATGGTGTCGGGTAGTTTTCAGTGTCTGACTAACTTGGAAAACAGTGGAGGAAGGGCCAACTGTGCATGCAGTAGGTGCGAATGGGGATTGTTTGGACATTTTATTTCCCCCTAGCACGTCTTTTCTTTCTCCATCTGCTCGATATACAATGTAGACTGATATATCTCAGGAAGTGGAAATCCTTGGGTTCCACTACACACAATCTATCAATATCACTCTCTATTCATGCTGATATGACTTAAAATCTCTATAGTCCTATCGGTGGTAAAAACGTCCAAACTCAAATCGTTGTAAAAGTGGTTTAATCTTCACGTTAGGTGATTAAATATGGGTTAATATGCATAATATTATTTATTATATTGAGTCATTTATCTGGCAAAAAGTAGAGAAAGCAAGTTTTTGAAAAATAACAAATCGGTGCATAAAAATACGATTTTCTGTTCTGGTTTCCCGTCTAGCAATGCTATACAAAAACAGGCGGGATAGGGATTGGGGCTTCACGCTTGTACATTGTATTTTTACCATTTTATTCAACTTAATGAAATCGAAAATAAGTCATTTTAGTTGGCAACTAAAATGACCCATAAGAGGTTTTCAGACCCTTATTATGTGAAACTCAATGATGTTTCATTTGTTTTAAGGTGGCTAATCACGGTCATTTACAATAACGAAACTATTTTGAGAAGCTTGCAGCGATACCTTACGATAGAATTTTTCATGCTGATAGAGCAATGGGGCCTTTAAATACTGTTGAAACGGACATAAAATCAAAAGTTATCCATCCAACTCATGCGAGACTAAATTCTGGCCTGTTTTGGTAACCTCCCAACAAAAAATCAACACTAGCAATTCAACGACGGATCATAGATTTTTTGAGCATTTTATTTTTTTCCACTAAGTTAATTGCTTAAATATTGCTTAATTGCTTAAATATTGTTTTATAGTAAAAAGTAAAATGAACTTTTTTTTATTTGATTTTTTTTTTATTTGAATTTTTGTTATTTTTTTTTTCATTTGAATTTTTTGTCATCTACATGTTAATAGATAAATCATATCGAACTCAAGTCTCTTCTTTGAATATGAGAGAACACGGACAGGCTCGGTTCCAGGAGGCGCATCTGATGGATTCGTTCCCTTGAGCCTTATGGGAAACCTCGTTTTGAGAGCTGGAAAAAAGATAATAATAATAATAATAAAGAAATAAAAATAAATAACTATAAAAATATGCACGAATATACCATGTACAGAATCGCACATTCCGAATGCTCCGTTACGAATTAATTGAACCAACCGACAACAACAGACGATCAGAAGAACAAAGTGAAATGTCATCGGGACCTTCGTTAAAAAGTCATCGCGAAGTGGCAATAATGGAATTTGAATAAAAGCAGAAGCACTCTTTTCATGATTGAACATTTATAGCTCTTGTATTTAAATATTTAGTTGTCTCAAAGAACTGTACATTAACATATTAAAACATTCTTTCATTGGTGCACGTTTCAAGCACGGCTCGACATGCACTAAATTATCCTTTCGTTTATGCATTCTGTGGCCAAACTGTGGGGAGCTGCAAGTGATAAAAATATGGGTACGGTATCGCATTCCACAAGTCAATGACATTGATCTTTAAGTTATCTTCTTAGCTTTGAGAGACCGCAATATTCACAGAACGCATTTTTCACACGTGTGTGATGAATACGGTCGTATTGTTCACATTTTTCCAGTGTGACAAATACGTTCGGATTTTATTGCGATTTTCAGTAGAAACGCATTTTTCACAGATACGGCAAGGGAAGCTTGAGAATGAATGATTTGTTATTCTTTCCAGCTACAACTATGAGTTGAGCCCGAACTGCACTGAGCCTTCCGCTCTTGGAGAGTTTATAGGAAAAGCATTCTCTGATGTCCTCCGTCCGTTGCCTGACGTCGTCTGGCAACACTTTCGAGCTATTATATCTCTTAAGCGTCTGGGTCAATCTCAATATAGCGTTCACAAGGCTGGGAAACGATGACATGTCCTTTAAGACAATTGCTTGAGATTTGGGTTGCTATGGCAAGTGAAATACCACGTAGACTTATAATTGTGAGATGCTGCTGACCAGTCTAGCTTCTTGAAACTTGCAGATAACTAAGACAGGCATTGAATCTTAGACAAACTGACAACTGTTCAGATCCGACCGATAATGTCGAAATTATGTGTCCCCACGATTGCCGATAAAGTCTACTACAACATGTAGTATAATTAACCTTATGACAAGTTCAACACCTTCCTTTTTTGACTGGTAAATTCCTTTCCAAAAGATAAGATAAATCATGCAATACTGCTTGAAGTTTTTAGCACTTCATCAATTTTTCGGGGCGAAAAAACAGAGTTTGACTTAGACATGATATCCATTTCGACCAGGGTTTGAATTTGTTTGGGTCTAGATGTGATCTGGAGTAAATCCGAGAATTCTAAGTTCATTCTTAGTTACATCCCATATTTTATTACTTTGTTCCTCTCTGGTGAAAACAGAACTGTGCCCCCAGTTTCGAAATAATTTGTGGGAAGGTGTTGATTTTGGCTCATCCGTTCGTCCGTCCGTTCGTGGCGCTTTATATTTGTACCAAGTTTTCTCAAACTACATTTTAACATTTTGAAGCGGAAACGATTTGTGACGGGCAGACAGGTAGACAACTATGGGAAAACGATGTCTTCCCTCATATTTCTATCCAGACACAGATTCCCCCCATGAAACCATATACCAATACGCAACTGAATATACCAATACCTTTAACTTTTATGCAGCATAGGGGACTGTTACGAAGAAGCTACCCCGCAAACGTATTTGAAATGCCTAATATTTCACAGGAATACCGCAAGGTCTCCTCCCGCTGGATTATGGCACCGCCCAACTGTTAGTACTAGAAGCTGTGCACTACAGCTTATGTCATCAGCATACATGTGAATTAAAACCAAACAAGGTAAAGGTTTTCCATACTCTTGTGGCCGTAGGGACAGTAGTTGTTTGAGCCTCCAGTGTCTTAGGCACAGGTTATGAAAGAGGGGGCCTATCCCTCTCTTTTCGTAGCATTTACCCTTCCCTAGCTCAAAACAGGTACCCCTTTACTGCTGGGAAGACAGAGTGGCTTTATCTGTCGTTGATCCGACGGGAGACTGGAACCTGCGACCTTCTGTGCGGAAGAGCAGAGCAGATTTCTGAGTCTTCTTTTTTGCTTACTGTACCATTTTTTATCTACTATAACTTTCGTAATTTTAGGGTTATAAAAATGTCAAGCAGTGAAAAATGCGTTTTTGTGATATTTTGCCATATTTTAGGGGTGTTGCATGCGTTTGGAAAATTACGTTTTCATGGTACATATCGAACGCAAATTTCACAGATATGTGAAAAATGCGTTCGAATTCTGTGAAAAATGCGACCGGATTTGTCACACGTGTGAAAAATGCGAACACATTTTTCACACATGTGAAAAATGCGTTCTGTGAATATTGCGGTCTCACATTTGAGAGACCGCAATATCCCCTGTGATGGAACCTTTATAAATATGATTTGGTTTAGTTCTATAGGTTCTTGCAGATAAGTTAACATCATCTGGATGATGCTGCTGACCAAGGTCTTGGACATAGTCTTATATATTTACATTCAAGTTTTATGTTAAGGCGGTAGTCTTTGCTGATATTTGTAATATACTTGGATGGAACCATTTAATAGGCGACTAGCTTTACCTCTACTTCTAGGTTCATACCATGTATTCAGATTGGTTTCAAAAGGTTGTGGTTTCGTATAGCGGTGGCGCTGGTCAAGAGTATAGGTGATCTTCTGCTCACTTGCTCTAGTTGAATAAACTTTGATGATTTTGTTTGGGTCCATTCACCTTAACATCATAATTATAATCATCATCAAGCCCAATATGATCATTTTTTTGTCCCCCGCCTTTCCGAGGAAGTTTCCGTGGTTCCGCCCCCCCCCATCCCCCCTTGAGAGTGGCTACCTTGTGTGCGCAAGTCCTTCTACAGTTTTTCGTGAATCATTCTGAAACTTTGCACGCTTCTTTCTCATGGTCTGTAGATGTGCATGTTTCCTAGGGGTTATCGTCAAATAATTTTTTACCACTTTTTTAGTCATTTTTCAGCATCTGAAGACCTTTAGAGTACATACCTTGTACACGTGCGCAACTCCTCCTACAGCTTTTCATGAATCATTCTGAAACTTTGTAGGCTTCTTTCTCATGGTCTGTAGATGTGCATGTGCCTTAGGGATCGTCAAATAATTTTTTACTATTTTTTTCGCTTTCCGATCTCAGTCATTTTCCAGCATCAGAATACCTTTTGTGTACATTTCTTGTGTGCGCAAATCCTCCTACAGTTTTATGCCGATACTTTTAAAACTGTACAGGTATATTATATCCCTACTCCTTGGAGCTGCGTTCCAACTGTTAGGCATGGCTTGAAGATATGCATGTGACTTTTGTATAGTCTTGAGATTAATTTGTATTACTTTTTTTATATTTTTAACTTAGCCGTTTTTTTTTCAGCTCAAACACTATCTAAGTGTATATACAGTGGCTACCTTGTTTCCAAGGCGGGGACATAAATTCATCAAATTTGCTTTTTTTCAGATTGTATAGAATGGGTCGAGTGAGAAGCACGAGGTTAACAACAGTTCTTCTGTGTTTGAGTATTGGTGGCAACTTTATTCTATGGTCGAGGACGGGACGCTCCAACTTTGAGGAAGGTGACGGTAAGACCTTTCCCAGCAGGCACACGACGTCGTAATGACGTCGCTCTGACGTCGATGCGACGTATTACGTCATTACGACGTCATTTCGGCGCCGTATTCCCGCTGGGTTTCTTTACCTTTCACATTAAACATATCCGACCTTCACCGTCATTCGTTTGATGCAATAACGTTGACTTGTCTCAGTGACTACAGATGAAAGATTTCACTGGGCAAACTACAGATGGCGTCATAGATGTTTTGTAAGAATCCAAAACCACTTTCCAGTCTGTCCATCGGCTTATAGGAAGCAAATATTGCTGATACATATACTAAAATAAACACCGGAACTCTCGTGGGTATAGACTCGTGAAATTAACCTTTGTTTAACAATGTGACTCGTTTCATCAAATATTTACAGTATAGATCGGGCAGTCTGTACTAAAAGGAGGCAGCAGTTGCCGTAAAACCTTGAATATTGGACCAGACATGCATATATAAGCAAACAATGTAAACCCAGATTAGACTGCTTCTAGCACACGCAAAGTGAAGACGAATTGGTATTCAATTTGCGACACGTTCCAGGCCATATAAGATAATAAGTTCTAAATCAGTTTTCCCCCGAATTTCATGGTAGGCCAAAGTCGGTCATTTGTTGAGGTGTCACGGTAATTACGGCATTGGTCGGACTGTTTACAGAAATCTAGACAATTATTCTAAAGCTAACCAGGAAAGAGAATGCAAATATTGGACAATGGGTTTGGATACAGTAAATATGCGGACACTACCATTGTCACTGTTAGATTCGGACACCGCCTTGGTTACAGTTAGAGTCGGACACTGCCCTTGTTACAGTTAGAGTCGGACACTGCCCTTGTTACAGTTAGAGTCGGACACCGCCCTTGTTACAGGTAGATTCGGACACTGCCTATGTCAGTAAGATTCGAACACCGCCTTGGTCACAGTTAGATCCAAACAGGCGTATAACCTGCGTTTAAAGTATACAATGTTTGTGTATTCTTCCGTGTTTTTCTGCTATTTTACAAAAGGGAACGATTATCGTGAATTCCTATTTGCTTCCCTGGAGGCCAACGTCCTTGAGAAAGAGCAAATTCCTTCTTTTAAGGGGACTGGTCCAATGAGAAGGGATGCAAAAATGAAAACTGCAGAGTTGCTTACTCTGAAGGTGTGCTTATTTATATGAGCCGCGACACGAGAAAACCAACAATGTGGTTGTGCGCCCAGCACAGACTCAGATCAGCATCGGTATCCGCCTAGTCTGCGCAGAGTCTTCCTTAAGCGCTTAAAGGGTAGCTAAGGGTCTAAGCTACCCTCATGCGGACAGCGAAGACTCTGATCAGACTGGGCGGATGCCCAGGCTGATCTGAGTCTGCGCTGGGCGCACAACCACATTGTTGGTTTTCTCGCGTCGCGGCTCATTTATATAAGTCAAAAAAGCTGTTGTGACAGTGTATGCTCCTTTGCAGATCTTGTCTCTGTATGAATTACCTAAGATAGGCCTGCTATGACCGAGTTAATTATTTCCTGTAAGTGCTGACCCCACAGTGAAAGAAATATTGCAAAAATTAAACAGATACAGTTACGTCCCTTGAAAGTACAATATTTCATACTTCGTGTTACGTCCCCTGAAAGTACAATATTTCATACTTAGTATGAAATAGTATACTTTCAAGGGACGTAACTGAATATCGACTATTTCAGATGCCTCCATGGGTGGTAGCACACTGAAGACGAGAGATATCAAAAGTAAAGACGATGATGTTCACCAATCAACAAGTTTTTGTAGTGTTAACTCACGCTGGACAGCTCACCTTCTTAACCCTGAGACATTAACGAACCTTAACATTTGGTCTTTTGAGACAACAGTAAAATGCCCAAAGTTTGAAGTCACAAAATATCCCAAAGCAAGGCACAAAGTTTCATTGAAATGCGACAAAGATCCAAAAATGGTCACGTCAGTGACTACAAAAACTGATAGCATTTTCGAGGTACCATTCGGCGACAAATGTTTAGCAAGGGTCATCGACAAGTGTTGCAAGGGAAATAAACCAGTTCCGAATGTGGTACACTATATATGGTATTCACGGAGGGAGTTAGGGTTCTTTCAATTTGTTAGCTTTATGAGTGCATTAAGGTTCATGGAGCCATGTTTGTTTTTAATTCACGGGGATTCTCTCCCCTATGGAAAATATTGGGATTATTTTGTCAGTATATCACCGAATATCATTCATGTCCAACGAACACGCCCAACAACAGTGTTTGGCAAAAAGCTGGCTTTTAAAGTACATTCGTCAGATATTATGAGAATAGAAGCTTTAAAATGTAAGTATGAAATAATATGATATCTGTTACTGAGTTATCGCCCATGAGGTGTTTAAATACACTTTCAAGGGGAACAACCATGTCTGCCATTTTATGTTGCCTTCCTTTACAAAGCTGGTCAACTCCTAAAGGAAAGAATTTGCTCTTTGAGCAAATTCTTTCCTTTAAGAGTTGGCCCATGTTTCGAAACTTTTTTCTGGCTCAAAGAAGCAAACAGGAAGTGTGAACATGGGCAAACTTTTTAGCTCACCAGAGCCGAAGGCTCCGGGGGAGCTTATAGTATAGGCAGTTGTCCGTCGTCGTCGTCGTCGTCGTCGTCTGTCGTATGTCGTCGTATGTCGTCGTCTGTCGTCCGTCAACACTTTTAAACAACATCTCCTCTAAAGCTACTGGGCCAATTGGGCCCAAATTTCATCTGTAGCATCCTTTGGCTGGGGGATTGAAAGTTTGTGTTTTTTATGAAAATCGGTCCCTTAGTTTGGTTGCTATGGCAACTTAGAGTTCCCATAGACTTATAATGGGGAAAATTGAAAAATGGCATTTACTGCCAAGCCATTGCAGATATGTTGACAAAACTTTTATAGAAATGTTTCGTGAGAAGTCTTCTATCAGCTGTATATTTTTTTGCCCACTGCTCCTTTTATTGGTTGCCATGGAAACCAAAATGCAAAGAAAAAGGAAAAAAATATTTAAAAAATTATCTGCTCTGAAGCCACTTGGCCAATTAGGCCCATATTTCATCTGTAGTATCCTTAGGCTGGGGGATTGAAATGTTATATTTTTTATGAAAATTGGCTCTTTAGTTTGGTTGCTATGGTAACTTAGAGTTGCATTGACTCAAAATGGGGAAAATTGAAAAATGGCATTTACTGCCAAGCCATTGCAGATATGTTGCAAAAACTTTTATAGAAATGTTCCTTGAGAAGTGTTCTATCAGCTATATGCTTTTTTTGGCCCACTGCTCCTTTTATTGGTTGCCATGGAAACCAAAATGCAAAAAATGAAAAAGAAGTACTTAAAATATTATCTCCTCTGAAGCCGCTTGGCTGATTAAGCCCAGATTTTATCTGTAGTATCCTTGGGCTGGGGGATTGAAAGTTTGTGTTTTATTTGAAAATCAGCTTTTTAGTTTGGTTGCTATGGTAACTTAGAGTAGCATTGACTCATAATGGGGAAAATTGAAAAATGGCACTTATTGCCAAGCCATTGCAGATATGTTGACAGAACTTTTATAGAAATGTTGCTTGAGAAGTGTTCTAACAGCTATATGTTTTCTGGCCCACTGCTCCTTTTATTGGTTGCCATGGAAACCAAAATGCAAAAAATGGGGGGAAAATGCTTAAAAAATTATCTTTTCTGAAGCCACTAGCCAGTTGGGCTCAGATTTTATCTTTAGTATCCTTGGGCTGGGAATTGAATTTTTTTTTTTCATGAAAATCGGCTCTTTCATTTGGTTGCTATGGCAAATAAGACTTACGTTGACTAATGATGTGGAAATTTAGAATGGCATTTACTGCAATCATAATGTGGGAAATAGTTATATATTTTGTTATCAACTCAGCAGACTGTCAGACTGAGACTTTGTAGTTGTATATTTTGTATTAGCCTGTACAAATGTGACAGCAATTTTAAGCCTATACAAATTCGATTGCAATTTGTGCTAAAGATCTGGTGAGCTTTGTGGCCCGTGGGCCTCTTGTTTCCTCTGCCCCGTGTAATCTACCTGTAAATGACGATATCGCGTGAGCTTCAAATAGCATTAAATTATATAGGACATTGACACTTTTTCTCTTTTATTGTCTTCCTTGAATAAAAATGAAAAATCTTGTGTTAGGTCCATATAGTGCACTTTTTTGGCTGCACTTTGATATTTTTTTTTAAACTTTTAAGTCTATATTTAATGCGGTCATTTTTGCTCTGATTTACATTAACATCATTTTCTAATAGTATACAGGGAAATAGAGAAAATGAGCAAAAAGTTACTCAGTTTTCTTCGTTTTCAAGTCTAAAGTCAAAAATGTTATGTTAGCCTAGTATTCAACACTATCTTACAAATCCTTTGATATATTTTGTAAGAAAATCAAAGAAATACTAGTGCGGTCATTTTTGCAAACTTAATACTACCCTAAATCCAAAAATGAATTTTCAGTATATCGAGTTGAGGAAAAGTGTTGGGGACGGTTGTCTTCTTTTAAAATATTGGTAAGAAAGTATGGTGGTATATAACCATACACTTTGAACGGAGAATGAACAGGGAAATGAATATGTTGCAAAGGGAGGGTCGGGTAGTAGTATTGTCTCTCGTTGTATGAGGATTATGTAGCTATATTGTGATAAAACTGATTTTATTTCTCGATCAAAGTGATGTCATTTGTCGACTTTAAAAGCAAGGGATTACTGTAGTATTGTTTCTTAGACGAAGCATAAGGTACTGATATTGTGTGGATTAAATAGAAGTTAGTTTCCATGAACTACAGGCAATGCTATTTGAACAAAAGCAAAATGCATATGAACATAAAATTATCCAAATCTTCAACCCAAAGTTTTTGTTTATTAATTTATTTAGTTTTATTCAAACCTTCAGCACAAAATGCACAGATGATGCCCCTCTCACGTAGGCCGGGCCGCGTAGCGCAATCGGTAGGGCACCTGACTCATAAGTCAGAGGTCCGGGGTTCGAAACCCGGTCTGGCCACATACTTTCGTTTCTCCTTCCGCTGATTCAAGAAGGGCAGTTGTCAGTTACTGGCGGAAGTATGTGCACTTAGTACTCTTAGTACTGGTTAACCGCTTAGGAGGTCTAAGCCTGCCCAGGAATAGTGTGGTTAGGTTAACTGACCGTCCCGACATGACCATAGCTGTTTACCGTGGACGTTAAGCATCAAATCAATCCAAAAAAATCCTCTCACATAGGAGGGTAAGGAAGTAATATCTAGAGTTTAATGTATAGTTTAATCCTAAGGGTAACCTCACTGCTCCCCATCTATAGAGGATCTTACATGAGTGCTCATGTATCATTGAATTTATTAAACGAGTTGTGCCTAGCATCTTATCGGATTTCCCCAACGAGTTTAATAAATTCAATAATGCAGGAGCACTCATGTAAGATTCTATTTATCATATGACACTAAAGTCGCATTTTATGAGCAAATTTTGTACTAAAACGTTACGTTTGCACCATTAAAAACGCGACGATTTTATTGACGTCCACGCATAACGTTACGACGTAATTTGCATATTTAATCCACTAGTGGATTATCGTTTTTAATGCATGGCTGGCTTTATTACACTCTCAGATGCGACGTCATATGATTGATTCATATATAGCATTATATAGCATTATATACAGCTCTATGCTTTAAAACACGGAATTAAATGACTTGAGTTTCAGAAAATCTGAAGTTTCTGTTGAAAGAATTTCAGTTTGTAATGTCATTGAAAACTTGGCGGAGTATGGCATACACTATATGCCTTGCTCCGACACCAGTGACGTCATAAATCTGTTACCACAATTGGAGTTCAAATCAAAGACTAAGTGACGTCACCGAGACGTCATTCTGCCAAGAAACTAAGCACAACAGATTGTAATTCCATTGTTGATATGGTAACAGTTCTATGGCATCATCTGACTTATAATTGTATGCCATGCTCCTTTCGAATTATAAGTGAGATGCTACCTTAAATCCTTACAATGGAGAAAATAGGATTTTCGCAAACCTATAATTTATTCTCAAATAATTTAATTCTCTGTTTCATATGTTTCGTTTTTCAGTGTATGGAGGAGTGTATCTTGACTTTGACGAAATTCTTCTTCGCCCAGTCGACAATTTGAGAATATACGATCATACACAGGTAATTACAGTCAACTTTCCATATCTCGAATACTGATAATTTCAAAGTACCCTCTTCTATCAAAAAATATAATTTTGACATTTTTTCCAGCTTTTATTATAATTTCAACTCCTGTTACCTCAAACTATTGATATCTGAAGGCAAATTTTCTGGAACTAGAAAATTTACTTTGAGATATCAGTAGTTTGGTTTGAACTTCCCTTTTGAGATATCAAGAGTTGACTGTACGTAGGCTTTTCATCTGGTTTGCTAGATAAGGAGGGTATGGGCGAAAATCGAAGACTCGGTCAGCCTGCGAATCCGCACAACTGACTGACAAGATTTTCGTTTTGCAGATTTCTGAGGATCTATAGATTTGTCGGTTTATTGCGAACAAGAAATACTCTGATCAGAATGCACGACTGCTTTGAGTTTAAGCCGCTCAGGCTTGTGATAATCTCCATTTTCGCGGATGAAACTTTGAAACGAATAAAGTATTTTGTTCTGTAAAATCCTTTACTCCGGAAGATAAAATATTTGAGCCGCGACACCACAAAATTTATTCGGAGGCATCAACAAACTTGAGCTGCGACACGATAAAACCAACAAAGAGGATGTGTGCCCAGCGAAGACTCAGATCAGCCTGGGCATCCGCCCAGTCTGATCAAAGTTTTCGTTGTGCGCTCAAAGGGTAGCTAAGGGTCTAAGCTACTTCCATGCAGACAGCGAATACTTTGCTCAGACTGGGTGGATACCGAGGCTAATCTGAGTCTTCTGGGTGGGCGCACATGCCACTTTGTTAGTTTTGTCGTGTCGCTGCTCAGTTTTATTGATGCCCCCCAATAAATTAATTTTAGTGTTACGCCAGTTTAAGACAGTTCCCACTCCATGCACTGTGACGCTACAAACAGTAGATGGGTGGATGAGTTGTGGTTTTACGGCCTTTTCAACAACACTTGAGTCATATCAAGCCGATGAAAGAGCAAACAGGAAGGGATGCGCGCAAATGAACTGTGTTTTCAGTTGGAAAGTATTCCGTCTCCAATTGGATTCGAACCAAGACCGCTATCTGAGCAGGCCAGCGCTTAATTCACTGAGCTACCGGGGCTCAACACAGTATATGACACTGATAGTGTACTTAGGTTTTTGGGTGCGTGTATACATAAAATCTACTGGGCCCAGTTGTTAAAAACTAACGATGTCGTTAGTTAACGAGAAGTTATAATTTCAAACGTTAATTAATATTTCAAATATATTGATATTTTTTGTTGAAAACATGTGAGAAGGTTTTGCATTGCAAAAGCTTCTCACATATTTTCAATAAAAATATCAGTTTATTTGGCTATAAAGTCGTAAAACATTTAACGAGTTGACCACTTAACGAGCTCGCTAAGCTAACGACGTTTTGAACAACTGGGCCCTGGACTTTTTGTTGTTGCTTTTTATCATGTATTTATTTATCATTTTTAATTTCAGGGACATGAGGTTTCCTACACCATGGGATCTCAGTTTGTGATGTCAAAGAAAAATGCTACCTTTCTTAATTACTGGTATAACAGTTACAGAGACGATTACAAAAATTCATGGGCGTGGAACGCCCTCTGGGTGCCTGGCAACCTCTCCAAGAAATACCCAAACCTTATACACGTAGAGGGGTACAATTTCACACGTCCAAATTGGAAAAATGTGAAACAAATTTTTGAGCAAAATTACAAGTGGACTACAAATTATGGCATGCATCTGTACGCCCGCTTTTATAAAAAGGAGGCTAGCATTAATATAATTCGAACTTTAAATACGACTATAGGTTCTGTATGTAGACATATACTGTTCGGTAATAAGGAATTGTGTTCGTCATGAGATAATACACTTCGTTGAAAAGCGTCTTTTCAACATGGATGCAAACGACGTGACGTTTGTTTATACATTTTCAACTTTGTATGCCAGCTTCGACGCTGACAACAAATAAACGGTGGCCACCAGGCAAACAACGTAAAAATGACGTCGTATCAACATCAGTGCAAGGTCACAAGGAAAAAACAAGCCGTCCAGCAGAAACAAAGCATCTGGATGACGTCGTTTCAACTTTTACGCAATTTATGACATCACATCGACATGAGACTGACGTCATTTTGACGTTGTGAGCCCTCATGTGCCTTTCGGAAATGTGCCTCTATCGGAAAAATCTGAGTCAAAATCATGTCAGCCTGCGCAACCATCAGTACTGACTGATAAGCACATTTGAGCCGCGACACGAGAACACCAACAAAGTGGTTGTGTGCCCAGTGCAGACTCAGGTCAGCCTGGACATCTGTCCAGTCTGACCAGAGTCTTTGCTGTGCACGTAAAGGGTAACAAACGGTCTAAGCTACCTCAATGCCGACAGAGAAGACTCTGGTCAGACTGGGCGGATGCCCAGTCTGGTCTGAGTCTGCGCTTGTCGCGCAACCACTCTGTTGGTTTACTCCCGCCGCGGTTGATTTGTTTTTTTATTTGTTCAGATTCCTGTGGATCCTTAACTTGTTTTTGCGAGCATGGAGGTGCAGGTTAATCCGTGTCTTCGCTGTTACACATACGCATATACCACGACATGTCTTAATTGTAAAAAGTAAGAGAGAGAGAGAGAGCGAGAGAGGCGAATAAACATTTTTAATCGAACAGTGTAAAACCGGATCGGCCTCGAGGAAAATCTGAACGGCATTCACCCCCATCTTTGCAAGCCAAAGAAGGGAACAATAGACTTGGTTCCTTTGGCCTGCGACGAATTCGACCCCCACCCACCTCCACCCTTCCCACCACCACCACCACCACCACCACTACCACCACACACATACACCATCCCCATTACATGGTAGTGGAAAAGTCCATATTCTAGATATTGAAAACTGTAACGGCTAACCCATTTATGCCTAGTGTTTTTTTCTTTTTGTTTTGTTTTGTTTTTTGTTTTTTCTCCATCCTTACATTACAAATTTTATGAGTCAATTCATCATTTTAGGGCTGTCCGTTTTTATTTTACATTTTGTCATTTTCATCATGGCAAATCGCTGTAAGTTTTATGAAATACAATGTAGACCCTGATCAGACGCCGCGTTCTGATCTGGGTCTGCGCCGTTTTCCTTTGTTCCTTTTTTATTGGACGCTAGGCATTAATGGGTCAAGTTTAATTGAATTGATACACTTTCAGGGAAACAACGCTTGTCATTTGAGCCGCGACACGAGAAAACCAACAATGTGGTTGTGCGCCCAGGGCACACTTAGATCAGCCTGGGCATCGGCCCAGTCTAATCAGACGCTTCGCTCAGCGCTTAAAGGGTAACTAAGGGTCTGAGCTACCTCCATGCGGACAGCGAAGACTCTGATCAGACTGGGCGGATGCCCAGGCTGATCTGAGTCTGCGCTGTCCGCACATCCACATTGTTGGTTTTCTCGCGTCGCGGCTCATTTTAATTTCACCTCCCTTTCGTTGGGGAGGGAGGTCAATGCTTAAAGGGAAAAAATACTCCTCTAAGGATAGACCTTTTTTGCAACTTTCGTCATACAGGGAAGCAAACAGGAAGTCACACAAAAGTTGCCTTCCTTTTACAAAAAACTCTCAGTAATGTTTGACCAAAAACTCTGAATACTTTCTAAATGATAAAGATTAGCTGCCGTACACACAAACCTCGAGATCAACCTTTTATCCAGTTTTATCCAGGTTTATCTTTAGAATGTAAAAAATAGGGGGGGGGGGGGGGAGGGATGAAGCATTTTAGTCCCTCGTATATACGTCCCGAACAACTGCAATACTAAACCCCTTTAAGACGATCTTGTGACTCCCTGAGGAAGGTGTCCCTCAAGTTGCACAGTACAGTGCAGAACAGTACAGTACAAGTACAGTACAGTACAAATACAGTACAGTACAAGTACAGTATAGTGCAGTAAACTACAGTACAGTACAGTACAGTATTGTACAGTACAGTACAATGATGAGAAATCATGGAGGTGTACATATTTTACCTTACATTATAAAGCTGACATTCCAATAGCAAAGCATAATATATTCTTATTTTTTTATTTTCCTCATATATTAATTATATGTCTTATGGGGTTGAGATTTTTTCATTTAATGGGATATATTTGAGCCGCGACACGACAAAACCAACAAAGTGGCACGTGGGGCCGGGAAAGACTCAGATCAGCCTAGACATCTGCCCAGTCTGATCAGAGTCTTCACTGTCCGCATGGAGCTAGATTAGATCCTTAGCTACCATTTAGGCACAATGCGAAAACTCAGATAAAACTGGGCGGGTGCCCAGGCTGATCTGAGTCTTCGTTGGGCGCACATGCCACTTTGTTGGTTTTCTTGTGTCGCGGCTTATTTAAGGTTGATGGAATCATTTTCATGGGGAGCTACCCTGTCTCTTTCATGTTGTGTTGTCTCCCTTGTCAGTAGAGGTCACATTCATTTCTTTAAGAGTAGACCCAATTTTAGAGGCTTCGTCATCCGGGGAACTAAACAGAAAGTCACAAATATTGTTCCCGTTTGTAATAAAAAATGGCAAAAAAAGCTGTACCAATACACTCCCCCCCCCCCATAATGAGCCAGGTCTTGTGATTTCCATCAATATGGCATTGGTGACAAGCATAGGCTCCGATCAGACTGCACATAAGTGCAGTCTGATCAGAGCCTTTGCTTGTCATAGCAGCCATCTTTAGAAGTGGCCAAAGCGACAGAGCCTCAGCGAGGTCTTTGATTACTCTATATGAAGGATGACTTGAATGTCACATGACAAAGTTGCCCTATATTTGGAAGTCACATGACGTGGCACATTAATGTTAATTTTCAAAGGGACGCAGCTTTTATGGCTTCCTGTTTGCTTTCTTGGGAGGAAAAAGCCCCTCAACAAAATGGGAGCTATCAATAAGGGAAATAAATTTAAGGAGCATATTCTTTCCATTTAGAGTTGACACCTGTCGAGAAGGGCTGCAAAAGTGAAGATAACGTAGTTGCTCCCCCTGAAAGTGAATCCATTCTTCTTTTAAAGATCATTAAAGCCGTGTCACGGTAAAGGCACATTATGTTAATATTTGATAGTGAAATCTCAAATCAGCCTCTTGATTGGTTAAATATGATCACCGCCATCGCTATAAGTTATAAACATTGCTCCAGATTAAGATGAGAAAATATGGATAAATATATGTTGTGATCTCTCATTAGAACCGTCTCAGTGAGACGGTTCTAATGAGAGTCATAACATACGTTTTTACTGAGAAGATAGAAAAAAAATTCTTGGAATTATCCCAGTTACCCCTTCTTATCTGGAGCTCTGTATAGAGTGTAAAAGCGGAGGCTATGCCCAGCGGACACACGACTTCGAATTGACGTTGTATTGACGTCGATGCGACGTGATGACGTCGCATTGGCGTCAATACGTCATTTTGACATCATGTTGCTGCTGGGTTATTCCTATGTGAAATAGCTGGAGTTGATTTGAGATCAAACGACATAAGCTGCCTTTTTAGCTCACCTGAGCCTTTAGGCTCATTGGTGAGCTTATAGTATAGCCAGGCATCCGTTCTATTCTATTCAATCCTCATTTGTCTGTCGTCCACATTTTCAAACATCTTCTCCTCTGAAACCACTGGGCCGATTGAAGCCATATTTCATGTGGCGCCTACCTAGGTTGGGGGAACGAAAGTTTGTTCCGGTTATCAGGGTCACATGACCAAGATGGCCGCCACGCCCATATATGGTAAAAACGCTTAAAAATCTTCTTCTCCAGAACCAAAAGGCCTATGACTTTGAAACTTGGTATGTAGCATTTGGCATGGAGGCCCATCATAATTCCTGCAAATTATGACCTTGTGATGACCTTGACCTCATTCATGACATTGTCAACTTTGGTATGTTAGGCTTTTATATGGGAAAACGCTTAAACAGTGGATTTCTAAGAAACTATTTAAGTCTAAGGCACAATACTTGGTATACATGATCAGCTAAATGAAGAAATGAAGATATTATGTCACTAAAGGTCATGGTCATTCGGTCCGTCCATCCGTCGTCAAGATATTCAAATATCTTCTCCTCTGAAACCATTGGGCCGATCAAAACCAAATTTAATATGGAGCCTCCTTGGGCTAGGGGAACAAAAGTTTGTTCCGGATATCTGGGTTACATGACCAAGATGGCCGCCACGCCCATATATGGTAAAAACCCTTCAAAAATCTTCTTCTCCAGAACCAAAAGGCCTATGACCTTGAAACTTGGTATGTAGCATTGAGCATGCGGGCCCATCATAATTTTACAAATGATGACCTTGCGATGACCTTGACCTCATTTATGACATTGTCAACTTTGCTATGTTAGGCCTCTACATGTATATGGGAAACGCTTAAACAGTGGATTTCTAAGAAACAATTTAAGCCTAAGGCACAATACTTGGTTTACATGGTCAGCTAAATGAAGAAATGAAGATATTATGTCACTAAAGGTCAAGGTCATTCGGTCCGTCCATCCGTCGTCAAGATATTCAAATATCTTCTCCTCTGAAACCACTGGGCCGATCAAAACCAAATTTAATATGGAGCCTCCTTGGGTTGGGGGAACAAAAGTTTGTTCGGTGTATCTGGGTCACATTACCAAGATGGCCGCCACGCCCATATATGGTAAAAAAAAACTTCAAAAGTCTTCTCCAGAACCAAAAAGCCAATGACCTTGAAACTTGGCATGTAGCATTGGGCATGCAGGCCCATCGTAGTTTATACAAATGATCACCTTGTGATGACCTTGATCTAATTTATGACATGGACATCGTTGGTATGTAGGCTTTCATTAGCTCACCTGAGCCATAGGCTCAGGGTGAGCTATTGTGATCACCCAGTATCCGTCGTCGACAATTTGTTTAAATGACATCTTCTCTGAAACCACTAGGCTTAGAGCTTTGAATATATACTTGAAAATCTTCTTCACCAGAACTGCTGGGCTCTGATGCTTGAAATTTGGTAGTAGCATTGCCTAGTGGTCCTCTACCAAGTTTGTTTAAATGGTGGCCCCAGGGTCCAAAATGGCCCCGGTGCAGGGAGTCCCAGGTTTGAACCATAGACACATAGAAAAATATTCAAAAATCTTCTACTTCAGAACCGCAAGGCTCTGATGATTGAAATTTTGTATGTAGCATTGCCTTATAGTCCTTTACCAAGTTTGTTCAAATGATGGCCCCAGGATCCAAAATGGCTCCGGAGCAGGGAACCATACGAATGCAAAAAAATATTCAATAATCTTCTTCTTAAGAACTGCAAGGCTTAGATGCTTGACATTTGGTACGTAGCATTACCTAGTAGTCCTCTACCAAGTTTATTCAAATGGTGGCCCGAGGGTCCAAAATGGCCCTGGGGCATGGGGTCTTGGGTTCGAAACTAAAATATACTTAAAAATCTTCTTCACCAGAACTGCTTGGCTCAGATGCCTGAAATTTGGTATGTAGCATTGCCTAGTGGTCCTCTACCAAGTTTGTTCAAATGGTGGCCCCAGGGTTCAAAATGGCCCTGGGGCAGGGAGTCCCAGGTTCGAACCATAGAAATACATATAAAAATATTAAAAAAATCTTCTTCTTCAGAACCGCAAGGCTCTGATGCTTGAAATTTGGTATTAAGCATTGCCTAATAGTCCTTTACGAAGTTTGTTCAAATGATGGCCCTAGGGCCCTAGGGTCAAAAATGGCCTCGGGGCAGGGAGTCCAAGGTTTGATCTATAGAAATGCAAAGGAAATATTAAAAAAATCTTCTTCTTCAGAACTGCATGGCTTAGATGCTTGAAATTTGGTATGATGCATTGCCTAATAGGCCTTTACCAAGTTTATTCAAATGGTTGCCCACGGATCCAAAATGGCCCTATGGCAGAAAGTTCAAGGTTAAAACCATAGAAATATATAGATGAATATTCAAAATTCTTCTTAAGAACCATTTGGCTCAGAGGCTTGAAATTTGGTATGTAGCATTGGGTAGTGTCCTCTACCAAGTTTGTTCCGATGATGACCCCAGGGTCCAAAATGGCCATGCCCAGGTGTCCTGGGTTTGAACCTTAGAAATACATAGAAAAACATCCAAAAATCTTCCCTTTTTTCGCTTGAAATGGTACAGTCTGTTATCCTTCTATAACTTGGAGCAACCGTACGCAGTATCGTGATTAAGAAGCAAGACTACCAATCCAAGGGTCACAAGTTTGATTCCCTTTCTGATGAGACTTTGAACTTAGTTTCTGTCTCTGGATGACCGATGGGAAGTTAAACCGGAATTTACTCACTCACTTATTCTGTAACTACTTTCGTTGCGGTTGCATTTGTTTTATGTTCGGTGCTGTTTAATTTATTGTGTTCTCATTTTAACCCTTCTATAATAAAAATATAAAATAGGTAAAATTAGTTGTTAAATGTTTTTGTATAATTTGCTTAGTCTGTTGTAACCCTTTTGTTGGTCTAAATTATTTTATAGTTCAATAAAGATAGCTGAGTTGCCACCTATTTGGGAAAGAGCTGCTGACTTGGCTTATCGCTTGTAATTTATTGTTTGTTGGGATGTCTTTGTCAATCTTTCCCTTTGATGTTGGGGATAGGGTTTGGGATCTGATTCAGTCAGTTCCTGATTTGTAGTTACTCTTTAAATTTGGATCAACAGCTTTTCACTGATACATGTACTTTAACAAATTAATGTGCACTTATTAGAAAGAAAGATTACCGGTACTACAGCTATTTGCAATTATTTTGAAGAAGGCCACGGTGCACTAAAAAGGCTGATTATGGTAATTCAGATTATTGTAATTCAGATTTTTACAATGCACTTCGAAACTTTTTCAGTTTAGGTGTACGGATCTGCCGCCATGTTTTTTTTTTCAAAAACTAACTTTTGTGATTTCCTGTTTGTTTCCTTTTCCAAAAATGGGATCAACTCTTTAAGGAAAGAATTTGCTCTTATATAAAAATTGAAAACAACAATAATTGTCTCAATATTTAAGGACTGAACAATGAACTTCAATCTACATTATGTTTTCTACTAAGCTTTTTGGGATCACTGAGCCAGATGCAGAACAAAACAGACGCACTGCTGGAATACTTAATATTGGGACACTACTATCTACTGGGGCAGCTTAACCATGTATAGATTGGATACACTGCCAAAAGAGATAACTCTTGACTTATGGTATACCAGATGGTATGCCTGGCATACCATTTAGTCCAGAGTAATCTCTCTTGGCAGTGTTTCCAATACAAGCCCCAACGGATTGATGACTTGGGAATTTTGCATCCTTTTCAACGATCTTATATCAGGTCATATCAGGATAATAGGAGGGTGATAATAAAAGGCTGTGTTCAATGAAACTCAATTTACCATCAGGGAATGGAACTCGGGACCACAATATCAGCAGACCAGTGCTTAACCAGCTGAGCTACCAGGGCTTCTAATCCATACATGATTTAGCTGCTCAAATACATAGGGTAATTATGGGCAATGCTATAATTGTTAAAACACAGATGCCCATAAAGTTCTGATGTATGTCATGCTGACTTTTATTTGCCTTATTTTCAGGGCATTAGACAAATTAAGTTACAAAAGCCAGCAAAACAGAGGACAAATATTAGAATATCTCGAGGCTTACCGTATTCAAGCTTTTTAGCCCACTGCATGTGTGCTTAACATTTTCAAAATGGCATCAGATATTGGCAGTAGACTTTCTTTCTAAAATGTGCACATTTTAAAGAATTACAAAATTTAGATATAGAGAAAAAACGAATTTAATATTTAAAGCATCAGCGAAACAGTGATATGAGGATGGAGAAGTTTTATAAGTGAAAACTGAAAGATTCTATACTTTTAAACAAGCAACCAAAGGGATAACCCAGTAAAAATATGAGCCCTTATAATCATATGCCTCAGAATTTCCCACAATGTGCATTTATAGGGGCATGTGCCCTAATTAGGTCAAAAATGGTATACACAAAATTGTAATAAACTGCATGTATTCAGATACCATGTGATTGATGGACTCTAGAGCCCTGGTAGCTCAGTGGGTTAAGCACTGGGCTGCTGATCTAATGCCTGGTCCCAGGTTTGATTCAAGCTGGCTGAAATCCATTCAACCCTAAATGGGCTTCCATTGTATGCAGTCTCACATTATCATCCTCCTATTGCCCAAATTTGACTAAAATAATATTGAAAAGAACATAAAATCACAAGCCATCCATCCATTGATGGACTCTTTTCCTTGTAGATTCCATTTTTTTCTGCCATTTTTAGTCACAGAGACAATTTTTATAACTTCTGTCTAAAAACCCTTCCAAAATGTGTCTTCTCTTTAAGGAAAGAATTTGCTCCCAGGGGAGCAAATTCATTCCTTTGAGTGTAGACTCCCACTGAGAAGGGCAGCAAAAGTGAAAATTACAGAGTTGCTTCCCCTAAAAGTGTACAAATTCACCTAAAAAATCTCAGTTAATCAAATTAGCCCCAAACAGGCTTTAACTAATTCTTGGTCATATTAAAGCATAATTAGCGGCTTAATTAAGATGCAGAGCACGTGACAAGAGACTGATACTCTCTAATTTGGAGTTATATTTTGTCACACTCATCCGTTATGCGGCGACAATTATTAATGGGTGTGACATGTTACAAGCTCAAGGGATATCATAGGGATGTCCTGTAGCTCCATCATTTTGATTCAAAAGATACCAAAATATGATCTGAAACTTTCCAATGGAAATATTTGCGTAAACAAGGTAGACATTGAACAGACAGTTCCAGCAGAAGCAGTCTGATCAGGGTCTGTATTGTTTGCCATTTGATACAGACTTGGACTAGAAACTTCTTGCTAATGTTCAATTTTTTGAATAATGTAGATGAATTTTTACTAAATAATTTTCTTACATTGTTTTAGCCAACATATCCTCAAAACTGACAAAATTAAAGCCATGCTTAAATGAAATGGCAGTAGTCAACTGATATATATTATTCCCTAAAATTTATTAACACATCTTTTGTCTACGTTATGTTAGGGAAATGTTTATCTACCATGAGTGATTCATTTATACCTCTAAGAATTATGCCCCTTCATTACTGTGGGACAGAGATGATAACTTGCAATTAACAGAATTTCAGTCATACCAGGAGGGTGAGGAATTGAAAGGCTGTGAGCAGTCAAAAAAAATTCCACCTTTAGCGGGAACCAAACCCAGAAGTGCTAGATCAGCAGGCCAGCACTTAATTAACCTACTAAGTAACTGGGTTTCCTGATGATAATGTTTCTATATCATGAATGGTAAACTGTGCAGACCCTGATCAGACTGCTTCTTTCTGGGTCTATAATACAAGCCTGCTTCATCAATGTCATTATTTTGAATTTTAACTGTATGCTTTTGGAACTCTGTAAGGACAGCTCCATGTGCCCCATCAATGTACCATGTATGATCACAATTATGCCATCACAACTTTTTTGACTGATCAGTATGCTTTCAAATCTGACAGACATCCCATTTTTATGTCAGAGCTACTGCAGACATGACACAGACTGTTTGCTAGCACTGGATTACTAACGGTGTATGGGCACACCATACTTTTTTGCCATTTTTTACAAAGGGGAACAACTTTTGCAACTTCTTGTTTGCTTCCATGTATGATGAAGCCCTTCCAATAAAGAGTCAACTCTTAACCCATTAATGCCTAGTGGACTCTTCTTTCTGTATATATTGAACGAGTCCATTTGACATTCAAGGGGTGTCAGGTTTAGTTTATTTTTCGTTTTTTTGTTTTATTTTGAGGAAAAATATCCATTTGTCGCATGTAAAAAGTGTAGACCCTGATCAGATGCCACGATTGTGGCGTCTGATCTGGGTCTGCACTGTTTGCCTATATCCCATTTTTTGGGGTGCTTGGCATCAATGGGTTAAAGAAAAGACTTTGCCCTATACATGTATATTTTCCTTTAAGAGCTCACTCGATCCCATTGCCAAAGGAGGTGAAGTTAAAAATAACAAGAATGTGTCCATAGGACACGGATGCCCCCGCCTAGTGCCCTAAGTAAGATGGCGCCTTGGCACTTGTAGCATAACTAGGTTCACAAAGGTAGACTTCTGTGGTACATGTTTTATTGTTTTTCTTGGGCAGATGTATTGTGCTTCTTGAATCAAGAGAAGTGTGTGTGTGGGGGGGGGGGGGGGGGGGGTTGGAGGTGGTGTAATGAGTGTAATGACTGTGATATGTGATAACATTCTGTATCTTATCAGAAATGGATTCCATGCAACTTTCCAAAAGAAATAGCCCGGAAACAAGTAACTTTTCAAAAACTAACAAACGGAAACCATTATTGTATGAAATGAAGTCCAAAAAGGGCCATAACTCCCACAATTACATACGCATTATACCCAACATTGAACTTGACCTGTATTTTATAATTATATACATGTGTATAAAATATGAATTCAATATACCAATGTTTTCAAAAGATATCGAAAGGAAACCATTTTGTACGGGATGTACAGGACGTACGTACAGACAGCAGTGATACTATATGTACCCCCATTTTTAATGGCGGGGGCATAAAAATCCTTTAGAAGTGTAACTATTCACTCATCAATTCAATAAGTGAAGAATTTACCTTTTTTGTGCCTTAAACAATCACCATTTTTTTTTGCTCAATCCACAACAGTAATGCTGTCTTGTCCTCAAGGTTGTAATGCTCTCTCCTTGGTTTTGCTGATCTAGAATGAAAGACAAAACTGATCTGAAATTAAATATTGTGTTATTCAAGCTTATAAAATCTGTGAAAAAGTATATTAAAAATCTTTATAAACAAGCAGATCTAGTTTCATATATTTAACACCTAAACCAAGTTTTGCCACATACCGTAATGACCTAAAATTTCGGACACCGGAAAGTCTGACAATTATTGTTGAAAAATTTTTAGAAAGTGGATTTTACCCAGGTTAAAAATGAACCCAAATGGTGCTTAGTAAATGGCAAACTCCAGGAGCAGTTTGATCTGGGTCTACAATGTTTGCTCAGATCTGTCCATCCAAAAATTTAGGATCATATTACGGTAAATCTTTTTTCATACAATTTCTCACCCTCAGGTATCTGAGTAGCAAAGGTCAAGGTCATCAAACTTTATTTGTCCACATTTTGGGATATGACAAGGAGCCATCAAATATGATACAACTATGATACGACAACAAACATCCCACTGGGAGCACAACGTTTGTTGTCAATCTTGGTTCAGTGCTGTGTGCCTGCTTGGATGTCCCTTGGTGAATATGCAAATAGACCTAGGTTTAAAGTCTAATCCAAAAGACTGAATAGGTGACGGACTGAACCTGCGTCCCCTGAATTGGTAGTCTAGCTTATTTTCCACTACACTACTGCCTCTCCCAATATGCAGACAGATTAGTACTCTCTTTTAGCCCATTGCATTTTGGGTATTTTTTGTCGTCTGCTGAAATTGTCTGCTGAAATTGTCGTCTGCATCAAAAATCAAGCATATTTTGACAATATTGGTCTAACTAACTCTTGTAGAAATGATGTCTAGGCAGCAAACAGTTTGGATCTCAGCTAGATCAGGCCCACGTTTGTGGGGCCTGCTCTAGATCCAAACAGTTTGCCCAGATACCCCTAAAGGGGTATCCCGAATGGAATGGGTTAGCTGCATATTCCAAAGGGTTCAAAATAAATGATTTAAACATTGAAAATTCTGATCTCATCAAACTACACAGATAAAATTTGCAGACATGCAATTCAAAGTAAATAGGTGTTCACTTCAGCAGGAAGCAACTCTACTACTACTACTTCTAGTTTGCCTCCCTTTACAATGGGGGTGACCAGGTTGACTCTTAAAGTTAAAGGAACTTGGCTCCCTGGGTGCACTTAATGAGCAGATTCTATTTTGCAGGCGCTATAAGTGGCCAATAAAAGACAACAGGAAAATGGCAGGAAACATGGTGATAAATACCTGTACATGTATTTGTTGTCTGCAAATGCCATTATGTATCTTTCTGTGTAGAGTGGTCTATACTAAAATTTGTCTCCCCTTTACTGCTTCTCAAAGTAAACACTACCATATTCCCTCTGTTAATAGACTGGCTTTTCCCCCATCCAAAACAGTCTCAAAGATCTAGATCCATCTTGGATCTAGATCTTTGAGATTGCTTTGAAAAAGCAAACTCCATTTAATAGCTGAATCACACAATACTCAGGTTTATATATTTGTGATAAGTTTTGAAAGGGTTAAACTCCCATCTTATAACCAAATAACTGAGCCGCGACACAAGAAAAACCAACAAAGTGGTTGTGCATCCCCCCAGTCTGATGAGTCATCGCAGTGCACTTAAAGGGTAGCTTAGGGTCTAAGTTACTCCGTGCGGACGGCGAAGCCTCTGATCAGACTGGGCGGATGCCCAGGCTGATCTGAGTCTGTGCTGGGCGCATAACCACTTTGTGGGTTTTATTGTGTCGCGGCTCAAATATAGTATCTTATACAGAAATGTCACTCTGAAACAAGATTACCCAGTATCCCCGATACTTTGTCAACAAGGGGTTTAATCCTAATAATTGATGACTCTTGTTATTTTAACTTTTCAGGAAAGCCTACGTCAGTCAGACAGCTTAGACTTTCAAACGAGTGCCGAGTTTCTAAAATAGGAATGTCTGCTGAATACTAATAGGCTTCTTCTTTAAAAGTCTAAAACACCATGTGATAAAGTATCACTCAGAAAATGCTGACATGCAATCGGTCAATTAGTCTGCTCAATAAAATGCTGTAACCGTTCCTCTGATCAGTATAGAAACAGCTTCTACAAGACTATATAAAGCTTCTGCTCAAATGGCTACAGTGCAGTATCTCCTGACTATGGAGTAACTGCTCATCTGACTCTAGTGTGGCCCTATATCTGACCATACTACAACTACCAATCTTACTACTAGTGCAACCACTCATCTGAATATAGTGCAACCACTCATCTGACTATAAAGCAACCAGTCATCTGACTCTAGTGTAACTGCTCATTTGACTATAAAGGCACTACTCTTCTGGCTATAGTGTCACTGCTCATCTGACTATAGTGCAACCACCCATCAACTGTGTCCATTTACGTTTGAGCAAATCCATTTGCTCAAACTGGCTCTATGCTTTTGGATAAGAATAAAAATGTTCGGACACAGATTTTATCATAGAAGTGTTATCAAAAATTCGGATAAACAAAACTTCTGATAAAATGGGCGATCATTAACATAGAATTTTTATCCAAAATTTGGATAAAACTACATGCTATATGGCATAAAGTTAATTGTGTCCAAACACTGACACTTTACGTGAATGAAATCCTTGTTCGAAAATCAACTGTGAAAGCCGGGAAAGCTTTATCCAAAATTTGGATAAAACTTTGCAGAAGAGACACCACCTATACTTTCATTGATTATATTGATTTCTCACTAGACTATTGCTATAGCTTGCCGTTATCCAAATTTTGGATAAAAATCAAACCAGCCGGGACAAAGAAACACCATGTCTTGACCTACTCTGCACCCAAACGCAGAACCTAAAATTTTATCCAAAATTTGGATTAATTATTGTGCAAGGAAAGCAATACACCAATTATTCAGTAATGTATTCATTTTATCCAAAATTTGGATAAAATCAAACTGGCTAGGAGAAATGATATTCCTGCCTTGAAATACTCTGTACCAATGAACAGCCGTAAGTCTTATCCAAAATTTGGATAAATCACCTTACAAATCATTTGTTGACAATTCGCATCGGTTATCATAGAAGTTTTATCAAAATTTAGCTACCTCAATGCTTTTTGCCAACAACTGTCATCAACATGACTGTATCAAAACACAGACGCATAACACCGACATGACTGTTGTACGATAAATTATTCTTGTTATAGTTTTGATAGTCAATTACAAACTGAATGGATACTCTAATAAAAATTATTCTCACACTACAGTTTCTTTTCTGTATGAGTTCTTTGTCAGGAGTTGTTTGGCATGAATATAGTGACTTATAATAGGAATATACAATGAGTGCATTGTAAATAACTTAGGGTTATCAGTAAATGCAGTAATAACAAAATGATTTCTTCTGCATAAGACATACTTTGGTAGTCATAACGGTAGCTCGATTTAAACCATTCTCTTTTGACAGTGCTAGAAGAAAACTCTCCTTTTTTTTAAAATCTCATCCTTAGTATTTGTGCCTAGATTTCTCTACAGAAATTGTTAGAATGTGTCCTTAAAATTCATAGCTGCATCCTAGATTCCATAGCATATTTGTGGAGTTCGGGTGCATTAATTCAGAATCCTGGCACTGTTGTTTCCTTTCGTCGTTCTGTCGTGCAATCTGAAATAACAAATATACAATTTTGTAAAAAACGATACTTGGTGTTTTATATTTTTTAGACCTTTCAGCTGTGCTTAATATTTAATCCTAAAGTAATAGTCGACAGCGCTTTGTAATTTTCAGTGTCTTACAGTATTAACTACATTTCTTTTGATTCTACTTACTTGTCTCAAGTTGCAATGCCAATGGCGGGACTGTTTCTTTTTTAAGGTGGTGATTTTTGGTATATACAAAAATCTGAATAAAACCATAAAAAATTTAACATATCTCCCCGAAAATTAGCAGGTTTCTTACTTTTGTTGTTCTCTACAGTGTAGAATACAAAACAGAGGGACAAGCTGTTTAAAAAAGTGTTTTACATAGAAAGATCAAGGGGTAATTTTCTGCGCAGAAATCTAAAAACTTAAATTCATTGTTGAAATTGTACTTAGCTCTGAAGGTACTTTAGTGCATTAAACAGAACGTCCTAGCAATTATTTGTTCCAGCTCTGTCTCAAATAATTTTTGTAAGCTAGACAAGGTAAAACCGTAACTTTTTCTCAAATGTCTGACCATGTATATAGTACATGTATAATGGTTGCAATCATTAAATACAGGTAGGGCAGTTATACCTGTATCATTCCTACTGATTTGGATGACAGAAGGGCAAAGGCCAACTGTGCTTACAGTAGGTGCGGGTGGGGTTGTTTGGACATTTTTTTCCTCTCATCTACCATTTCTGTCTTTCTCCCTCTCTTCGGGAGACGGTCCGATATAGACTGAAATACTGTCTCAAAGGGCCGTAAAACCCAAACCAACCAAACCAATACCTGTGTCATACTCACAGTATAAATATACATTACAATGACCAAGACAGGTGTGTTATTGAAATTATTCAACCTTGAAAATAGACTCTACTGTGTATTTTAGACAAATATTTGGACACAGGCTACATCTTTATTTATCTGCACAGCCTGATAATGTGCAAAAAAATTGGAAAAAATAATTGCTAGGATGCTCTTCATAATGCATTAATTTATGTTCAGACCTACTTTCATTTTGAATAATGATGGTCATTTTTTAGATTTTTGCGCACAAAATTACCCTTTGGTCTTTTCTTATATAAATTCTTTTTAACTTCAACAAGTCCTGCATTTTGGGTTTTCTGAATTGTGAGAATTAACATAAAGAGGGCTAAGGTTTGGGAAGATCTGTTGTATTTTCAGCATTTTATGCAGATTTATGTCTTTGCCCCAAATCAGTGATAATCACCACCTTAATAAACATATTTAAGTTAAGAGTTAAGGGTATTTAAGTTTTACAAGGATGGCATGCCAGTTAGCATAAACTTCATGAGCTGAAATTCAGTAGTCATTGTGTTCATTATCAAAATTATTTAGACAAACTGCTGTTCGGTTAATTTCGCAAATGTTTAAGCTTCTCGAAGACTTTAGACGGACAATGGGCGGACTAAAATATAATTTGTTGTCACTATTTACGAGATGACAGAAAATGTAACAATGGTGACATACTATAGGACAAATAAATTTTCCTTTCGAAGCAGTTTATATCAGTGAAGAACTAATGAAAATAAATATTATTACCAGTCACTGGAATAGACATAGCATAATAAATTTTAACGACAATAGAAAAAAGATTCTAAAAGTTAAGCGTTTACATTTATTGAAAGATTGTAAGATGTCTGGAATTCCACATGCATAGGAAGGATAGCTCTTGCAGTGTCTTACTCTTTCTTTAATATATGTTTTGTGTAGGAAGTATAAAATAAAAGTATAGGCATATGGTATTACCTTAATATATACTTTGTATAATTGCTAATTGCATCATAGCATTATCTATATAGTTTAACTATCACAAGTGATGCATTAGAGGACAGTCGGGTCGGGCGATGGTGCTGGGTATAACTTCCAGTGCCGGGGCGTCCTACTTATTTGGATAAAAGTAGTGCATGGTCTTACTGTGTTTGCTGTAGGTGCGGATGTGGAATGTTTGGACATTTTTCTCTCGCCTATCTCACTCTCTTTAGGAGACAGCCTGATATAGACTGAAATACTGTCTCAAAGGGTCGTTAAATCCAAGACAACCAACCAACCAAGCACTCATTATGCAGGCATGCTATGGGGAGTGGCTGCGTGTTTCACTGTATTTCCTCATTAATGCATTTAAAAAACAGGCAAGCAATAAAACTTAGAGTCTGCATGCCTTGCGTGTTTGTGACAGAGCTTTGCATACTACAATTAACTGCAACAAAGGATTGAATTTTTCGCACTTAGTGAATCAACTGTAAAGATATGCAATAGAAAGAACGGCCATAAAGGCCCAATATCTGAAATGATCCTTTAGTTTGATTTTTTTTAACCTACGGGTTTTCTTCAGATAAACACCCAGTTATCGAAAACCTGACATGTTAAAAACAAAATTTGGGCGTTAATTTCAGGGTCCAAGAAAGTACAGAATTTTATTGACTTATTTTGGACACAGAATCATGTCGGATCGTCTTTTTGGAAAACTGTACATGTTAAATAATTTCCGTAGATTTTACGGTTGAATACCTGACAACCAGCTGTCAGTCCATTCCCGTTTTTTAACGGGCACCTGTCTGTATTCTTTTGAAATCACGATATAGTAGAGTTACGTAAACTGATTGTACTCGAGAATACTTTGATAGTGTCGAAGAGCTATATGACCAAAACAATACCTGTCTTATTATACTCTGCTCTGCGCGATGATTCCTGCGCCTGTTTACAGGCGCCCGTAAAATAACGGGTAAAGGTCTGGCAGCTGGTTGCCAGGTATTATTCCGTTAAAATCGACGGATATTTTACCGTGTACCATAGTTATCTGGCCAAACTTACAGTACATGACATTTTCACAGTTTCTATGGCCTTTGCAAACTAACTATTATTCGGGCTGCGGGAAGCAGCAATCAAAGATTTTTCATATAAGATACATATTTAAAAGTAAATATTTAAGTTCTGAATTGTTAGATCCTTTGGGAGCAAGGAATACACCAAAGAAATGAAAATAGCAGACTCGGTTTAACTGAATCTCTCAAGACCAGGAATGCAATATGCAACACTGGCCTGGCCCTGGCTGAAGCAGAACTCTAGTTTCAAAATGACTTGATATGAACTCAGTATTCCCAAAGGACCAGAAAAAAATAATCTGCACTATGATGATGCACGGGGAGACGTATAAGGCCGACAGAAAAGAAAAATAAAACATGGGTCCATTTTTTTCAAGGTCTATCTACAATATATTCATCCTAGCATTAGTGGTTTTCCTAGGATATTTGGGAACAAACAATCAAATATTATTTTCAAGAAAATGAGGTTAACACTGTAAGTGCAAGGCCGATAGACATGAAAATTTACGTGACCACTAGTTTTTAATGAAATATCAATGCCCCAGCAGATACGATTTTTGCAAGAGAGTAATATTATTTACGGATGTATAGGCAGCTGAGCCAAAACGAAGCTGGGGACATTAAAAGGAAGACGATGTCTGGGGAATACTGTGTCTCGCCTGGAGCGCAATCAATTTGTCACAAATTGCAGCCAAACCAGAAAACGCAACGCAAAGTTTATGCCGCCGTCGACGACACCAGCAAAGTGATAACTATGGTTCGTTTCTGCTTGTTGCAGGCGAGAGAAAGGCCGAACATAAGCAATATGCCTTAGGAATTTAGTTTACAAATTATTTTTTATTACGTAATACCAATCATACCCATAACACTCGAATACAACAAGACCCTTTCAAGACCAGCCCTGACACGACGGACTCCACGCCGCTAAAAGTGGCGATATTTGTAACCATGCCAGAATTCGGGAAAAACTCACTAACATAAACCTTAATATGTCTGCTTCAAAAGCTTGAAATATTTATAGATAATAGTTTTTAGAATTTGGAATAACAATCATTTTAGAGCCATCATGTAACAATTAGAAATGACGTATTTTATGACGTTACTTAGATAAGATGAAAGACGATGTCGCATACGCTTTGTTAGACATGAGTAGCATTGCATATTTGCTTACCTACTGACGGTTGATTATATGGAATGTTTTTCTTTGCTTCCTTCAGATTAGAATAAGGGAGTTTCTGTGAAGCGTTACTGATTCAAATGACGTCAACGTTAATCCGTTTTCTGTTAGGATGCAAAGGGTAAACTACCAGTACAAAACAAACCAGATAGTAGCGAGGTGGGAATACAATAATCTGGCCGAAAAGTATACACGAAAAATGTAACTGCCAATTACGGAGACATCGGGCGAAGGTATCACATGCCGAAATGTGGCTTTACCGCCTATAAAGTATACATCCGCAAAGAAATAATGTACATATACGATTGTAGAAATGTTTATGTTTTTCAATTGTAAGAAATGTTTCACGTATTAATTAAGATACACAGCTTTTTGTGCAACGCAGCATTCGATTGAAAGTATCAATGTAATCACAATGCATATTATGTACGAAGCAATGAACGAAGAAATGGATATGCATGAATTTATTTACATATTGTTATAGAGTTTATCACTACAAGTCATAGAGTTTATCACTACAAGTCATACTGCAAACGTTTTGATATTATATCTATACTAATTTCAATAAATGTGACTAGCATTTTTAGGTTTACAAAAAAATAGAATAATGGTTACAAATATATGTAAATCTTCTTACATTTCGATCGAAAAAAAAATAAAATAAAAAAATAATCACGGCTAAAACCTTGCCAGGAGTTCTTTACAAATACCAACAGATTCAGATAACAAAACAGACAAACAGTTTTAAGTTTATTTTAGATTCTTTGCATCCCATGAAATTTTAGCGTTAATGTATATAACGTTTCTCTTTCTTTCTTTTTTTTTGTTCTTCAGTATATATGTATGTATATAAAAAAAGAAATGATAAAATAAATTCACAGTTCTTAGCTTCTCACAAATACTGTGGGCCAATTGGTCAATGCTTTAGATGCTAAAACCACTCAGGGAAGTCGAAATTTGTTACAGACAAATAATGCTTTATGGCCCTCGAGAATTCAATTGGCCGTCAGTATACTTTGATCTCTGCGGCCAATCAGATGAAAATAAATATGAAAGGTCTGAAATGGCCTCGGTCGTTAATCTTAGTCCTAGATTCCTTCAAGAATAAAGCCATAAACATGTCAGTAATAATTAAAATTGGTTTTTAGCCACTGTTAATAGCGACAGAATTTGAAAGCTCATCAATTATGAAAACATGGAGCAGTAAAAGCCTGTCTGAAATTTGGAGAAAATGCCATAGCCTGGCCGAAACATATTGTGCCAGTGAAACAGTAAATACCCAGATCAGTCTATCGGATCACTCTTTCGTATCTGTTGACCCTTTTCGAGCTACTGAGTGAAAGAAGAGAACAGGTCAGTTTGTAAATTTTTGAAAATTGATAGCACAAGTTGTATCCATCCATAAAACGGACAAAGGCAAACAGTGCAAACCCAGATTATCGATTATTCATTTAACAATAAGTTATTGTTCGAAATCAACTGTCAAAGTTTTGAAAAAAATTCTGTTTTAATACCAGAGGACCATTGGTCCTGTAGCTCACCTGAGTCCATTCATCCTTAGATGAAGTTACTATAAAAAAAAAACATATTTGTAAAACTTTTTGCCTAAATATTGCAGTAACACAGAAATAAATGCCAATTTGCAGTTTTCCCAATACAAGTCTATGGAAACTTTAAAATGCCATAGTAATGAAACCATGTGGGCAACAATAATAATAAACAATATTTACGTAGCGGCTAATGTCATGAACATGTATGCAAAGAATCAGCTTCATCCCCCTATATGGATTTTGAGGAAAAGATTTTTAAATATTTTTTTCAAAAATATTTCCTTAATATTGCCATGGCAACAAATCAAATTCTGCAACTTGGACAAAATTAATAGAAATCATAGAGGACTACTCAAGCAACATTTCTGTAGATAAAAAATCCAAAAATAACTGCAGGGAGATAGCAAAAACTGCAGCTTTCCATTTTTCCCATTATATTTCAATGGAAACTATAAGTTGCCATACCAACCTAACCACTGTAGCAATTGCCATGAAAAAACTGTAATTATATAGAAGCTTGTACAAAGATCTGTTCTGTAATGTTTGAGCTTTATCGGCCACATAGTTTCTGCAAAAATGATATTTTAATATTTTTTCTATTTTTAACCATTCGGTTGCAATGGCAATCAGCCAAATTGTGCAATTTACATAAATTTCATGTGGTTGATAGTGGACTACTCAAGAAACATTTCTGTAAAAGTTTTGTCAAAATATGTGCAGTCACATAGCAATAAATGCAAATTTTCAATTTTCCCATTATAAGTCAATGGCAACTTTATGTTGCCATAGCAACCAGACTGCCGGAGCAATTGCCAAGAAATACAGTATTTTTATAGACGGTAGTACCTAAATCCTTTCTGTGAAGTTTGAGCTTTATTGGTTGTATAGTTTCTGAAGAGATGATTTTTGAATATCTTTGCTATTTTTAACCATTCGGTTGCCATGGCAACCAGCCTAATTGTGCAATTTACATAAATTTCATGTGATTGATAGAGGACTACTCAAGGAACATTTCTGTAAGAGTTTTGTCAAAATATCTGCAGTGACATAGCAATAAATGCAAATTTTCAATTTTCCATTATAAGTCAATGGCAGTACCTAGATCCTTTCTGTGAAGTTTGAGCTTTATTGGTTGTATAGTTTCTGAAGAGATGATTTTTGAATATCTTTGCTATTTTTAACCATTCGGTTGCCATGGCAACCAGCCTAATTGTGCAATTTACATAAATTTCATGTGATTGATAGAGGACTACTAAAGGAACATTTCTGTAAGAGTTTTGTCAAAATATCTGCAGTGACATAGCAATAAATGCATATTTTCAATTTTTCCCATACAAGTCAATGGCAACTTTAAGTTGCCATAGCAACCAAACTGCTGAAGCGATTTGGATAAGAAACAGTATTATTGGTTCCCCTTGCCTATAGATGCTGTATATGAAATTTGGTAACAATGGGCCATGTAGTTTCAGAGGAGATGTCGTTTGAAAACATTGACAGACGGACGACGGACGACGGACGGCGGATGCCTGCCTATACTATAAGCTCACCTGTGAGCCTTCGGCTCAGGTGAGCTAAAAACAAAATATCGTCAACCCGAAATGCAAATTGTTTATATCGTTACGATAAAATATTGGTTTTGGCTTTTGTATATGATGTGGTCATATAAAGGACATGACCAGACTCGGTGCCAAGAGATGAACCCTCAGAGCCTCCTGGGAAACATCGTTATGAAAATTATGCAGGAAAAAAAGCATTTTTCTGATTTGTGAACAGTATCCCGACGCTAGTGCAAATTAATTCTTTTAAATTTGAGTAAAATTTACAATCGCCGCGAGTTCAAATATTTTAGGGGTGGTTGGGTGGTGCGATCATAATGGGTATAACTTCCAGTGCCGGGCCGTTCTACTGATTTGGATACTAGTGGGACAAGGGCCTACTGTGCTTGCAGTAGGTGCGGGTGGGGGTTGTTTGTACATTTTTCCTCGTCTATCATTTCTCCCTTCTTTCTCCCTCCCTTTGGGAGACGGCGCTATTAGACTCAAATACTGTGTCAAAGGGCCGTTAAACCCCAAACAACCAACCAACCAACCACATCTATCTTGGCCTAAAGAGTATTTCCTTCGTAACAATTTTCAGATGCTAAATTGTATAATTTTGAAAGTATGGTGTAAATATTTCAATGAAGTATTATTTATTTTTATTTATTTTTATTTTTATCATTATCATTACTGATAGTAAGCAATTCGGCTGACAATTATTTGATGCTGTTACATATTTACACACAACACAGTGAGATAACAGAATACTGAAATGCAGCAATTATCCCACTGGGCACACAACGTTGAATCACCACTGAATTCAACACCATGACATAGCCCAGCTCTGGGCCGGAAAATGCCCAGAAACAAGTTTCAATTTCCACGGCCCAGGCCTCACCTATTCCGCTACTGCTGGGTTTTTGCCGGTAAATGCTACCGGGGAATTTCTATACACAGATAAAATCATTATTTTTTAATCACTTAGGAAAAAACATTAGCGGTTGTGTTCTTTGGCCATTTTGGATCATGACTGCCACCAGTTTTACATTTTCTAAGAGACATTGGGCTGGCCTTGAAACATTTTCCTCAAGAGGGGTGAAAAGAAATTGCGTTTCAACGGACATGTTGACAGGATATGTAAATGAGCTCGTGGAGGTCACGTGATGACGCCAAAATCCAGTACCAGAATTGCAAAGACAGGCGCACTCCAGATAACCCAAGCTAAGCGACTAACTTCTGGGCTTAAACGATAACAGAATATTTATACGACGGCTGTTTGCGCCTTACAGACATACATGTATTTGAATCTTGTTAAACATGAAACGTGTGTTGTTATTCCGGTATCCAGTGTGGTTTGTATCAAAACGAGATCCCCTGTCCGAGTGGTCGGAAAACTTTATCTTATAGCTCCACTGCAGAAACGCTTTTTAATTACAAATTGCATCGGAGGGGAGGGGGGTAGGGGGGGGGAGAAAGTAAGGAAGTGTCATATATCCTAGGAAGTGTCATATCCTAAAAGTCGGCGGTTCTTTGATATTTTCTGTCTTCCCCCCCCCCCCCCCCCCCCCTCCACCACCACGATCGCCTTACGCCTCCCTGACTGTGATTTTTGTTTTGTTTGTTTAATTTCTACTTTCTTTTTTTCTTTCTTTGTGTGTGTGTGGCGGGTGGGGGGGGGAGTCGGTTGTTTGATATCTGCTCCCAGTTACGCCTTACGTCTGCCTGACTATATTTCTAGTTTGTTTGTTGTTGTTGTTTTTTTGTTTTGTTTGTTTGTTGTTTTTTTTTTGCGTAGAATAACAGTACATAGGAAATTTACCGATCAATAGTATGTTCGATGTATCGATCAAAGAGAAAACTAGCAAGGACATTTACGTTGCCAAAAGAATGTGATGATGTCGAGGTTATTTCCTGCCACATATACCTACTTACCCAAACTTTCACAACTGTTAAATGTTTTTATATTAATTTCAATGAACCAAGAACTTATAAGATTTTTATTACCAGCTCGCTAACAGTAGTATTGCCTCGTCCGTCATCGGTATTTGAAACGGATTCGAAGAAAGTCAGTGGCTTCGGCGAAGTTTTATTTTCCATAGTTTCAATTGTTGAAATTAAGTGAAATATACGCAGACGAGAACAAATCGCGCAATAGCAAAACACGTCTAACTGCAGGCCCAGACCAGTTAAATATTGGTTCTATAGTAGGTCCTGTCCTTTGCAAAGAAAATGCGTATTTTCCCACGAAATATTATATTTTTTATACGCAGCTAATTTTAAAATCATACAGATAGTTTTAAAGGCCCCATTGCTCTATCAGCATGAAAATTTTCATCATGAGGTATCGCTGCAAGCGTCTCACTATAGTTTCGTCATTGTAAATGACCGGGATTAGCCAGCTTTAAAATAATAAAACATCATTCAGTTTCTCAAAAAAGGGATTCGAAAACTTTTTTGGGTCATTTTAGTTGGCAACTAAAATGACCTACTTTCGATTTCAAAAAATGGTAAAAATACAATGTACAATGTGGATTCCCAATCAGTATACCGCCTATGTTTATATAGCATTGCTAGACGGGAAACCAGAACAGGAAACTGTATTTTGTGTAGCGAAATGTTATTTTTCAAAAACTTGTTTTCTCTACTTTTTGCCAGTTATATGACTCTATATATGCACACCAACCCACATTTTATTACTAAACGTGAAGGTTGAACAGCTTTTTACAATGATTTGAGTTTAGGCGTTTTTACCGCTGATAGGACTATGGAGACTTTAAGAATTTCAAAGAAGTACCGCATTTGTACATAATTACGGTTCCGATCGCAACATCTTAAGAAAACGTCCTCGCGGTTTGACTATATCGCTGTTAACGCTTAACGGTTAACGGTAAACAACTAAGGTCATGTCGGGACGGTCAGATAACCTAACCACACTATTCCTGGGCAGGCTTAGACCTCCTAAGCGGTTAACCTGTACTAAGTGCACATACTTTCGCCAGTAACTGACAACTGCCCTTCTTGAATCAGCGGAAGGAGAAACGAAAGTATGTGGCCAGACCGGGATTCGAACCCAGGACCTCTGACTTACGAGTCAGGTGCCCTACCGATTGCGCTACCCGGCCCGGCGTTAACGCTTGAGATCTTAAAAGATTCTTATTACGTAAGTTGCGCGGATATAAAATATTGTGATCGTTCTTTTGCAGTCTGATTACAGCATTTGTCTGAAGACTTTTTGCAATGTGTTTAAGCATAACAGCACGTAATTTCTTTTAATCGCGTCCTCTCTTATGATAGTTGAAAGTATACAGGCCTGTACACGACTTCAAACACACAAAAGGTGTTTCATATGATGTGAAGTGTTTAGGTTTACTTTTTTTTACCAATGTTACGTTTTGACATGGACTAGATCTATTATAAAATTGATAGCTGAATTAAACAGCATTCCCTTTGTTTCTTGTGTGCGCGAACATTTATCAAAAGTGAAATTGTGTTCGGACATTCGGTGTCCGCATGGTAATTGAACATTGATAATGGTTAATTTTATTGCGGTACTTAGTTAAATCTAAAAGTGCTCAGCCTTTTCACAGAAGCACACTGACGCATGCTTAAATGAAATTTGGACACCAGGCATAAAATAAATGCATATATAGGTATTGCAAACAATATTCACAGATGTATGTAATTGCGAAACTCATATCTCCTAAGGTACTGTGTTTTATATCCTTGCCATTTTTATCACCCAATGACGTCATCCGGTAACTGGGAAAATCCCAAGCAAACATGGCGGTCTTCGTAAACATTCTCACAGCTACGAAGGAAAAATCGCCAGTAAATATTAAATAAGACACTTTGGGAAGGTCAGAAGAAGAAAAAGGCTGTTATTTATCAAAAAGAAAACATAATATATTGATTAATGCACAGTTTACAATGTGCCAGAATGATTTTATCGGAATCTGAAATACCCACACTGAGGAAGACTTATAAAGGTGCTGGACCTAAATTAGAAACTTTGTTTCTGAAATAATTTCGGTCCGGAGCTGGACTACACCATGACATTGAGTCAATGTTGACTCAGTGTTGATTCAACGTTGTGCCTGCTGGAATGAGTCTCTTCTTACATGCTGATACTCTGTTTGTTTGAATTGATCACATCAAAAGAATAATGGGAGCAAACAGTGTAGACCAGATGATACGTATCAAGAAAGAGAAGTTTGACTATAGTTTACACTTCTTGCTAGTCCGACAGTGACTTTTGACAAATTATTTGATAGTTACTGCATATTAATCGTGTTCAGATATTGAGACAATTATTCAATTGGCTAGTCTGTGCCAGAATTTAGGGGAATTAGAGTATATTTTAGACTGCAGGTTTTAAATTGTCCATCCTTTTAGCCAATCAGAAGCAATTTTGAGAGCTGACTATGTTGTGAAGAGGTCCTCTCAATGACTTAGACAGAAACTCTTAGCCATTAAGAAAAGTTCTTAAAGGCCCTATAGCTCTATCAGCATGGAATATTTTGTCGTGAAGTATCGCTGCAAACTTTTCACTACAGTTTCATCATTGATTATTATCGTGATTGGCCGGCTTTGAAAAATCAAAACGTCCTTGAATTTACCATAGAATAGATTTGAAAAAATAACTAGGTCATTTTAGTTGCCAACTAAAATGACCTACTTTCGATTTCCCTAGCTATATTTCATGGTAAAAACACAAGGTACACGAGATAAAAATACAAGGTACAGGCGTTTTTACAACTGATAAAAAGATAAAAATACAGCGTACAAAACTGTTAAGCAAGGATCCCATTGATTGTGCCGCGGTTGCATTATTTCATTGCTTAACGAGGAATCAGAGACGAAAACCGTATTTTTATGGAGAGAAATATCATTTTTCCAAAATACCTTGTTTCTTCTCTTTTGTCAGTTATATGATACAAAAAAGCAGATCAACCGAAATATTTTCATTAATTCTGATGGCTGTACAGGTTTCATAATGATTTGTATTTGACGATTTTTATCATTGGTAGGACTATGGAGACTTTAAGACATAAATCAGCAATGAAACTTCTGACTGAATGAAAGTAATAAAACTTTCCCTTCAACCTGTCTGAGAAAATGGCCCTTGTAATCTTAATGTCCATTGAATTATATATGGTCTGTTATTTCTTTTTCTAATAAATCACAAGGTAATTAGCAGAAAAAGACCCCTGACAGATCAATAGAAATGGGGAACCAATACAAAGCATAAAAGCATTCAGTTACAACAATACCTTAAATACAATAAATTAACAACATTAGAACTTTTTTTCATATATAAAATATCTAACAGCACGAAAAAAAGTTTTATCTGTGTAAAAAAGCAGAGAGTTTTAAGCAGCCTGCAAGCAATTACTAAACGCATGCAGTCTGATCTATGTCTTTTAGGTCACATGTTCCTATCCAGCACAATTATGTTTGCTAGTGCATGCTTTCATTCTCTTTTCACATTTCTAGTATTATCTTTTAATCACCTTTACTAGAATAATTTTCTTCACACTAGAATGGTAACTAATTAACAAAAGTGTCATCTGAAACTCCACAAGAATACGAATTCTCTTTAAACCGTCTACTTGGTATTTATTTATTTATTATTATTATTATTATTATTATTATTATTATTATTATTATTATCAATTTGAAACTCAAAACAGCAGTATGATCTACACTTCAAAAAAAACTAAAATGTGAATGGATAAATAGAGCAGGTACAATAAAGATCTTTTGTGCAAAAGAGCATTGATCTTTGATGCAGTCTCTAGAGACAAGCAATAGAGCCAGTAATGGACATTTTTCAAGAAAACTGACAGCAGTCTAAGCCGGTTAGAAGTCATTAAGTAATTTCTAAATTGTGAAGAAATTTCTTAATAACTTATAACCGATACGAAAACATAGATTTTGACTATGACTTTTCAATGACCTTCATAAGTTCAACTGCTGGTACATTTTACATCATCTGAAACATGTGGTCTGCTAGAAATATGAGACATTAAATATGCTGATTTGATTGTTTCTGAAGTGCATTTAATCACCCTCTAACGAGACTCCTCCATATATTATATTATGCCTGTAAGAACAGGTAATTTGAGCCTCGACGTGACAAAACCAACAATGTGGTTGTGCGCCCAGAGCAGACTCAGATCAGTCTGGACACCCGCCCATTTTGACCAGACTCTTCGTTAAATGCTCAAAGGATAGCTAAGGGTCTTAGCTACCTCCATGCGGACAGCGCAGACTCTGATCAGACTGGGTGGATGCCCAGGCTGATCTGAGTCTGCGCTGGGCGCACAACCACATCGTTGGTTTTGTCACGTCGCGGCTCATTTCATTCAATGGGCTACCAATTTCACAGGTTTTTAATTTCATCTTTGATGTAACCGCAAGATCTGGAGAAATACTATCAGCGCATAAGTGGCCCCGTAGAGTGCAAATGTCCGTGTGCTGCAAAACGCATCAGGGGAAAAATATCTATCACCGAAATATCAATCTGCCATTGATTACCTTCCGCTTATTGCATAAGCGAACATCAGAGACATTGATGTTCGCTGGTCTTTACTATGTTAATAAGGATCCATATTCATAAGGATCAATAAACTGCTGGCCTAAACAGAGGTTGTGCAACGCTGAAACGCACTTTCTTTCGTCACATTGATCATTCATATGTTTTGGCATTCTGAATTTCTTTCTCAATGTGAAAATGTATATGTTTACCGTGATCTTACGTCCTTTATATTTTTAACGCAAACTGACTTACGCAGCGGCACAGGCTAACATGAGTCTTCTGTTATCGCACACAACTGGTGTACGGGTACTAAAATTATGGATCGGGCCAGGGTAATACAGATACGGAGCAGAGGCACCAACTGCAGCTCAAACTTCTAAAGGGAAATAACTTGGAAAGTGTGAATGCAAGAGTTATCATTCATGTACGAGAAAGATCGTTATGACCTGTTCTGCATATCTGTGAAGTATCATGAAACTATTTCAAAGGGTATTCAACTTAAAGAGTGGACACCTAAAACCATCAAGGGGAATAACAAAAAGTAAGAAAGCAAGCGTTGTCATTCTTATTCGCGACATATCGTCATGCTTAGTTCTACCTATCTGAGAAGTATCATGAAAATATTTTAAAGGGTATTCAAGTTATAGAGCGGACACGGAATCACACATAAAGCATAGAGGTGAAGTAACTTTAAAAGTGAAAAAGCAAGAGCTGCCATTCTTGTTTGCGACACATCGTCATGACCTGTGCTACATATCTATGAAGTATCATGAAAATATTTCATTATGTATTAATGTTATAGAGCGGACGCGAGATCACACCTAAAACCATCAAGGGCAAATAACTCAAAAAGGTAAAAAGCAAGAGTTGTCATTCTTGTTCGCTACACATCGGCATGACTTGTTCTACATATCTGTGAAGTATCATGAAAATATTTTTAAAGGTGTTAAAGTTATAGAGGGGACACGAGATCACACCTTAAACCATCAAGGGGAAATAACTCAAAAAGTTAGAAAGCAAGAGTTGTCACTCTTGTTCGCGACACATTATCATGACCTGTTCTACATAACTATGAAGTACCATGTATATATTTCATAGCGTTGTCAAGTTTCAGAGCGGACACGAATCTGCCAAAAAATCACCAAAGGAGAGATAACTCATAAAGTACAATAGCAAGAGTTATCATTCTTGTTCGCGACACATCGTCATGACCTGTTCTACATAATTTTGAAGTATCATGAAAATATTCCAAAGGGTGCTCAAGATTTTGAGCGGACAAGAAAATGTTTACGGATGGAAGGAGGGACGCCAGGCTCATCGCTTTATCCTCGGAACCTTTCGGTCGGGGGATAAAAAGCGAGTATCGAGCTAACAAATTTACATGTTTGTTGATAAATTGACACCCAGCCCTCCTAGGAGGGCATGGTATAAAACATGAGGCGGAATCTTGGAGACTAGTTTTTATCTTGAATTTTTGGGCGGACATGTCTGAACAAATAGTGTAGACAGAACCCTATCAGGAGCAGCCTGTTCAGGGTCTACACCATTTGCCTTTCCGCCAGGACATAATAGGAACATTACCACACAGTGCAATCAATTCGTTCAAATTTTAAGAGATGTTGCTCATGGTGTCCCAATTTTAAGGTATTTACAGTGCGCAACATTACTAAAACTAAGCATATAATCTGCATACCCCTCCGCTTCTCCCCAGAGGGCAATATTGCAAGTACATGCTGCTAGCTGACAGGTTATGTTAACACATTCACGTGTCGAAACTAATTCCAGAGACAAATGAATTGATATTTTCTTTTGGCGAAATAGTTTAAAATAGGAACGGTATCTTACATCTTATGCATATTAAATCTTAATATTGTTGATGGCATTGCTTATCTGCGCATGGTGTTATAAATGTTAGTGAATGCGGGAAAAAGCAGTGACAGATGTAGGCCTTTTTCAAAAAAGGCCGGCTCGGTAAAGTTAGCAGAACGAAAATTCTGCAGAAGATTCTGCAGAATTTTCTGCAGAAAAAGTGGTAAAGTTAGTGAAATGAATATTCTGCAAAATTTTCTGCAGAAAAAGTGGTAAAGTTAGCGAAATGGATATTCTGCAAAATTTTCTGCAAAATTTTCTGCAGAAAAAGTGGTAAAGATAGCGAATTGAAAATTCTGCAGAATTTAGCAATTTTTATTTCTTTGTTTGTCAAGTACGGACCACAAAATGTGAGTGCGCACCGATTACCGCACTACCCTATTTTATATGAGAACCTAGATATTCACAAAAATTGCATAGTTTCTTCCGCTGGAAAATAGCAGAACGACACTAAAGAAACCCGTTGTAAGCAAAGTTAAATTTCCGTGTTCTGTCATCTGGAGGCCACAAAATATGAGTGAGCACCGTTTACCGCACTACTTATGAGATAGAGTAGTGCGGTAAACGGCGCTCACTCACATTTTGTGGCCACCAGATGACAGAACATAGAAATCAATCTTTGCTAACAAAGGGTTTCTGAAATTTCGTTCTGCTACTTTCCTGCAGAACAAAAATATGCGATTTTTTTAATATCTCGGTCCATTTATGAGATAGAGTAGTGCGGTAAACGGCGCTCACTCACATTTTGTGGCCTCCAGATGACAGAACATAGAAATCAAACTATGCTTACAAAGGGTTTCTGAAATTTCGTTATGCTACTTTCCAGCAGAAGAAAATATGCGATTTTTGTGAATATCTTGGTCCGATTTTAAGATAGATAAGTGCGGAAAACATGCTAACTCACATTTTGTGGCCTGTAGATGACCGAACATAGAAAACAAACTTTGCTGACAAAGGGTTTCTGAAATTTCGTTCTGCTACTTTCCAGCAGAAGAAAATATGCGATTTTTGTGAATATCTCGGTGCACTTATGAGATAGAGTAGTGCGGTAAACGGCGCTCACTCACATTTTGTGGCCTCCAGATGACAGAACATAGAAATCAATCTTTGCTAACAAAGGGTTTCTGAAATTTCGTTTCGCTACTTTCCAGCAGAAGAAAATATGCGATTTTTGTGAATATCTCGGTCCATTTATGAGAAAGAGTAGTGCGGTAAACGGCGCTCACTCACATTTTGTGGCCACCAGATGACAGAACATAGAAATTAATCTTTGCTAACAAAGGTTTTCTGAAATTTCGTTCTGCTACTTTCCAGCATAAGAAAATATGCGATTTTTGTGAATATCGCGGTCCACTTATGACATAGAGTAGTGCGGTAAATGGCGCTCACTCACTTTTTGTGGCCACCAGATGACAGAACACAGAAATTAATCTTTGCTAACAAAGAGTTTCTTAAATTTCGTTCTGCTACTTTCCAGCAGTAGAAAATATGCGATTTTTGTGAATATCTCGGTCCACTTATGAGATAGAGTAGTGCGGTAAACGGCATTCACTCACATTTTGTGGCCACCAGATGACAGAACATAAAATCAGTCTTTGTTAACAAAGGGTTTCTGAAATTTCGTTCTGCTAATTTCCAGTTTAAGAAAATATGCGATTTTTGTGAATACCTCGGTCCACTTATTAGATAGAGTAGTGCGGTAAACGGCGCTCACTCACTTTTTGTGGCCACCAGATAACAGAACATAGAACTCAAACTTTGCTCACAAGAGGTTTCTGAAATTACGTTCTGCTACTTTCCAGCAGAAGAAAATATGCGATTTTGTGAATATCTCGGTCCACTTATGAGAAAAGTAGTGCGGTAAACGGCGCTCACTCACATTTTGTGGCCACCAGATGTCAGAACATACAAATCAATCTTTGCTAACAAAGGGTTTCTGAAATTTCGTTTCGCTACTTTCCAGCAGAAGAAAATATGCGATTTTTGAGAATATCTCGGTCCATTTATGAGATAGAGTATTGCGGAAAACGGCGCTCACTCACATTTTGTGGCCACCAGATGACAGAACACAGAAATTAATCTTTGCTAACAAAGAGTTTTTTAAATTTCGTTCTGCTACTTTCCAGCAGAAGAAAATATGCGATTTTTGTGAATATCTCGGTCCTTTTATGAGATAGAGTAGTGCGGTAAACGGCGCTCACTCACATTTTGTGGCCTCCAGATAACAGAACATAGACATCAAATTTTGCTCACAAAGGGTTTCTGAAATTTCGTTCTGCTACTTTCCAGCAGAAGAAAATATGCGATTTTTGTGAATATTTCGGTCCACATATGAGATATAGTGGTGCGGTAAACGGTGCTCACTCATATTTTGTGGCCTCCAGATGAAAGAACATGGAAATTAAACTTTGCTTACTACGGGTTTCTTTAATGTCGTTCTGCTACTTTCCAGCAGAAGAAACTGTGCAATTTTTGTGAATATCTCGGTTCTCATATGAAATAGGGTAGTGCGGTAATCGGTGCGCACTCACATTTTGTGGTCCGTAATTGACAAAACAAAGAAATAAAAATTGCTAAATTCTGCAGAATTTTCAATTCGCTATCCTTACCACTTTTTCTGCAGAAAATTTTGCAGAAAATTTTGAAGAATATCCATTTCGCTAACTTTACCACTTTTTCTGCAGAAAATTCTGCAGAAAATTTTGCAGAATATTCATTTCACTAACTTTACTACTTTTTCTGCAGAAAATTCTGCAGAATCTTCTGCAGAATTTTCTGCAGAATTTTCGTTCTGCTAACTTTACCGAGCCCCTTTTTCAAGCCTAAAATGGGACAGCCAAGTTTACAACCTCGCGTTCAACGTGTTCTTGTTGTGGTCGAACAGAAACAGTAAAACATTATCTGTACGATTGTCCAAATTATCTGCAACTACGAAACCAAGTATTTTGCTACGCTGATGGTACATTTTTGTCGGGAAGCGGTTCAGACAACGGAAATGAATTGAAACATCTGTTGTTTCTCTCTCTCTCTCTCTCTCTCTCTCTCTCTCTCTCTCTCTTACAAAGCTTATATCTTAAATATGGTTCGATTGATTCTTATTGAATGCTGTTCTCACATCAAAAATTTTTCAGTCCTAATACAATGATGTATATGTTCATATAAACGTGTCTTGATTGTCTGTTGCTTAGAAATCTTATGCACTAATATGTCATTGCAAATACATGTTAAGTAGGCGACGATGTTTATTAGCTAGTTAGCTTGTTATCGAATCATTTCATATTATTCTTGTATGTATTGATTGTGTATGTCTACATGTTGAATAAAAAACCGTTTAAACTAACAACCTCGCGTATTTTTTTCCACAAAAATGATTTTCTTGAAATGTTGTAACAAATCACTTGAACATGTCTGTATTGCAACTTAAATTCGTTGCGTTTGGGAAATGAAACAGACAACGTGCCATGAGTAAATCGCTATGATTTAGACATTAGTGCTATGTAATCACATATTCAGTACATTAAGTACGAAGCATAACCAGACCCCTGCGATTGTTATAATTGTTAATCGCTGTAATGTTCCCATAAATCCTCCATATTACGTTCATTTGGGACCCAGTAAAATGAAGTTTAAAAAGAGTCTAAAAATAAAGTGTAAATATATAAATTAAAATTCGATTTTTCAGCGTTCGTCGTGTGATGAAGTCAGTGGGCGGAGCTAAAGTATCGGAAGCGTACCCCAGCAAATGTGTTTGGGTTTCACTCACCTTAATTATTTTCTGTGAAAAAATGCTCATTAAGCCTCTCGCCAAGAAAATAATATTGAGTATACCGTATATTTATTGTTCTTTTTCGGTTTAGTTTAAGGCCCAGTTTCATGTAGGCCATACAATGAATATGAGGGTGTGGCTTAATAGAAGTTACTGGGCTCTCTCTGTCAAAGAGACTAATAGGGTTCACCAGGACAGTAGCATAGCTACTGTTTAAATCACATGACTTGGTCAAAGGTAAACATTCAAACTGTCATTTTTTCTTCTTGACTAGCTAGAAATCTGCACAATACATTTAAACTTCAGGGTGTTGAAAGCATCCGTAAGAACAGTTAAATCAGTGTATATGTAGAAGAAGAATAATTCAACTTCCACTGAAATTATTTTGAAAAAATAATGGTTTAATGTTTCAGTGAAAAAGATGTATCCAAATCTGAAATGATTTTGAATTAACCACGATTGATAGTTTGAGGGCGGAGCCTGCTTTTCATACTGTGGCCTTGGGTGTAAACAATGTTTTATTTCAATTACAATACATACTGTAACATGAATTCGATGGGATAAGACAGCAATCTAGAGCTCCCAAACAGGTTCAATCTTTTGACCACCCCATTTAAGAATTATTTACAGAAAGGGAGTTAAAAATTGTCGATTAACTAAGCTTGCACGGATTCATTTTGTTCACCTTTTATCTATTCATTATTATTTTTTGTCCTCTCTGCATCAAGTACCAGCAGTCTTTAAATTAGTGAAAAGGCGTACTAGAACGACGAATATCGCTTTTCTCGCCTGAATTCCAAACCATAACCAAATGACTATATTAGCTATATTTTGATAAGTCCATGCATTAACGTGTAATATCAATTGAACTAGGGTTATAAGGGGCATTCGTTTTCTGCACACTGCTAAAAATCGTGGTTACTTATTTGAACAGACTCGTTGAGACTGTTCTAATTCCTTTTACATGTAGCGAGCAGAAACAAGTAAAATATCATAAATTATCATCTACAAGCGCCGTAACAAAAGCATGCTAGCACAATCATGAGTTTTTCATCGTTTATGCACAATATAAAACGGAAAAACAACAAAGAACAGAAAAACACATTGTGTTACTTACCATCTGTGACGTTTACACGGGCGATACAGTATGAGACACGAAATCATCATACGCTGCGTCACAAATCTTCATCGCAATCCAGTATCACGCGTAGGACAATATCACTTCTGCAGCTTGGATTTTCTATGCATTTACCTATAAAAATAACAGACAAAGGGTTATAAGGGGCACACGTCTTCTACTCACAGCTCAAAAATATTTATTGTGGTAACTCATTTTAACCGTCTCAGGGAGGCTGTTCTAATCAGACAAACAATATTCTACATTTTGCACACAGGAACAAGTAGCGCGAAGAATTCTAGCACAATGATGATAATGTATTCAACGTTTAAATACGAAGGAAAGAATAAAAATAAACATTGTGTTACTTACCATACGAGACGATGACATGAGCGACACGATGTCATTAACAGTTTTAATTGTTTTATCACAATAATCTAGTTAACTATCCAAAAAGATGTTTTTCTCAGACAACATTTCTCACAATAATTCAAAACACTGACACGATTTTTTTAATTTGGCCGCTTGATGCGCCAACCATTGATTGCGCAAGTTTATAAACGGCGCATGCGCAGCAGAAAAGGAATTTCAAATTTCTCAGCAGGTGGCGAAAACTTGTATTTCACTGTGGTTAATAATATAACTTGAGGAAATTTATTGATAGGTAACTATTGTGTTTGCTTTCGTAATTATAAAATAGAGAATAGAATTGAAAATTTAAATTTTGAAAATTTCTTGCGCTTTTTAGCTCACATGAGCCATATAGGCTCAGGGTGAGCTATTGTGATCAGTCGGTGTCCGTCGTCCGTCGTGCGTCATGCGTCAATTTGCTTTAAATGACATCTTCTCTGGAACCACTAGGCCTAGGGCTTTGATATTTGTTATGAAGCATTGTCTAGTGGACCTCTACCAAGTTTTGTTCAAACACTGGCCCTGTGGTCCAAAAAGGCCCGGGGGGGTCTTGGGTTCGAAATTCAAATATACTTAGAAATCTTCTTCTGAAGAACCACTCGGTGCAGGTGATTGAAATTCTGTTTGTACTATTGCCTAGTGGTCTTTTACCAAGTTTGTTCAAATGATGGCCCCAGGGTCTAAAATGGTCCCGGCCCAGGGGCCATGGGATTGAACCATAGAAATACATAGAAAACTATTAAATAATCTTCTTGTTCAGAACCATTTGGCTTAGTTGCTTGAATTTTTTTATGTAGCATTGCCTAATAATCTTATATCAAGCTTGTTCAAATAATGGGCCCAGGGTCCAAAATGGCCCAATGGCATGGAGTCCAAGGTTTGAACCATAGACAAATATTCAAAAATCTTCTTCTTCAGAGCCGCAAGGCTCAGATGCTTGAAATTCGGTATGTAGCATTGCCTAATAGTCCTTTACCATGTTTGTTCTAATGGTGGCCCCAGGGTCCACAATAGCCCCACGGCAGGGTGTCCTAAGTTTGAACCATATAAATACATAGAAAAGTATGGAAAAAAAAACTTCTTTTTCAGAATCACTTGGCTCAGATGCTTGAAATTTGGTACGTGGCATTGCCTAGTAGTACTTTACCAAGTTTGTTCAAATGATGACCCCAGGGTCTAAATGGCCCCACCCCAGAGGTCATGAGATTGAACCATAGAAATACATAGAGAAAATATTCAAAAATCTTCACTTTCAGAACCACTTGGCTCAGGTGCTTGAAATTTGGTATGTAGCATTGCCTTGTAGTCGTTTATTCACTTTATACAAATGATGGCCCCAGGGTTTAAAATGACCTCGCGGTAGGGAGTCGTGTGTTTGAAACATAGAAAACATAGAAAAATATTCAAAAATCTTCTTCTTCAGAACCACTTGGCTCAGATGCTTGAAATTTAGTATGTAGCATTGTCTATTGGTCCTTTACCAAGTTTGTTCAATGGGTTTGAACCATAGCAATACATAGGAAAATATTCAAAATTTGGAAATGGTTGCAAACTATCAGGTTTGTTCAAATGATGACCCTTGTTTGACCTTTAACTTTTCGCTCAGATGAGCGATTTAGGGCATCTTGGTCCTCTTGTTTTAAATAGTAAAGTGAAGTACTTATTCTGACAGCAAGTAGAAAATGTTAGAGTATATTTGGTCAATGTGCTAATACCAAATATGAGCCACGACATGACAAAACCAAGAAGTGGCATATAGGCCCAGCAAAATCTCACATCAGCCTTTGTTTCCGTCCAGTGTGATCAGAAGCTTTCTGTTCCCATGACGCTCTGACTTTGAGATCATAGGCTTGGGCAAGAGTATTGCTGAAAGAAAATTTGGACCTATGTCTATCATCATACCAAATAGGAACCAGACCCATCAAATAATTTAGAAAATATAAGCTCTTAAAACTTTTAGCGTAAATGCGGACGCCGCCGCCGACTCCGACGCTGACCAACTGGAGCTTATGTCTTCAATGCGGGCTGAGTAGTGTAATCGGTTACCTGTTACCTGGAGAGAGTATTAATGTGCATGCAGTTATTTCCCTTAGACCCGGGGAGCGATAGGCATTAATCGATATTTGGAATGTCATATCGATGTCCATATCCCAGGACAGGTGTTGAACTTCTCTGAAGCCGGTTTTGTCATCACTGTGTTAACAATACGAATGCGCTGGATGGAAACATTTTTAATTTTTAACAATGTGGATTTTCAATTTCTTTTTCTCAGATCAAATCAATTTACTTTTTCAGTTGCTCCTTCTCGTTTTAATAAGTCTCGTTTTTCCCCTCTCTCTGATATTTAGGTCAAATTTCGTAAGAATTGGCGAGAAAATAAATCTGATTATTGGTCAGTTTTGACAGCGGTTTGTTATAGTTTCTGACAACAAAAACATAAAATTACTTATAATAATGAAATTATGATATTTCTATCCCTTTGACGGTCTCATCTTTATGGTAAGATTAAGCCTGATACAGATACCCATCCACCCACATAGTTTTTCTAATTTCTTTTTTTTTTCTTTTACCCCGCCCATCGGGGCTCGCGAAATAGACTGGCTGCCTGGTGCTTCTGCGACAGAGCTGCTAGTCCTGGGTGTCATTTATCGCAGGCCGAGCAATACTTGCAGTCCCACAAATTCAGAGGCAACATCTCGACGACTAAATTTTTTTCTGGGACGTTAAAACACTACTCAACAGGAACGATAACGTTTTCTCTTGATTTTCTGTTTTGACAAAACTGTTTAAAAGTTTTATGTAAACTGTGTCTTTCGGCATGTAACTAAGCTGCGCTATTTAAAACAATAAAGATAGAATTTTAAGATTAGTCTGACTTTCTCTGTTTTTCTGCGAACAAAAATAAATAAACTAATGAGCCATACCACGACCAAAACAAATTGGCATGTGCGCCCTGCGAACACCCAGAATAGCGTGAGCGTTCGCCCATCTGATCTGGGCCTTCGCTGTCCGCATAGAGGTAGCTTAGACTATTGCCTGTCCTGTAAGCGCACAGTGAAGATTCTGATTAGTCTGGGCGGCTGCCAAGGCTGATCTGAGTCTTGGCAGGGCGCTATGGCACTGCGTTGATTTTGTTGCGACGCGACTGAAATTACTGTTTCATACAAAAATAATCACAAGAACGCTGACGAGTGCCTTGCAGCTTTCAACTGTTCTTTCCGTATTTCTTACTGCATTTAATTCTATCTCAATTTAATTTCCACATGATAATTTTAAATGGTTTTCGCACAGTCACAGCCTGATTTGATAACACATGTTCAAAATATTTTGAACAGAAATTCGGATCAGTTTGGTTTGTGCAGAAACACGGGTTAGGTTATGTACAAACTCAAATTCAACTAAAATTGACAAATTATTAACTGATCATAAATCCAGACCAGTGTTTTGCAAGTGCATAAGTTGGTCTGAGTCAGTTTGCATACATAATTAATTCCATAAATTGACTATTGCTGCTTTATATTTTTTTGCATTTATTATTGTTCAAGTCATGATGACTTTAACAAACTTCAACGGTTTGACAATTACGATAACAGTTTAGAGGTAATATCGGATTTTATGATCGATAATCGATTAATCCTCGTGTAATTATAAGTATGTTAATTGTACTGTATATTGTCAACAAATTCCGATCAGCTTGCGCAAACTGATCAGACATTGTTCAGTCTTATCAGTTTGCACATATCAGAGGCTGATAAGTGTCCGCAGGTGCACAGGTTTATTATCGTAAGTACTCATATTATAGCAAAAATACAAAAAAAAAATCACAAAAATATCTTTCAATATTCCTTGCTAGCTTCACTAAAACAGTCATCAACTTAAAGTGACAAACTTGCATTATGAACAGAAATATTACTAATAAAGTTAATTTATAGCCTTGCAAGAAAAATGTTTCATAGCAATTTTTTCCCATAGCGATTAATCCTTACACTACCACGGTTACGAGAAAATCTTCACCATGATTTAGTTTCTTACATTATTTCTTCGACAGTAATATCTTAAGAGAGCAATACAGTGTATTTATCTTCGTGTCTCCTGATTATGAATGTCGAGCAAATCTGCCAGTCAAAAACATAATTCTATGGATTCTAAGATTCTACCCTGGGATACACAAAAAATATTTCGGTTTCTTTGATAAAACGCCCCACCACACTCAAATAAATTTCAATCAAAAATGTTAGAACAAACATTAGCAATTATGATAATAATTAGTAGACTGATCGAACATTACCAAAAAATATGTAATTGGTTTGCAAAGTTTTTTTTTTAGCTTATAAAGGGATTTTTAAAACTACAAGTAGTCGATTAACTGTCTGTTCATTTTTGATGGTCACGTGTAGGAGTTACGTGACTTCTTACTCTTTTTTCCTTTCTTGTGTTCATTCCTTTATTCTTTCTTTCCTTCTTTCTTTCTTAATAAGACAATATGAATATTCTTCCTTTCTTAGTTAGATCATAAAAGCACATATATAAATACATAAACAAAACACGAATACCGAGAAATGAAGTGGTAAGCCTTTGAGCAATATAGGCGGATTTGGACTTATTATTATAACTATTTGAAACTATTATGAGCGAGGTTGTTTCGAAACGCGATTTTCTGTATGTTTAGAGATCGATGGAAGAAACTTATAGTATACTTATTTTATAATGAATTACATCAATGTAAACCTTATAAAAATCTCTCAGTGGTGATAACTTATAAAAGTTTCATAGAAAATCCGATCATTTTCAAATTTTAGGCTGAACATAGCTTCTTAGGCATTTTCGACATTATTCTTATATAATTTCATGTGACTGAAGCTTCAAACTTCAAAAGCCGATGGAAGTATCAAAACATGAAGTTAATTTGTATATTTTTATACCATATTAACGGACAAAGACTGAAGTTTATGATCATAACTTATAAAAAAAAATGTCGTAATATCATATATGTATTTAATTTCACATTTTATATTATATTTCTATGTAATTGCATATAACACTCGACATTATTTGAACAGGTAAGCTCTCGGATAAACCCGTAAGTCGCTACCGGTAGTTTCCGCCATGTTGAAGCATTAAGTTCCCTATGGACGCCGATGCCGACGCCGGGGGTTGTGCAATAGCTCTTCCTGGACTTCGTCCAGGCGAGCTAATAACCCATGTCCGGCAACACGCATAAGTATACCAAACAATCCGCCTGCATTATAAAATAAAGTCATGTTATACGTTTTTCTTATTTTGGTTCTTATTCTATCACAGTGCGCCTATGGAAGCAATGGAAAGTTCCTGTGCTTTATTCTGCAACGATTCGCTGTTTCGGAGCACGTGAGTCTAACTACTGACGTCACTAGCGATACTGACGTCATTTTGTGACGTTTTGAGACGTTAGACGGTGTTATGTCTCTTTTTTTTCTAAATTCGCCTTAAAAATGTACATTTATCTTAAATACAGTTAAGAAAATTGGCGGGAGCATTAACGCGCTGGCAAGAAGGTTGAGAGAATTTGAATGAAAAGAATACTTTTGCAGCGTTTTTTAGTGTTAGAATCAAGATAGTTCAGCTCTAGGATTGAATTGTTGTGTAATAATTCACTGTTTGTCGGTCTGTTGTAAGTAGATATTATATTCGCGCTCCGCTCTCGTGATATGCTCTACTTCACAACTGACCTCCAAACAGTGCATTATTACTCAACAATTCACTGCTAGAGCTAATCTATTTCTTAGTTAAATTCCCTTACATGTATTACGTATATTTTTATCATTAATCATGATATGATCTTTTTACATTCATAATATAAAACTGTGCATGTCTAGGATAGCTTGTGCATATGCGAAATCTGTTTGAGGCATCACAGTTCGTCCAACAAAGAACGATACAACTCAGTCTTCACGTGCGCAAGTTGATTGCGAATAGGTTGGTGTACGACAAACATTTCGCATACGTATGAGTACAGTTTTTTTTTAACTTAACACGAGATTGTCAAATTTTAGTGTCAAATTTTAGTGTATGTATAAATGTGTACATCGGACTCTCTTCGGGACGTTTATAAGACACAGTAGGGACAGCACCATCGCCGAACCCAACCACACCTTGTCCTGTAAGAACTTAACGCAATATTAATGGAGGAAAAAAACGATTTTCCACAAAATAATTCATGTTAATTCAAACCGCTTATGCAAGGCCTGAATAGGAAAGTTGCCCATGCAAAATTTTGGCTTAGCAACTCTCAAGAGTTTTGTGATAACTTCATCACCATTATTTTTTTCTTTCGTTTTTTAATTCAAAACAGAAAGTTTGCACAATGCGTTTTACATGCATACGAGTCAAATAGCATCGACATATTTTGGTTATTTATTTGCAAAAGCTTTATCGGTGGGAATGGAATTACGCTTATAATAATAAGTCGGGAATTGATAAAAGGTGACATTACAATATCAGATATGACATTTAAACTTGACCCAGACTGACACACAATTGACCGGTAAAAGTGTTGAAAAGCATGAACATCTGGAATCTGCCAGATTGAAAAATGAGTTTTATGTCCCAAGACGTAATTAGCTATAGGAAGGCGATTTGTTTTATCTTAAGGTGAGTGGGTACAATTTCAGGGATTGAAACTCTGGCACTTTTGTTTTTGTCTCCCTTTTCAATATGGTTCAACTCTTATATTCTTAGAGAAGAGTTCCTTTAAGAGTAGACTCCATTTTGGAAGAGTTACGTCATTCAAGGGAAGTCTGATAAAATATCTCTACAAAGCAAAGATATATGTTTCTATATGCAGTATCTTTCCCTCACTATCTCTCTCTCTCTCTCTCTCTCTCTCTCTCTCTCTCCTTCTCTCTCTGGAAAGACGAATCATTCCATTTGCCTGAGCGAAATTCTCTCTCTCTCTGTCCGTGGAAAGAAGAAAACAAGGATCATTGCACTAGCCTGAGCGAAATTGGTGCAGCATATGGCAGTAGGATATATGGGTTGTGATTTCTGACTGGACAGATGCGCAAGTTTATCTTGATTTTCAATATGAGCTATGTCCGGGGAATATCTCTCGATACATAAAATGTGCGCATGCCCAGACCATCGTCAGCATATGCGCAGTCTGTCAGGCTTCTTCAGTTTGCTACTGGCTGAAAGGAGGCGGATCTTATTGATAAATAAACTGTGATTACTTTCAGTTCTGCGAAATCATTTTTGACGGATTGATATATTGAAAATACGTTAAACTTCGTATATGGTAACTTTGCTACATGCTTAATTGCGGATTCTGTCTGAAGTTTTTCTTTGAGTACAATTTTACCCATGCGGCCAGGAAAAATTATTGCCTTAGCAGGACTGTAAAAATCATTAGTATCAGACAAGGAGCTAGTCTACATACCAGACTGCGCATGTGCGCAAGCTATCCTAGGCAGACACCGGCTTTAAAACATTAAACCGTTCTTGATTAATCATAAAAAAAAAAGACTTCAATGACCTATTTTTCGATTTCACAAACTTTATGACATGGTAAAACTACAATGTACATGAAGATAAATACAAGGTGAACGCGTTAAATAGATGGTAATAAAATGTAAGACAAGGACCCCATTTATTGTTTCTCTGATGCGTAGTTGCATTGCCAGTAATGAAAAGAAATCAAATCAGTATCAAATGATATTCATTCGTAATATGATAGTTTTGTAGAGTTCTGTATATAAATTTTAATCACTTCTTTACTCCATACTGTCTATAACTGCTTTCTTTTTATATTACTCGCTTTTGATTACTTGAAACTCGCTTTAGATAGTTCGATACTATAAATGGTAAATAAATAAAGACGACGACGACTGCTGGACGTTTTGGTATGACGATTGTTGAAAGACTTGAAAACAAAGAGGGACTGGCTTTGAGGGACTTGCGCAAAGCGAAGGTAGAGCCTGAAAACGTTTGTCTTTAAAGCAAAATGGTGTCAAATTAGGCCCTGCACAATGCGTTTATGATGATACGGATTAAATTATATATTCGTACAAACACAACTTTGTTTCTCTAGAAAAATTTTCATATGTGTTATAAGAAAATTATCTCTTATCCAAGTTAAAACATGGTACAGATCTTTCGTACCCTGCAAACATCTAATATGCAATTAATTACCCAGAGACAGATTAATCAGTGATAAAAATCACGAAGAATTTGCTAAATAGCCACATTTTGGATGGCAGGCCATAACTGGGAGTGTAATAGGTCTTTCTAGGTCCGACCAATGGGATAATTTGCTAATTTTCATGGCATTGTTTTTAATCTGTCAATGAACCGCCTATAACAACATAGATTGTAAAATTATAGCATTTTAAACGACTCTGAAGTGTAACTGACGCTGAGCAGTGCAGCTGAAAGCGTGGTCTGGTATTCCGTATATTTGGTACCAAAAATTATAATAAACATCGGGACACCAAAACTAATTACAAAAATTACTCGAAAAAAATGTAAAGTTATATATATTTTAAAGTGCTGCAATGCGCCCAACAGATGCCAGTGGAATGGAAAAACAGCGTTGATTGTGATCAGACTTCCCCTTGCAAGGGTACCGTCAGATGTTGCTTAGCGCATATATTGTAAAAGTATGTAAATTCATATTTTGTGTGATTGTTTTTGAGCGTACATATGACATATGATCGATTTACTTTTATGTACATTTAAAGTGACCCGTTTTTTTGTTTTTTTTGAAGATACCCAGAAACCGGGGCTCGTTTTTGCTTTTCGTTTTCGGGTAGGGTAGGCTACTGGATTGGGCTTCTTTCTTTTCATTCCGTTATACCATAAAAAATTCTATGTATTGGGATAGATAGGTCTGAGCGGACAGTGTAGACTCCTATCAGGCTATCCTAGAGGAGCAGTCTGATCAGTGTCTACATTGTTTGCTGTTCCGCCTGAATCTTTTGGCTACCGCTTTGTAAAACCAGGCTGTTCCGTGTTTGGGACAGTTGCGGCGATTATTTTTGGTGTCCCAATATTTAGAATTTTACGGTAGTACTGATTGCTGCCAGTGCTTTTTCTTTTCTTGAGTCATGAGGCCTGAAACAGTAAATGTTTGGTTTCACTGACCAGTGTCTGTTGTATATTTGTATTTGATAGATCTTTTGATTTGTACATATTTTTTAACTGGGCCATAAATAAGAGTAGCTTGTAACTAATTGTGTCACCCACTGAAAATAAAGTCTTTATTATCATTTATTATTATTATTATTATTATTATTATTATCTTTTCAATGTTATGCACCAATGGGTTTAGTACAGTTTCGGCACTTAAACTAAAATGTTAAATACAGTCTTTTAAGGCTATTCGTGTGCGTTCCATCACTAGGCGTTCGTTTTGAAAATCTTGACGAAAATGTGGGGTTGAAACGCAAAAAGTACATACAAAAACTGCCAAAGTTCACGAAACACACGCATGGTAAATCAAACCAGACAGTGGTCATTCAGAAACCCTTACAACACACGTCACCAGAACGTAACGTATTTTCAAAAGAACTCCATTTGGTATGATCCAGTGCTTGTACTTGTGTTTAGTTTTGATATGATCTGCCATTTTCTGTTCTGTTCTGTTCTGTTCAATTCTCGTATCGACGTTACCCAAGTGGCTCAACGGTACGTAACCATAGTTGCACACATTTGGCGCCGTGTGTCCGTCCAATGTCATTCAGTCTGTAAATGTCTCGTCGGTCAGTGCTGCCTAACCAGTATTTATGCATAGATGTTTGCCTTTTACGGCTCCAAGTCAGGTTCTGTCCGGAGAAGGAGGCGCGCGCCACATGAAAGCCACCCCAGCGGAAAGTCCAGGGAAACACAGGCCAACCCCGCCCGCAGAGGAGGAGCACACCGAAACCCAGGTCCCAACGAGAGAACACGCAGGCGTTCCTTAGGTTTCAAGGATGGGACCTGTTGGGGTCCCATATTACTTACAGCCCTTAATTTTAACCCTCCCCCGTATCCAAGTAATTTGGTTCCGGATGGAGGTCCCTTATTATGACCTTTACCTTAGGTGGGGATTGACGCAGTCACAGGTAGGGACCTTTTCAGGTACCTTTAGGGCTGTTGCACTTCAGTTATTTTGGTCGAGTAATTTTGCCAAGTGATGAGTGCAACATTAAGTTTGAATTTTGAACTCCCCCGTCAAAAGTGAGCATCTAGCGTGGTGCCGGCTTTAGGATGCTAGCGCCTTGCTCATTAATCATTTATGATCCTAAAGGATATTAAAAAGAGCAGAAATTAGTTGGGAATGGCTTAAAGTTTTTTTTTGCATAGGGATGGGTCTCGCACTGTATGGTCAAGCATATATAATAAAGATGTGGCTGTTATATACTAACCCCAGTTAGTTAGGTATATAATATTGATAAGTTGATGGGCCGTTAGTAAGTTTTCTTGTGAGTATGATGATGCCACCATAGGGCTGTCGCTATTAAAAACACGCCTCACCCAGGGGTGGCAGAGCATCAAGTTTGGTTGTTAGTATGTTTTGCGTGTGTGTGTGCATACTTATTTTGTGCTAGCACAATGTGCGTGTACTTGTTATTTTTTGCGTGCATGCGTGTTTGCGTGTATGCCGGCTTGCGTGCGTGTTTGTGTGTTTATGTTTGTGATTGCGTATCTGTCCGTCTGTCCGTCTCCATCCTCTTCTTCTGGGATGTCTCCACCGTTGTTGTGTCCTGCAACCATCGTTGTTTCGCTGCCGCGCCGTAACTTTCACAGGCATGCTAAGGTAAGACTGGCGGAGTGTCATTACCCAGAGAGACAAGGACGGTCCTTAATTGGTTATTGCTTAAATTCCTGTTACTCATTTTGTTGCAAAAATACCAATTTAGATGCCTAGGTGTGTAGGTTATTTTACCCTAGTCTTATTGAAATAGAATATGTGTTGCTCACCTATGTTTTGGCCCCTCATGCGTCAGCCTTTTCATGGCACATCTTTCTTCCCCTCTGTTCTTTTTTCGATGGCGAAATAGCCGAGGCGTCTCCCCCCGTCGGGGCACCGATGGGATTACCTCCCTTGCCCTTTCCTCATTGAGGGGGCACGCGCACCGTCTCCCGCGCGCGCCGCGTGTAACATTTTTGTCCAATATAATGATGGATATCTATGTTTACGGTCACGTCGCGACAGGGTCTAGCCGCGCGAAGCCCAACCCCCCCCCCATTCCCGGATAATGGTCTCGTCCACATTCTAAGGGGGATGGTTCCATTCCTTATACACCCGGGGAATAATTACTAACCCTTATGAAGCCCACCATCGGCCCCCGAGAGGATTTTCCGAGTTAAAGGACGGAATTTCCATTTTTGTCGCCTTTTTTATTCAAAAAATAGTCTATGCGTCATTTCCCACCCCCCGCCTGCGGAGTGGAGTCGTCCACATTTATATTTGGCACACCCCCCTCCCTGCAGGTAGTGGGAAGGGGGCCAACCCATATTTAAGCGATTTATGTATTTATTTGTTCTATTATTGTATTTTGAAATTTATGCTTCGTTACAAAAAGGGGTTTATAAAGAAATTTTTGAAAGAACTTTAACCCATACTAATGTTTGCCTTTTGTTGTCTCTTTCTATTTTGGTAGGGTTTAGCGTCTGATGTAGATTACTAATTCCCTATATTACTCTAAATTCCTAATATAATTAACTAAATTCCTAAATTCCTAAATTCATTTTATGCTGTAATACTTCTTCTTCTTTCTTCATTCGAGTGCCTGTGATTTATTAATTCCGGAGTTGCAATTTCTCTCTGTGATCCTAACTAAATTTCTAAAATTCCTAAATTCAACAAATTCCATGAAAGTAATTCTTATGTTTGTTTTTTTTGTTGTTTTTTTTTTTGCCTTTTTTTTTCTTTTTTTTTGCCTTTTTTCTTGATACGACTGCATATTAAACACTTTCCCTTGATCTGGCTTAAATGTAAGTCGTCGTTGTGCTCCCCAAAAACGTCCAGGCGGTTCTCTTCCTATCACACGTAGACCCCGATCAGACGCTCCTTACGTGCCGACTCAGTGATATGCTATCCTACCCGCCTTCCAGACTAGTCCATTTACAAGGATGGACGAGTTCATATTAAGCCCTACCTTTATAAACCGCCCAGACACTTCCGGTGCACACGGTAAGTTGTATGTTAGAAACTCGCAGTGGAGATCATTGACCCTATAATTGGCCAGTTGCGCTTTTGTTGAATTATCTCGTGCTTCCACACCTGAGCTTCCCGCGGAATGCCATTAAGCCGTGAGAGCTCGCGATATTGATTTTTGTTGTAAAATAAATATTAATAACGCGCACCAAATTTTGTGGTCTAAAAATGTTGGATGCTGTATTTTCTGTTTCGGGCTTCGGATTTGATTGGGGTTTTCGGTAATGTCCGAGTATGTATAAGAGCTTTTGATCCACCTCCACTGCGCGCCTCTCTGTACGTCTGTACGTCTGTTTACTGTAGTGCACGATTATGTCTAGTCTGCTATTGGCTCGGCGGTCGGTGGCACATGCGTTAGAGACTTTTATATCCTGGATGTTACTCAGAGCCGGCCAGCAAGTGATTGGGGAGGAGCCCCACCTAGCATGTGACCGGCTCCGCACATCATTTTGAGTTCGCTGAACACTATGCCACCGCTCGTCGAGTCTAGTCTGTAAATGTCTGTAATATAATGGTTCGTATGTCTGTCTTTTTTCTAGTACTCTGCCTCCGAGGTGTAGGTGTAGGATCGGACTGCGCCAACACGTGTAGGGTTTATTATTATTACTATTAGCCATTATGTCCACTTTGTTTTACTTTCCCCACTCCGCGCACCCCCGAGCGATGCCTAGGCAGCCGGGAGAGGCCATAGTCGTAGCAAGGGAACCGCTTCATCCGATCTGGCTCTCGCCCAAACCAGTAATCCACAGTCGCCCGCAGTCCCACAGCCAGGCCAGACCGCCAGACAGGGCCAGGTAGGGTGGCGACATGTTGGCGCGCGTCGTTATGCAACCGCTCGTCGAGTCGAGTCTGTGAATGTCTGTAATATAATGGTTCGTATGTCTGTCTTTTTTCTAATACTCTGCCTCCGATGTAGGTGTAGGATCGGACTGCGCCAACACGTGTGGGGTTGTTATTATTAATGTTAGCCATTATGTCCACTTTGTTTTACTTTCCCCACTTCGCGCATCCCCCGAGCGATGCCTAGGCAGCCGGGAGAGGCCATAGTCGTGGCTAGGAAACCGCTTCATCCGATCTGGCCATCCAAACCTGTAATCCACAGTCGCCCGAAGTCCCACAGCCAGTCCAGACCGCCAGACAGGGCCAGGTAGGGTGGCGACATGTTGGCGCGCGTCGTTATGCAATATGGGATCGTACCCAAATAGACCCATGCACATTTCAGCATAAAACACATCCTATATACAGGGTCCCCGCGTCCCATTTATGCAGGCCTTAGCAATACATCTCAGGGCGTCAGGAGACGGATGGCATGTGAGGCCTCTTCGGGCCATTGTCAACATCCGCTCTATATTCCCAGATCTGTAAGCCTCCATCGGACCTCGCTTCGCTACGTCCGATGGAACAGACCCCTGTAATCACACACCCCGGTGACTCCTAGTATTGTATGTCCGTTGTCTATGTCTGTATTGTTCCAGTTGAAATAGTGGGTAGGATTGGCCTGCCTGAACTGTCCGTTCGAATGCCCCTCACCCATGACACTGTCGCAAATGATAGGTTTGTGCACGGCCCTATATTTTTTCCTCATACTGGGTATCTCTAATATACTGAAATATAGCTTCCCTTACTTCTTGAGATTTTGTTCCCAACAAGCTTGTCGAGACAAGGTTACCTGCGTATGTAATGTCCTGCAGTGTTCTAAGCAATTTTTGTCTAGGCCCACTGTGTGCGCTGCATTGCCATTTTGATTTCTTGCCATGATTATATATACTTACTCAGATGTGTACGTGCCCGGACGAAGGCCGAAATTCCGGATAAAACTTTTGTATTCTTCTTTCTTGTACTTTTCATATTGTCAAAACGAAAGAAAAAAAACACGCTCACACACTCAGAACACCTAATCAATTAAAAGCAGAGCAATCCGACTACATGGCGGCATTCGAAATTATAATTCATTTTGCGGAACAGAACAGAAAAGAACAAAAGCTCATCTATGTAGGTAAACATGTCAAATTACACATAGATGATATATGATATTTAAACAAGTGACATGTAATATTTAAGAGAAAAAAGAAACTTTTCAGTCTATCACACAAAAACTGTCAGCTGATTGGCCATATCTCCAGCTGCACATCTCCAGATGCAAGAAATCAAAACCTGCTTAAAACATGTAATGGTATATGGTCCTGGAGAATTCAATTGGCAAAATTAACTCCTTTGGTGTCTTTGAAAAATCAGATGAAAATGAAAGTGAAAATTCTGCGGTGTAGACCTTAATGCATAAATATGCCAAAAGCAGTGCGTTCAGCTCATTAATGATACATAAAATTGAAGAAAAAAATAAATAAATATAAAAATAAAAAAAATAACACCAGCATCCTGGGAACTCGATACTCCCTTTTTACAAGTCGAAACTCGCTTTTTATAACTCGATACTTGCCTTTTATAACTCGAAACTCTCTTTTTATTACTCGAAACTCGATACTGTAAAAAAGAAACCCTCCTGTGGTCGAGTGGTTATAGTAACTCGGTTATGCTGCAGAAAGTCGCCGGAAGGTCACGAGATCGCGCCCGCGTTTCGACGACTGGGTAAACTCTCTCTGTCAATCCAGCAATAAATGGGTAACTCTTTTGAATCAGGGAAGGATAAGGCAGCAAAAGGAGAGTGATGGGCTCCGCCTTTCATCTGTTGTGCCCAAGATACAGTGAGTCTCTAACCCCCACTGCCCCTACGGCTATTAGGCTACATGTATGAGAAACATTTACCTTTTTACCTTAACCATGCATAGACCTTGCTGAACATTAAATTGTTAACACAAATAAAGGCTGCTGGGGAAAGAAAACACAAAAACAAAGCAAAACACATTTACTACCTATGAATCACTTGAAGGGAGTCAAATAGCCCATTGCCGAGCTATAAGATGAATTAAAATGTTGGAGTTGCCTTGTTCTTTGCTTAAAATCAAAACTTTACAAATAAATATATACTGAACGCCAAAAGAATCGCATACAAGTCTAGGTTCAGTTTTCTTCTGTCAACTGATTTATGGCTTTAAATCATATATAGCACAAAATACTACTGACGTCTGCCAACAATATAAACTTATCTTCGTGCAAAATTAAACTTGAATTAAAGAGTTATCTCAATTTATCGTGAAACATTCAAAGTTTTTGTAAGAGTTGCCTTTCCTTTGGCTGTATAACAAATTGTTTCCAAAACACGACCCTGATGTGTGGTTATGAAAAAAACGTCAGTTTTATTACCATGGTATTCTTCTTAGGAACATGACAGCAGTTTGAAGTTGAACACTTGTCAAATTATCTCCCTTGCAATTAAACAAAGAGCAAAATGGGAAATCCAATAACGTCAAAAGTTCTGGAGTGCTACGAAACATTTCTTTGCAAAGCTTTTTATTTTACTCTTGTATATTCATTTAACCTCTTCGTATGAATGGTTTCTGTTCTTTTCAAGAAATACAGGGTGTTAAAAGGTCTATGGAAATCCAATGGTAAGCCAGTGTTACTGTTTCTACTGCCAGCTTTCACGTGATTGTTTCTCTAAAGAGCAATGCTCGACTGCTTTGACTTTTTCGCTGTTTCTTACTCTTGCCGCGGACATATGTCTGGAGAATATAATTAGCTGAGCATTATATGGAATTTAAAATTCAGCTTCTGAAAGTATGGTGACTTTAAGTTTAACCCCATCACAAAAGCAAGCGTTCTGGTCTCTAAAGTTTATTGACTATCGATGCGTTAAGGTACTAATTCTGTCGGAATATCATAAACAAAGTAACTTTAAATGTCTAAATAAGAGCATATAACTGATGATAATTTAAAAAGGGATTTTACAATTAAGTCCTCTTTTCGGGTCATTTTTGGCTATTTTTAGGGGGCAAAAACGCTGTAAAAACGGTGTTCTTTTTCAACTAATAAAAACCCCTAGGCAAATTGCCCTGAAAAATGACTTTCACAAGACACTTTTGCCGATTTTTTCACCTGCTGTGTGCTCAAATTCTGCATTCATAAGCATAGTGGTACATGTACCACACCTCAGTCATCTTCATATTCATCAAAAATAATGTTTGCAACAAAGCCGCCGAGTCGGTCATTAGGGATGGAGCGAGGGGTGGTACATGTACCACTTTTTCATAAAACTAAATACTTTCTCGTAAATTGCGTCTGCCGTCAGAGTGGTACATGTACCACTCCTATAAACAGGGGAGTCTTAATTTTCTACAGATTTGGTCAAACTGGTACATGTACCACCCCTCAAATCAAAGGTGTTTTCTAAATCGAATCTGAACAGAAGAATTCCGAAATGAGCAAGAGTGGTACATGTACCACCCCTAAATCAAATTTCTTGCCTATAGCATTTTGGAAACTGGTCAGAGTGGTGCATGTACCACCCCTATAATCAAGGATACTTGCTACATCTAATCTGAATAGATAAATTTGAAAATGAGCAAGAGTGGTACATGTACACCTGCTGGTGTTGGTTTTTTGTTTTCAGAATTGAATTTTCATTTTACGTACGGCTTTGGTCAAAGTGGTACATGTACCACCCCTCAAATCAAAGTGTTTGATACTATGCAACTGAAAGACAGACACGGAAATATGCAAAAATGGTACATGTACCACCCCTCAAATCAAAGGTGTCTGCTAAAGCGCATCTGAAAGACACACTAGGAAATGTGCAAAAGTGGTACATGTACCACCCCTCAAATCAAATTTCTTCCCTATAACGTTTTGAAACTGGTCAGAGTGGTACATGTACCACCCCCATAATCAAGGATACTTGCTACATCTAATCTGAATAGATAAATTTGAAAACGTGCAATTAATGTTTTTTCAGAATTTATCTCTAAGAAAACATCAGGAGTGGTACATGTACCACTCCTGATGTTTTTTTTTTTAAATAAATTCTCATTTTTTATACGGCTTTGGTCAAAGTGGTACATGTACCACCCCTAAAATCAAAAGGTCTGCTACAATGCATATGAACAGCCAATTCCGAAATGGGCAAGGGCGGTAAATATACTACCCCGCAAATCAAATGTGTTTGCTGCAACGCATGGGAATAGAATAATTCGGAAATGAGCAAGAGTGGTGCATGTACCACCCCTTAAATCAACGTGTTTGCTGCAACGCAACTGAAAGACAAACTCGGGAATAAGCAAGAGTGGTACATGTACCACCCCAAAAATCAAAGGTGTCTGCTACAACGCACCTGAAAGACAATCTCGGAAATAAGCAAGAGTGGTACATGTACCACCCCTCAAATAAAAGGTTTCTGCAACAAGGCATCTGAAGAGTGGTACATGTACCACCCCAAAATTCAAAGTGTTTGCTACAACGCACCTGAAAGACAAACTCGGAAATAAGCAAGAGTGGTACATGTACCACCCCTCAAATCAAAGGTGTCTGCTACAACGCATCTGAAAGTCAACTCGGAAAGTCTAAGGTGTCTGCAACAAGGATCTGAAAGAAAAATTCGGAAATGAGTAAAAGTGGTACATGTACCACCTCTAAAATCAAAGGTGTCTGCTACAAGGCCTCTGAAAGACAAACTCGGAAATGAGCAAGAGTGGTACATGTACCACCCCTCAAGTCAAAGGTGTCTGCTACACTGCATCTGAACGGCAAAACTGGGAAATGAGCAGGAATGGTACATGTACCACCCCTCAAATCTATAACATTAATCAAGACTACATTACTACTACTTGCGAAAGGGGTTGCAAAAAAAAATGCATCTAAGCAAGAAACTTGGTTTAGGGCAAGAGTGGTACATGTACCACACCTAATCACTTTTCAAAATCTAAATACTCATTTTATTACAACATAATTGGGTCAAAATGGTAAATGTACCACCCCTAAAATCCACAGGTTTGCTATAATGCATCTGAACATACATATTCGGAAATGAGCAAGAGTGGTACATGTACCACGCCTAAAATCAACCATGTTGCCTAAAAAGTTTATGAAATTGGTCAAAGTGGTACATGTACCACCCCTGTTTTCCAGGCCTCATGCCACAGCGCATCGGAATAGATAAATTTGAAATTAGCAAGAGCGGTACGTGTACCACTCCTAATGTTTTTTTTTTTTTTTTTTTTTTTTTTTTTAAGAATAGAATTCTCGTTTTCAACGGCTTTGGTCAAAGTGGTACATACACTACCCCTAAAACAAAGGTGTTTGCTAAATCGCATCTGAACAGACGAACTCAGAAATGAGCAAGAGTGGTAGAGTGCGAGAACGCGTATTTTACAAGACATTTTATCACACGAAAGATATGACAATAAGGTATCTAATTGTAATCATGACAAGAAATCCAAATGACAGATCATATCAAAACTAAAGACACAAATATACACCAGTGAAGTAGAATTAAAATTGAAGGTGAAAGGGTAGACTTCCAGGTCATTTAGACTTTTTCATCCAATCAGCTTGTTTAGGAAGAATCTGTCCCCCTTCGGACTAACTCTCCCCCCCCCCAAACAAACACCCAGGCCCTACCAAGTGCAGATGCTTTTGGGAAAGGCTTCGGCAATCAGGTAAGCAGGCAATCAGTAAGCAGGCAAGAAGTCACAAAAGCAGGCTCGCAAAAAGCAGATATGCCTGTTACAATTAATTAGGTGAGTCGCCAAGGACGTTATGTCACGGCATTCTCCTCTAGTCAACATTATTTTCACAAAGGAAAGTCAAACATGGCAAAAACGGAGTTTAATAACCTTTCATTCAAGTCTTCTGTTGATTTTTTCATGGTCTCTTCTGTTCCTATGTTTCATCAACATGAAAAATATTTATAAAACTAATTGCATATGAGAGACAGTTTCCGTATGGGAGAGAGGGCGTCTGAAACTGAACCAGAAAAAAACTCCTCCTCTCCCTCCCCTTTCTACATATGTACTGGTATAAAAACTTTTAACACGGCTGAGTCCACTCTTTACGATCTATGAGGGGTAGCACAAGCGGCAGATTCCATCTAGGATGGTAAATAATTTGAGCCGCGACATGAGAAAACCAATAAAGAGGTGCGCACAGCGGAGACTCAGATCAGCCTGGGCATCCGCCCAGTCTGATCAGTCTTCGCTGTCCGCATGGAGGTAGCTTAGACCCTTAGCTACCCCATAAGCGCTTAGCGAAGACTCTGATCAGACTAGCAAATGCCCAGGCTGATCTGATTTTGCGCTTGGCGCACAACCACTTTGTTTGTTTTCTCGTGTTGCGGCTCAGTTTTAGTTTAAACATATATTATTCATAATTTCACTGATATGCAACATAAGATAAACACAGAATAAATAAAATAGAATAAATCATGACTTTTAAAAGCAGGAAATCTGACCATTGGGTTTACGGTCTTTACGTTCGCGAGAAAAGAAGAAAGAAAAAAAAAAGAAAAGAAAGTTAGACATAATAAATTATCGATGTTAAATGATTACAAATACCGTTCGACACGCAAATGCAAGATGCAAGATGGATTTTAACTGCATTTTAAATATTTTCAATGTGGTTGTTATTGTTAGCTTAAATCAATTTGTAATCCTCATATCATGACAAGTTTTAGCTCGCCTGAACGAAGTTCAGGAAGAGCTATTGCACTACCCCCGGTGTCAGCGGCGGCGTTGGCGGCGGCGTCGGCGTTAGCAAAATGTTAAAGTTTTACGTTAACGTTTTTAATGTGATGGGCAAGGCGCTGTCAGGCGAGCTATCCTGTCCCTGTGGCAGGTCTTGTTAATCATCATATAATATCATATTTATATGTTATATTATTATCCAAAAAAGCCTTTGGTATGTGCTGCTGTGCGGCCGTTGCTGCGTATCTAATGTTTGGCCCGCGCGTGTGAAGTAACGAACAATCTCGCCAAGTCACGGGTCGTGAGACTAGGCGAAACATCAATATGAAACACAACCAAATATCAAGACTATGTGGTACCGGAAAATGTTGTGTACTCGATATTACGAGAGTCAACAACAAAATACTTGCTAAATCTGCAAACACTTCATTACAGTGATTTGTATCGACTCTGCTCAATGTTTATCTCAGCTGTCCACATCAGAAACTGTAGTGTTTCTCATTTATTAGAATCATCGTGTCCTATATATATATATCGACCATATGTATATGTAGACACTGCATAGCCCCGTTTACCTTTTCTTGTGTGTTATAGTTTTATCATTCATTTTTATCAACGGAAAGCTGTCAGAGTATGATCAAAATGGCCGCCGAATGATTTGTTCTGACACCTGCGCTATGACATAGACTGTTACACCTTCTAACTAACTAACTTACTGGTTCCTGTTTTAAAGGATCTTTTTCTTCATCTTCTTTCTTTCCTCTGATGAAAATTAATGAGAGAGAGAGAGAGGGTGGGGGGGGGGGGGCTTTTCACGACTCAATTGTTCTGACACCAGCGCTATGGCATAGACTGTTACCCCTGATCAATCACGTTTTAACTAACTTACTGTTTCGTACTTTATACTCTAGGAGCCAAAATCGCCTATCTTGCCAAAATAAGAGTCGGAGGTGGCACCCTCTGCTATACTTAGTTTGAGTGTATTTTTGAATAGTCTAAACCTTCAGAAACTAGGTTTGATTGTTCTGCTCGCCAAATTTGATTGTCAAAATAGTCAAATTAAGCGATGGATATGACTACCTATAGTAGAGCAAATATGATTCCATGAGTGGCATAGAAAAGAGAGATAGTGGTCCACGTGGTGTACTATTAGTTTTTATACATAAAATAATTGTCTTGATCTGTAGTGATCAGATTGAGCGTTTGGCACCTTGGCAAACCTTGCATAACTCTGTAATGGGCAGTAATATACGTTACCTTATTAATTTTTAAGTATATGAAATAAGAATTGATGAGAAATATGCTGTAACGATTCAACTGTATCAAATGTCAATATTTTCTGCAAGAATAGCTAATATGCCATAAATTAAGCTACACAGAAAACAATTAAGAACCTCGGGTCTGTTATTTTCGTTATAACAATTCATGTACCCCTTGAAAAATTAAAACATGATTTAAGTGTTGTTTTTTTTATTATTATTTTTATTTTTACAAAGACTGTGATAAAATGACCCCAATATTGAATTTTTAATTTGTCTAACTGGCTCTTTTCAATAGCTTTCTAACAAATAAATTTGAGATTCGTAGTTCTTATACTTGGTTAACCATGAACTGTTGAACAAAGGCACACCTATTCATTGTTAGTGGCTTCAGAGTCATTTTTCACGCAATCGTTTGACAAAACATAGCTAATAAGCTATTTAAAACTGAAAAATTTGACATGTGTCACTAAGATCATACTAAACATGATACAACACAACAGTTTAAATCAGTTTTGACCTTACAACACATATCTTTAGCAAAGTAACGTAATTATCAGATTAACATGTTTGCGTAAAAAGACTATCATTCACCCAGGAATACACTCTTTCGAAAATTTGCCTATTAAACAACACAGTTGAGCTAAATATATTTATTATTTACCAAAATATTTATTTTTTTTGCATTGTTTAGTCGCCTACTCAGACAGCAAACAGTGTTATTTACATGACAAGAAAAACTGAAAATGTCCCCCCCCCCCCCACAAAAAAAAAATAAATAAATAAATAAATAAGAAGCGCTCAGGAATTATTCTGTACAACATGGAAAAGTACTAAATCTATTTATATTCATTAATATCTTAATGATTTTTAAGAGTCACACAATACATACTTAGTTTTAATAAATTACTTTTTGAACTCAGAAAGGTAACATTTGTAACTTTTATTTGAAAATATTTCTTGAGATTAAATGTTGCAAATTCCAAATACGCCAAGGCCTTATTAGTTTGAGTTATTTTTACATGCATGTGAAATCTGTTTAAACCTACCGTATGTAAGTTATCAGTGATATTTCCAAGGCGGCCCATTCATTGTGATGTTATGATGTTACAGTTTGTGCTGTCCACTTTTCTATTGTCTTTACAACACTGGTTTATTTTGTATTTTAATTCGTCATTATCCTGTTGAAAGTAGACGTTTTGTTGTGGTAAGGCTAGCTTGGAGGTTATCTGCATGGAATGGGCTGCATGTTTATTTTGCCACTTCTAGTATTATTGTGAATGAGTACTTGTCTTTTTACTTTATATTACTATTTCTAGTTTGGTGTCATGGGAGGTCTGTGACACCGATTTAACCCATTCCTGATTGCTGCCCGTTTACACTTATTTATCTGTTTTGACCTTTTCTTTTAAAAACAATATTAAAACCATGGTTAAAAATATTTTGGCCGTTTAGCATATATTTAAACCAAAGTAACGTATGTAACAGGTTAAAAAGTAAGTGTTATTTTTACTCCATTGCTGCTAGTGTAAAGTGCCATGTATCTACGGCAAAATGCTTCCCTGTACTTCATTTGTTCGAAAAAAATATGTGTTTTTGGTCGTAAGGGGTCATTTGGGCTCATTCAGAGTCAGTTTTAAAAAAAAGAAAAGAAAAATTCAGCCGAACCTGGTGCTAGGGGGCATTGGCAGCATTATAACATTCTATTCCCAGACACCGAGGTTGATGTCTTTGTTTCCTGTGATGCATTCTTTGCTCCCAGAGAATTCTCATTCAGAATTTAGTTAAGCTCCTATCGTTTCAAGAATTCTAGGTGAATGGATACAAATTACGCTGAAATAACTGCCACGTTTACCTTACCTTCCTTTCTTAATGGGAGTAAACTGTTTACAGTTTACAAAAGAAAGAATTTGCTTCTTTAGGAGAAAAGTGTTTCTGTTAAAAGTAAACCTGATTTTAAGAAGGTTAAATAAGCCACAGAAGCAAATAGGAGGTCGAAAATATTGTTTCCATTCTAACAAACTGCAGTAAAGCATTGAGGTGTGTCCATAACATTAATACAGAATTATTTCCATGACATATTTGCAGATATTTAGAAATAAGGAACACACGTGAGAAAGAACATGGCAGATTCCTGGCAAGTGCACATGATATTGTCTGGGCAAGGATGATATGATTATGACATTATCAAAATGATCTTATATTAATCGAGTCAATGATAATTCACTTACTTTTTCATTTGAATGATAATAAAAAGGTAACGAATACAACATTTAAATGCAAACGAGTTGTCAGATTAGGTATTATGGTGTTTAATGATATTGGTATATTCTGTTTGCAATCTAATAAGATGAAGCATTGAAGGTTCCTCAATTCTCAGAAGGAACTCCTTTATTGTTAAGAAGTTGGCTTGTTTACCATCATCTAGCAATATGGTCACCTGAATAGCTGCCCGTTTTGCTTTCTGTTTTGTTTTGTAATATGAAATATAAAGTTGGTAAAAATATATGTTCTGGCTGTTTTCAGTTGGGGCTGCTGAATGAAAGAGCTGTGCATTCAGTTTACCGTGCATGTCTTTCGTGAACTTTTTGTCAATTTGTTTGTGTGCTTCTTTCCCTTGGGCTTAAGGGCGGGATGTGGGATCTGATTGTATCAATTCCTGATCATTACCTATCATTTGCTTCTCATATTAATGCTCGGGTTACCAGGTGCAGAAAATAACCGGTTTTAAGCAAAACATCTAAAACAGGCATAATACCAATGCAAATTAGGCACTGTATAGAACTGTACTTATGCTACTGTTACACGTTTTGTTAGTAACAATTGCAATTTGAAGCAATGAAATGGGTGCATCAAATATTCAAATCTCTTCAGAGAGTTATAGTTATACTTCTGTAATGTTAACATTAGGAAGCCTTATGTTTTGCTTTCAACATTTGATGATTACTTCAGGATGTGTTACTTTCTGCTCCAGATTACTCAAGCATAAATATAAAAACTTCTTAACAGTAAAGGGGTAATCTGATAACTCTTTTATTATTGAATGTTGTATACGTTACCATTTTTGACTACCAAAGCAGGAGTTTAAATAAGTGGTTTTTTCATTGACTTGATTCAAAAATCTTTTTCATAATGAACTGGAAGTAATGACAATATGCCATAACCATATTACCCATGGCTGGACAATATCATCTGCACTTTCAAGAACAGAATCAATGAACCCGAATCTGCTTTGTTCTTTATCGCAGGTAGAATAACTCTTACTTTTTAACCTGTTGTATACGTTACTTTGGTGTAAATAAATGCTGTAAGGCAAAATATTTTATTAATCTTCGATTTCATATAAAGTTTTTAAAGGAAAGGGTCAGAGTAGATAAAACAGTGTAAAAGGCAGTGCTTAGGAATTGATTCTATCCGTGCAACAACCAACCCGCGATACCAAACTGGAAATAGCACCGTAAAGGTAAAGTTATAAGACACGTAGTAAGACGTTACAATGGGATAGTAAAATAAACTTGCAGCCCAAAGTCTGTGTTGATGTATTATAACTGAATACCTGCAGACCACAATTACATGTAAGTATTATTAGGGCAAAGACTAGGCGTTTGACCTAAAATGGTGTTTGTTTACATGTTTCATTTAAATATTATATTTCTTTGGACTCTTTTCTGCATGGGATAGCATGAATCGTTGTATATATACACAATACCATGCCAGTCACTTTTGAGTGCGGGACATATTTTGGTAGTTTCTTGGACATTTAAATCTACCACTATGCCATTTAATGGATGAAATTATTGAGGGCTATCTCATTGAACAATTTAGCCTACCTGTTTCTCAAGTGGGTGGGGTAAATTCATATAGAAAAATGCTCAAAAAATAAAGCGGAAAGTCGTTTTGATGCATTATGGCTCTAATTAGTAACACCTGTATTGAAACGATATCTCTAGAGCAGGAAAAGAATGGCATTGCTGCAAAATATAACTTCCGCTGAAGTTCAACAATGTAACAATACATGCCTTAATGGTGTTGATTTCAGCTATAGGGTACCAAGGAACACATGTGGATTAAAGCACCATGACAATAAAATTTTGAGAGCAGAACAATCAAACCTCCTTTCTGAAGGTTATGGCTAATAGAAAACGTAGTCAAACCAAGGATAGCAGAGGGTGCCACCTCTTTCAATTTTTAGCTGACTTGGCTCCTAGAGTATTAAATGATTTGTTTCTTCGTCTTCTTTCTTTCCTCTAATGAAATCAATGAGAGAGAGAGAGAGAGAGAGAGAGAGAGAGAGAGAGAGAGACAGACAGAGAGAGGGGGAGAGTGGTGCTTTTCACGACTTTTCCTGCCGTAGTTGAATAATCCAGAATTGTTTTCCATTAGGTATCCTGTAACTGAAAATTCCAGTTTCAAAACTTTTTCCACACGTACAGTAATCTATATTATCCGGGAGTGTTTTCAAAAACTGCAACCAGTATCAGTCCGGACTAGACACCTCGCCGGTCATTACGATGTGGATTACGCCCCATGGAAATCAACTGATTGTGCGCGTATGTTCATTTCAACTGTTTATTCGGTAACTGGTTGATCTGGTTCGGTGGACTTGAAAGGGCGGATGAATACACCATTTACATGTGTACACAGAGCCAAATTTATAACTGGTCACTTTTTCAACAGAATTAAGCCTTATGGAACTTAAGATAATCCTGACTACAAATTGGGAAGAATAAATGCACATACATGTATTTACCTGTATTTTACAAACGGCACAATCATTTATGCATTTGTAAAAGGATTTACTACAATTTGAGGATCCTAATAATATTTACACAAACATTCAAAGGGAAGTAATTTGAATAATCAAATATTAAAATTAATACAGATAAATGTTTCATGATAACTGAGAACAAAGTTCGTGTTTTTATGATAGAAAACTTTATTTGCTTCTGAAATGTCTTGATCTTGTGGCAGCACGATGCGGTTTTAATGCGGTTTCTAAACATATCATGTTTTTCAAAGAAAGGACTATAACTCTGATATAACAATAAAGATTTGATTACAACATTCAATTTTAGTAGGCTGATAATAGCCCAATATATTGATTATAACAATTTTCAAAAATATTGTATAAAAGTTGTATTTCTGCAAAGTAGAAAACTGACCAATTAGAAGTTTTGCAGAGTGTATATAATCTTCTCTTTTGTATGGTTTCACATTGGGTAACGTCGATAAGAGAATTGAACTGAGCTGAACTGAACAGGTTTCACATTGTTACGACTTACATTAAAATCAATACCATACTTTATGAAGGGCGCTAGTTGCGCAGGCTGATCTTGGAATCTGCAGAAATTCTGGATGATGCTTTCTTATTTCTCCATATCAACTAATATTACCCTCCACTTTTAGCACTGTTTATGAAGTATCCTTTCCTTGAAGAACACAACAAAATTAATTCCATCCCATTTTACAGTTTGGGCAGCATAACATCCAAATGACCATCTACTGGACAGCTAGGCAGTTAAGATAATGTATCCCTAGGGATTCTGACTCCTGGGGCCAGGTAAATCATCAGTCAAAATAGAATATATAAATAAATATTATCCTAACATGGCTTTAAAGCGTATTTTTGTGAAAAATCACATTCATAACATCGCGACGCGCAAATTCGCCTCGTGTGTGTGAAAGATTTTTCATTAAATAAGAACGTAATATTGATCGTACCATTACTAGGACCGAATATATTATCTTCGCACAGTTAAAGCCTCGGGCTGTCGTTTACATCTCCATGTCAGTTCTTACATCGGACTGGCATGGAGTGTTTAAAACATTGTTCATTTTAAAACGAAGTAATATTGATCGTACCATTAAACGAAAGGTGCAATAAAATGATTAATTTAAACGAACATGTGAACAAACCCAATGCAACACTAAATTTGGAGCAAACACAATGTATGTGTAATCTGTAATAACTGATATATACAAGGTCAAAAGTACCGTAAAGTCCTAAATATTAAGACAGGTTGAAGCAAACAGTGCAGGTCCTGACCAGGCTGCTCCAGAAGGAACAATCAGACTGCTCTGGAGCAGTCTGATCAGGGCTTACATTGTCTTCCACTTCATCTAGAGTTATAGAGACATCAGTGCATTGAAAAAGCAAACTGTTCATTTTAGGATAGGTACAGCAATTATTATAGGTGTCTCAATGTTTAGGAAATTTACAATTTTATAAAGCACAATAAAAGTTTGCGAAAGCTGGAGAGTTGGTGTGCCAATTTTGCTCACCATTCGTTTGACCCTTTTGCTCCCCCCCCCCCCACACACACACATACCCAGTATGGTAAACTGTTTTCGTAATTATTGTATCGAAATATCCGCCCCCCCCCCACCCCCCCACACACATACCCAGTATGGTAAACTGTTTTCATAATTATTGTATCGAAATATCCGCGTAGCGCAGTCGGTAGGGCGTCTGACTCAAGAGCCAGAGGTATCGGGTTCGATATCCGGTCCGGCCACTTATTTTCGTTTCTCCTTCCGCTATTTCAGGCAGTGCTGTTGTCATTTACTGGCGAAAGTATGTACACTAAATACTGGTTAACCGTTTAGGAGGTCTAAGCCTGCCCAGGAATGGTGTGGTTAGGTTAAATGACAGTCCCGATATGACCATAGCTGTTACCGTGGGCGTAAAGCAACAAAACAACTGAAAGTACATGTATTAACGATGCAACCATTATATTAAAAAGTCCTTATTTTGGGGGCTGAAAAAAATGTGGGGTTAAAGAAAAAGAGGTAATTAGCGCCTGTGAAAAGGTTAATGACAAACTTTGTAAACAGGGACTACTCAAATCAGCCTGGACATCTGTGCAGTCTGGTTTGAGGCTTCCATTCAATTTAGAGAGTAGAAAAAGGGCTTTAAACAGTTGGCGTTTATGTGCAGGCGGACTTGACTTATCAGGAAAATGAACATATTCTAATACAACAAGGAAAAACTCGCCCGTGTATGAGCCTCGACACAAGAAAACGCATCTTATCAGATACGTGAACATCGAAGAGGTGTACCAGTTAAACCTTACTCTGCTCTCATCACTCCAAAAGTCTGCAGCCTGGCCGGTTTGGGCAGGTGTATAAGGTCAGTCTGATAATTCGCCGTTCGTGCGGCATAATGGTGACGAATACGGCATAGTGTGAAACAAAGAGTGGAGTTATGGAGTGGAATCTTGAGTTCTAAGATTTGGAAAACACCTTAAACATGTTAAATATTAACCGTAACAATCCTCAAATTGAACACTTTTTTTCTCCAATGCTGAAATAAATCTCAGAGCTGAAGCTGGATTTGCAAACAGTGTAGACACTGACCAGACGACTCCTTCGGCCTGAGCTGGGTCAGCACTATTTGCTCAGACCTATCTGTCCCAATGTTTAGAAATCTTATGGTAGTTTGAGAACCAGTTATCATGCCTATATCCATAAATTTTGTAATTATTAGGGTGCTAACAAAGACTGTGGCCTGGACAGACTGCTCTTGATAGGTGTCTGTCTACACCATTTGCCCAGGCATGTCTGTCCTAACATTTAGACTCATTCTATGACTAGGCTCCAAGACTCACTGTATGTTTTATACTATGCCGATGAATACAAAAACAATGTCAGAATGTTCCTGACCGGCAGAAGTCTCGGGAGCGTAGTAGGTTAAGTGCTTGCCAGCTAATCTAGTGGTCCCGTGTTCGACTCAAAACGAAAAAAAAATCTTTCCAACCGTAAACAGGGTTCCATTGCGCAAAGCCTTCACTATCATCCTCCCATTGCCCAAATATGACTGAAATACTGTTGAACAGGACGTAAAGCCGTTAGCCTTCAAGCCATCCCAGACCCGCTTTGAATCATTTACGCACTGCTTTTACGATCATTGGAAGTATGAGTATTTTCGGGGCATTATGAAATCTTCACATTATATTCCAGCATGTGCTGAAGCGCAGTTTGGTATGTACATGCGCATTTTGCAAGCCCAGCCATTTGACGATGCTATAACCATATAGTTTAAGTGAACTGGAAAGACATCGATCAGACTGCGCGAATGAATTTGCTCTGCTCGGCATTTTGATAGACACAACGCTGGATCTTTCGAGGTTTATTGCTCCTCAACATTTATGGCAAATTTAAGCCTCAAGATCGTCATGACGTTGTTTAAAACTTAATACTTTCGTTTTCGCCCCATATTTTATCATACAAAAAATAAATCCTTCATAGAAAGAGAAGCACCGGATGCTCAGTAGGTGAAGCGGTAGCCTACTCTACTGATCTAGAGGACCCGGGTTCGCTATTTTCTACCATAAACGTGGTTCCATTGCACACAGCCCTTCATTATCACCTTCCCATCGTCCTGATATTACAGAAACACTGTTGAAAAGGACGTAAAATCGTAAGTCATTCATTCTATTTAAAAAGTTGGAAAATCTGAATCCGGAGTTTACATCATATGCTTTAATCTTAGTCGATATAGTTTTATTTCTTTTATTTTTTTTTTTTTTTTTTTTGCATTTGAAACCTTACCCCATAAAAATCCCTTGACAAATATCACTTCACAATTATAAATTATCTGGTAGCTATGGCTACTGCTTCCGTGTCCTGATCAATTGCACCAGACTTCCGTTATTACGTAACAGGTGGCCATCTGTTTTCGGCAATCTGTTTTATCGAATAAACAACGGATTTGTAGGCCCTAGTAAACAGGACAGTGTTGTCAATCATGTGTGCACGGAAATAATTGTAAGTTGATGAATATAAATTTTTCGATATTTATACATTTATACAATTATTCATGGGAGTGACTATCGGCACGACCGTCTTGCGGATAAGAATCCTTATCGGCACGACGGTCTTGCCGATAAGAATTCTTATCCGCAAGACGGTCGTGCCGATAAGAATCCTTATCCGCACGACGGCGGTCAGATATTCTATAGACAAAGTTGCAATCATTCTGAGAATTATTATTATGGTATAATGATATTGTTTCATTTCTGTTTTTAAATAATTGTTCTTTAGTATTTGAGTCACAACACACTATGTTAATTTCAATCATTTTTCTTATATTTCATCATGGAAGCCTTTTGACTGTCGAACATAGAGCCGGCGAATAATTGCGAAAATGCGAATTATATATTTCAACATCAGTCGCTGAATACTTATTATCGGGTCGGATGATCAGGTTAACGTTTAAAACAAGTTTATTACAGTAATACACAGTCCGATGTGGGTATGACAACAGCTGTATATTGAACATTTGACATTAAGTAATTTAGATTATAGGTCTACAACAATCAGCGTTTGGACTATCAGCGGCCGTAGCGCAGTGGCAATGTACGCGGCCTTGTAAACCTGCGCCCCGGGTTCAAGACTCCATGTGGTATTTTTTTTTATTTTATTTTCTTTTTTTTATTTAAATAAAAAAATCATTTGTTGCATAAAACATTTGCCAATTAATAGTTTATTTTGTTTACTGACATTAACTTATTTCAAACAAATCTTTGACCTTGACAGACAAGCTGAATCAGGAAAATATTTTATTGTGACCTGCTTGTGTCAGACTTTTTTTCCCAGCAAAGTTTTTGTCAATATTGTGTTTACGGCCTAATTCCGTCTCATTCCAATCATTTTAAATTTATAAATTTATAATATGTGTTACCAATATAAAATTTTTTGAAATAAGCCATTGATTTGAATTAGCAATAGAAACTAATCTTTGATTTTGACTGACAAATTACTGAAAGAAATCTAGACTAATAAATCCTTTGAGGAAAATATCAAAACCTACTAATAAATAGCATTACATAATGTAAATGTATTATCGAGCAAAATCAAATTTATTGTAGCAGACTTAACTGATATAAAATGAGTCAAAAAATCTTTGCCCTTGTCCAACAAGTGAAATAAATCTTTGACCTTGACCGACAAGTTTAAGACAGTTAATCTGATAAATCATGCCTAACTTTCTTTTAATAACTTGTCGGTCAAAGTCAGTTCTGACTTGTCTGATAAACATTGTCAGATATAACAATTGTTGGGTTGCACTTATTAGTTGTTGTTTATTTATTTATTTTTTGAAATCTCAGGATTTGTACATAAGCAGAACAAATAAAATTTCTTTAAATTAAAAAATGGTAATTAAACCAATTTTTCAGTGCTAACTCATACTGTCACTCTGACTGAATACGTTTTTAACATACATATGTATAAACGATACAACCTGTGCACATCGAACTGGAATATGCCCAAAATAAGATTGCCCCCGTTAGCGGTAAAGCTGGGTGCCGGTTCTCAGACGTTTTAACAACTTAAAAGATGGCCATAAGATGCTTTTATACCATTTTTAAAGTTATTTAACATCCTCCATATGAATTGCTGACACGGTGTTGTATGAAACCATTGTAAGAAAGACCATATCATCTGTAATGGAGTATCTGATCGCCGTCGTGCGGATAAGAATTCTTATCCGCACGACCGTCTTGCCGATAAGGATTCTTATCGGCACGACGGTCGTGCCGATATCCTCGGCCATTATTCATACATAAATTTGTTAATACTTTCGAACAATTATTATTATTATTATTATAAGAATTCTTATCTTGACCAGTTTTCTACTTTTTCTTCTTCTTTTCGATTAATATTAATCCTTTATTATTATTATAATTATAATTATTATTATTATTATCAATATTATTATTATTATATTCTTACAGAAAGGAAAACTTCTTAAAATTTATGTGTCCGAAGAAATTTGGTGCTCATATCATTAAACTGTTTGAACCCCCGTTTTTGTTATTCGTTTTTTGTTTTGTTTTTTTTTTTGTGACAAGCGAACTGTTCTTACAATGAGGTCTTAAGAAATGTCCAAAACATAACTGAAATTTCATAAAATTTGGATGCATTAGTTGCCGTTTACTGCCAAAGATAATATTTTGTATTTATTTATTTTTATTTTTTTGTCAAACTTATAAATGCATGGAGATGACTATGCCCACTGTTTTATGACTTATCCACATTCTTGCATTAACCGGGGAAGGTGTTTTATTTTAGAGCCACAACACATATTTTCGACAGTCTGTTGAGACCACTTGAACATGTTGAATAGCGCCGATATAATTCGAAAGCAAATCAGTCATCGCTGTTCTTTTGTGCAAAGAAAGTATGGCAAATTGAACATACTGAATTTTTTTTTCTTGCTTGTTTAGCGACGGATCTACTGGACTGAAGAACCTGATCGGGCATGTGACGCCCATAAGGAGTCGAATCCACAACTTCTTGCATTAAAAGCGAGCACTGGGCCCACAAGGTCAGGCGCTTCGGTTTAACTAATCATGATTTTACAGAGAAAAATGCGTAAAATGTGCTTTATGGCATGTGAACAACAATAAAATAAATAAGTAAGCAACAACCTTGGCGTGGCCTGCGCTTCCTCTCAGAATCTTCCAAATAAACAAAAGTAAAAAAAAAAAAAAAAAAAAAAAAAAACATGCTTGCACAGAAACGTCTTTCGACATCTTATAAATGACAACTGAAAAAACTGATACGTTTACACAGAAGCACAGACTGCCTGGCCGTGTGAGACTGCGTAAATATGCATGCTGATCTAAGTCTATGTTGTTCGCGCAGGCAGTAGTGATTCGAATGGAGCCGCGCTCACACAAATATATCTTGTATTTTGAAACGTTTTTTCCAATATAGGGCTGTAAATTGAGATTCCTGTATCAGTGTTCTACACATAGGCCTAGTCCAGAGGCATAGGTCCCAAAATATTTTCATATATAAGTAGGAGCAGATTTTAGTTTATAGACTGGGTCGGAGACAAGAAGTAACAGCTACAAATCATTATGAAACCTGTACAGCCTTTCAGAATAAATGAAAATGTGTAGGTTGCTGTGCTTTTTGTGTCATATAACTGACAAAAAAGAGGGAACAAGTTATTTTGGAAAAATGATGTCTCTACATACAAGTACGATTTTCGTCTCTGGTTCCCCGCAAAGCAATGATATGATGCAACCGCGGAAAAATCAATGGTATTCTTGCTTAACATTTTTGTACATTGTATTTTTATCAACTAATAAACGCCTCTACCTTATATTTTTCACTCCTGTGCCTTACGTTTTTTACCGTGAGATAAAGCTTGTGAAAGCGAAAGAAGGTCATTTTAGATGGCAACTAAAATGACCTAGATATTTTTTAAAATCTGTTTTATGGTAAACTCAAGGACTTTTTAATTTTTCAAAGTCAGCCAATCACGATAATTATCAACGGCGAAATTTTAGTGAGAAGTTTGCAGCGATACCTCACGACAAAATATTTCAAGCTGATAGAGCAATGGTGCCTTTAAGTAATATTTTGACAGTTTAATACAAAAACATGACTGGACCCTGCCGCACAAAACACAGTGAAGATCCAGGTTAGATTGATTATGAAACATGGGCACGATCAGGGTCTACAATATTTGCCAGTCACCAAGCATATTTTTCTCGAAGCATCTGCAATTTGCTCGAATTTTAGGACAAGCCCGGTATCACACGGCCTGGTCATCTATCGGTCCCGGGTTCAAATCTGGCTGGAAGCGGAATTCTGTCCAACCGTAAACGGATTTCTTTGCACACAGCTTTTCATGATCACCCTCTCATCGTTCTGATATGAGTCGAATGATGTTAAAAAACTTAAATCATGTCATGCATCCCTCATTGGATTTCAGGGTAAATATGTCCTAATATTTACAGTATTGATTCTAGATAAATACAAATGAAAGGAATGTGATCAGTCAGCCGTCCAGCATGCACACCATATTGAATCAACATTGAATCAACGTGGTTGCATAAACGTTATGACGTTGATTCAATGTTGATTCAATGTTGTGTGCCCAATTGGATGCATTATCTAAGTTTTATTTTTATGATGCGGATGATGAGTATGCAAGGCCTGAAGACAATTTTTTTTTCGTGACTCGACAATAATGTAAACAGCTGAAACACGTTTGCGCCTGCGCACTGGGAGACATATGATGGTGAATATGAATTGATTGATTGACTGTTTTGGGATAGAGACAGAAATTCAGTCTATATCGGGCCGTCTCCCAGAGAGAGAGAGAGAGAGAGAGATGATAGATGAGAAAAAAATGTCCAAACAACCCCCACCCGCACCTACTGCAAGCACAGTAGCCCAGGCCCTTGCCCTACTACATGTATGTACCAAACCAGCAGGTCGCCCCCGGCACTAGAAGGTACACACATCACCATATCACATCACCCCAAAACTCTAAAGGGCTCCGTGCACTAAAATACCTTGTAGACCCGGACAGAATGTTGCCTCCGGCGGGACTCGAACACGCAACCCCGTGGCCCGGAGAGCTAACCACTCGGTCGCTGCATGACAAGTAGGAAATGTGTAAGAGAGATGAGCGATATGCGAACTACGCAAGTCTAGGCCAACATGTCGACAATGCCATGTGTCTTCAGGATCAGTTTAGGGGAATCACTGAAGACATCACACTTTGGCAGCCTGATCTTGGTGTGCACAGTTTACGGTGACGAACCTGATCCAAACGGCATGGTCTGATCCAGGCCTGCAAAGTTTGTTATTTTCCTTACAAAGTTTCATACCCGTATATTTGCTCTATGCGGTTTAAAGTTTGCCAATATTTAGAGATGCTATTGATAACAGCACCCGTTATTATTGTTGAATGCTGTACGAAAAGAAAAGACATAAAAATAACAAAAATAAAATATCGTAACTTCTGGAAATACCGCACCCAGGGTCTCAAAACGAGGTATCCCCAACCCCGCTTCCCCTATCCAAGAAAGACAAACAAAACCATTTATTACATTCCATTGGCAAAACACTATAAACAACACCAACTGTTTTCTCGATTTAAGGTCCCAATACTTAGAGTAAAATTCACTACAGGTGACACAAGAGGCCAATAAACAGTCACTATTGCATTGTTTTCATAAGTGAGTACCAATATCGATAGTGTAAGATATTGGAACACCTTAACACCTTCACCCTAAAAATTAGAGCAAATGGGATAGGAGTGGGGCGAAAACGCAGTTGTCTGTTTAGTGACATTAACCTACAGACAATTTTATTTTAAAGTTTATCGATGGGGGGTTCAATTGTGAGATCCTTGTTCGGATAGTAATGGAGATTTGGAAATTTGGATGTAAATACAATACAGGAGTTATAATGACCCTAAATATTCCACATACATCTTCACTACCTTCCCAGCTTTTTGATTTAAAATTTAAGTCGTTGATGCCTAGCGTCCCATAACACACAAAAGAGCGCAAGCAATGAAGACGCCTCACAGCAGATGTCTCTGATCTTAGCGTCGCATCAGGGCGCACACATTTTGCATTCTACGGAGAGCATCTTGAGAGAGTAAATGTCAAATTAAGCACTCCCGTGGTGAACATTTCGGTGCCAAAAGTTGCGACTGTTTGCAACAATGACTGTATGGACGATGGGAGATGACTCTATTTTAACATGGAACTTAGACTTGCTCCAGTCGGATATATTAAATTATTTGTCACATATATATTTTTCTTCTTTTTCATGCGCGATGTTTGCTAGTCTCGAAATGATTTTTTCTCTTCATGACTTGTGGGTTTGTCTGAGATAAATCAACCCCATGCCTATTGACTAGCACAAAGAAGAAAAATGTTTATTGAAGAAAATTTATATTTCTAAGCCTTGGGCAAGGCTACATGGAACTCAGTAATACATTTTATGACAAGCATCTTCCCGGCAGCAACATGACGTTGAAATGACGTCTTTTTGACGTGATACGACATGGTGACGTCGCATCAATATCAGTGCGACACCATTAGGACGTCATGTGCCTGTTTGTGCTGTGTTTGTCTTTGAGGTAGAAGAGTACACTAGGCACTAACGGATCCACTCCGTAGCCTCTCCTCCTTATGTAAAACAAAGCCATTTGAGCCGCGACACGAGAAAACCAACAATGTGGTTGTGCGCCCATTGCAGGCTCAGGTCAGCCTGGGCATCCGCCCAGTCTGATTAGACTTAGCTAAGCGCTTAAAGGGTAGCTTAGAGTCTAAAGCTACCTATATGCGGACAGCAAAGACTCTGATCAGACTGGGCGGATGCCCACACTGTTGGTGTTCTCACGTCGCGGCTCATTTAGTGTTTTTGTTAACATTTTTTTATTGCTGTCATAAAGTCTCTGAACAGACTGCGCATATGCAGAGCCAGACTTCACATGCCGTGTTCGTGGTTACCGGTAGACCGACTTTCCTCGACACGGCGCAGATATAAGCTCTGATTACGCGCTTCCGCACTGGTAACACTCGGCGCCAGGTATGTGTAACTATGGTTACGTACCTCTGAGCCATTACGAGAATTGAACAGAAGAGGAAAGAACACTGGGAAATTTTCCCCAGGGCGGATATGATCCTCTCGTGGCTATTAGCCTTGATGGATTATCCGTGACGATAAATCGAAGAAACAACAACACAGGGAAATTAATATGACATAAATACTCACAGACCAGCCTGTTCCCCACCCCACCCAACCCTCACCACCGCCTCAGACCCCCTCCCTCCTCCAAAACAAAACAAAATTGGGCATAGATGCAGTCTGCCAATTTAGTGTCAAATGAATATTATAAACCAAATACAGTATCTAGCTTTCTTGTACCTTTGAACATGTTGAAGCCGAGACAGCTCTTCATTGGGTTTATACTTCTTGATCAGACATGTCCGTCCCAGGTTTTATGGTATTTTTAAACACAACGATCAGACAGCTCTGCCGAATCTCTCCTGTCTGTCGCTGTGTGTAGAAGTTTACGGTACAAAAATTTGCAAGTTTTGCTCGATGTTTGTTCTGTTGTCACAATACTTTTAACGAAGCTTTAGATCCATCAAATTTGACTGCTTCTCTGATTCTATACAGTAAAGGCTAACGTTTCGGAAGCTTTATATCATTATGGACCACCATAATCAAACTGTTCCTGTACGTCTGTTCTCTTTAAGAAGGCACGTCAGTCCTAATGCTCGGGGTTTTCCGGCATGTTTGGAAATCCTGATCAAGTAGACCCTGTGCTTACATACAGCTTAGCTCTAAATAATTTAATCTATATGGTTTGTTCCGATATAACTGTCTTAATCGTACTTTTGAAGCCATAATCAGACCGCTTCTTTAGGTCTATTGTGTTAGAGCAGGCATAAGTCTACGCTTGACTATCTCATCGCAGTGATTAAGAGTGTGCCATGTCGAAAAATGTGTTCAGTGTCGCATATACCTGTATATAAGATGTTGATTCTTATCTCAAATCTGAAAATTCCAATAATTGGTCTTTAGGGTGTTGTGTAAACAAAATTAAAAAAATGTGTGGTAATATTGAAAGACATTGTCAGACTGTTCCTCGAGTCTATACAGATTGTTCATGTATGTCTTTCCATTTTTTTTGCATTTTACGGTAATTTGAAGACCCTGACGAGACTGCTAACAGGGTGAGTCTTTACTTCAAAACCGGATTTTTCTTTTGGACGAAACGAAAAATGGAATTAATCGGAATGGCGTTCCCAAAACAATATGGAATGATGGAATGGCGTGGAATGGAATGGTGGGGAATGGTGGAATGGCGTGAAATGGTAATGCCGCGGTAATGGCGTGGGAACGATGTCTGATCGGGACCGCCCTGATCGGTGAATGGCATTATGGGAAGCTTTAATCTTGTCTCTACTGTACATGTACATTTCCGAGTTTGTCTTTCAGATGCCTTGTTGCAGACACCTATGTACCACTCTTGCTTATTTCCGAGTTTGTCTTTCAGATGCGTTGTAGCAGACACCTTTGATTTTAGGGATAGTACAAGTACCACTCGTGCTTATTCCCGAGTTGTCTTTCAGTTGCGTTGCAGCAAACACTTTGATTTTAGGAGTGGTACATGTACCACTCTTGCTTTTTCCCGAGTTCGTCTTTCAGTTGCCTTGCAGCAAACACGTTGATGTAAGGGGTGGTACATGTACCACTCTTGCTCATTTCCGAATTATTCTATTCCCATGCGTTACAGCAAACACATTTGATTTGCAGGGTAGTATATTTACCGCCCTTGTTCATAATTATGCATTGTAGCAGACCCTTTGATTTTAGGGGTGGTACATGTACCACTTTGACCAAAGCCGTATAAAAATGAGAATTTATTTCTAAAACAAACATCAGGAGTGGTATCACTCCTGAGGTTTTTTTAAAATAAATTCTAAAAAAAAAAAACTTAAATTGCTCGTTTTCAAATTTATCTATTCAGATTAGATGTAGCAAGTATCCTTGATTATAGGGGTGGTACATGTACCACTCTGACCAGTTTCAAAAACGTTATAGGCAAGAAATTTGATTTTAGGGGTGGTACATGTACCACTTTTACTCATTTCCGATTTTTCTTTCAGATGCCTTGTTGCAGACACCTTAGACTTGAGGGGTGGTACATGTACCAATTTTGCAAATTTCCGAGTTGCCTTTCAGATGCGTTGTAGCAGACACCATTGATTTGAGGGGTGGTACATGTACCACTTGCTTATTTCCGAGTTTGTCTTTCAGTTGCGTTCTAGCAAACGCTTTTATGTTTGGGGTGGTACATGTACCACTCTTGCACATTTCCGAGTTTGTCTTTCAGATGCCTTGTTGCAGACATCTTTTATTTGAGGGGTGGTACATGTACCACTCTTGCTTATTTCCGAGTTTGTCTTTCAGATGCGCTGTATCAAACACTTTGATTTGAGGGGTGGTACATGTACCACTTTGACCAAAGCCGTACATAAAATGAAAATTCAATTCTGTAATAAAAACATCAGGAGTGGCACATGTACCACTCTTGGTCATTATCAAATTTATCTATTCAGATTAGATGTAGCAAGTATCCTCGATTATAGGGGTGGTACATGCACCACTCTGACCAGTTTCAAAAACGCTAAAGGCAAGAAATTTGATTTGAGGGGTGGTAAATGTACCACTCTTGCTCATTTCGGAATTCTTCTGTTCAGATTCGATTTAGAAATCACCTTTGATTTGAGGGGTGGTACATGTACCACTTTGACCAAATCTGTAGAAAATTAAGACTCCCCTGTTTGTAGGAGTGGTACATGTACTACTCTGACGACCGACGCAATTTACGAGAAAGTATTTAGTTTTATGAAAAAGTGGTACATGTACCACCCCTTGCTCCATCCCTAATGACCGACTCGGCGGCGTTGTTGCAAACCTTATTTTTGATGAATATGAAGATGACTGAGGTGTGGTACATGTACCACTATGCTCATGAATGGAGAATTTGAGCACACAGCAGGTTAAAAAATCGACAAAAGTGGTACATGTACCACTCTTGTGAAAGTCATTTTTCAGGGCAATTTGCCTAGGGGTTTTTATTAGTTGAAAAAGAACACCGTTTTTATAGCGATTTTACCCCCTAAAAATAGCCAAAAATGACCCGAAAAGAGGACTTAATTGTAAAATCCCTTTTTAAATTATCATTAGTTATATACATATACCTTTAAATAAGTTGGGCGTTTACATTGTATGCGTTTCTTTTGACGTTCACTATATGTTGTGAGATATCATGTAAATTACCTCTTGCCATTCTCTTGAGTTCCGACTGTATAAAAATATAAATTGGGAGGCCTAAAGCCCCAAATTACCAATGTATGAAACTAAATGCCGGGAGATGGATGTCTTAGCGGTCAGTGTAAACCCATATCAGACTGCACCTGAAATAAGCAGGCTTATCAAGATCTTTATTGTTTGTCTTTTCCAACTATTAAAATCAGCTTAAAGTGTATGGGTATAGCTCCGTATTTTTCTGCACTTTTTACAAAGAGAAACAACTTCCATTACATCATGTTTGCCTCCCTGAATGACGTAACTCTTCAAAAATGGAGTCTACTCCTAAAAGTAAGAGTTTAATTTGCAGGAGCAAATTATTCCTTTTAAGAGTTGAACCCTATTGAGAAGGGAGACAAAAAACGAAAATGGAGAAGTCTCAATCCCTGAAAGTGTACCCACTCACCTTAATATAAAACAAATAGATTTCCAACATATAACTTTGTCTCGGGGCATAAGACTCATTTTCTGTGATATGCACTCTTAAATCTGGCAGATTCCTGTTGTTCTGATAATGCCCATGCTTTTCAATACCCTTACAGATCAATTGTGTGTCAAGCTGACACGTCATATCTGGTATCTTATAGCTGATATTGTGATATCGCTTTTTGTAATTTTTCCCTTACTAGCTTGTTTCGCAAAACTTATCAAAAGGCTGGTAGCATGTTAACGACGTTATTGTTCACCTGCGCTTATTAAGTTATCTAGATAAAACATTGCATAACTGTCCTTAATTTCAAAATGATTGGTAAAGCATTGTTCTAAATATGAGAACATCTGTAAATATATAAGTACCACAAAGTAACAAAATGTAACAAATTCATGCAGAAACTGCCATATTCTAATAGCGAGTATGTATCATTCAGTATCATATATTTATGTATTTATTTGTTATTATTATTATTTTACAAATCTTGCAAGTATTTTTCTTACAACCGTCTTTGTGTTAAGCTATCAGACATCCTTTCCTCAACAGGATAATTTTAAATCGTGGGTCTAGGACACGTAGCCGTATGACCACTTTATGGGACTGAACCGCTTTTTGTTGCGAATGTACTGCTCTGCATATAAAATATCACTCATTACAGCCATAGCACTTATTGCATTACTGATCTACTAGGAAAAGAATGACTGCTTCATAAAGTAGCTGACACCAAACAGTCTAGTGGGTGAGTCCTTTTGATTGCTAAATACCTGTCATGTAGCTTCTGAAACCGGACCAGTCTGCATGAGCAGTGTAAAATTATCTAAGTTTGTTGAAACTCAGTGCCCAAAATAATATATCAGGGTCATGGAATCATGCCGAATCGCATTCTGAGGCAGCAGAAAATCATAATAGTTCCCTAGTATGTGCGTAATTCCTCTAGTATTGAGCTCACTGGAAAACTTTTTAATCGACGATTTACTTTCAAGGACCGAAGATGTTATCAGTAATTATAGCCTGTTTGTCCGGAGGCTACTAACACTTCATCACTGTCATGCTAATAGCCTTGAAAGTATCTAAGAAGGATAAAGCTGCATCCCATTCCCTAAAACCAGTAGGTCACAGATATGCACGTTGATATTGCATGAGTGATGGGCGCATTTTTGCCATTGATTTTTTTTCTATATATAACTAGGATAATTTAATTTCGCCTACTTATTTTAAGAGCTTAAGAGTTGTTGCTTTTGACTCTGTGTTTATTGAACCGCGTTTTACCTTTTGGAAGGAGTTTGTTGTTTGTAAAATGTGGGAAGTTTTTAGCACGTGCTCAGCATCATGCTCTGATTTCACATGTGTCCGCCATTGTGAACTCGAAGTTATTTTTTATACGCCGCTCTAAGATGGTTCGTAACATGTGCCCTCCATGCATCTGTCTTTTCGTCTGTTTGTTCATCTGTCCATACATTAACATTTTTGTAGCTTTGTAGAGCTTCATACATTTAACCACAGTATCCAGCTCAGTAGCTTTGACGTTGACGTTGCCAATAGCATGGTAGCCATAAGGGTAGTGAGGAAAAGAAGCCCACTATATCTTGGGCACAGCGTGTGCATATGTTCATTTTTTTAAAGTCATGTAAAATAAAGGATATAATGTTTATTTGAGTAAGTCAATGTAAAATTTAGGTTAGCAATAGAAATGTTTAGAAATTTGATAAAAAGAAATAGTCCTGCAATAAGCCCAGAAAAAATGAGATAAGGAACAATTTATGTCGACTATTAGTCGATCATCGGTTGGTTTTACAAAGTAAAATGCAATGATAGGGAACATATATATTCATTCAGACCCCATATTAACTGACAACAGTTCACGAAAAATGACCATAATTTTTTGGATGATTCCCATCCCCACTTCCTAGATGGCTTGAACGTCAAGGTCACATAATATACTAAGAATTTTGTTCCAAATCCTGAGATAGATATAGTTCACATTTGGCACAATGATAGATATTGATCCTAAACTTCACATTACCATGTCTATTTCCCCATTTGACACTATGATTTTCTTTTCCTTTTTGTGAATAAACATGCCTAATTGAAGTATGAAAATTAGAAACAGGACCATTGGTCAAATATTTACCATCGTCAAAAACTGAAAAAGCTTATTTCTTTTGCCGTGCATTATCTTTTGCTGCACCCTGCAGCAACCTTTTTGCTTGTTTTCTAGCAGTTGTGCAGCAAAATGAGCGACTTGTAATATTTTAACTCTATCAAATGTAGGTTGGAGATATAAAGAGTACGTCAGTTCAGCCATGAAATATTGGATTCATTGAAAGTGGACAGCAAGACTTACTTCTTTCGAATTTATTTTGAAGGCGGTCGGACTACTAAACCTTCGATGATGCAGGCTGTCGCGGAAGACCTTCCAGTGAAGCGGTGTACTCCTCTTCTGCCCCGAGACAGCTTGTTTGTCAAGGTGTTCGACCTGCGACAGCAGACCGCTGGTTCATGACACCTAAGGAAGATGCGACTTAGTCTTTTGCGGTTCTGTCTATATACTGAATAAACCTGCAATGTTCTTCTTCCACATGAAATACAGACTCCGAACTTTACACGGGCACGGAAGTTCGTGAATGTCGGAAAGTTAGACGCTCATATCAAACTCCACAATGTTTATGGCAGTTTGTTGTACGTTTGTTCATCTCCGGATGACTCGTATTCAGTCTTGGTAACAATTTACTCCTCTTGTGACATGCGGGTGGTGAGTCTCTATACGCTGGAATTCCTGAGATACAGGGGACTAAATATATCATTACTGTCTCGATATCAATTTTAAAGAAGAGCAGTGTCTCGGGGTCCGGTACCGGATCCCTAGCCTGCCAGTCTCGGCGTCCGGTACCTGACCCGGAGCCTCGCCTGTTAAGAATGGCTCGGGGTCCGGTAGTATGTTAATTAGCGGTTGTTACTTTAAATAGTTAAACATATTTTATTCACAATTTCACTTTCATGCAACATACGTGCAACGGACGGGCGAACACACGGACGGCCAATTGGAAAACACAATACCTCGCCCCTGTTAAACAAATAGACAGACAAATAAACAAATATATTAAAATATGATAAATAAATAACAAAAATAAAAATAAGAACAATATATTATTATTTACAGTACCAACAATTACTGTGATCCCGCTTTGTAATTCATTTCAGTTTTGGTTAGTTTAGTATGACCTTTGGTCATACCGTAATACCGCTTGTACAAATGGCGATATACGTAGAAAAGATCAAAATCTAATAAGAATTTAACGATTACTGTGTATTTCTTTCCATTTGAGACATATATTACCCGTATTGAGACATGCTGGACCCGGAGACAATCCTCGGATGAGCGCCTAAGAGTCCGGTACCGGACTCCGAGACTCAGAGTGTGCATAAAGAAAAGGACCTCTGACAGTATCAATGCATATTTGCCTATTATTCGACAAATTATTGCACCTTCCTCGGGCAGCAAAAGTTGAAATATACTCGAAAAAAGTATTAAAGGGTCAAACTTTTACCCCGCGATTTCTGGAACATTTTAAACATTTGGTAAAATAAATCATTTCCACCTTCCATTTCATTCATTTTACAACTTTTGTACACATGTAGTTTGAAAATATAGACTATATCTTGACCAAGTCCAGACTTCAATTCACAGTACCCTCAAAATCAGAGTTGTTTGAAGTCCATAGGGAATAAATTCACCAAAATTTTCGATTTCGCCAATTCATGAATTTTTTGAAAAATTGCTCGATAGTTATCAAGTTTAATCATTTTCAAGGTCAGCAAGGTATAAGAAGTTTAAAACTCATGGCAATTTTAAAAGTTATTCCCGACCAAACTGACACACTATCAATTCTCTATGGGAATTCAAACAACTTTCATTTTAGGGGTAGTTTGACTTAACGCTTGACCTTGGTCAAGGCAAAGGCTATAGGTTCAAGCTTCATGTGTCTTGTAAACTTGTAAAATGAATAAAATGGAAGGTAGAAATGATTTATTTTACCAAATGTTTGAAATGTTCCAGAAATCGCAGGGTAAAAGTTTGACCCTTTAATATTTTTTTTTGAGTATATTTGGCATCAATATGTAGGCCTGTGTACTATAAAGGCATTTTAACAGTGATTTTGAAAAATTATCAGGCATCTAGACTAACTTTAACCAATTTCATCAAGAGGGGGTACGTGAATGTTTCAGACTCTGAAAATAAGTCCATTTTTGGGATTTCTAATATATCGAAATTTTAATTGATAACTATGCTAAAACTAAAGTACACACTACTGTTACTGATAGTATGCAATATGTTTTCAATAATAAGGACTTTAGCCTATTTGTAGATATAAAGGGTGTAAGTACCCTACCCACTTTTTCAGTTTTTCAGCTGTAGACTATCTCGCCCCCCCCCCCCCCCCCCACGTGCCTCAGCAAGCCACTCACATATAATGTGTATTATGATAGTACACTCATACATGCAAAGTGGCTAGCTGAGGCACGGGGGGGGGTATCTTTAGTAAACTTTTCCTGTTTCGATTACGTTTAATTATAAAATTTGGCTTTTTCAACCAGAATTGAAGTCCATGTACTAAAAAATCAGAAATTAAATTCATAGCCAGTTAGGGGAAGTTGAGAGCAACAAATTTCAAGAAAAATTCTTGGGTATATCAAAAATTTAATTTTGACTAATTTTATAGGCAAATTAACATTATTACTGTCAGAGGCCCTTTATAAATAACATAAACACATATTGTCAGTCATTAACACGTATGTTTTGTCATTTCAGATCACACAACACAACGAAAGAAGAAGAAAAAAAAAACAGAAAAAAACCCAAATCAAAAGTGCTGCATTCTAATTTAATGTGATTCAACTTAAAAAAATATATGTAATGGACTTTGGCATGCATTTATAACGTATTCTAAGGACTCAGTAAAAAAAATTTTGTAGAGAAATCTAAATACAAATACTTTGAATGATGAAAATAGAATTTATTTCATATGCACGTTTACGATTTAAATCCCATTTCCGTTCACTGAAAACAAAACCTGACTACCGATGCATGTCTTATGTATGTCTTATGCATACATACTTATTCTTTACTATCTAACTGCGCCATTAATCAGTTACAATGTACTCAGTATAATAAAGATGAAACATAAGTTGTCATGTTTTTGCGAGCAACTTTTCGCGTAGCATCTAAATCGAACAAAAAAAAAACTAATAAAAATAAATAAATAAAGATGAAATAATAACACTAAAATAAATCAAACACCTTTTCGATAAAAATATTTTGCTGAAACACTTAGAAACAGTTGTTTTCTGACAGTTATACTAATTGATTAAATGACAAAATTAGAATAAATTAAGTGTTCAAAGACGTTATTTTTTTTTTTCAAATAAGATTCTTATACATTTTATTCGTCTGAATTTCGACATAGTTTTGTTCATGGTATTTTTTTGCAATAACCATAATGTGGTTTATCCGAATTATGGATAAAACTTCGATGACATTCACTGCGTATTTTAACTAAAAGTTTTATCCAAATTTTGGATAAAACTTACAACTGTGTTTTGGAACAGCGTATTTTAAGACAGGGGTTTTGCTTTTCCCAGCTAGTTTGGTTTTATCCAAATTTTGGATAAAATTATTTCTGCGTATTCGTTGTACTGCATTTCCTGCTTATCCAAATTTTGGATAAAAATTTTGGCCGTGTGTTTGCATAATGTGTGGGGCAAGACAGGGTGTTTGTTTCTCCCAGCTAGTTTGGTTTTATCCAAATTTTGGATAAAATAAAATTTAATGTATTTCAGTCTGTTTATACGCTGCATTGTATTGCCTGCACAGTCGCTTATCCAAATTTTGGATAAAATTTTCGGCCATGTATTTTCATACAGTATAAGGCATAGGCAGGGTGTTTTCTTATCCCAGGCTATTTGGTTTATCCAAATTTTGGACAAAATGGATTAGATCTAATTCTAATTATTACTCATCAGTTAACTAAAGTACAGTATATTTCCTGCAGAGATATTAATCCAAATTTTGAACCAACAAACGTCTTACCCAAAATCATAGAGCCAGTTTGAGCAAATGGATTTGCTCAAACGTAAATGGACACAGTTCCATCATACTATAGCACAACCACTGATCAAACTATAGTGTAACAAATCATCCAACTATAGTGCAACCACCCATCTGACTATAGTGCCACCACCCATCTGATTATAGTGCAACCACCCATCTGACTATAGTAGAACCATCTGACTATAGTGCAACCATGCACTGATCAGACTACAGTGCAACAAATCATCTGACTATAAAGCAACCACCCATCTGACTATAGTGCAACCACCCATCTGGCTACAGTCCAGCCACTCATCTGACTAAAGTGCAATTACACATCAGATTAAAGTGCAATCATTCATCCAAATAATTAGCAACAACTCATTGGACCATACAGCAACCAACTGTCAGCTTCAAGTACAATTGCCCATCTGACTAAATACAGTAACCACTCACTTAACTATTGTGCAACCAATCATCTGAGTATAGTGAGACCCTCATCTGACAATAAAGCACATCCACTCATCTGACTATAGTACAACCAATCAGTTAACTGTAATGCAACCACCCATCTGACTAAAGTGCAACTACTCATCTGACTAAGTCCAACCAATCATCTGACTACAGTGCAACCACTCATGTGAATATAGTGCATCCACTCAACTGACTAAAGAGCAACCACTCATCAGACTTTAGTGCAATCAATCTTTGGACAACAAAACAACTTTTTATCAGACTACAGAGCAATCAATTATCTGACTAAAGTGCAATTGCCCATCTGACTAATATGCAACCACTCATTTGACTATAGTGCAACCACTCATCTGACAAAAAGGCAACCACTCATCTGACTTTAGCACATCCAGTCATCTGACTGTAGTGCAACAACTTATCCATCTATTGTGCAACCACTCATCTGACTATTGTGCAACCACTAATACAGTAGAACTTCAACGGCTCGAACAGGCTTGGGACCAGGAAGAACAGTTCTAGCCAAAAGTAGCTCTAGCCATCCGGGATAGTTAACATTATAAATTGACCTCTAGGGAACCAGGAATGAGTTCTGGCCAGGCAATGTAAACGAGCCATCAGAGTTCAAGCTATCGAAGTTTTACTGTAGACTGTAGGGTAGTGCAAATTCTATTCTTTAACAATAGACCCCATTTTAAAGAGCTACCTTATCCAGTGAAGCAAACAGGAATTAATGCAACATAATATAACATTATTTTTGGAAAAAAGGCAGGGGGCTTTTATTAGAGCAGGGGCATTTATTAGGATTGATATGGTAATTTTGTTAACAATAATCTCCAAGAGGCTCAGCGGAATGGACCACTGGCTGCATTTCCTGGCACCGAGTCTGTCCAAAAGCAAGAATAAAAGATAGCACATTTGGTTTTATTGGGTCTGTTTACCTTAATAATTATAAATATTCAGACAGATAGGTCTGCGCAAACAGTGCAGACACTGTTTGCCATTCCATCTGCATCTTTAAGAGGTATTACTGCATTGAATTTTTGTGACTTCATATAAATTTTCTTTGCTTCTCTAAATGAAATAGCCATCCCAACTGGCATCTACACTGAAAGAAAAGAATTTGCTCCAGTTGACCCCAAGGGAGAAAAAAGAAAATGCAAAAAGAAAAAGGTAAAGTTGCTGCCCCTGAAAGTGTACCCTTGTTGTTGTTTCAATTCCCATAATCATGGTCTCCATGAGGCTCAGTGGAACCATTTACTTTAACCCTTAAAGCGCCAAAAATTAAGATAGTTAAATTTGCAAACAGTGTAGATCCAGATGAGGTGGCTCATAATGAGCCACCTCATCTGAATCTACACTGGTTGCTCTCTAGTGTTCGAATTCTCAATATGATATCGCTTGGACGAAACTTTTTTTGAAATTCTGCAGACGTAAATTTTGTCGCCTGCTTTTCGGCGCAATTGGGGTTAATTTTATTTATACTGGCATCAAGTGCTCCCATAAAAAACCAAGACAAGCCAGGAACAAACTTTTTTATTGACAATCAATATAAGTAATAACTAGATGAGCTATTATTAATGAAAGACAATATATAGCGAAGTCTTGCTGGTGCTATGGGTAAGGAAATTGCTTATAATTGCTTTCTGAAATGATATAGTGATGAAACTCAATACGCTAAAAGATTAGGAACCATGTTAAAGAAACTAAATGACATTGATTTGGTCTTACAATAGGGACCCCCTAAAAGGCGATTAATAGGAAAAAAAATATTTTACTTATTGGAAACATTTTGGCGTTCAGCTCATACAAGCAGAATAAGATATTTTGGTTGGTTTGTGTTTTTACGGCCATTCCAGGTTAGACCAGAATACTTCACCAATAGAAAACCAGCAAAAAATACTTGAGGAAGCTGGAGTATGCAGAAAGAACTAAATGACAGTGATCAAGTGACCTTCTTAAAGTTGTTTATGCTTTTTCACCCACTGGTGAGAAGCTATAATTATTAACCCTAATGCACTCATAACAGCCAAAACTCTATGGAGTTTTGGCTTTTTGAGTTCAATATAATTGCACTCAGAATGGCCAAAACTCCATAAATTGCGCTCAGAACAGCATAAACTCCATGGCAGTTTTGAGTGCAATAGGTTTATATAAGTGGGTATATTTGGCATGGTTACTTGGGTAAGCCCAAGCAATACTCAGGTATTGATCGGGATATATTCGAAGATATATTCGAGTAGTCCAAGGAATACCTACGGTTTACCTAGCAAATTATGCCAAACATTCCTCGTGAATACAAGGCACACTCATTTCCTATCAAGCTATGACATGCTACTAAAACATCCTTGGGGATGAAAACTTTAGTCATAATTTACAAGAATCTTATGAGCTGCAACATCCTCAAAAGGCAGTTAATAGCCCATAGGTTGAATTATTATGTGACGAAATTGCTTCAAATACTGCACAAAATTAATGCATTCTTGCATTTGTGTCAATGCAAAAATTGGACCCTAAGTTATTTTGTGCAGTATATTTAATAAGCTGCAATCATCTTTGTATGCTGATCAAGAATTCCACTGAAGTGGCATTAATATGTCCCCTGACATTGGTGATGCACTGGATAAATTTAGAGAATCCATTGTAAATAACAGATGTCTCTGATACATCAAAGCTATCTTTATGTCATTTAATGTCTGTGGTTGCAGAATGTTACATAACAAAGCCAATAGGATCAATGGTCTGAATTGGTGACAAATTACTATTAGATAGGTCTTCAAGGCAAGCTGACACAGCTCTGGAAGTTTCTCAAGATACTGTATTAATTCTAATAAATGCCCCCCCCCTGCCTCTTTTGCAGAAATAATGTTAAATTGACTAATTAAGCTACATGTTTTCCATCTCATTATAAGCCGCCTCATCAGGATGATCAACACTGTTTGCAAATTCAGCTATTTTCGTCACTGGCACTTAAAAAAGATTCAAACACTCTTTAAATTGAGCTAATTAAGCTACATGTTTTCTATCTCATTATGAGCCGCCTCATCAGGATGATCAACACTGTTTGCAAATTCAGCTTTTTCATCACTGGCACTTAAAAAAGATTCAAACACTCTTATAGGCGAGATTCTGAGAGGCAGGTAGGTAGAACTGGAATGTTTATCCAAACAGATAATCTGAAAATTCTGGGTCTTTAACTTCTTTGGCTTCTAAAACTGTTCATTATACCTTTCTGTGCAATCAATGCAAAGTATTTAATTTTTAACTTAAAGCAGTCCCTGTCAGCATCTTGAATGTGCAATGTGTGTCAGCTAAGAACAAATTTATCCACTAATTAACTAAAAGCTTGATTTTTTTTCCACTTCCACAGAGCTCTAGATAAGAGGGAGTATTTGGTGATAATTAGGGATAATTTTTGTTAATTCTGCATGAAACCATATGTTGTGACCCCTCATCTGAGCCGTCTCGACGAGACGGTTCAGATGAGGGGTCACAACATATGGTTTTGATGAGAAATAAGAAAAATTATCCTTAATCATCATCGAATACTCCCTTTTATCTAGAGCTCTGCTTCCATATCGATTATGCTATTACTGGAAAACAAACTGCTTCCATTTTGTCCACCTGAGTTGGCAAACACTAAACCGTTAATTTAACAATATATTTATGGTGCCAGTCTATGAACTTCAAAGACTTGGTTTCATGTCACAAGCAGGGAAAACAAGGCTTTTTTATCTTTGAGAAAGAATTCAATTAATATTTTATGCAATGAAGGTATTGAGACCTAAGCCCAAACCCAACAGCTACACGTACAGTCAACTCTAGATATCTCGACCACTTATATCTCAAAACACCCTCTTATATCAAAGAATATAGTTTGGACATAATTCCAATTTTTCTTTACTTTTCAACTCTTCTTATCTCAAACTACTGATATCACAAAGTAAATTTTCAGGAACCAGAAAATTTACTTTGAGATATCAGTAGTATGGAATAAAATTTGACTTTGAGACTGTATTCTGCCAAAATTAGACATTGGCTTGACAATTAAGCTGGTATGCTCATTGACCTCATTTTTGTCTACTCGGACATAACTTTGTAAATCAAATGCACTGGCTGCTCAGACATGACTTTATATATCAAATGGCCTGGCTGCTCTGACATGACTTTGTAAATCAAATGTGCTGGCTGCTCAGACATGACTTGTTAAATCAAATGCACTTTTTGCTCAAACATGACTTAGTAAATCAAATCAAATGCGCTGGCCTGACTCAACATAACCAGTGATCAATGAAATGACAATGTGGTATCTGCTTAAAGTTTACTTTGAAAAATACCTGACTTTCAGAAAGCAGAACTTTGCTTTCTAATATGCGTGCCTGCTGAGATTCGAATCCACAGCAGTGAGATACTTAATGTTTAAGGGTCAGCACTCTTAACTATTAGATTACAGAGGCCCGTTTGTGCTGCCTACTCGGACACGAGAATGAGCCAATGACAATAGATGACATAAAGCACGGCCTAATAGATTTCATGAGATGAATATAATAACAGTTTTCCAGCTCCTAATCAAACCTTAGACCCCTTGATTCAAATTAATGCCATTACCAACTCACCCCAATTGTCAGGGTACCATAAAAGATTACTATATTTATCTTAATGTTTATGCAAGTTGAACTGACCATTTCATAAAGTAAAAGAGTAAGAATACTGCCAAAGGAATGGCAAACAGCTCAGACCCTGATCAGACTGCTCCTAAGGAGGAGCAGTCTGATCAGGGTCTGAACTGTTTGATTTACATTTCTCTCCCAACATTTACGGTCATTCTGGTCTTCCATACATCTTCAGAGCTTTTTTTATGTCCTACTAATTTGCCAATTTGGGCAGTAATAGATTAATTACAGAATCATCTTAATAAAATTCCAGTAAGATGGAGAAATGCTGTAGAATGGCCCGTGTCTTTTATCCAATTAGCAGTTCCAATATGAATGGCACGCGAGTTCTCTAGGGACTTCCTTTGGATTGGAAGTGTGCATGCGTTCTTTTATGACCAAGTTAAAACAGTTCTTAGAACTGGTCAAGCAGAGTGATCGAAATTCTGTGACTCATGGTAGTCTGTAATCCAGCAAGTAGAACTGAATCTTAGACAGGAACATAACAAATCTCAGTCCCCATATTTATAATAGTCAACCCTCTTAAAACAGCACTCTTTACAACAGCAAAATTCTTTATAACGTCATTTTGATATGCACAGAATGGCCAAATTCTTCTAAATATGCATTCTTTATAACAGCAAATTCAGTTTAACGTCAAAATTTTTGGGAACAAATTTTGTCCTTGTAAAGAGGGCCCACTGTACTGCTGACCCTTCCAGAATACCAAAAAGCACCAGGCTTCTGAACTGAATAATTCAAAAGGCAAAATTAACTTAGCTCTTTCAAGGTCATTAAACCAACAAGAGGGCCATGGTGGCCCTGAATCGCTCACCTGAGCATTAATCAGTTCACTGGCTCTGTCATCTTCATTTTGAATTGTGAGTTGTCTCTTAAAGAAAAGAATTGAGCAAATTAATTCCTTTTTGAGTGGACCACATTTTGAAAGCGGTACATCCTCTTGTGAAAGTCACAAAATTTGTAAATATGGTGGAAAAACATGGAGATTAATGTAGACTCAGTCAAAGGGTAATACCAATTTCCTGTCCAGTACTGTCATCTGAGCCAGTCAATAACCATACAATGCAAAAACGGCTGTCGACAAGACTGTGAGTCGACAGCAGTATCCAGCTCGGCTGGCAGCCGTTAACAATAGTGTCATTTACCATAACGGCCATTTTGTATAGTACCGATCAGTTGACAGCACACACAAGCAATACCCCCTGTTTTATTAGCTCGCCTGAGCACGAAGTGCTCAGGGTGAGCTTTTAGGATACCGTGATGTCCGTCGTCCTTTGTACGTCCGTCCTGACGTCCGTCCGTCCGTCTACTTTTGCTTGTGTACACTCTAGAGGGCACAGTTTCGATCCAATCTTCATGAAACTTTGTCAGAATGTTAGTCTTTATAAAATCTAGGCCAAGTTCGAAACTGGGTCATGTTGGGTCAAAAACTTGGTCACTAGGTCAAATCTTAGAAAATCATGTGTACGCTCTAGAGGGCACAGTTTTCATCCAAAGTTCATGAAACTTTGTCAGAATGTTTATCCTAATAATATTTAGGATAAATTCGAAACTGGGTCACGTCGGGTCTAAAACTAGGTCACTAGGTCAAATCATAGAAACCTTGTGTACGCTCTAGTGGACACAGTTTTGATCCAATCTTTATGAAACTTTGTCAGAATGTTTACCTCTATTAACTCTAGGCCAAGTTTGATACTGGGTCCTGTCGGGTCAAAAACTAGGTCACTAGGTCAAATCTTAGAAAAACCTTGTGTACGCTCTAGAAGGCACAGTTTTGATCCAAAGTTCATGAAACTTAATCAGAAAGTTTATCCTTATAATATCTAGGACAAGTTTGAAACTGGGTCACGGGTTAGGGTTAGGGTTAGGGTTAGGGTTAGGGTTAGGGGTTAGGATACAATCGAGTGGCGCTTTGGTCGCCAAAAATGGCGCTTTGGCAGATTTTAATGGCGTTCTGGCAGATTGGACAGTCGACCATAGCGCCATTTTGGCGCTTTGGTCGAAATTTTGTGGCGCTTTGGCAGACTTGAATGGCGCTGTGGTCGACTTTTTTAAAATACGCTATATTGAGCTTATTTTACGTGCTTTAATGTATGTTTTAATCAAAACTGGCCTGCAAAGATATTTACATGACATTTAGGAGAGAATCCCTGAGCTTTTAGCACTGATATAAAAGTTACTATGCAAAGGTATGGTTTACAATATATTGCATATAACTTTGGATCTATAAGTCCCAAATGTCTCATAATTCATGTAATTGTTGCCTATAGATCGGCAAATAGTATAGGCTAAGCCGTACCCCTAACCCTGGCCCTATAACATATTTTTTCTAAGTCAGAGGCTGAATCTTCCCTGGTGTTAGGGTTGCGCGTGCGGGCACTGGACAGGCATGCCACCCCGAGAACATCAGCCAGATTTACAGGGGTAGCGTGCGCGGAGACTTGATCGGTTGATTGGTTAGGTTTAACCGCCCTTTGAGTCTGTATTTCAGTCTATATCGGGCCGTCTCCCAGAGAGGGAGAAAGTGGAGAAATGATAGACGAGAGAAAAATGTCCAAACAACCCCCACCTGCACCTACTGCAGGCACAGTAGGCCCTTGCCCAAATCAGTAGGACGCCCCGGCACTGGAAGTTACACACAGCACCATCGCACCACCCGACCATCCCCGTGTGCGGAGACATTCAATAATGTACATTACAACCAGCACCTACTGCAGGCAAAGTAGGCCCTACAATGTTCCAAATCAGTAGGACGCCCCGGCACTGGAAGTTACACACAGCACCATCGCACCACCCGACCATCCCCGTGTGCGGAGACACTCAATAATGTACATTACAACTCGCACCTACTGCAGGCACAGTAGGGTCTACAATGTTTTAAATCAGAGGACGCCCCGGCACTGGAAGTTACACACAGCACCATCGCACCATACCCGTGTGCGGAGACACTCAATAATATACATTATATATAATAGAGAACAAAGTGTATGTGTAGCACTGGACGGGCATGCGGCTCAGAGAACTTCCCCTCTGATTTAGCGGGGTAGCGTGTTCGGAGACACTCTGCATGCGACCCCGGGAGAATCTTCCCTGGTGTTCGGGCAATCGTGTACGAGGACTGGACCTGCATGCATCCCCGCGAACGTCCCGTCTGATTTGCCGGGTAGCGTGTGCTGAGACATACTGCATGCGACCCCGCGAGAATCTTCCCTGGTGTTACGGGTTGTCATGAGCGGGCACTGGACGGGCGTGCGTCTCCCCCCTCTGATTTAGCGGGGAAGCGTGTGCGGAGACACTCTGCATGCGACCCTGGGAGAATCTTCCCTGGTGTTTCTCTGATTAAGCGGGGAAGCGTGTGCGGAGACACTTTGCATGCGACCCTAGGAGAATCATCCCTGGTGTTAGGGGGTGCGATTGCGGGCACTGGAACGCTATGCGTCTCCGAGAACTTCCCTTCTGATTTAGCGGAGTAGCGTGTGCGGAGACACTTCGCATGCGACCCCGGGAGAATCATCCCTGGTGTTAGGGCTGCGTGTGCGGGCACTGGACGGGCATGCGTCTCCGAAAACTACCCCTCTGATTTAGCGGGGTAGCGTGTGCGGAGACACTCTGCATGCGACCCCGGGAGAATCTTCCCTGGGGTTAGGGGCTGCGTGTGCGGGCACTGGACGGGCATGCTTCCCCGAGAACGTCCCCGAGATTTACTGGGGTAGCGTGTGCGGAGACACTCGGCATGCGACCCCGGGAGAATCTTCCCTGGTGTTACGGTTTGCGTCTGCGGGCACTGGACCGGCATGCTTCCCCGAGAACTTCCCCGAGATTTACTGGGGTAGCGTGTGCGGAAACACTCGGCATGCGACCCCGGCAGAATCTTCCCTAGTGTTAGGGGCTGCGTGTGCGGGCACTGGACCGGCATGCTTCCCCGAGAACTTCCCCGAGATTTACTGGGGTAGCGTGTGCGGAGACTCGGCATGCGACCCCGGGAGAATCTTCCTTGGTGTTAGGGGCTGCGTGTGCGGGCAATGGACCGGCATGCTTCCCCGAGAACGTCCCCAAGATTTACTGGGTAGCGTGTGCGGAGACACTCTGCATGCGACCCCGGGAGAATCTTCCCTGGTGTTAGGGGCTGCGTGTGCGGGCACTTGACGGGCGGGCTTCCCCGAGAACGTCCCCGAGATTTACTGGGGTAGCGTGTGCGGAGACACTCGGCATGCGACCCCGGGAGAATCTTCCCTGGTGTTGAGGGTTGCGTGTGCGGGCACTGGACGGGCATGCTTCCCCGAGAACGTCCCCGAGATTTACTTGGGTAGCGTGTGCGGAGACTCGGCATGCGACCCCGGGAGAATCTTCCCTGTTGTTAGGGACTGCGTGTGCGGGCACTGGACGGGCATGCTTCCCCGAGAACCTCCCCGAGATTTACTGGGGTAGCGTGTGCGGAGACTCGGCATGCGACCCCGGGAGAATCTTCCTTGGTGTTAGGGGCTGCGTGTGCGGGCACTGGACCGGCATGCTTCCCCGAGAACTTCCCCGAGATTTATTGGGGTAGCGTGTGCGGAGACACTCGGCATGCGACCCCGGGAGAATCTTCCCTGGTGTTAGGGGCTGCGTGTGCGGGCACTGGACGGGCATGCTTCCCCGAGAACGTCCTCGAGATTTACTGGGGTAGCGTGTGCGGAGACACTTGGCATGCAACCCCGGGAGAATCTTCCTTGGTGTTAGGGGCTGCGTGTGCGGGCACTGGACCGGCATGCTTCCCCGAGAACTTCCCCGAGATTTACTGGGGTAGCGTGTGCGGAGACACTCGGCATGCGACCCCGGGAGAATCTTCCCTGGTGTTAGGGGCTGCGTGTGCGGGCACTGGACGGGCATGCTTCCCCGAGAACGTCCTCGAGATTTACTGGGGTAGCGTGTGCGGAGACACTTGGCATGCGACCCCGGGAGAATCTTCCCTGGTGTTAGGGGCTGCGTGTGCGGGCACTGGACGGGCATGCTTCCCCGAGAACTTCCCCTCTGATTACGCGGGGTAGCGTGAGCGGAGACACTCTGCATGCGAACCCGGGAGAATCTTCCCTGGTGTTCCTCTGATTAAGCGGGGTAGCGTGTGCGGAAACACTTTGGATGCGACCCCATGAAATCATCCCTGGGGTTAGGGGTGCGTGAGCGGGCACTGGACGGGCATGCGTCTCCGAGAACTTCCCCTCTGATTACGCGGGGTAGCGTGTGCGGAGACACTCGGCATGCGACCCCGGCAGAATCTTCCCTGGTGTTAGGGGCTGCGTGTGCGGGCACTGGACCGGCATGCTTCCCCGAGAACGTCCCCGAGATTTACTGGGGTAGCGTGTGCGGAGACTCGGCATGAGACCCCGGGAGAATCTTCCCTGGTGTTAGGGGCTGCGTGTGCGGGCACTGGACGGAAAAGCTTCCCCGAGAACTTCCCCGAGATTTACTGGGGTAGAGTGTGCTGAGACTGCATGCTACCCCGGGAGAATCTTCCCTGGTTTTCGGGGCTGCGTGTGCGGGCACTGGACCGGCATGCTTCCCCGAGAACATCCCCGAGATTTACAGGGGTAGCATGTGCGGAGACACTCTGCATGCGACCCCGGGAGAATCTTCCCTGGTGTTAGTGGCTGCGTGTGCGGGCACTGGACGGGCATGCTTCCCCGAGAACGTCCCCGCGATTTACTGGGGTAGCGTGTGCGGAGACACTCTGCAAGCGACCCCGGGAGGATCTCCCCTGGTGTTAGTGGATGCGTGTGCGGGCACTGGACAGGCATGCTTCCCCGAGAACGTCCCCGATATTTACTGGGGTAGCGTGTGCGGAGACACTCTGCATGCGACCCCGGGAGAATCTTCCCTGGTGTTAGGGGCTGCGTGTGCGGGCACTGGACGGGCATGCTTCCCCGAGAACGGCCCCGAGATTTACTGGGGTAGCGTGTGCGGAGAAACTCTGCATGCGACCCCGGGAGAATCTTCCCTGGTGTTACTGGCTGCGTGTGCGGGCACTGGACGGGCATGCTTCCCCGAGAACGTCTTCGCGATTTACTGGGGTAGCGTGTGCGGAGACACTCTGCATGCGACCCCGGGAGATTCTCTCCTTGTGTTAGGGGCTGCGTGTGCGGGCACTGGACGGGCATGCTTCCCCGAGAACGTCCCCGAGATTTACTGGGGTAGCGTGTGCGGAGACACTCTGCATGCGACCCCGGGAGAATCTACCCTGGTGTTAGGGGATGCGTGTGCGGGCACTGGACCGGCATGCGTCTCCGAGAACTTCCCCTCTGATTTAGCAGGGAAGCCTGTTCAGAGACGCGCTGCATGCGACCCCGGGAGGATCTTCCCTGGGGTTCGGGCAATCGTGTACGGGGACAGGACCTGCATGCATCCCTGCGAACGTCCCGTCTGATTTTGCCATGTAGCGTGTGCGGAGACACTCTGCACGCGACCCAGCGAGAATAGCAAACAGCACAAGAAACAAACGCAAGAAACACACGAGTTCGTCTGGCGCCGGGTTATGAATCAAAAGTCGGATCTATATATATATAGGGAGATATGCATTGACCGTTATTTTTTTATTTTCACTTAAATGCACTTAGATATTGGTCAGTTTGCTCGGGCATTATTGAGCGGCGTGATGATGCATCCATTCCCTTAAGACTCCCTCTGCCACTTCGGGCAATCGTGTACCCCGGTGTCGGGCACTGGACCGCCATGCGTCCCCGAGAACGTCCCCGAGATTTACTGGGGTAGCGTGTGCGGAGACACTCTGCATGCGACCCCGGGAGAATCTTCCCTGGAGTTAGGGGCTGCGTGTGCGGGCACTGGACGGGCATGCTTCCCCGAGAACGTCCCCGAGATTTACTGGGGTAGCGTGTGCAAAGACACTCTGCATGCGACCCCGGGAGAATCTTCCCTGGTGTTAGGGGCTGCGTCTGCGGGCACTGGACCGGCATGCTTCCCCGAGAACTTCCCCGAGATTTACTGGGGTAGCGTGTGTGGAGGCTCTCTGCATGCGACCCCGGGAGAATCTTCCCTGGTGTTAGGGGTCGGTGTGCGGGCACTGGACGGGCATGCTTCCCCGATAACGTCCCCGAGATTTACTGGGGTAGCGTGTGCGGAGACACTCTTCATGCGACACCGGGAGAATCTTCCCTGGTGTTAGGGGCTGCGTGTGCGGGCACTGGACCGGCATACTTCCCCGAGAACTTCCCCGAGATTTACTGGGGTAGCGTGTGTGGAGGCTCTCTGCATGCGACCCCGGGAGAATCTTCCCAGGTGTTAGGGGCTGCGTGTGCGGGCACTGGACCGGCATGCTTCCCCGAGAACGTCCCCGAGATTTACTGTGGAAGCGTGTGCGGAGACACTCGGCATGCGACCCCGGAAGAATCTTCCCTGGTGTTGGGGGTTGCGTGTGCGGGCACTGGACGGGCATGCTTCCCCGAGAACGTCCCCGAGATTTACTGGGGTAGCGTGTGCGGAGACACTTTGCATGCGACCCCAGGAGAATCATCTCTGGTGTTAGGACTGCGTGTGCGGGCACTGGACGGGCATGCGTCCCCGAGAACTTCCCCTCTAATTTAGCGGGGTAGCGTGTGCGGAGACACTCTGCATGCGACCACGGGAGAATCTTCCCTGGTGTTCTTCTGATTAAGCGGGGTAGCGTGTGCGGAGACACTTTGCATGCGACCCCAGGAAAATCATCCCTGGTGTTAGGACTGCGTGTGCGGGCACTGGACGGGCATGCGTCTCCGAGAACTTCCCCTCTGATTAAGCGGGGTAGCGTGTGCGGTGACACTTTGCATGCGACCCCGGTAGAACCTTCCAGGGTGTTAGGGGTTGCGTGTGCGGGCACTGGACAGGCATTCGTCCCCGAGAACGTCCCCTCTGATTTACAAACTGTAAAAAAAAATATATAGATATATATATTATTTTTTTTTTTTTTTGAGGGGGCGGAGGGGGGGTTCTGGGGAGGAGGGGACTCGGAAAAAAAAAGGAAAACAAGAGTTGTCATTCTTGTATGAGACAAACGGTCATGATCTGATCTCCATATCTGTGAAGTATCATAAAAATATTTCAAAGGGTATTCAAGTGACATTCAATATTTCAAAATGTGTGAATAACTTCTAAACTACAAGCCGTACGAATCTAATTTTGAGTTCTCTAGTAAGTGAATTTTGACAAAGAATCCAAATCTGTAAAAAAAAATTTTTTTTTTGTGGGGGGGGGAGGGGGGGTTGGGGGGTGGGGGTGGGGGGAGGAAGGTTGGCAAAACCATTTTTATTTTTTTTTTGGCGGGGGCGTGTGCGGTCAATGGACCGGCATGCGTCCCCGAGAACGTCCCCCAGATTTACAGGGGTAGCGTGTGCGGAGACACTCTGCATGCTACCCCTGGAGAATCTTCCCTGGTGTTAGGGGTTGCGTGTGCGGGCACTGGACAGGCATGCTTCCCCGAGAACGTCCCCGAGATTTACTGGGGTAGCGTTTGCGGAGACACTCTGCATGCTACCCCGGGAGAATCTTCCCTAGTGTTAGGGATGCGTGTGCGGGCACTGGACCGGCATGCTTCCCCGAGAACGTCCCCGAGATTTACTGGGGTAGCGTGTGCGGAGACACTCTGCATGCGACCCCGGGAGAATCTTCCCTGGTGTAAGGGGTTGTGTGTGCGGGCACTGGACGGGCAGGCTTCCCCGAGAACGTCCCGGAGATTTACTGGGGTAGCGTGTGCGGAGACACTCCGCATGCGACCCCGGGAGAATCTTCCCTGGTGTTAGGGGCTGCGTGTGAGGCACTGGACGGGCATGCTTCCCCGAGAACTTCCCCGAGATTTACTGGGGTAGCGTGTGCGGAGACACTCTGCATGCGACCCCGGGAGAATCTTCCCTGGTGTTAGGGGTTGCGTGTGCGGGCACTGGACGGGCATGCTTCCCCGAGAACGTCCCCGAGATTTACTGGGGTAGCGTGTGCGGAGACACTTTGAATGCGAACCCGGGAGAATCTTCCCTGGTGTTAGGGGCTGCGTGTGCGGGCACTGGACGGGCATGCTTCCCCGAGAACGTCCCCGAGATTTACTGGGGTAGCGTGTGCGGAGACACTCTGCATGCGACCCCGGGAGAATCTTCCCTGGTGTTAGGGGCTGCGTGTGCGGGCACTGGACTGGCATGCTTCCCCGAGATTTACTGGGGTAGCGTTTGCGGAGACACTCTGCATGCTACCCCGGGAGAATCTTCCCTAGTGTAAGGGATGCGTGTCCGGGCACTGGACCGGCATGCTTCCCCGAGAACGTCCCCTGCGATTTACTGGGGTAGCGTTTGCGGAGACACTCTGCATGCTACCCCGGGAGAATCTTCCCTAGTGTTAGGGATGCGTGTGCGGGCACTGGACAGGCATGCTTCCCCGAGAACGTCCCCGAGATTTACTGGGGTAGCGTGTGCGGAGACACTCTGCATGCGACCCCGGGAGAATCTTCCCTGGTGTTAGGGCCTGCGTGTGCGGGCACTGGAAGGGCATGCTTCCCCGAAAACGTCCCCGAGATTTACTGGGGTAGCGTGTGCGGAGACACTCTGCATGCGACCCCGGGATGATCTTCCCTGGTGTTCGGGCAATCGTGTACGGGGACGGGACCTGCATGCATCCCCGCGAACGTCCCGTCTGATTTTGCCAGGTAGCGTGTGCGGAGACACTCTGCATGCGACACAGCGAGAATAAAAAACCAACACAAAAAACAAACACAAGAAACAAAAAAAAAAAAAAAAAAATAAATAAATAAAAGTTCGTCTGGCGCAGGGTTAT